>CM040400.1:24196667-24796667 GCA_022702515.1 Ilyophis sp. 1 JC-2022
TGGATAATCTAATTTTAACATACTGGTGTTTGTTGAATACTTGATATAAACTTCCTGTTTCAATGTCCAGTAGTGCGAACAGTAAGAATGAAGTTCGCTCATATCATAACGCATCGGTCCCATGCCTTACGAATCTTTTGACAGGCAGACTTCACTATCGCTGATGTATACTGGCGATAGTTACGCGCTGATAGAAGGTATTATAGTGATAAGAAAAATAAATATCTAATTATGCAGGCTTTTTCAAAATTGTAAGCATGTTTCCGATAACATACCAAAACACAATGTAGGCTAGCCTACTATGTTTTACGATGATATCCCTTACAGGTTTATTTTTTAACGTTAAATTAGTCGATGCAAATTGACATCTAACAGTGGTTAAATGTTAACAGGACGTTGTATTTTAAAAATGTTATTTATTGCTTGTTATGATTAAGGTTTAATTTTGTATGAAACAGCCCTAATACAGTAGCATATGCCTCCACGTGAAGGGACGCATTGCCGTAACAAAACAAATGTTACGAATTAAAGGTTTGGGCTGCCATGTGTTTATTTTATTGCTAATACAGTATCATTGTTACTGGTCTTTTAAAGATCAAATACACCGGTTTCCGAGACAGACCGCATGAAGAAAGGCAGGCCAGGTTCCAGAACGCCTGTCGGGACGGACGGTCAGAAATAGTGAGTAGCCTATTATTCACCATTTTAACCATCAAAAATTTTGACTTCACTCATCTTAAGCACAACCAGCTTAAGATCAGTATTGTGTCCAAGTTAATGCCTTTCATATTGCTGAACATAATTACCCGGAACCAGACAGTTTGTCATAGTAGCTACAGCAGCCAGAAACCTACTTCCTTATTTATAATTTCTTTATTGATACAGTCAAAAATATAAAATAAAAATATTTGGATAAAGGTTTTTACAGTAATTGGCTTTCTCTATAGTTAAATTTTTTCCCGCAATTCCCAGTAAAAAAAAACTACTTCTTCAGAACAACGATACAGACTCTTGACAATGAATGGGAACAGGTCTACTCGTGGCTGAATTTAACGCCCAGTAGTCATTGCCTCTCTAGTATCTGCATCCGTCATCCGCTTAGAAATATTTTTCAGAAGTCTTGCGTCGTGAAGTCAGATGGGTATAATTATAAAGTATTTAAAATATCTTGCGGTAATACGTAATCAGTTTGAGCCCACCACCCATTCTGACTTGTTTCGTGTGTGTTGGTTCAAATGATGTGTGCGAGCCTGACAACCGATGTCCATACCCATATAGTTATATTTGTGTAGGGCTACTTTATTTAGTGAAAGTCATCTTTATAGTGTACAATGTTATAGTGTGTCTGTTTTAGCCATTTTTTATTATATGCCGTTTTATTTTCATTTGAACGCTTGCGATTTTACCTGGCATAGGTAGGCTATAGCCTACGTTTTATTATTCCAATTCTGATAACATTTCGTTGCTATTCACGCATTAGACAGCTTCTTCCCAAAAAAGTACCTGAAATAGGATTTAAAAACGCCTTGCACCATTAGTGTACTCGTTAAGGTGTTATTTGTATTATGTATTTTGGATGATTACCTAGTAAATTCAGTCTTCATTGTAAGTCTAAATACATTTCTGGTGATTGTAACCTCATTTAATTTGATATTGATTTGTTTAAATTTCCACCAATGGAGGCCTAAATATAAAAATATCATGTAGGACCTCTAAAAGTTTTATTGTTTCAAAGTAAGACGTTTGCTGATCCGCTATAGCCTACATTTATATATATAACACTTACCGGACATAATATTTATTTTGATACCGGCAATTGTAGAACAGTGTCACGAGTTTAATAATTTCGTGTAGAATCCAAATTATGCTCCCCATGCGTGACTGAATTAATATGCCCTCGGAATAATTATTTTAGTTGGGGGATAGTATGTCTAAAAAAGTTCCCTTTTGATTATGTAATGATGATTAATAAACAAACGTTTTCTTCAGAGACAGAATTGTAAACCACAAGTCAGAGAATTTTTTTTTAAAACAGCAACAAAACAAAACGATAAAGTGGGCGAAAGTGCATTATGGTCGGAGAGACAAAGCACGTCTCCATTAAAAGCAATTTGCTTATACAAACACCATTTGGATCTTTTTTTTTTGTGCACGTTTTTTCTTGCTGATGAAAACTGTAAATAAAATACAAATGGACTCTGAGGATGGCGTCATAGTCACCATTCTCACCCTGCGATTGACCTGCCGGCCTACAACCCCCCCCCCCCCCCCCCCTCTTTAAAATTTAAATCATGAATCTGTCTGAGATTTGGGTAACTCTATATTGCATTTTAAGGTTTTAAGGCCGAGATTCTCCTGAATTTTGTAATTCAGAAGCCCGTCAATTTTGTAATTCATGTAGGCCTACTGCCTGTCTTAGTGCATTTCCAATCCCAAATCAACCACTGTGCCACTGTTTTAAAATATCTTTGGCAGATTAATAATATCGTGTTTCGCAGCCTATACGATGTTTTTTCCTGCCGTGTGATTTTTAATTCAAATGGACTCAACAGGGCGTGGGAGGTACTGGAATCTTCTATAGTAAAAAATGAACATTGGCATTTTTTATTTTCTAGATTCTAGATCTTGCTTCTGGTATTGAACGAGCCTTTTTGGCTCCCTGCTATTAACGTCGGTGCAAGGGCTTGTATAAAATAATATATAGATTTCTCTCTCTTGCCCGTCTCTTCTTCTCTTTCTCTTTTCTCCCTCTCTTTTTCTCTCTTTTTAAGGCGGTGTCCTATATCTTGTTCTGCCAGCAGTGAATGCTGGTAAAACAGATTCAGATGTGTGTAACTCAATACTTAAGATTGAGAAAATGATGCCCTCCCACCCCCCGCTTTCTTCTCTTGGTGTTCTAAATGCTGTCCCTTGCTTCAGGCTCTCTCTCTCTCTCTCTCTCTCTCTCTCTCTCTCTCTCCACTCCTCCCCCCCGCCCCTTTCTGTGAAGTGAAATATAAATGACTGACTGCATAATTTATGGAAGGGCCTGCTTTCTGATCCTGTTTGTATTGATTTCTTTTCTAAAAGGCTTTTGTGGCGACAGGAACCAATCTCTCCCTGCAGTTCTTCCCGGCCAACCTGCACGGGGAGCAGCGCCAGACGCCGACACGGGAGTATGTGGATTTCGAGAGAGAAACGGGAAAGGTAACCCTGCTTTGATTGTTTAAACCCCGAGCCCCCTACCGCGCAAAAAAATAAAATCAAAAACACCCAAAGAACTTTTCCAATGCCAGCATCATGGTGTCTTGATTGAATCCTTGATGCATGGTGCATGGTTTGTGTTTTGTACACTGGGGTTTGGGGTGTTTCACCTCTCTAAACATCACACTCCCAGCACCCCACTCTCTCTCTCTCTCTCTCTCTCTCTCTCTCTCTCTCATCACAGCATGCAGTTTGGTATTCATTTTCCAGAGGTAAACATGTTCATTTCTCAGGCCTTCCCTTGTTTCGGCAAACAGGAGAAGTGTTTCCTGTACACTAAGGCCCCGTTCACATTACAGCTAAATAGGATTGTCGCTCCTCATTTTAGTGCTTAGTTCGGTCAAGTTCACACTTAATATGGTTATGAACGAGAGCGACAACTAGTAGTAATGAGACCTGTTTGAAACGGGTAGCGGCTACCGAAGTCGACTCTCGCTCCTATGCAAATGAGCTTGGTTGTGCGAATAAGGATGGCGATGGGAGTTAACAACCGGTAGCAGATGCGCAGTGATTAACTAGGCAAGCCTCCCTGACGACGTTCAAAGAAAATTAGGTGGGAGCAAAAGAAATAACCGAGTATTTTCTATTGCCGTCTCAACAACTGCGGTCTGCTATGTTCGACCGTCGTGACAAGCAGTGCCGCACAAAGTTAAAGATGCGGGAAAAAATGTGAGATTTACATTCAGAGCAAATATCATGCATAACTTACCGACAGCGCTGTAAGTACAGAAGCAAGTCCTGTTACTCGTTCATACATGTAAGCGTTCTCGGCCTTCTAAATATGCGTGTGCGTACGGACACAGAACGTGAGCGACTCAGTTAATAACTCGTCAGTTGTCAAGCCCCAAAATGCAAGTATGAACAGGGCCTTAGAGACTTTTTGCAGTGCCCGCTTGTTGGTACCCTGCTGGGTTCAAAATCCATCGTTACCCACAGACCTAACCATAGATACACCCCCCCCCCGCCCCCCCTTCCAAAATCATCTCATCACGAGATTCTGGTGCTTGGATTAATTGGGCAGCCCGCGCTTGACCGGATCGAGACCGTTCCGGCGCGGGCATTTTACTGGGCGGCTTTTCTGGTGCCATTTCATTTGCACCACGGTGGGTTTCTGTGTCTCCGTGGAGCAAGCGTTTACAGGGGGGGGAGGGTGCCCATCAGTGACGGGAATGCACTTGTTAGAAATGTGAGGATGGCAGCTGGCAGAAATCGATGAGCCTCTCGGCCCTCCCTGCTGACGGGCTCATCTTTGGCCCCTTAATTATTCAGAAAGTGCCGGAGGAAGACGTCGGGGAGCGGCCCCCGCACTCTGCAGACAAGTGACGCGTCCTCCGGGCAGAGGCCCCGGCGGTAATTCTGCCTCCCGTCATCTCTCGCTCCCGTGCCGCGCCAATGCAACTTTAATGAGCTGTTTGCGCCGCTGCCGATTATAAATAAACCGCTGCTCTCACGGCCAATGCGTTTGTGCTCACGGGCCGAAACGAGGCCACCCTCACCTGTCTGGGGCGCAGGTCTGTGGAAATGGGCCCTTCTGTCAGCAATTAGCCAAATCTTGAGTTTAATTAGCTAAATGGTTTTTCTTTCCCTTTCTCATAAATGACTGTTGACGTTGGACAGGAAAGCCCTCTCCTGTCTGGTCTCTCGGCTCTGGAGTGGAGGTGTGGGAGAGAGTTGCAATGCGCCTGTGCGTATGTGATCGGCTGCAAGGCAGTGCTCAGCCTCGCTCTGTGTTGTGTTAAACTCCCTGAAGGCCTGGGACCTTCTGCATGCCACATCGGGTGGTATTCCTCTGCTCCGCGTTAAAACTGTTGTTTACTCAGTTTATAGTTACGTGCTTACTTTTTCCTCATTTTTTTCCCACAAAAAAAGTTTGGTTAATTCCGTCAACGTGTGACACAAGATTTAACAAAGTTCCGCTTTCACTAAAAGTCAAGAAAAATGTGGTTTTGACAAGCTGACTCTGGGCACAAACTGACAAAATTCGGGCTTTGTACACCACAGCCATTATGGAGTGTACGCTCAACCACACAGCAGAGCTGTAGGAGGAGTTACAGGGTTGTCAGCACAGTACATTGACCAAACAGCTTGCCTCCTGGAGGAGAGGTGCATGCTGGGTAAAAACAGACACCTACTGGTTGAAAGTTGTAAGTCTTGGACTTAGTTATTGAAATCTTTTGCAGGGGATTTCGGCAGTATGGTCGAGGAGGGACAGTAAGGATGTATTTATTGGCTCTATTATTGTGTCGTAAAAGTTAATTAAGTGGTAAAAGTCAATTGAGTCATAAAAAATATGGGAGAACAAGCTTTGAGAGACACTCTGAGAAACCAGAAGTTTGTGTCTGTTTGCCGTTGTACCAGTGCTTTAATTTCACTACTCATGTACAACCTCTGGCACTGCGTATTTGAAGTGGAATGGTGTGTGTGCCATGCCTACCTGCTGTAAAGGGGACTTGAGCCTATCGTCCTGCTGTTGGAGAGTTCAGATGAAAGGTTTTTTTGCTAAGTTTGGCATCCCAGTAAAGTGGCTGTTCCTCACAGGTGCTCTCTGCAAACCCTGGTGTGTAACCCACTTGAGCGCATGGTTTTGGGCGTGGCCTCTATTCCACCAGGCCAGGGAAGGCCACACATTCTCAATGTGGAGTTTTAGTGGCTTGTGACCCCGACCACTGGTAAAAGGTAAAAGGTAACCGTGGGGGTCAGAGGTCAGTGCAGCAGTGAAGGAGTCGAGGATGGTGTGACAGCGCCCTGAGTCAGAGCTTGAAAGGGCGGAGTCTGTATGTTATGGTGTTTTTCTTTTTCTCTGTCAGTTTGTCCATCTGCCCTTTAACTGCCTTTCTCTCCCTCTGCTTCTCCAATTCCCTCTCACTTATTTTCTCACCCCGTCTCTCAGTCACTCCCTGCCTCTCACTCCCTCGTACTCTTTCTCCCTCTCTTGTTCCTTCTCTCTGGGGGCGTTCTCCTCCCCCCTAACCCCCCCCAACCGTTCTGAAAACACAACCATGGAAGTGGATGAGGGCCAGTTTAAATTTTGGCAGCGGGCAGGGTGGGGGTGCAGTAGTATCTGAACGGGGCGCCCCGCGGTATAACAGTATAACTTAAGTACAGGCTCCCAGTGTCACTGCAGGCTAATGGGAACCAGCTGTAGGGGAGCTTAATTTTAGTGGCGGCTGGAAGGCCAGGAGAGGAGAGGTTAACCCTGTCCCTCCAGCGCCTCCCAGCTGCCAGGCTCCTGCAGTCGCTCTCCGAACCCTGCCTCCGGGATGCTGCCCTGGGCTTGGGCCTGGTTCTCATTCTGGTTCCAGTTCTGGCCCTTCGCCTGTCCGAATATCACGATACCCCTGTCTGCAGATCTCTTTCCCACTGGTAGTGAGTGCTGGTAGTGAGTGCTGGCTGCTTGGCATCGTTCTGGAAGTGTGTGTGTGTGTATGGGGGGGGAGGGTGTTGTGGGATAGGTGTGCACCCAGGTATTTATGGGTAGCCCTCACCTGGAGAGAGTGACTGAATGAGCATGCGACTCGAGTGAGTGAGAGAATCGTCCAAGAATGATTTTTTTTGCCCATACAGTATGAGGGCCCTAAATTGATTTTATAAGTTGAAATATTTCAAATGGATAAAAATATGGGTTAATGTAGTGGTATTTTTCCGCAGCACGGAGCTCAGTAATCGCTCTACGCTCTAAAAACGTGGCGGGTAATGTTACACAGTTTCCACAGAGGTTCAAAATGTTACCTCTGCCATCGCTGTGGCACAGGGAAGCCGGCGTGAGGATTCATCTCCATCCAAGCTGTAAGTAAAAAACATTTCTGCGTAATTCGCCCAGTGTTTTAATCCTCTAAATGCAGAAGAGTTCAGAAAGTCCTCGTCTGATGAAAGGAGTCGTTGTGTTGGGTAGTTTATTCATATCCTCAAGTCTGGGGGGATATGATTTGACTAGACATGCCCAACAACTGAAGAACGGAATGGTTCTTGTACAGCCTCGATTCGTTTAGCCTAGTTTTAGTTTCCGTAACTCCAGGAATAGAGTGGAGATCTACCATCCTCTGTCTCTGCTGTCTGGATTTTTGCTGGCTTGGTGATGTTTCATGCACTGCAAAAAATGTCTGTCTTAACCAGTGTTTTAGTCTTGCAATGGGATTTAGTCGTATTTTCCTTTTCTGAAGTAGAAAATATTATCTTGTTTCAAATTACTTTTTGCTTCAAGTGAAATTATCTCACCCCATTGGCAATCTTTTTGTCCTATTTAGCAAAAAAGTAATAGAAATAAGATTTGAAGTCTAAATATAAAACTAAATGCTTGTTAAGATGGACTTATTTTTTGGTTTTTGCAATGTGAGGGCAGAACAGGGGCATGGGGGTCTCCAAGTGTCGGATCCGACTAGAATCCTCAGGGAAGGAGGGGTTGTAGCCATGTTTACCTTCCCCATTTCTGTTTAATTTAAAAAGAGGAACCTTTAATCTGTGTTGTATACATCTCGTTCGGCTAACCCAATCCGCTTGAAATCTGAGCCCCTCGGCGCACGGAAGCTCAAAGAATCTTCCGTTTGGCGGCGGCCTCGCCATCTCTTTCTGCCGACTTTGCAGACCGCGCCATGAGGCCTGTTCTCAGTCTCTGAGGCTCTCTCCGCCAAACTGCCTGTGTGTGCTTTCCACTATACAAAAAAAAACCTAAAACGCTTAGACCAAGAAGCCAAGGTTCCACGTCTCTTCAGATTGGAAAGCGTCGCACTGTAAACGGCTTGCCGCAGGATTTATTTTTTTGTTTGTGCTTGATATCATCTGGCTCTTTTTCTTTGTGCTACGTATATCAAATGACAAATAGTTTGACAATGTAAAACTGGGCCCATTCTTCTGTGGACGATTCAGTTGTTATTTTTCGTACTTACTCTATATATTTAATATATATATTTATATTTACATTAAAAATGTTGTGATCTAGTGACTAGTGTTCTACTTTTTCGTTCCCCATATGTTTTTTCCCCTCTCCTTGAACATTTTTTTTTCTTGGTGTAGAAGCTGTAAATCTCCTTCTGTCTCTCTGGGTAAGAATTTTAGCTCGGAGGCAGATATTGAAGAGTTTCTCTGAGTAACCTGCCCGATTATGAAAATGACTGCCGTCTGAGTCCTCACCACAGGAATTGGAGCTGATAGTTTGTGTGTTAAAGCTTGTTTCTGGGACTAGAATGGGCCTACGTGTGCGTGTTTATCTGCCCGGACCCTGTGCATGGCACTTAAAAGAGGGTCAAATCTGCATATTCATGGGTAATGTTGTTTTTTTCTTGTTTGTATTTTTTTCCCCCGACAGAACGGCGCCAGTTTTGACAGTTAACTCTTGAAAGAGAAGATGAAATGTGCGCGGAAAGGGTTCGGGAGGGGAAGGCTTTAATTTCGGCTCTTGTCACCGGGGAGTTATTTAAGGAAGCGAAATTAGGATCAGATGAAATTCCCCGGCTCTCGGAGCAGTCGCAGGGAAGGGTGGCAGCCATCGCCTAAAGTTTCTATGAGAGCGGCATTATGGGTTGCCTTAGGGCAGCTGAAATCCCCCCACGAAGCGGAGTCACACACACTACGCTGTGTAAGTGGGGAGGGGGTTTCTGAATACGTTAGGGTGAACGCGTTCATGACCGCTGTAACTCCCTGAGATGATGAAGGAGAAGTGTTTGAAGGAGAAATGCGGTTGCCTGGTTTGCTCCTCAGTGGGGCTCTTGTTTTTCACCCGCGCTAAACGGAAGCCCCTCAAACACAGCGGATCACTTGTCAATGACATCATCAAAGCGAGCCCTCTAATTGATTCCTGCTGCTGGGTCATATCCGCTGTACACGAGACGTCTATTCACCACCCACCCACCCCCTACCCCCCCTGCCCCCTCTTCTGTTCTTCTGATTGTTGTAAATTGTTTGATGGAAAAAACGTGCCCTTGGTATACTCTGTCATCTTGCTGGCCCTGTAATTAAAAAGGATGATTTCTGTACCGCAAAATCCAACCCCGTTGAGGTTTTTCACAGAATGCTGGAAATCCTCCTTGTTTGTATGCTGTGTTGGAGAATGCATTGGCAGACAGACAAATCAACACACAGATGCACATACATGCACACACACACACACACACAAATGTACACTCGTATTCACACAAACACATGTAAACAGACACTTGGCGAAGCACGCATACACGCTTTAAACAAAATGTTTCCATCCCCTGCCTGTCAGCGTTACCACTCTTACCACTCGATGATTTTCCTACCATACACCCCATTCACTCCCTCCCAATATCTCCCTCTCTCTCTCTCTCCCAATATCTCTCTTTCTCTCTCTCTCTCTCTCTCTCCCTCCCGCTCCCAATATCTCTTTCACTGTTGGATGGGACAATTTCAGGCTTACATAGAAGTCACTCCAGTCCAGTGACTCTGCCACTATCACTGTGTGGACCCATTCACTGCCAGGCTAGCTTTGGCTCATGAACACACAGTACTATAAGCCTGGCGAGGATGACAGTAATGTTCAGTTGCTTTTTCTGAAATCATTGAGCTATAGCATAACGACGGCTAACAATCGCTCGAAGTAGCTACTGAGATTGCTGGAAACCGGTCTCAAAAACTAACGGACTTCCTTCTCCAGACGCTTTGCTGATGATGCAGTGTCTGCGGGATGGAGACTGACGCTTACCGTTGACACGACATCGCCCGAATGTCTCCAATTATCACTTTCCGGAGTCTGTTGTCAACTTTACGACGTGTTGAAAATCTCGCTATAAAACGGGAAATAACATATTTCTGCACCGGAAAGTGTTTTTACACCCTAAAAAATGTGATGACGTCCGTGACTTATTAACGGTACGAAGCGAATGAAAGCCAGGGGTGTTAATGCGCCGTAATCGCTTCTGACAAACAAGCGGGCGTCTTTTAAGCGGCAGGCAATTAGAGCTTGTGCCGCTCCAGCCGTCTGGGGCGGAGAAACCGGCGCAGCGCGGCGCGACTTTGAGCCCTCAGATCCGCGCGCGATTTTGTTCTCCCTGAGCGCAATGCTCTCGTTTGAAGTTTGAGACGGGAGAAGTGGAAGTAAGAGAATACGGGGCTTTGTCATCTGAGATCTTGTGATGTTATTTATTTATTTATTTATTTATTTATTTATTTTATTGCCGATCTTGCTCTTTCGCGCCGCGTTTTGTTGACGCTGCAGATTGCTGCTTCGCGCTCCGCAGCTGCTGGTCGACAGATTTCCAACCCGGTTTGTTTTCTTCTGACGTGAAGCCCAGAAAGGATGCGAATTTCATAATGCACCAGAATTTATTAAAATGGCAAACGTGGTTCCCAGGAAAGATCGATGAAGCCGACAGCAGTTCTGCACCGGTGCAGAGACGGGTCAGAAATCGATACCGCGTTCAGATCTTCGCGTGGCAAAAAAAAAAAAAGGGGGATCCTTTCCCGAGAGCAATTGATGGATCTACATACAGAACGCCAAGAGATCCATCTTCAAAAATCCATACTGACATGGGGAGTTATAGGTAAATAACATCATAGAGATTGATTTATAGGGTTCTCATACTGTATTGGGCTCAGCACCAGAGGCTTGTTTGTTTGAATCCCTGGTGGTACTGATTTGCCATTGGCACACTAATTACTTCAATAAAGACAGAATTGAATAATGCCCAGCTAGTGTTATACTAATGTGGTGCGCATTCTTGGAAAAACTTGACTGTGGATATAGAAGTAGAGGCATGCTCATTGCGCATATTGTGTGGTCTGTGTTTTTTTGTGAGAATTCTCTTTCCCGTATTCCCACTATGGTTTTTGTTTTGTGCGGGGGTCGGGAAAAAAAATCTCGGTTTTTTATTTTTTATTTGCCAGAAACGTCAGGAAACGGGTGAGAAATATAACGCGTACATGCCGAACCACATTCCTGGTCACCGATTCCAGGAACTGTTCTCTTTTTCAGACTTTGTCAGGGGACAGTACGGCTGCACCTGGGCAGGGATTGGGGTGCTGGTGTTTGTCTGGGCGTAAATAGTAAACATAGGCTCAAACTTTACACCCCAGACAATGGATGAGGGCCTAAACACCTTTCTGTATGTTCTGTATGTTCTTTTGGATTACTTTTGAACGCCTGAATATAAAAGGCAGTGTCATTGGTCTGAAAATCATGTGCCATGCATATTTGGCTAATTGATTTAGGGCCTGATTTACTAAGACCTTTAGTGTGCGCAAAAACGTTTAGCACACACAAAACTAATAACACTTGATTGGTGCAAAACAAATACCATGACCAATCATTTGTCACGTTATTGGTTTTACGTGTGCTAAAAGGTTTTGCACATGCTAAGGGTCTTAGTAAATCAGGCCCTTAGCGTCCTGGGACACCTTGTGGTGGGCGCTATATATAAACTAAATTGATTTATTGATTGATAGATCGATTGATTGATTGAATTGTTCCAATAAAAGGTTTGACCTACAGCTAACTTTTCAGTTACTAATACTCCTGTGTATATCACAACTATTAATGTTTTAATTAATATCACTAATATTAATGCTGGTATATTAATGATTGTATGTCTGTAGTAGTATAATTTTCACATGCATTGTCCTTATTGTACGACAGAAAATAGCGGTGTGCTTTTTAAATTTATAGCTTGCAGAGAAAATGTAAAAGCTGTGCTCAAGGTTTTGGCTAGCGGTCTCCCAATGGCCGAGTTGTGTTTGTGAATTGAGTTGAATTGTGAGGTCACGGTCAACGCTGACCACGACGTCGCTGACCTTCAATATTAAATCTCCACACAGATACAGGCTCTCCTCCAGAAGCACCTCCCTCCTGCCCTCAGGCACATTCTGATACGAACGCGGTCACCATGTCAGCCAAACGCTGCCTTTTCCAGCATGATATTTACTGCCATCTGTGTAAACAGACAGACATATTATGTGTATTGTTCCACACTTGCGAGAAGGCTTTTGCGGCTTCGGTGGGGATTCTTTGTACGGGCCTGCGCGGCTTGGATTGTCCGCCTCGTCGTATCCGTGCATTGTTGCTTTTGCCATGTAAAAAAATGACGCTTGTGCCTTTTTTGAAGGATGCCAGCATGGTCACTGTGATGTCAGCCTTGCCCGTATGTATATGGCCTGTGCTCGTTTTGGTGAAGTGATGGTGGATATTGAGCAACGTGAATGAACATCTCTGGTGAGAACTATAACAGAATATCTATTTAGATTTTCTTGCTTGGTTCGCCATGAAGAAAAGCACCAGGACTAACTTTGAAGTCTGCCTTGGGCTCGCTCTGAATACACACTGCCCGGATGATGGGAGTTTTTTTGTTCTTTGTTTCTGTTAACATTTGGGGCGGTGTGCAGGGGTGCCTTTAACCGCAGGTATTTCCATGTCCTCAACAGATATATAGCTTTGTGTGCCTAACATTGACAGTTCTGTGTCCCCCATTGTTGAAGGTAAACTCTCCCTGTTTCATTGTGAATTTTTACAAGGGGCGGTGGCTAAAACTACATTTAGCTACAACACCAACCAATACAGCACGGAAACGCTCCGTCACCCGACATGGAGGCAGACCCCTCGCCAGGGCTCAGTCTTGGGGTGGGGTGGGGGCAGATTAGCTGTCGGGGACGGTCACTATTATGTATTTGTGCAGCACTGGCACGGAGGTTGCATACCAACCGTGGACCCTGGCGATCGTGGTTTTAATATGAAAATGATCCGATTTCTGGGGGGCAGGATTCTAACTGAGCCTGCTCAGGTCCGCCCATAGTGACAGATCTGCTTGGGGGTACAGAGGACAGGAAGATAAAAGCCGATCGCAGCCTATTTCATATTTTATGTTCAGAGCATATTTTCAAGTTGCGAGTTTATATGAACCAATTGTTATCAAATAGCGGGCTATTTTTGAATTTGTTTAGAATGTTTGCGTTAGTCTCGTGCGTGGGCAGCATACCGGCTCGACCCCCTTGCTGCAACCAGACTTGGTTAAGAGGCCGCCTTCGCACCTCCGATGTGAGAATGAGAGGAAGACACCACGCGTGTTCGGCGCTAACGCCTCCCGGCGTGTCCAGCAGGGAGTCGAGACCGTGAAATTTAAAGCCACTTTATCTATTCTTAGCATCAGCAAAACGTTAAAGGAAAGGCTGAAAAAAATCACCTGGCTGCATTCAAACACCCCCCCCCCTGCCCCCTCCCCAGCCTCCTGCTATGTAATTAACATGGAGGATGGAAAATGATATTTTTGCCTGCCCGTGGAGCCGGCTCTGGTATCTGCAGTATGTTTCACTTGGCCCCGTTCGCTCGAAAAGCGATGCCACGCCAACCGCCTGGCCGTGCCTCTCCGAGCCCAGGTCCCATAAAAATGTATTTTTGCAAATTTGCGAGCTCCAAGCATTAAATGTTTTGTTTTATCTCCGCTCACTCTTGCTGATCTCCAGGGGCCCCGTGTTGCTTGGATAAGCAGACTTCTCTTGGTCTTTCTCTTGGTTGTGATTTATGCAGTCAGGTTTGGATTGATTTGTGATAATATCTGACTATAATTTTTTCATTCATAGGATTCAGGTCTGTTACTCTTGAGGATTACTGTTAGGCGTGGTTTCTTCAGTGCATGTTATGTGCCAATATTTTAATCCTTATTCATATACTGTATATTATCTTTGCTGTATAGGGATTTATACGTGGGAGTTGGGTTTTACTTGTTTGTTTCTTTGCTGTGTGGGGTTTTGTGTATGTTTGCTGGGTAAGGTTTCATCTGAGAACTGGAGTTTGTCCATTTGTTTGTAGTGTTGTGTAGGTTTTTGTCTGTGGTTTTTGCCTTTGCATTTGTGTGTAGGGTTTAGTCTGTGAGGCAGTGAGCTCTGTAGTACAAACCCCAATTCCCAAAAGGTTGGGACAGTATGTAAAATGCAAATAAAAGCAGAAAGCAGTGATTTGTAAATTCACTTTTACATATATTTAATTGAAAACAGTACAAAGAAAAGATATTTAATGTTTTACCTTATCAACTTTATTGATTTTTATAAATATACTCTAATTCCGAATTTGATGCCTGCGTCACGTTCCCAAAAAAGTTGGGACAGGGGCAGAAAAAAAAACTGGGAAAGTTGTGGAATGTTCAGAAAACACCTGTTTGGAACATTCCACAGGTAAACAGGTGAATAGGTAACAGGCGATGCTATAATGACATCCACGAAGGCTCGGGCATTTACGAGCAAGGATGGGTCATCCGAGATGGACTGATCCAAAGTGGAAACGTGTGCTGTGGTCTGATGACCTTTCGAATTGTTTTTGGAAATAATGGATGTTGTGTTCTCCGGGTCAAAGAGGAAAAGGACCATCCCGATTGTTACCAATGCAAGGTTCAAAAGCCAGCGTCTGTCATGGTATGGGGGTGTGTTAGTGCCCATGGCATGGGGGTGTGTTAGTGCCCATGGTATGAGGGTGTGTTAGTGCCCATGGTATGGGGGTGTGTTAGTGCCCATGGTATGGGGGTGTGTTAGTGCCCATGGTATGGGGGTGTGTTAGTGCCCATGGTATGGGGGTGTGTTAGTGCCCATGGTATGGGGGTGTGTTAGTGCCCATGGCATGAGGGTGTGTTAGTGCCCATGGTATGGGGGTGTGTTAGTGCCCATGGTATGGGGGTGTGTTAGTGCCCATGGTATGGGGGTGTGTTAGTGCCCATGGTATGGGGGTGTGTTAGTGCCCATGGTATGGGGGTGTGTTAGTGCCCATGGTATGGGGGTGTGTTAGTGCCCATGGTATGGGGGTGTGTTAGTGCCCATGGCATGAGGGTGTGTTAGTGCCCATGGTATGGGGGTGTGTTAGTGCCCATGGTATGGGGGTGTGTTAGTGCCCATGGTATGGGGGTGTGTTAGTGCCCATGGTATGGGGGTGTGTTAGTGCCCATGGCATGGGGGTGTGTTAGTGCCCATGGCATGGGTAACTTGCACATCTGTGAAGGCACCATATGCATTTTGGAGCAGCATATGCTGCCATCTAGACAACGTCTTTTTCAGGGACGTCCCTGCTTATTTCAGCAAGACAATGCCAAGCCACATTCTGCATGTGTTACAACAGTGTGGCTTCGTAGGCAGAGAGTGTGGGTGCTAGACTGGCCTGTCTGCAGTCCAGACCTGACTCCCATTGAAAACGTGTGGCGCATTATGAAGCGCAAAATACGACAATGGAGACTCCGGACTGTTGAGTAGCAGAAGTCTTATATCAAGGAAGAATTGGAAAAAAATTCTGCTTTCAAAACTACAACAATTAGTGTCTTCAGTTCCCAAAAGATTACTGAGTGTTGTGAAAAGGAAAGGTGATGTAGCACAGTGGTATGTATGCCCCTGTCCCAACGTTTTGGGACGTGTAGCAGGCATCAAATTTAGAATGAGCATATATTTACAATAAATTTGATTTGTTAAAACATTAAATATCTTGTCTTTGTACTGTTTTAAATTGAATACAGGTCAAAAAGGATTTGCAATTCATTGCTTTCTGTTTTTATTTACATTTTATAAACTGTCCCAACCTTTTTTGAATTGGGGTTTGTAGTTTGGGGTTTACACATTTGTTTGCTGTGTAGGCCTTTGTCTGTAGGAGTTAGGGTTTACACGTTTGCTTGTTGTGTAGGGTTTCGTCTGTGAGTTGGGTTTATGTTTTTTTTATGTGTTGGGTTTTTGTCTGTGTGAGTTGGGGTTTATGTTTTTGTTTGCTGTGTTGGGTTTCGTCTGTGAAAGATGGGCTTTACGTGTTTGTTTGCTGTGTAGGGTTTCGTCTGTGAGTTGGGTTTAGGCTTTTTTATGTGTTGGGTTTTTGTCTGTGTGAGTTGGGGTTTATGTTTTTGTTTGCTGTGTTGGGTTTCTTCTGTGAAAGATGGGCTTTACATGTTTGCTTGCTGTGTATGGTTTCGTCTGTGAGTTGGGTTTATGTTTTTTTTATGTGTTGGGTTTTTGTCTGTGTGAGTTGGGGTTTATGTTTTTGTTTGCTGTGTTGGGTTTCGTCTGTGAAAGATGGGCTTTACGTGTTTGTTTGCTGTGTTGGGTTTCGTCTGTGAGAGATGGGCTTTACATGTTTGCTTGCTGTGTAGGGTTTCGTCTGTGAGTTGGGTTTATTTTTTTTAATGTGTTGGGTTTTTGTCTGTGTGAGTTGGGGTTTATGTTTTTGTTTGCTGTGTTGGGTTTCGTCGGTGAAAGATGGGCTTTACATGTTTGTTTGCTGTGTTGGGTTTCGTCTGTGAGAGATGGGCTTTACATGTTTGCTTGCTGTGTAGGGTTTCGTCTGTGAGTTGGGTTTATGTTTTTTTTATGTGTTGGGTTTTTGTCTGTGTGAGTTGGGGTTTATGTTTTTGTTTGCTGTGTTGGGTTTCGTCTGTGAGAGATGGGCTTTACGTGTTTGTTTGCTGTGTTGGGTTTCGTCTGTGAGAGATGGGCTTTACGTGTTTGTTTGCTGTGTTGGGTTTCGTCTGTGAGAGATGGGCTTTACGTGTTTGTTTGCTGTGTTGGGTTTTTTCTGTGTCGGTCCATTGGCTCTTGTGAGGGGAGCAGGGCATAGCAGTCTGGCAGTAGGAAGGTAATTACAGGTTTCTGAGCAGAGTGTTGTGGGGTGGGGGCCCTGCGGGGAGGTGACATGATGGGTTAAACACCGTTCGCATTGTCTCTGCAACAGGTGCTGGAGGCGGAGGGGCTTTCCTCAGCTTTCCTGTGTGTGTGTGTGTGTGTGTGTCTGTCTGTGTGTGTGTCTGTGTGCAAGAGTCGGACAATGGTGCGAACGATAAGCTCCAGGTATCCGCCTCCCCTTGATTAAACGACGCAGTTCGTGCTCTATCTAACCCAGCCGGCTTTGCCTTGACACCCTGCCACCTGCAGCTGCACCTGGGGGCACCTGTTCCCTAGTAACACGGTCACGCGTGCCCCGGAGCCATGTGTGTGTGTGTTAGAGAGAGAGAGAGAGAGAGATAGAGAGAGAGAGAATGTAAGAGAGGGAAAATGAGAGGAGGATAAGGGTAAGAGAAGGAGACAGAGAAGTACAATGAGTTGAGCCGAGTTGAAGTGCGTTCACACTGCTCCTGGTCAGGGAGTCGTGCTGAGTCAGGCCTCGCTCTGTGGACTTCCTGCCTCCTGTGCGATCAGCGGCAGCAGAGTAGGTGAGAAAAGAGTGGGGGGGTCTCAAAGGAAAAGCAGCTGCGGCTAAGATAATAAGCGTCAACCGGCATTACCACAACCCTGCCGCTCCCACCGCCCTCGCAGAGCCCCCTCCCACAGCGGTCAGCAGTCTGAGTGGGCCTGCCCGGTGTAAAACTTTGGTCAGTCGGGTAATCGCTGCTGATCTTAGACCAGCGGGTGACCAGCTCGCACTCTGGCTCCATGTCCTAATAACGTCTTGCTCCACTGCGCAATTCGCTGACTGGCTCTAAATGGAAAATGTAGGGTGGTATCTCAGTGAGGAGGGGGCAGAGGGCAGGGGGGATGTGGGGGGGTGGGGTGTTGAGTGAGCAGGTGCTAATCCAAGGCCGCGGTTCTGAGAAGCGATTTCGCTACACGACCTGCTCCGCTGTTGGCGGGATCATGGTGGGGGGCAGAGGGGTGAAGGGTGGTGGAGAGGGGCCCAGAGGTGAGTGTGTGGGCAGAGTTTTGGGGCGGGGGGGGGGGATGGATGGGAGGCAGCTGGCACTGGTAGGCCATAGGCCATCCTGTGGGGGCGAGGAGGGGAAACAGAAGCGCCTGTGTGATTTTTCACCCGTCCCAGAGGGGTGAGTCAGGTCAGGAATGGGCCCACTGAGCCACATTAACAGCAAAGCCTTCTGGGAATAACGGCGGACTCGGCCAGGCGGAAGGGGGTGCTGGGGTTTGGAGGGCAAGGGGCGAGGGCTGAGCTGTCTGCTGGGATGGTGGCTATGGGGTTGGCTGGAGCATTGTCATTGGATGACTCTGTAGGTTGACTCATCACCGCATGACACAGCATTGGGCGGGGGTTTACAGTTCCTTGTTGTTTCGGGGGTTGAGGAATGAGGGGGAGCCTGTGATGATGCAGCAGTCCTTTAGAGCCCTAATGGGGCCCTTGTCTGAGCTCTGAGTCACAGTTGCACATGTTCCCTGTGTGAGTAACGCTCATAAACACACCATGGAGATGGTCAATAACCACAGGTTCTGTCTCTGAGCTCAGCAACTGCAACTAGATGATCATTCTTGGGTTTGGGGTTTTATGTTACACACACACACACATACACACAAACACACACATACGCTCCTCCATTCTCTCTCTCTCACACACATTCACACAAGCAAGTGCACACACACACTTATACACTCGGACACATTCCGTCACATTCATACAAACACATAAACACATACCCACTCACAAATTTAAATACAGACACACATGTGCCCATTGTTTCTTTCACAGATGAATTTAAGTGAGTAGACATATGAGATGCTCACAGACACACATACACACAAACACTCATCTTCTATTCTCTCTCTCACACACATGTACCATTCACACAGGCATGTGTGCAAGCACACACACACATACTTATACACTCAGACACAT
Organism: Ilyophis sp. 1 JC-2022; assembly: GCA_022702515.1. Classification (NCBI taxonomy): domain Eukaryota; kingdom Metazoa; phylum Chordata; class Actinopteri; order Anguilliformes; family Synaphobranchidae; genus Ilyophis; species Ilyophis sp. 1 JC-2022. The sequence goes on from CM040400.1 coordinate 24,215,428, forward strand.
TCTCTCATATCCATACAAACGCAAAAACACATACAAATTTAAATACAGGCATACGGGTGCCCGTTGTTTTTTTCACAGATGAATTTAAGTGAGTAGACGTATGACGTGCTCACACGTACACGCACACGCACACACACACACGCACACACACACTGGAAGGAGGATGATCCAGCTGCCAGAGGCACAGAAACTCCCTCAGAGCCCTGCTCACGAGGTTGGGGCTGCAGAGGGGGTGGGACAATGCCCCTCTGTGTGTAAGCACCCAGCCCTGCCCTGGCTCGCATGGCCCAGACACCGCTCTTGGGGGGGGGGCGGGGGGCATGCTTCTGCCCTGTTCTGCTCCTGTGGGGTTCACAGGCTCTTAAAATGTTTCGTTTTACTGCGTGAGTAACAACATCTGCCCATGAGGCGTTGGTCACTGGCTGGAGGGAGAGAGGTCTCTCTATCTCTCTCTCTGTCTATCTCTCTCTCCCTCCGTCTATGTCTCTCTCCCTCTCAGTTCAATTCAATTTCAATGTGCTTTATTGACGTAAAAGGATTATGCTCCCGCGCACCGTATCTTACGCAAGCTTTTTAAATAAATAAATGGGCAAACGTTTTGGAAACAATCTTTCCTCAGCGATTTACAATGCTTACATGCGTTATTGTCATGAGAAAAAAAAAATTGTTTTGACGTAAATGCATTTTGCCCTTTTTTTTGTGTCCGCTCTCACCTTTTTCACGTAGCCAAGGTTGTGAAGCACCTGGATGTGCTAATGTGCCTGGATGTTCTGAGGTTAGTCACACACAGTTGTTGTTTTTTTGCCAAGCTGTGTGATACGTGGTCATACGCCTGAAATCGGAACTTTGCGATTCAGCTTTGCTTCAGCCCTACTGTGGGAAACCGGCACGGCATTTCCCCTGCAAGGCCTTTAAATAACATGTCTCCTGTGCTAACATTTGCTACCAAGCTAATCTCCCACAGCCAGCTAAACTGCACTGTGTGTGAAAGATAAGTATATCTGATTTGATGTTGAAATTGTTGCTGTTATCTAGTTCCTGTATGTCAAGAGACTTGACAGGAAAGCTTAAGTCTGCCAGCTAACTAGCTCGCCTGCTGATTGGTTTAGTCACAGTGATGCTTTTAGCTGACTGCACCGTCAGTGATGCTGATGCTCTTTGACGAGGCCTAGGGCGACATTTTCTTTATACATGTACATGCTTGGTATACGTGGTAATACAGCAGGGTGTAGCCATCTACAGACAAGCTAAATCTGAAGACCTAAAAAAACAATACCAGGCTAATCTAAGCTACGATATACTGTATATTGTTGTTTACAGCTTGTGGGGGTGCAGACGTGTGTGTGTGTGTGTGTGTGTGTGTGTGTGTGTGTGTATGTGTTCAAGTATCTGCTTGTTCAATTGTGTCATCATGTTTGGTAATTGTTTTGGTCTTGACACCATGTTGTGACAAACCAGTGCAGAAGCAAACAAAACCAGACCAAAAGCACCATTTCTTTCTTTCTCTCTCTCTCTCTCTCTCTCTCTCTCTTTCCCTCTCTCTCTCCCTTCCTCTCTTTCACTTTCTGCCTACCTCTCTCTCTCCCTATTTCTCTCTCTTGCTCTCTCTCCCCCTCTCTCTCTCTTTCTCTCTCCCTCTTTCTTTCTCTCTGTGCTGAGTGCTGGTTGGTGTTGAGGTCTGCTTGGCCACTTGGTTGGGCTCTGGGGGTGCGGAGCATGGCTCTGGTGGTTTCCCCCCGCTTCCCGAGCGGCCCTGTGGCCGGCTGACCGCCCCGGCCTGTGGCACTGCCGTAATTTGCACCCTGGCCCTGCTTCCCCTGGTCACTTCAGAGGTTTGCGTCCACCACTGCAGCTCTAGCCACGGTTCGCTCAGTCTGCGCACGCTTTCCCAAGGAGCCGACCCCTGTCTGAGAGAGAGAGAGAGAGAGAGAGAGAGAGAGGGAGGGAGGGAGAGGCAGGGGGACAGAGAGGGGGAGAGAGCAGTAGAAAGAGGGAGAGAGAGGTAACAGAGGGAAACAGAGAACCTGCAGAGGATTACACGCCCGGTTACGGCTCTAAACAGTTTGCGCTTATAAAACAGCTTGAGCTCCATTTAAAAGAAATTTAGTTTCTCAAAATGTCTCTGTCCTTGTGCGTTTTTTTTGTGTATATTTTTCTTGAGCGAGTGAGTGATTTTGTGTGCGTGTGTGTGTGCCTGTGTGTGTGTGTGTGTACGTGCATGTGTATGTGCGTGTATGTGTATGTGCGTGCGCACATGTGAGCGCGTGCCCGTTGGAGGGGAGGGGGATGTGGGGCTTGACGTTTATTTCTCAGGAGGAAGTTTGTGGTTAAACTGCTTCTCTGCTCGCGTCCACATTTTTTCCCCTTTTTCTTGTAGTACTTAAAAAAGCCTCTGCCACTCTTACAACGCGGGCAGATGTGGAAGTCATTCCAGTGGGGCCCGGGAACTCTTTAAAGCCTGAAGCGCCGGGGTCCCACCCTCAGGGATTGTGGGTAATCTGTGCCATGGGCATGGAACGATGGTTCTCCCAGTGCAGTATGGGAAGGGAAGGGATGGGTGGGGTCCACTCATAAATGAAGCTCCTGTTTGATGGCAGCTCGAAATATCCTTTAAAAAAAGAGGATGTGGGACGAACTGTGCATTTGATGGAAAAACAAATTCTCCAAAATCCACCCTGTATGTTGGGTTCAAATATTTTTCTAACTATTTATTTTTGTAAGTTTTTTTATTTTTATTATTTTTTTGCAAGCTTTTGCTTGCCCTGTTTGTGAAGCTCACACTCTCTTTGTGTGTGTATGTGTGTCTGTATGTGTGTTTCTGCTATAGCAGCACATACTTTTCATTCTTTCATATCTCTCTTTCATATGCAGCATTAAAACAACATTCGGACACACAAACGCAAACATGCAGTCCCTCAGGCACCCCACTTTGAGTAAGTCTGGTGAGGTGTGCTTTCTCTCAGGCTTTCTTTAGCGTCCTCACTCCCGCTCTCTACCTCTCTCTGTCCCTTTCTCTTTCCCCCGCTCTCTACCTCTCTCTGTCCCTTTCTCTTTCCCCCTCTCTCTACCTCTCTCTGTCCCTTTCTCTTTCCCCCTCTCTCTACCTCTCTCCTGTTTTGGGTGTCTGTAATAGTGGGGATTGATTGCATCCACATTGCAGTTTGCCGATGAAAACTACTCAAATGTTTTAGTGTGGAAGGAGCTGTCGCTTCACTTCCATGTGTGTGTGTGTGTGCGTGCACGCGTGTGAGTGTGAGGTTTGTCCAATGAAACAACAGTCGTCGAGCTTAGCAGATCCTCACACTGATGTCAAAGATAGAAGTCAGGAAAAGTCACTCTCTATCTTTTCACCTTTTGAAACGCTAGTGCTCCTCCCCCAACAGGAAGTGGACGTTTCTGCTCGTAGATAGGATGTTGTGCTTGTTTCGAGGGGGAGGGTTTCGTAATACAGACCGTTTTCAATTCATGAATTGAATTTCAGCTCATTTGACGAATTGTCTGAAATGGTATTGAACCCCGGTGCCAGGCATGGTATATAGGTTTTTAGGGTTGGGGACTGTGTTGAAGGGAGTTCTTTGCTGTGTTTGCTGGTTTGGTGCGGGCCGCATGAAGAGCCCCGTCGCCCCAGCGAATGCACGGTAAATCCTTCACGGTAGTCCGCTCTGTCAGTTCACACCCCTCCACCCACTTTCAGACTGTGAGTTAATACACCTCATTAAGGCTGCATCTCTGCCGTGCTTAGCCCCGACGTGCTCAACTCTAAGCTCCTAGGGACAAGCATGTCTAGACTTTACTGTCTGAGGATTTACAGTGTGTGTGTGTGTGTGATTGTGTGATTGTGTGCGATTGCGCGAAAGGTGTCAGTCAAATGAACTGGCAGGTCGTGTGATTACAGTGAAGACTGGGGGAGGGGAGTCCTTACCGCAGGGCACGGGATTGGAGCATTTCTCTGTCCCTCTCCCTCTCACTTTCCCTCGTTCCCTCTCTTCCTCTAGGGCAGCCTTGTAGTGCCTGCCCTGTACTCCCCAGCATGCACTGCAAAAAACAATCTTAACAAGCATTTTAGTCTTATATTTGGACTTAATATCTTATTTCTATGACTTTTTTGCTAAATGAGACAAAAAGAATTCCAAAGGGGTGAGAGTTTTTCTCTCGCATTTCACAATTATCAAGCAAAAAGTAACTTAAAACAAGCACAAATGTTCTACTTCAGAGACAATAAATAGGATTTTAAGTCTCATTACAAGACTAAAGCACTTGTTAAGACAGACATTTTTTGCATTGTGTAGCTCAGGTCGATGCACTAGCGTTGTAAGTCACAGGCAACAGCGTCTGCTAAATTGAAGTAACGTAAGTAATTTCACAGGTTATTTAACCAGATTGACTTACACAGCTAACACACATACAGTGGGTTGAAAAAGTATTCAGCCCCCTTAGACTTTTAAATATTTTGCTGTGTATGAACATTTGATAAAAATTCAGTAACCTTTTCCTGGTTTCACTATGGAAGACAATGGAGAAATCTAAAGGGAGAAAGTTACTGAATTTGCACCCTCTTTTGCACCCTGTGATGGAGAGGTAATGATTTATGTTTTTTTTGAACCCCCAGGGACTGGTCTCAAATGCCATCCATGAATGAACAATATAAGATAAACTCTGCTTGAGTATTTTGATGCAAAGTTCATTGTACTTCCTAAAATCCTGTTAAGAGCCATTAAAATGTATTGAAGGGACCTGGTCTTGGCTTTGTTACCAAGAAAGACAATATTGTTCAATGTCTTTAAATACAATCTAAACATGATGTCTGGGCACTTTATGATGTGCAATTTTGAACAGAGTTTTGCCTGTAGGGCTGTTAAAGTACAATGAAGCAAGGGGGCTTAATACGTAAGGAATTGATTGTTTGTGGTTTTGTATTTATAAATAATTTGGAACAAATTGTAGATTTTACTTCTCACATTGACATTGTAGAGTTGTTTGTGTTGAATACCAGCAAAAAAGCCTGATTAAATACATTTTTATCAAATGTTCGTACACAGCAAAATATGAAAAAGTCTAAGGGGGTTGAATACTTTTTCAACCCACTGTACAACACCGTCAAAAGGTTTTCACCCCCATTCATTATTTTTCATTTTGCTGTCAAATTAAATTTAAAATGCATTTAATTTGAGCTTTTTTTCTTGTATACAGATTGAAAAGTATTCACCCCCTCTGAGTTGTTAGATTTTACTATGCCACAAAAAGATTTCAAAATGCATTTATTTGGCATTTGTCTGTATTTAAGATGTATTCAAAGTCCTCTCTTCCATCACAGTGAAATCAAAGTTTTGCAAATTTGTGTGATTTTGTCAACTTCACGTAACCAGAGAATGTGTTCACCTCCTTTGTTTCAAAAGAGATAGACTGCCTCGGGGCAAAAGAAATGTACATTTATTTTTATTGCAGAAAAGTTTAAACGTAATCAGGCATTGTTAACAAGTTTTTTTAATTTTTTTAAACCCACCCCACCCCCCCCAACCAAGTCTGGGTGTATAAAAAACAAGATGACATCATTTGAGATTACATGAAATTGATTTAAAACGATGATATAGACTTGGAGAAAAAAAAGGATAAAGGGGGAATTTACAATACACATAAACACATTTAAAAATTTTAATAATAATACAAATTAAATATACTGTATTTTAAAATATATGTAAAAGAAGAAAAAAAAACATTTAAAAAACAATTAATGGATAACTGTATGAAATTCATGCCATGGCATTTTGTGTGGTATATAATGAGGGAGAACAACTACAAAGATTAACTAAAGATATCTATCTGTTCAATTTTTTGGAAGGAACCTCAACCTTACAAAATAGGATATTAATTGACCCCATGAATTTTCTCAACATTTATTTATGTATAATACCCAGATCTCATGTTGAGGCTAATATATGAATATGGATAATAATATCCCAGGTCAAATGTTGCATATTTATTAACAAAGCTGACATTAGGTCCTTACGATGTACTTAAATAGGTTTTGGGCACAGCGTGTATAAAACGTCAGAACGCAAGCATGCTGTCAAATATGTGGTTCACTTCTGAATGTCATTAATGCACGGTTTATGAATTATGAATCAGCACCTTCCCATAATTAATACTGAAAACACAGATGGTGCAAATGTCTTTGTGCTTCTCCTTTCCCATTTCCCCATTGGGGTGAATACGTTTGCAGTCCTCTGTGCTTCTATATAAGTAACTCTATCACGTCAGAGTAAAATACAGTATTTCAATGTCTTCAGACTTATATTAAAAATAAATACCTGAAAATGACTTAATTGATAAACATTCACCCCATTAATTGAAGACCTAATTTGGGCCAGGGGTATTCCATTTTCATAAGAGATCCCAGTAAATATGCGAACGAGGTCCAGCTGTGTTGATTTTGAATCCACTTGTATTCAGCTGCATGATTGCAGAATAAACATGGCGGACTTTGTGAGCTGTCACAACTGAACCAACAGATCTGTCGTGCTGTCATGAGGACCAAGGAACTGCTTGTGAAACTTTGAGATTACGTTGTTAGGAGGTAAAAAGCCGGAGAAGGTTATAAAATGATCTGCAAAGCTTTGAACCTTCCTAAGAGCGCTGTTAAGTCCATTGTAACAAAATGGTACAAATATGGAACGACCCAGAAACTGCCACGGTCTGGCTGTCCTACCAAGCTAAGCAAAGGGCTGAGAAGGGACATTGTCAAAGAAGCCAGCTACAACATGGGCCGAGTTGCACAGCCCATTGGCAGAAATGCGAGAAACTGCCCAGAAATCTCCTCAGCACTTTAATGATTTGGCCTCTATGGAAGAGTGGCTACATGATAGCCAATTCTGAGAAAGGCTGGAGTTTACCAGAAGTCATGTGACACCCCCCCCCCCCCCCCCCATGTCATGGCAACTGGGAAACTTGTCATAAAGGGCAAGGTGGGTGGAGTGGAACACAGGCAAATCCATGAGGGACCTGTTTCCGTCTGCAAAAGTTCTGTATTAAGGCAGAAAATATTCCAACAGGACAATGACCCAAAGCGCATGGCAGAAACCGCAAAGGAAAGGCTTAAAAACACGGAGGTAAGTATTCTGGAAGGGCCCAGCCAAAGCCAAGACTTAAATCCCATTGAAAATCTGTGGTATGACCTGTCCACTGTCTAACTTGGCGGACTTGGAGCACATTTGCATGGAGGAATAGGTTAAAATTTCAAGATTCGCAAGGCTCATGCATACTTACCCAAGAAGACTCAAGGCTATAATTGCTACTAATGGCCTATCTACAAAGTATTTACTCTGCCGGGTGAATACTTTAGTAACTAAGAAATGCAAGTCTTTTTTTATTTTTTAAATGGTTGAATAATAAAAACGAAAATTTCATGGTTAATTTATGTTTAATGTATTAGAAATATTTAATTGCATTAAAAGTAAGGTGTAGTAGGACAATATGGAAAAAAAATTGGGTGGATACTTTCTGAAGTGTGTGTGTGTGTGTGTGTTTGTGTGCGCGTGCGCGTGTGTAATTTGATCGAAGTTGATCAAAGGGGCTGCGTATAACAGCCGTGCTCCCACTGCAGATTCAAACCTGAAACCTCTGAGTTACACGCCCAGTTCCCAAACCATTTTTTGCGGCTACACTGCCACACCCTTAACCACACCTCCCACCTTCCTCCTCCAGACTGCATGATCTACACCCAAACCTTGCCCTTTAGCTATTGAGAAGCACACTTCACTTTTGTGAAGGGAGATTTTGGGGGTGGGGGACTGCGCACTACGACACGCACCTGCCGGTCCGCCAGCCGGCCTGATCGAGAATGTACACAATACACAATGGAGCCTCTAAGCGTGGATACACCTGGGGCCCTTAGACAACCCGTGAATATAATCGTAACTTTAATACTTTTATTTAATCAGTCCTTTTCCTTGCAGGGCTTTACAGATGCCTTACAGAGATTTTAACACACAAAGGGTGGCTGGAATGTAGAACTGGAATATGCTCTAATTATATTGAAAATAAAACATAATATACGGAGCAATTTTATTTTTGGTAAAGGAAAAAGGGATGTGTGCCATAGGGGGGAAAAAAGCTCAAATTGATCATAATAAAAAAAGAAAAAACGGATAAAAATGAAAAGGATTGAAAATAAATTTATGTTTAAAATATGAATTAAAATAAACATAGACCTTACAATGCGGCGAATCGTCGCCTCCCACGGTCAGCTGACCGCAGTCTCCCTGCTCATGCCTCAGTCAAGGTCGACCGTTAAAACGTTCACAGTATGGAGAGGCTGAGGTGTGCGTGTGTGTGAGTGTGTGTGTGTGTGTGTGTGTGTGTGTGCGCATGTTTATATATAACCCCTCCCCTCAGAATAACCATGAAGAGAGCAGTGCTTGAGTACTGCTGCTATTCTCATATGTCAGCGCCTGCTGGCCGTCTCCCAGTCAAAACTGTGTGTTTAGCCTGATGGAGTTATAAATGTTCTCACTGGAACGACCCCAACAAGACTTCTTAAATGTGTTATTAATGGCCCACAGATCCGTGCTGAATTATTATTATTATTCGGGGAACTGTACGTGTTCGAGTGTGTGGCTGTGTGTGTAGGGTTGGTGGGAGAGGTTATTTAAAAAAAAGTAAATTAACAATCCAAAAATAAAAGGAAAAACCCTTGCAGTACTATGTTTATTTAACTGAAAGTTGTCCACTGGGCTATTTTGATTTGAGTTCCTGGAACTCTTATCCAGTACGTGCGCCAGTAGGACTATAGCCTGTACAGTATGGCCGTTATGTATATGGACATGCCGGTGTGTACATTTTTATGTGTGTATGTGTGTAGGCATGTCATTTTGTGTGTGTGTGTGTGTGTGTGTGTGTGAGTAGTTTTCTGTACTCTTCTGAATGAGGCTTTCAGTGGCTGATAGCTTCTGATAGCCGGTAACATGTGTGCTTCTGTTTAATTTGGGTCTTGTTTAAAATGCTTGGCATGTTTTCAGGAAAGGTCTGGAAAGACTTTAGTATTTTTTTTTTTCTTCTTTTATTTTTCCCCCCCAATTGGCAGAGTGAATGCTGGAGTTAAAAGAAGAGAAAGAAACGCGAACGATCACAGCCTTTAGACTTCCTGCGACAGGAGCTGCTACAGACTGCCAGTGTGGGGAGAGAGGAGGGGAGCGTGTAGAGGGGGAGAGAGAAGGAGGAGAGGGTGGAAAAGAGGAGAGAAGTGTAGTGCGGAGGAGAGCAGAGCAGGTTGTCATAGAGAGGAGAGAGTATCTAGAGGCAAGGACCCCATGTTGCCTCTTTCTGGTTGGGGAAGTAGAAGTCCTCTGCTAGGCTAGTCACATATCAGCAGTGTAACTGGGCCCTGATCAGACAGTGAAGCTCAGTACCTGGAAACCAATGGGAAATTACAGGACCTGCTTGCCCAGGTTCAACTCATAGTATCCTGGAGACAGGTCTGTCTACCTCCGCCAATCACGGACGTGAATATACAGTATGAGGGTAGATGTGACATATTTTATTTTCTATTATGGGTTGTGGCCGGGGGGGCGTCATTCTAATTTACAGACTGGGACTTAAACGTATAAGCAGAGCACACACCGGTGCTGTTAGCTTGCATTCGCTTCATGGAGGCATTTTTTTTTACTCTTTTGCTGATTGCGTTTAGTGGAAAAAACCACAGGCTGAAGAGGAGATGAATGTGATTGGGTAACAGTCCCATTGGAGTTATTGGGACAGAATTACAAAGGCTGGTTCTTGACTGGATGATGGGTTGTAATTCTTTTTCAAGGTCCTCTTCCTTCCCTGAAATTATCTTTTTCTTTTTTCGAGCAGACTCACGAGGGGGGCTTATCAGGAACGTTCCGGTAGATGTAACGTGTCCATCTTGAAAGATACTAGCAGGCCCGATCATCCTGATTGACAATACTGGGGGTGATCGGCTCTGAGTACTTCCGACTGTATCTCCGAATCATGAATTTTTACTTTAAAAAAATATTTTTCATGGGAAGTGGGGCTATTCGCGCTCAACAGCAGGGGGAGCCACTGTACTCAGCTGCTGCAGATAGCTCGATGAAAGTGCATATTTAGGGGACTGGGGGTTGTCGCCATGCTCTTTGAAATCGGTATTGGATTTGATCATTTAGAAGTCCTCATTGTGTAAGGGTATAAGGGTCTCTTGGCCATAGCGTTGTACGGGTCATCTCTTCAATATGTGGGTTTGGCATGTCCAACCAACACTTCCTCAGGACTTTTGAGGTACCATTGACTTTGCTTTCTCTTAAAACAAATATTTCCCAGGAGTCCCTTTTAAGTTAATTGTAAATTATGTGGATTTCATGATGTCGAACCAAGTTTTTTTTCCCGTGGCACAAGAATCAAGAGTTTAAATTTTTTTAAAATGTTTTTGGTATTGGGTTAGTTTTATGGTCATGGGGTTTTTTAAATACAAACCTGATTTTGAGTTACGTATGTGCTCTGACCATTTTCCTGCAGGACAGTGTGTGTGTTTGTGCTTACGTGTGTGTGTGTGTGTGTGTGTGTGACCTCCTCTCAGCCTGGTAGGGACACCAAAACTGAGCTCTTTGTGTTTACAGTCCCCCCATCCGCACACACACCACGCCCACTCACTATCACAGAAATAAATATGGCCACGCGTGTCCCTGGGGGTGACGAGGCAGCCCTCCTCCCTCTCTGTCTCCCAGCCGCAGACTGATGGGCACGCACACACACGCACTCACTCACACACGCGCGTCTCCCGCCTTACCGTCCCCACTGCTCACAGACGCACTGTCCTAATTATAAATAAACAGCCCCATCACGGGATGTAAATATCCCGCTAAATGTGGAAATCAGGGCGCGGAGAGGGGAGGCAGAGGGGAGGCAGAGGGGCCAGAGATGGGGTCGGGGCGTGTGCTGACGGCTGTGGGCGGAGGGCGCCCTGGCTGGGGTTGTTGGGGTGGCAGAGCATTGTTTAAAAAGGCGTGGCGTCAGTCTTTTAGCTTTTTTGTGGGGGAACGGACTCTTTATTTATTTGTATTTTAATGGGCTACTATGTATTATTTCTTTTTGTTTTTGTTTTTAGGAAATGTATTTTTTTTGTTGTTTTAGGACGTCTCTTTTTCTGCCAGTTCAGAATGGAGGTGTGCTGTTACACAGTAAAGCAGGTATAAGGCTGTGCTGTTACACAGTAAAGCAGGTGTATGGTTGTGCTGTTACACAGTAAAGCAGGTGTAAGGCTGTGTTTTTACACAGTAAAGCAGGTGTAAGTCTGTGCTGTTACACAGTAAAGCAGGTGTAAGGCTGTGCTGTTACACAGTAAAGCAGGTGTAAGGCTGTGCTGTTACACAGTAAGGCATGTGTAAGTGCTGTTACACAGTAAAGCAGGTGTAAGGCTGTGCTGTTACACAGTAAAGCAGGTGTAAGTCTGTGCTGTTACACAGTAAGGCATGTGTAAGTCTGTGCTGTTACACAGTAAAGCAGGTGTAAGGCTGTGCTGTTACACAGTAAAGCAGGCGTAAGGTTGTGCTGTTACACAGTAAAGCAGGTGTAAGGCTGTGCTGTTACACAGTAAAGCAGGTGTAAGGCTGTGCTGTTACACAGTAAAGCAGGTATAAGGCTGTGCTGTTACGGAGTAAAGCAGGTGTAAGGCTGTGCTGTTACACAGTAAAGCAGGTGTAAGGCTGTGCTGTTACGGAGTAAAGCAGGTGTAAGGCTGTGCTGTTACACAGTAAAGCAGGTGTAAGGCTGTGCTGTTACACAGTAAAGCAGGTGTAAGGCTGTGCTGTTACACAGTAAAGCAGGTGTAAGGCTGTGCTGTTACACAGTAAAGCAGGTGTAAGGCTGTGCTGTTACACAGTAAGGCAGGTGTAAGGCTGTGCTGTTTCACAGTAAAGCAGGTGTAAGGCTGTGCTGTTTCACAGTAAAGCAGGTGTAAGGCTGTGCTGTTTCACAGTAAAGCAGGTGTAAGGCTGTGCTGTTACACAGTAAAGCAGGTGTAAGGTTGTGCTGTTACACAGTAAAGCAGGTGTAAGGTTGTGCTGTTACACAGTAAAGCAGGTGTAAGGCTGTGCTGTTACACAGTAAAGCAGGTGTAAGGCTGTGCTGTTACACAGTAAAGCAGGTGTAAGGCTGTGCTGTTACACAGTAAAGCAGGTGTAAGGCTGTGCTGTTACACAGTAAAGCAGGTGTAAGGCTGTGCTGTTACACAGTAAAGCAGGTGTAAGGCTGTGCTGTTACACAGTAAAGCAGGTGTAAGGCTGTGCTGTTACACAGTAAAGCAGGTGTAAGCACAGTAAGACAGGCTGTCATTGCTTTGTAATAATTTGACACTAATTTCCATATACCTGATGTCAACTGAGAATCTTCCTGGATATTTGGTGAACTGTTAAGTGTTTATTGTGTGTTTGTGTGTTATTGTGTGTTTGTGTGTGCACACTTGCTTTAGTGTGTTTGAGTGATTCCTGTTAAAGGTCATTAATGTGTAGGTAGATGATTTTCTACACTATCGCTTGCAGGCATTCTCCAGGCTTCTCAGAGGTAACATACATACGTGCTGCTCAGCTCACATCGTCAAAAAAAACTAATGTAATAGAAGCATTTTGACACTTTCTGTTTTACCTATTGTGTCTCCAAATTGATTTGCGTTTTATTTCTAAATATGAAAGATCTGTGATGAAGCATCTCATTTGAGAGCCTGAGCTGAGTGAAAGTTTGTGAAGTTTAAAACCTGTATTTAAGTGCCACCAGAATCACCCATTATACAGCTACCCCACAAATGACCCCTTTTGAAAACATGGCATTATGTTTATTGCATGTTTACTATTTAATCCCAACAAATTAGGAAAAATGATGTAGTGTCAAGATGGAAAAATAAGGTCAACTGGTTTATAAGAGACGTCGAACACTGAATCGGGTCAAATTGACCCCGAAGATAATGTGAAGGTTAAGGAGTGTGTCTTGGGAACAGTATACTGAAGTTCATGCACATGTGTGTGCGTTCTTTGAACGGTGTGTGTGTGTCCTGAGCATGTGTGTATGAACTGTGTGTGTGTGTGTGTTTTGTACAGGTACATCTGAAGGCTCCCATGATTTTGAACGGTGTGTGTGTGTGTCCTGAGCATGTGTGTATGAACTGTGTGTGTGTGTGTGTTTTGTACAGGTACATCTGAAGGCTCCCATGATTCTGAACGGTGTGTGTGTCCTCTGGAAAGGCTGGATTGACATGCAGCGGCTGGACGGGATGGGGCTCCTGGAGTTCGATGAGGAGAGAGCGCAGGTATCGTATCTGTGTGTGTGTGTGTGTGTGTGTTTGTGAGGGAGAGACAGAGAGCCCCCAAGCGACAGCAACCGGCCAAATGGCCAATTATTGAACTAATTGACCTGAGGCTGGCTGGATACTTTTATCCTTGAGTTGTTATATTTTTTATTCGATTTTTTTACATTTCTTTAGAAAACACATTCCTGGTGTCACTACATGATTTTCCCGCCTTTTTAAAAAAAAAAAAAAACTATGATAAGACTGCACTTACTTAACACGTATTTGATACAGCTAGCGCTTAAGAACAATGAAATCTCATTTTATGATTTTGTTTTGTGTTTTAGTGAGTTTGTTAATGAGTTATATTACTTTGATTTTGCAAAGATACTACCTAATACCGAGGATTTTTTAAAATCCTTTTACTGAGAAGACTGTACTGTCTGGCTGGTTAGCCAATGTAAGCTGGTCATGTGTACAGTAAGTTTAACTAGCTGCAGTCTTATTTATTGCAATGACATAGCTAAATGGAGAGTATGTTATAAATAAAAATAGCTTTGACTTGACTGTGCACTTTACTTTAGCAGAATGCCATTGAATAGAAGAGAATCGAGTGGAGTAGAGTAGATAATTTATAGCATAGGAGAGTAGATTCAGAAGAACCTGTTGAAATTGGTGGTATATGGAATATTGTTTTTTAGGGTATCTGGAGGGGTGTGTATGGACTAATTAAGATGTGATAATGTATGGTTAACAACAGTCATTGTAACCATGTGAGTAAATGAAAGGCCCTCTCAGTAATTTTGGTTACAAATAAAATGCTAATCATTTACAACGAGCAAAAAGGCAAGATATGGTACGAAGTATTATCCTAATAACAATAACCATAAAGATCCTCATGAAAACACTTCAAAAGGAAAAAAAAGTTTTTAAAATAAGTGTCGGGCCGACACTATTTCTTTGTTCATCTTCCATCTTCCGCATTTCATTCTTCTTCTTTGTTTTTAACATCTGCTCTTTTTTTGTAGTCCTTGCGTAGCTCATCGCCATGAAAACGAACTCATTACGCACTCGTTTTTGCAAAACAGTCATTCTGAAAGATGTCTTTGTTATGTGCTGTGTGTTCCTCCTACCTGAAGGATGCGTATGTCAGTGCACGCTGCAGAATGTCATGGTTATTCTTGATTTGAGTGCCTTATTGTGAGATTCCTTAACTGACCTGTGTCCTTCTGTCTCCATCTCTTCCTGTCTGTCTGCATCTTTCTTCTGTCTGTCTGTGTCCCTATCTCTTTGTTTCTGCGGTCTGCCTCTGTGTGTGTGTGTCTGTGTGTGTGTCTGTGTGTGTGTGTGCGTGTGTCTGTGTGTGTGTGTCTGTGTGTGTGTGTGTGTGTGTGTGTGTGTGTGTGCGTGTGTGTCTGTGTGCGTGTGTGTGTGTCTGTGTGTGTGTGTGTGTGTGTGTCTGTGTGTGTGTGTCTGTGTGTGTGTGTGTGTGTGTGTGTGTGTGTGTGCGCGTGTATACATGCATGGATAAATACATTCATGCTTGCGTGTGTCTGTGTCCATGCACGTGTATGCGTGTGCGTGTGTGCGTGCCTTTGCATGTGGGCGTACATGCGCGTGCCCCTGTGTGTTTGTGTGTGCGTGTGTGCGTGCCTTTGCATGTGGGCGTACATGCGCGTGCCTCTGTGTGTTTGTGTGTGCGTGTGTGCGTGCCTTTGCATGTGGGCGTACATGCGCGTGCCTCTGTGTGTTTGTGTGTGTGTGTGTGTGTGTGTGTGCAGCAAGAGGACACACTGGCTCAGCAGGGCTTTGAGGATGTGAGGAGGAGGAACCGGGATTTCGAGGACAGGGACCGCTCACACCGTGAGGAGCTGGAGGTGAGCGGATTGGGCGGAGAGGGTGGGGGTGTTGAGTGCCCTAATAATCATCATGACTCTATGTTAACCTGCAGTCTGAGTGCAGCTTCCCAGGGTCCCTTGCCGGATGTCCAGTTTGTGTTGTCTTTTGTCAGGTGGTTAGGGGAGGGGTGTGGGCGGGGCGAGGCACTGTTGAAGAAGGGGCCGTGTGGAAAGTGCCATTACAAGTTTAAAATGGGTTCTCCTCTTTGTTTAAGTCGTGTGCGTGTGTGCCTGTCTGTGGTTCTGCCACCGGAAATGTGTCTTTCTGCCTTTTTATATGTCTGTCTGTTTCTTTTGTGTGTGTGTGTGTTTGTGCATGTGTGTGTGTGTCTGTTTCTTTTGTTGAATAATATGGATGAGTGCTTTTGTCTGTTCTATTTAAGTTGTGTGTGTTAGTGTCTGTCTCTTTGTCTTAGTCTGTAAGTATATGCGTGTGTCTGTGCTCGTTTTATTTTGTTAGTGTGTGTGTGCTGTTGCATGCCTGTCATTGATTTCGGCTGTATAAAGGCCTGCATTAACATTATATTTTATCATGGAAAACTTCTGTTTTTCATTATTATCACTTTGATCTGGACCACCACCGATTCGAAGCAGAGTGATTTTCTAATGATTTTAAATTGTTTGCATGACAGCAGATTTGGTGAAAACAAACCATAATCCATATCAGGCACATCAGTAGCATGTGGTCCACTGAGATCTGTGGTGTGTGTGTGTGTGTGTGTGTGCGTGCTTGTGTGTGCGTGTGCATGCGTGTGTGTGTGTGTGTGTGTGTATGGGCGTATGCATGTGTACGTGTGTACATGTGCATGTGTGTGCGTACGTGAGCATGCGCATGTGTGTGTGTGTGTTTAAGACTCATTGATAGGGTGCTCAGTTCAGTGCATGAAGAGTGAAGATTGAAGTGAACTTTCAGAGATCCAAAGTGCATCAGAAGCTGAAAGAAACTAAATTGTGTTTTTTAGGACCCTGTGGCATCAAAAATCTGGGACTGATGGCATTCAAGGACCAGGGTCTGTCTCTGCTTTTCACTGTTCCTCTACCATGCACTAAACCCTGTGTGTGTTTGTGTGTGTGTGTGTGTTCACATGTGCATGTATGTATGTGTGCATGTGTGTGTGTGTGTGTGTGCGTGTGCGTGTGCTTATTTACATGTGTGTGTGATACTGTCACATTGCTCGTGGCTGTGGGTAGCTGGTTCTCTAGTGTGTGCGTTTGTGTGTGAGTGCATGGCATGCCCAGGTGAGATGTCTCTAGTCAATTAGCTGAAAGAGGGAGGGGGGTATCAACAAAGTCAGTGAAGACAAATTTAATGATGCACACACACACACACACACACACACACACACACAGACACACAAAAATGCACTATATTTTTCAGTTCTTATGAAGATATGAAAAGCATATAATTAAGACCAGTGTGTTCCAGCAAAGGGCACTACTGGGGATTGGAGGTGGGAGTGCTGATGTGATTGCTGAGTGATTGAGGTTTTAGAGTAAATACAGCCGCCAACCACTGATCCAGGATCACTTTACTTGCTCCCGATGCAAATCCCCAATCATTTCGGGTAAATCATAGAAACAGATCCAGAATCAGTGTGCTTTGGGGGAGAATGTTCTCTGCACAACAGAGAAATATTATATATTATATATACTTTCTGGACAGTGATTGACAGCAGATGTGGCCAATCAGATGCTTGATCCAGGAAAAGTGACTTCCTGTGTGGCCCTGTGTGGAGTCGGGTTTCTGGTAGGCGCCGCTGTTTTAGGACACCAGCAGAAGACAGACAGACCTCCCCCACCGACAGCACGGTCGCTAATAAAGACCAGACTTCCGCACTGAGCATCCTGCCCTGCTCCGCCCACCACGCTAACCCCACCCCCTGCGCCCCCACGCCTCTGCAATCCCACTCCCCAAGGGGCGGGTGGAAGCTGCCCTACGGCCCGCAGCTTGGCACCACATGATCTGAGGGAGAGAGAGAGTTCTACTTCCTCCAGTCACAGGCAAAAATAGAAACCATCCTCTGAATCTAGCAGTAGTCAAACTCAAATGAACGCATCCAGTGTAACCACAGCAATGCCAGCACACATCACACCCAAAGAGAACTAGCTGAAAAAGTTATTTATCCTTAATCCCGCCCACCCCTAGGTAGCTAAAGTGGTAGCAATGCCCATCATATTGAGAGGGGGAAGAAAGAGAGAGAGAAAGAGAGGCAGACAGACAGACAGACAGACAGAGATAGAGGGATAGAGTCCAGTGAGGGAACAAGTCTCGGTACTCCACTTTGATTCCTTCAGAAATAAATATCTCCTTGTATGGAGTGTCAGTAAGAAAGTTCATTCTAATTTGTTGGACTAATTCTAACCTTGTAGTTAATCGGAGTTTAACTGTGATTCTGTGATTCTCATTCTTTGTGTGCATACAAACATCCATGATTGAACAGTCTAACATCAGTCAAACATCCATGATTGAACAGTCTGACATCAGTCAAAAATCCATGATTGAACAGTCTGACATCAGTCAGAATTTTAAGTTTCCACTATAGATAATTTCCTAAACTTACTCTAGATTGTGTAGAAGTGTAATTCAAATGTTTTAAGGTTTGTATAAATGAGTCGCGTTGAAATGATGAACCGTTTCCTTTGTGTCCAAAGTCCGTCGATCGAGAGCCAGCCGCCACATCCGCTAGTCTGCAGGGAGTGTTCAGCCGCAGTGCAGGGGGTGGGGGAAGGGGGGAGAAGCTGGTTTGGGAGAGGCCCAGGACAGTAATGGCATTGCGTGTGATGGAGGGAGACACAATGGATCGTTTTTCAGATGGGATTAGTGAAAGATGTATGGGCTGCCAGTGAAAGTATTAATATATCATTAGTATTGATCTTTTTGATTTGGCTCCTCCGTCTGTCCAGTCCAATCTAAGCATTATTGACCGGTGCCGGGGACGAAGGCCAGCCGCTTGGCTGTCTGTGATCAATAATGTCCCCCTTATACATACTTCTCTAACATACACACAACTCAACTCCCAAAACATGCACCTATACACATACAGCCCCCCCTAAACTCTCTCAGACACACACTCAACCACTCCCTAGCATGCACACATGAACACAGACATATAGACACCCCTAACACACTTTCTAACACACGCACACACACACACACACACACACAACCACTTCTGTCAGACACACAAGTACACGCATAGGCACACACATACACATAGGTACACACACAAGCACACATGCACACACACACACACACAGTAAAAAAAAATCCAGCTCATGCTTCTGGAGCTCAGTAAGCAAAAGGCAGCTTTTGTGTGTAAGGGTGCCCACTGGCGCCAAAACACACCGCTCCTTATTGCACTTTGGATAAAGAGGGGAAAAAAGAAACTTAAAGAAAGTCAAAAGCCCTCTCCCAGGCCACACACAGAGGCCCATGCAGTGAAGCAGGGCGGCCTTCCAGAACAAGCACAAGTACAACCTAAAATAACCGAAAACTCGCAACCGAAACAACCAACACATTTTACATCTTTAATTCTAAATCTGCCAAAAAATGGACCCAAACAGCACTGCACAGAACCATACGTCTGCTTCAACCTAAGGGTGTGTGTGTGTGTGTGTGTGTGAGAGTGCCTGAGTTAGCGTATGCCGTGCGTGTGTGTTTGTCAGCTTGTGTGAGTGCATGAGTGACTGCATGCGTGCTTGTGTGTGCGCGTGTGTGTTGTCTCTCTGTTCCACACATACCTTGTGTGACCAAACGGCAAACAAGAGACAGACCCGCTGCATTTTCTTCAAAGCAGATTTTTAAACAAAAAAACACAGCAGCTTTTCTCCAAAGCGTTTCAGTTTCTGCTGTGTATTAGTAGGGCCACATATCCTGGTGCTCTCACTGTATAAGGCCTACGTTTTTCGTTTGGCTTCCCCACTTGGGAATGCTCAGGGAGTATTACTCCACTATGGGCATGTGTGCCCTGTGCTAACCTGCTCACACTGTCATGCTCAGTTTCTCTTGGCTCCTTAGAATATGTAGGAAGGGTTCTGCAGCTGCTCCTCCCTAGTCCTGATGTGTGTCTCCATTTTGTGTCTTGGTTCTCTTGATAGTTTGTCGATAATGATGGTCATCATTAAACCAGATATAAACCAGTGTGTGGGTAGGTGTGTGTGTGTGTGTGCGCGTGAGAGAGAGTGAGAGCGAGAGCACCTTGGGCTTGGGCAGGTATTAAAGGTGTTTGACAGGTGAAGATTTCACCTCTGTTTTGTATTTACATTGTTAGTCTAACTGACCTGGTTAATTGGCACTGTTCTAGGTGGTTCCATCCTCAGCATGTGATACACTGACCCTGTGTGCAGTCAGATGAGGGAGGGCGCTGTCATAAAGGGCAGAATGACCGCATATATCATACCAGCTCTGCCACATGTCCCCATGTCTGCTGCCTGTCTGTTTATCTGCTGGGGCCTAAGTCTGTCTGCCTGCCTGCCTGTCTGTCTCCATCCCCAACGTCTACATCGGGAGAGATTAAAACATAGACATAAACACACATATCTGTGACCGGCAGGACGTCATCTCTTTATTTTTAAAACGGGTAATGTTTAAGACTTCCTCCTGACGAGCCTGTCTGCCCGGGCCCCCGCCAAAAAAAGAATGGCAATTTTTAGCCCCCAGTCAGAGTAAGCTCTCTGACTCCCCCTGGTGGAGACTGGTGTTCACTGCACTTAGTCTACCTGCATGCTCTGAGCCACATTTGACGTGTGCACAAGTGGGTTATTAGCACAGATAAATCACACACTCTAACTCATTTGATAGTCTGGATTTTAAGCCTCCTGTGTGTATTTTATTTTGATATTGAGTGCATTCAAATATTCCACAAAAAATGTAGATATGCCTTGCCTGCCCTCCCTCTCCCTGCCCCATCTGTTTCTCAGGGATGAGGGTATTTTTTTGTTAGCGAAGAAAGAGCATTTTTTATTGTATGTCTAATGTTGTTTTCCATGTTCACAGTTTTGATTCTGAACTTACATTTTTACTTTCTTTACCCTTCTCTCTCTTGCTGGCAATCATCCAGGCGAGGCGACAGCAGGATCCCAGCCCTGGGTCCAACATGGGCAATGCTGACGACCACAAGATGCGCTAACAACGTGGGGCGACATGCTAGATGTGCGTGGTGTGGGGGGGGGGGGGGGGGTGGTTGGGCAGAGGGGAGGAGGAGAGACCCCCCCCTCACCACTACGTCCATCTTTCATTCTGACGCCAAGCTGTTTACGGGAGAGACCAAAGACCACGAGTCAGGGGGGGTGTGGTGGGGTGGGGTTTCAACACAGGTCATTTCATGGGAAAAGGGTGGGGGGGTATGGGGTTAGGTCGGCTTGGCCTCTGGGGGGTGGGGGGGGCAGAGTTTGGGTGGGGTCAGGGCCCCTCTGCTCCTGGGAGGGGTTTGCACTATGTCTGAGACACAGTTCGGTTCCCACATTACCTGTTGTATGCATGGAGCTCCTAGCACTTGTTCTACGTTTTCTTCCTGCCTTATGCAAGCTTTTTTAAATGTTATTTTTCAAGCACTATTATAATTAAAAATGGCATTTTCATTATTTTATTAATATTTTGTGTGAAAAGTCAGGATGTTTACTTTTTTTGGTATTTTTTTGATATATAGATATATGTAGGTCAAATTCCTGATTTAATGTTGGATGACGGTTCAAATATAGCGCAGAAGTTTTTGGGATACAAGAAAATCCGTTTATGGGAAAAAGGTCTTTTTTGAAGCTGCTCATCTGCTGGGTGAGGAGGGCCTTCCTCATCCTCATCCTCAGTCTTTCCTCGTATCCGTCTCGCCTTCGACGTTAGCGTGAGCTAGAACACGCGTCAAACACACAGCAGAGTTGAGGTCACTGAGCATGCTCCAGCTCCGTGGCTAACCAGCGTGTCCTCACAATGCTGCATTCGCGTTACAGCAACGCTGTGAGGACCTCGCAGAGTCCGCTGGGTACCTGGAACTCAACAGTTGTGTTCTTGTATGCTCCTTTACATTCTGTTGTTATATGTGTACCACCTCTTGGTAGTGTGAAATACAAGAAACGTGTTTTTATGAAACCAGTAAAAAAAAAAAATTTTGAACGGTTTTCATTTTCAGAATGGAGTTCTTCCACTCAGGATTGTACAAACAATTAACATTCGTTACAGTCAGGCTCTGGAGATCAGGATAAATGACAAATTTGCAGATATGTTTTTATGTGATTGTGCTTATTGGCAAATTGAAATGTCTTCCTTTTGGCCATCATTATGTACATGTAGGGCACAGCAGTTACAAAGACAGCCCGTGAAAGATTCTGAGGAATTATATAGTCCAACAGATGGATGACAAGTGTCTTGTCAGCTATTGGTACTCTTTAAACAGGTATAGGTACAGGTAAACCTACTGGTGTTTAACCTTGGCAAAGGAATAACTGACATAAAGGCTGATTCTTATTCGCAGTATGGATCCCACATAGATCGATCATTTGATTGGCCAATTGTAAAATAATTTAATTTGTTTGTTTTACAAATGTCAAAGTCAAAAAGGTTTGACAGGAGAGGATACACATAAATCTTTTTTTTTCTTTTTTATGTTTTTAGAAGGTAGTCTATTTAAGGAACTTGCATTGGAATTTTCCAGAAGACAGTTATTAAAGTAGTGCAAGTATTGTGGAAAGGGATGATGGGAAGTGGGTAGAAAGGGGATGGGGGAAGGAGTGGGACAGGAGAGGGACCTGATGTATCCTTGGGCTGCGTGTCCAAGGTGGACGTTGAGGCATCTTGGTTTGCCCTCGGCAAGGACAGAGAGTTTGGCAAGTGTTCACACAGGCACACGGTGAGAAGGGTTTATTTAGTTTTGTGAGAGATGTTGCTCTTTGAAGTAAAAAAACACCCTAAATTTGAGAGAGGGTCTGTTATACACTGCATGTGTTGTCCTTTTTCTGGAACAGTAGCCCTGTGACTTGTAACATTTTCTTTTTACTTTTTTTACAAAGGTGATGCACTCTTGAACGCTCACTCGATCTTGTTTGGCAAAAGCCTCAATTTTGAAAACTCTTAGCCAATCGCTAAGCTCAAACAGCACATTCTTCAGCTTTTTTTCTGAGCCTTACTCTTTCTGTAACTGTGCTTTCATTTGACCTTCTGTTATAGTGGAACCTGCATGGAGTTCCTCCCTCATTTTAATGGGTCTCTGTATTGTTATTGCTTGTCAATGGGAAACCTAACTGCATGTCAATCTTCTGTCATCCCCCTGTGTAATTTACATGGTAAAACCTTAGATTATTATAGTGTTTCTTCCATTCAGAACTGCAGCACTGTACATGGCCTACCTCCAGCTGCTACCAAAATTTTTTTAAAAACTTGTTTGGGATGGTTTCCCAGTAAATGTGTGGAACATTGTAGCAGATATTGTTATGTTGCCACAATGTTACAACAATGTTGTAAAAAATGTGATCGTGGGACTGTAACTGATTTAACTAATTTTCCCAGTCTTATTTCCCCTTACCAGTTACTGGTATTACATAATGAGGTGAAGGTACTGTATTTGGCCAAGTAATTGGATTAGCGATTAGATCCAGGTACCCCCTCAAAGCCCTAGTAATGGGGTGCAGCGCTACCCCGCTTTTTAGGGTGCGGTCCTCCTTATCAGGTGCTCCGTAGCACCTCCCTCTGGAACCCACACACCTCCCAGTCTTCCCTCCCTAATGCTGGCATTAAGGCCGGGAGTAACACACAGAAAACTGTCAGCTGGTTAGCTCATGTTACCTTTTTTATTTCTTATTTGTTTTTAAGTTATTGATGCCAGTGGAGCTTTATTTTAATTTCAGGTTCTGTTATGAAGAAATGGCAATGTGTGTCTTTGTTAAAATGATCCACGTGTCAAAAGTTGCCTTATGTGACGAGATTGCTTTTCGCTACGTTTTACTTTGTGTTTTATTTTGTTGGGGAAAGGACTATTAATGCGGAAGTGTTTTACTTTTCTTTCTTAATAAACTTGTATCAAACATTCGGTGTGGTCCCATTCTAAATAGCATGAATTAATACACAATATGCATACGAAGCACAACCAGTAATGCATAAGTGATAAACTTGTAAAAAATTGTAGGCTTTGTAAATGATTTTGTATTTGATTGTGTGTAGTTGGTAAGGTATGCACATCTTATAAGTCTGCCTAATTGATTGCAGTGGAATTGCCTGCTGCCCTGACACTGCTTTGGACTAAATTATATATTTCACTTAGGATCTTATGCTGGGATTTTGAGCAGTGGCTGTATTAAATGGTTAAAAAGAGACTCAAAACTTGTGAATTTATGAGATGTACCCAAAGTTTAACTAAACAAATGTAGTGATAGATTTTATATTTGTATGGAAGGCCATGTATAGCCTATGACCTGAAGATGGCACACACAGCTTGTCAGGAATTGACTATATGCCTGTGTCCTCTACCAAGCAGCTCAGTGTATTGTGATGAAGAATTCAAATAAGGATGGTGTGACGTTCATGTGACACTGAACCTTACCTACAGTATATTGTAATTTGATGCATTTTTAATTGTTTTAAATACATTAAATAATGAAGAAACATGCCTATTGTACAGGTCCAATCTTTCTTTCATATTTGCTCTCATCCTGGCAAAATATATATTGGACCATATATTGGTTTTATAGTTAATTAATGTGTGCAGATGTACTATAAATTTAAATTTATATATGACTCAACTTCTGCAGTTGCCATCTGAAGGGCCTACACAAACGGGTAAGATACCATTTACTAGATTTCCAAATGGAAAACAAAAGGCAGGACTTCTCCCTGTCAAAGAACATGTTTTTGCTGTGTTTAATGATAAAGTGAAATGCTGGCAAAAGCAAAAGTGTGAGTATTTTAACTGAAATGAGTTGACAAATTGATCTGATGTAGTCTAACTTTGCACCTAATCTGTATTATTTCTTTCTAAATTGTCCATTTTTTATTTGGTGGCATTATATTTTAACACAAAAGCCAAATGGGAGAGGTATAAACTTGGGGTGCAGTATATCTGTTCCATGTTTAAACTTGTAACAATGTTAAATTTAATTGTCCCCAAAAAATAAATGAATAATATAACCTTAATGGTTCCATACAATTAAATTAGAAAATATTGCTGAAGTTGTTTTTACAAAGTGGTGTGAAAGGTTGATGTGGTGGACAAGGACTATGGTAGGCTAATTCTTCGTAAGAACATAATTGGGTCAATCCTGTTAACTGGTGCCTTTCGGACCTGGTAGCTTTTGAAAAGACTATGTTAGATTTTTCATGTTTTTAACATTTAATCAGAAAAGGGATATGTTTAAATGTGTAGAAAACATTGGCCAAGCTCAGGCACTTAAATCCTTATAATTATGGGCAGTTTGTTCAGACATAGACCGTGACAGTATTCCACCCTGTTAGGACATATGAATAACAATCAAAGTGTTAAAAATGCAAGTGCATTACAATATTTACATTTTCTTATGCATTATGTGTTCCTTCTCCTATTATATTTGTTTATTGTCAAAAAATTATTACTAAACCATTTTTAAAAAATCTTATTTAATTTTTTTGTCTAGTGTCCAGATGCAAATACATCACAAATATTATATGTATCTTAATATAAATAATTTATTTACTACATTTCCAATCTGTTAGGTTAACACAACTAACAGGGGGGATTTTTTTCAACTATGTTAGCCCTAGCTCTGCGAGTGATCATGATCTAGCTAGCATGAGAACCTACATGTGAACTGCATTTTACTTCTTATATAAATCTAGTTTTGAAATTATAAAATGTAATTCATTTTCTTAATAAAGTAGCCCAACAGGGTGGAACTGTAAGTTTGTGACAAGCAGGTTGACATTATAAAACTTATGTCATTTCCTGAACATTATATAATGGGAAGTGTAGACTATTTTCTTTAAGAATAAAAACTACAAATTAACAGGGTGGGAAAAAAATTTGGGGACACACAGTAAACCACAAAAAATATATTTAAAAGTATGACTAGAAAGATTTTAACTTGGTCTATAAAATAATGAGCAAATAATTTGAGTATTTTATTATTTAATGACTAATATTTTTGTAAAAGTTGCTAATTTGTGCTGGGGACATGGCATAAACAAATATGTGTACCAAATACAAAGTGGTTAAAGTCCAAAATAATATTTTTAAGACCCTTTTTTTGTTATTTATATGATAAGGAAGACCTAAACTTATAATTGAAGCCTTTTAGAATAAACATTTTACATAAAATATGAAGTAGGATTTCCTGGGGACATTAAAAGGCACCAGTTAACAGGATTGACCCAATTACACCTAATGTGTATGGCCCAGCGTCTTGGTTGTGGAACTGGGATACCAGATGACATTTTACCAGTATGTTTCAAGAAGACCCAACAGATTTCAGGGGGGGCTGGATCAGGTACCTAGAATTAAATCTGAAATGTTTTTTGAGCAGGTTAAAACTTCTGTGTACACACTCTAGTGGAATCCAATTTCAATGTATTATGTATAACTTTAATAATCCTAATAAAACAATGACAGACCTTGGAGCCAAACTAGAATTATGATATTTTTAGTTCGCCAGTTCACATTTACCAACGGAACACCTTGCGCAACACTGTTGTGGCTTGTAAATATGAGGTCATGTGGCTGTGCTTACAAGAATATGAATAAAAATAAACCCTGCAGCCGTTATGATAAGGTTTTGTAATTCAAGTCCAATAGCTCGATGTGGCCTAATAGGCAGGATTACTGAGTTAGCTGGATAACTGCACTGAGTAAAACCCGGAACAGATCTTTTTACTTCAGTCCATGTTCCAGATTTGGGAGGGTTCCGGGTTTTACTCAGTGTAGTTATCCAGCTAACTCAGAAATCCTGCTTTGTGAAATACCCCCTGGATCCAGACGCAAAACACTACTATCCACACTACGATAACTTGACAATCCAAGTATCAGTTCAGTGGCTAGCGGCTACCACTCACACAGCGCGAGCCACCTGACCAGGAAGTGCTTCCGTCATCCACACAGGAAGTTGAAATATCAGCTGATTTTTGGTGTTTTTAATGGAAGTTGCTGCTGTGTGTGAGAGTGTTTTTCCACTTTCCTTACAAAACGCGATAGACACAATAAAGAAATAGGAAAACCTGTGGTTACCCCTAACCACGTACGACTATCGGTTGAGAACGAAGTTAAATGAAGCATGATTGTATAGATAACGTCAGATCACGAACATCTAGCTTGCTGGCTTATGTACTGAATATACGGAAAGAAAGAAAACAGTTGCATGTTGCTCGCTAGATATTGTATTTATATTGTGCCAGATCGAACTGCAGTATTTGTATGGACGTAAGAAAAAGAGCACCTCCTTATTTATTGAAGAAAAACGATTGGATGTGAATGTAACGTTATTCGTTTTTATGTAATTCTGGAAATCGATGTAGTCTTCAGTGTAGTTCGATCACGACGTACGTTTTCCTAACGTTGGCTAACGCTGCCAGAAACTGTCGGTACAAGCGAGTGACATCGAAGCGGAGACAAAGCTGTGGCTGTGTATACGCACTTGTAACTGCATTTGAGTACTGGAGTTGCATTCTACATCGTTAGATTATTCGTTTATGTCATTTATGGCTTATTGGTTAGGGTTTTAGCTCGTCGTGTTTCATTGAAATTAATTGTAACCCTTTTAGCCCCGGCTACCAAGTCCAACT
The DNA here is from genome assembly GCA_022702515.1 of Ilyophis sp. 1 JC-2022. Lineage (NCBI taxonomy): Eukaryota > Metazoa > Chordata > Actinopteri > Anguilliformes > Synaphobranchidae > Ilyophis > Ilyophis sp. 1 JC-2022. Next base: position 24,242,327 of record CM040400.1, read on the forward strand.
AAAGGAATGGTAGCTGGCTAACGACGTGCATTCTATTTATTATCCTGAGTTGAAAAGAAACGGGGATCGCACATCATTAAATAGTAACCCGGCTGGTTTACGTTAACTAGATCCCATTTTTATAGGTTGTGTTTTTAAATCGTGTATTCTCTTAAGTGATTGTAAGTATTACTGTGTAACTAGCTAGCTAGCTGTTGTGTTGTTAATTTAACGTGGTCACAAGCCGTCTTGTAGCTAATTGAACCAGAAAGATTCGTCAGTATTGACAGATAGAACATAATTGTGTGGCACCTGTCAGAGGACCGACCTGAACATCCAAAGCCCTCCTCGCCAATGCTGGATCTGGAGGTGGTTCCTGAGAGATCTTTGGGAAATGAACAATGGGAATTCGCATTAGGTAAGCCAGTATAACTAACTAGCTAGCTAACCAAGTTACCAGACGGCTAGCTAGCTAACCTCGGTTGCTAACAACGAAACTAGCTGAACTGAGCAAGCAAGTGAAATTGTCATAGCTAACAAGTACATTTTTGTTTGTTGAGCTGTGGTAAGACCAATTACTATGTGGGGGGATTTTATGCAAATGTGTTCCGAAAGTCCCAGAACGGACAGTTTAAAGCCGAGATAACGTTAGCTCGCTATCTAGTTGGCAAAGTCTTCGATCGTTTGACATGCCACGTGCTAAGTTTCTTTTTGTTGTTTTCTTCCTCTTCCCTGCGGGTATTTCGCAATCTTTTGCGCTGGGTACATATGCATTTAACAATGATCATTTCCCCCCAACCATAATACTAATCTGAATTGTTTTGTGGAGAAACATTGTCCTTTATGAGTGGGATTGGATCTGGTCATTTCCTTTCGGGAGGTCTGAGCAGTTGTAAATCAACCTGTGTGAAGTTCACGACTTTGGGAAAGAGTGTTGACGTAATGTATGCACACGTATGCGCTGCTGCTCAACAAAGTAGGCATTCCTTGTGTTCTGTCAAACACTTTTTGGGTGTACCAACGCTAATGCTGTAGTAAGAGACAGGAATACTATGTGTAGTGTCTCGCAACGTTGCAGGAATTGGGGTTTGTCATCCAGATGTTGACGTCTGACACTGCCCTTGCAACCTTTAGAAACTTTTCTAAATGCATTTGGTTCTGGCTTTACAAATAGATGATAGATAGACGATAAATGGATGCATAATGTATTTTAGGCATCCTTGATATGTATTATTATTATTTTTACATATTTAGGTGCTAAAAACACCGGTCACAGATTGAACTGACTTTAAAGGTAGAGGTTTTAAGCTGAAAATGGTTGGGGTCCTGAATTATGTATTAAGGTTGATTGAGGATTCAGGCTTGGGTTCTGCATACAATTTGTGCAAGATTGCTTGAGTTTTATGCGATCTGGAATGGATGGGTCCATCATTTGCCATGCCCCGCTGTTTTAGTTGATAGGCACACACACACACAGACGCCATGCAACGTTTATTGCCAGGTGACGGCCTACTATCAGGTGTCCACCAAGTTTCTAAGAGTGCAGGTCCAGCTGGTCTCCAGGATGCGGTTTAGGAGAGTAAGAGCCTGGGGGAGCAAAGTTTGTGCAGATAAATTAACTCCCACTCTTTCTGTCTGCAGGGATGCCATTGGCCCAGGCCATCTCCATTCTACAGAAACACTGCCGCATCATCAAGAATGTCCAGGTTCTCTACAGTGAACAGGTGTGCGTGCGTGTGTGTGTGTGTGTTCTATAGTTGTCATCTTATTTGTGGCTGCTGCCTTAAAAGGGAGCGTCTGCTAAATGTCTATAATGTAATGTAATGTATTCATGTGGTATAACCACATATGTTGTCTGCAAAAGGCCATTTGAAGTGATATTATTATTACATAACTCCAACTGTAAATATCAAGTACAGTGTTTTCTGAATTTGAAAATTGTGCCAAAATAGCAGATTTTTTTTCTGGATTTCTGAAGTGACCATGGCAATATTTAAAGGGTAACTAACCCCACTGTTTTAGCCTGTCTGTGCCCATGAAACAATTTAGAAAAATACTTTGTGGGGTGAGCGAGGGAGAGGGGTGGGGGCGGAGGAACTGCGTCCATCGTTATTTGCATAAAGGACACAACGTTCCGGTTTAAAAACGTGGAGCCGAAACAAAAGTAACGTAGTGGGTCTAACCAATCAGGTGCTGGCTGTTTCCATTGTGGGCGACAACAATTATTCATATGATGTAGAGGTACCTCCAAAGAGGTACTCTGACATCACGATTGGGGCGGGGGTAGTGTGGGGAGCAGAAAGGAAATTTCAACCGTTAGTTGCAGCACAAAGACGCTTTTCTACCAGTTTCTCCTGATTTATGTTATTATTTCAGAATTGTTGAAATAATGGAATGGATGAATAAGTTTCATTATAAGGTAGGCATACAAACACGTTTACAGCTAAAAAAAAAAAATGTGATCTAGGGTGTAGTTACCCTTTAAGAACCTACAGAATGTTTGAAATCTTGTTTTAGTTTAATCTGAACTGCAGCCTCCACTAAATGTTTTGAATCCATTCTCTACATTGGTGGTGGGGGGAGGGGGGGGGGGTTGTTTTTGTGGGATGTGAGGTGTTACACCTTGGGTGCCATTTTTGTGTGTGGGTGTGGCTCTGCATATTTTCTTTGTTCTGAGCTGGATAAATTATTATTCAGGTGAGCATCGAGTTAAAGGTTCGATTTCCACTTTAACCTCTGTGACTTTTTCCCGTTGTGCTCTAGTTGTGGAACAAACACAGCCTTTACTGTAACCTAATAGACCATGGATATTCAAATCTGGACCTCGAATCCAAATCCGGTCCTGGTTTTTTTTTCTCCCAGGTAATTAACTGAACAGTGAGTGCTAGTGATTGGCCAGACTGTCTTCACACCTGACTCCCAGGTTAAGGGAGAGTGGAAAACCAGCAGGTCTCGGACCTCGAGGACCGTGATTTGAATACCAGGGCAATAGACTGTATGTTTCTTTCATTCTTTCCCTCTTGTCTCCCTTAATCCCAGACGCCCCTCAGCCACGACCTCATTCTCAGCCTGACTCAGGATGGAATTAAACTGCTGTTTGATGCTTGCAACCAGAGACTGAAGGTGAGAGGCGGTAGTCCACTGGTTCCATTTGGTCAGTTGGTTGTTCGCTTGGTTGGTTGAATTGGTTTATTGACGGGTGAGGGTTACTTCCTTGTTCTCAACGGTTTGGTTGAGCATCTTTCCAGTCTTGTGTTTACCTATACTGTTTATACATCATCTTGTACCACTGCTAGTCCCAGAACAGACAACATGTCTGCTAGTCACAGTACTAAGCATGCCCCTCTGCTGTACAGTGTATAGCCTACACCACTGTCGGTCACAGCATGCAGTCTATACCTCTACACCATTACCAGTCATAGTGTACAGCATGCACCTATCCCAGTCTATGCACAGCCTTTACCATTACTATCCATGTAATGGGTGTTGAGCAGAAAGGCATGTCAGTAAATCTTCAGAGCCGTTGGTACTTGATCAGTGAAAGGAAATTGTATTTGTATTTGCTGTAATTTCTTCCTATTTGTGTGAGAGGATTTGTTATGATTTCCCTACGGACTGTGGATTCGCATTTCTCTGAATTCTCTTTGCTTGTTTGGCAACTGGTGTTTGAATAGTCCGGTTACCTTCTTCTTGGCAAACGGTAATGTCAATTGGATTTTTGTTTTTTCACATTTAGGTAATCGAAGTGTATGACTTGAGCAAAGTGAAATTGAAATACTGGTGAGTGACTTCATTCCCTCCCTCTCCTTACTCTCTCTCTGTTCATTATCGGCGGTGTGAATGTGCTTTCTGTGTGGCCAGTGGTCGGCAGAAACCCACAGAAGTAGCGCCGCTGCCCCATCTCGTTGTGATGGATAGGAGGCCGCACTATCACAGTATGCGATTAAGATACAACAGTAAACCTGCATGAAAGATAATTGATTGCCCTGCCCGCCCGCCGCGATTTAGGTCACCGTTTGACTCCATACCTCCTGTTCCACTGTGATAATGAAGTGCTCTAACAAGCCATTTCGACCATCTGTAATTGGCGGTTGCGATATGCTAAGTAAGGCAAGTGATTATCATTATAAAACAGGCACTGGTCTGCCGTGTGCCTTTATGATTATATGTACAACTTGGCTTTAGTACCATGTGTTGGCGTGTTGTTATATTAACATTTCAAGCCAAATGTCGAGATAATTAGCAGACAAGACTGCATTAAAGGACATGCGCACATCTTTTGCCAAACAATGGACCTCATGCAAGAAATGGTTGAATGCACAAATGTTTTCTTAGGTAGCGGGTAAGAACGGTTTATGCAATTTTATAGCATTCACCATTTTCCTTTTATTTTGGAGATACTCATAGGTAAGAACAAAATTTAAGACTGGTCGAGACCTGTTGTATGATTTACGCACAAAGCAAATGGGCCAAAGTTATATTCCCAGCAACTGGGTTATTTTAATTTTGATTATTTAAAAGAAAATACGAATTTGAATTTATAAATTGCTCACCATAATCAGAATTATCCTGTTATTTTGTGTTTTTTAGTGTTAAAATTATATGATTGAAATCTTTATTGTAGCCTACACTTTGTTATTGCAGGGCACCCTGCATTTATCTTCTTCAATTGAAAACAATAGCCTACGACTCCATCAATGTCCAAGTTAATAGCCTAGATGCAAAATACAAGAGAATGTTCTTGCACAAGGCCCAATGTGTGCTTTTTGCTGCTCAATTGCCATACAAGCTTACTTTTGATGTGCTGTAAGTATGTGTAGACCAAGTTTGTGCACAAATGGTGTAGTGTTAAAAAATGAATTGTACTAAGAGGACCCTGGTATCATTCAAAATGTGCTGAAAAATTACATATGAAAACACTGCACTATTTACAGTTACCATATCCCATCATGCCTTGCAAGCTGGAGAGTTTGAATTATATATATACTACTCAAAAGAAGTTAAGGGTCAAAAATATTTGTGCATATAAATATAAGCTAACGAGCTAAAATGGTGACGACTAATGACGAAATAATTCTTTGATGACACTAGTTTATTACCCTGATGAAAAAAAGTCATGCACCCCCCAAAATGATGATGTGATGATGAATGGAAAATGCTCAGCCATTTTATTGCTAAAATTGGCACGCATGGAGTGACACTCATGCAAAACACGTGCAAATGGTGCATGAGGTGTCACAATGGGTGTTTCGAGGCAGTTTGTCAGTTTAGTCTGACTAAGTTTGTGCTTCAAATCCATGAAAAGGAAATCTGGGTTAACTTAAAAAGTTTCTAAAGATAAGTGCAATGATTGCATTGTCTATAGTCCAAATGACAACCCAAAGGGGGATATTCTAACCCTATCTGGCTTAAAAAGACATACTTACAAAAATTATCAAAAAATGTCCTTTGACCCTTAAATTCTTTTGAGTAGTATATACGCGTATATTACTATTATTTATAAATGATTATTATTTTTTTTGTAATGTGGGCTGAACCAGATAAAACAGAGTTGTGACGACGTAATTATCACATACAACTTTATTGTACGTATGTAGCATGTAGTATAATTAGTATTGTACGTATGTAGCATGTAGTATAATTAGTATAGAATGTAGTAAACAAGTATGTAAATAGGCACATGGCTCTACTTTTGTTTCTCTGCCCCACAAGGTTAATAACTGCCACTCTCTCGAACCCTCACTACAAAAACCATTCTGTGAATAGTAGTTTGCACTTGGAGGGACACAAAATCAAGAACCCAATATCAAATCAAATCATCAACATTTATTTATATAGCGCATGTCACAATACGCTTCACAGAAAACCCTGGCCTAAACCCCCACAAGGGCAAGCCAATACTATAGACCGACACGTAAAGCCTGTTTCAGTTGCAAGCGAGGCTTGTCCTCCCAGTATTTTTACGTTGTTGTTTTTAGGACTGAATGCATTAAACATGTTTGTTCTGTTTCCTTACTGGACAGTGGAGTGCATTTCAACTCTCAGGCCATAGCCCCCACCATAGAACAGATTGACCAGTCTTTTGGAGCCACACACCCTGGAGGTAAGAGGCATCGTGGTATGCTGGCCGGCCTCGTTGACCAACACGCAAAAACTGATTCCCAACCCGCAATTCACATATAAGCTGTCCGTTTTACGTCTCGATACCCCGTCACGTTGAGGCCTTGTGTCTGATGTGCGGCATTGATTATGACATAAAAGCACTCATGTCTGCAATGTGTTTTCTTTTATTGATTTACACATAGACATGACTTACAGCCACCCCATGTATACATCATGTTATCCGCCAGCTCAACCAGCTATTGATTTATTTGATGACCTTAATTTCTAATGGACTAGCTATGTGCCTTCCACACTATCTTGAAGTTAGGTTGGCTTGTGGAGTTGGGCCTGAGTGTTTGTGTGTATGTAATGTATATTGTGCGTGAGATGGTTTCTCCAGTGTATAATTGTATGTGTATGGAGTGTATAGTGTGTGTGTAATGCTCCTTCTCTCCTCCAGTATATAAGTTTATGTTGTATAGATTTTTTTGATGCCAGTTCCAGTGTGTGGGTAATCTCTCCCCTCTCTCCTTTCAGAGCGTAATTGTATATGTATAGAGTGTAGGGCGAATCAGATTTGTGGGTCAGTTGCATTTATTTGTGGATCAATTGCATTTATTTGTGGATCCGTTGCATTTATTTGCAGATAATTAACATTTATTTATTTTTGAGACAATAATACCCCCCATACCACAGCTAGCTTCATCTTCAGAAAGCCAATCTTTCTCAGATTCAATTTGTGTGGTGTAAGAGTTTCAAGATTGACTGAATAGCCACCAGCTTCTCAACTCAACTGTATGTTCCACCAAGGGACCAGTTCTGCTCTGATGCAGCTGATGTTGGAGGAATCAGAAGAATAATTGAAGCAACGGAGGACATTGCTTCAAACTTGGAGTCTCTTCCACTAGGTTGATGTCTTGATGTGTTTGATTGCCTCCCACATGGCATCTGCACTCCACAGCCCTTCTTTACAGGAACATTTACCCAAACTTTCTAAGAACTTTCACCATATCTAGATTAAGGTTTTGTGCAATGGTGGTGATGGTACCATATGCTGCAGAAACCTGCTCTCCAGAAAGGACCTGGGCCTGTTCAGCACGTGTTGTTTGTTTATTGTTTTGATAGCTTTGTTTAAGCATGAGATTGTTACAGTGAGTGGCGATTTTCCCTGGAAAATTACCAAAAATTACCTCCCTTTGCAACCCGAATAGAGTGTGTGTGTGTGTGTGTGTGTGTGTGTGTGTGTGTGTGTGTGTCACGCTCTCTCTATCCCCTCTTTCCCTCCAGTGTATAATAGTGTGTGTGTAATGCTCTCTCTCTCTCTCCCCCCCCCCTCCCTTTCTGTCTCCAGTGTATAATGCCGCAGAGCAACTTTTCCACCTGAACTTCCGGGGTCTGTCCTTCTCCTTCCAGCTGGACTCCTGGAGCGAAGCCCCCAAGTATGAGGTGGGAGCGTGACCAGACTTACCAGAGACCAGGGCTGAGTTACTTGGCTTACTTACATTATTGTAGCTGTGATACCTGCCCTAACGGCTGTACCTGAGTTACCTGGCTTACCTACATTACTGTAGCTGTGATACCTGCCTTAACAGCTGTACCTGAGTTACCTGGCTTACCTACATTATTGTAGCTGTGATACCTGCCCTGAAGGCTGCACCGGAGTTACCTGGCTTACCTACATTACTGTAGCTGTGATACCTGCCCTGAAGGCTGTACCTGAGTTACCTGGCTTACCTACATTACTGTAGCTGTGATACCTGCCCTAACGGCTGTACCTGAGTTACCTGGCTTACCTACATTACTGTAGCTGTGATACCTGCCCTAACAGCTGTACCTGAGTTACCTGGCTTACCTACATTATTGTAGCTGTGATACCTGCCCTAACAGCTGTACCTGAGTTACCTGGCTTACCTACATTATTGTAGCTGTGATACCTGCCCTGAAGGCTGTACCTGAGTTACCTGGCTTACCTACATTACTGTAGCTGTGATACCTGCCCTAACGGCTGTACCTGAGTTACCTGGCTTACCTACATTACTGTAGCTGTGATACCTGCCTTAACAGCTGTACCTGAGTTACCTGGCTTACCTACATTATTGTAGCTGTGATACCTGCCCTGAAGGCTGTACCTGAGTTACCTGGCTTACCTACATTATTGTAGCTGTGATACCTGCCCTAACAGCTTTACCTGAGTTACCTGGCTTACCTACATTACTGTAGCTGTGATACCTGCCTTAACAGCTGTACCTGAGTTACCTGGCTTACCTACATTTTACCTGGCTTACCTACATTATTGTAGCTGTGATACCTGCCCTAACAGCTTTACCTGAGTTACCTGGCTTACCTACATTACTGTAGCTGTGATACCTGCCTTAACGGCTGTACCTGAGTTACCTGGCTTACCTACATTATTGTAGCTGTGATACCTGCCTTGATACCTGCCCTGACGGCTGTACCTGAGTTACCTGACCTAGCTCCTGCACCACACACCCCTGGGATACACACTGTACCCGAGTTTTCTGGCTGCTGTAACGCATCTGTGATACCTGGCCTACCTACTGTACTTACATTTTCTACACTGCCCTGGCTGGTTACCTACTTTATCTTACCTGGGATTCCTATCCTACTTGCTATACCTGACTGTCTGAATTGCCCTGGTGATATTAACGTCCTGTTGTACTTGAGGCTACTTATCAGCCCTGCTCTCCATGCTGTCTCTGGCGGTGCCCACGGGTCCTACACGGGTCCTACAGAGCCAGATGTGTTTTAGCCTCTCAGGAGCCTCTGATGTAAAGAGTCCCAGCTGGGCACTGTAATCTGTGTTACGCCTGCAGGGGCTGTTTCGTGCAGGGCTGGCCTGTCTGCTTTCATTGTTTTTACCCTGTTCTGATGCCTTGTGAGCTTGCAAAGAAATGTATGGAGTGCATTTGCTGTGTGCGTGCGTGCGTGCGTGCGTGCGTGCGTGCGTGCGTGCGTGCGTGCGTGCGTGCGTGCGTGCGTGCGTGATCAGGCTAACCAACAGCAAATCTGAGATTGCTTGCATAGCATGGTATTGTACACTGTACACTTACAGCTGTGGGATTTCTTTCTGAAATGGAATAATGTTCTTTCAGGACAGTTGCATTTATGACACTAGCAGATAATCTTTCCACAAAGCAAAATGTTACAAAACCAACATGTACAATCAATATCAAAAAACAATTTCGTCTGAATCTGGTGAAAATGTTGGGTAAATTGGAATAACATTTATTTTTTAATTATCAGTAATGTTCAGGGATTTTACTGGTTTCTAAAAGGATTGTGTAATTCAAATAATCATTTGAACCTAGTCTGGCTTGTGTGCTTTTATGTGTGTGTGCATGCATTTATGTACACACACGCATGCACGCACGCACACACACACACACACACATAAATGCACATACACATGTTGGTTTGGCCCCAAGTGTCTTGCTGTGACAGCCTAATTTTGCCTCTCTGCAGATCCCCCACGGAGCGACAGTCAAGCGCATGTACATTTATACAGGGAACAGCCTGCAGGACACCAAGTAAGTGCATGTGGGGGTGGGGGGGCGTGTGGGGCCTGTGTGGGGCCTGTGTGGGGCCTGTGTGGGGCCTGTGTGGGGCCTGTGTGGGGCCTGTGTGGGGCCTGTGTGGGGCCTGTGTGTGGAGTCACTGTGCGAATGCAGCCCTGGGATGGACGCTGGGGGGGGTTTGCGGATGTTAGCACTTAGTGCTGCCCCGCTCCCGACATGGCTTCCCCAAGATGGAGCGCGCCCTGATTGGCCGGCTCACGGTGAAAAGCAGCCTCAGGATTGTGTTATATTTGTGTTTTCACTCTCTGTTTTGTTGAAGTTTTTCAAGATTATATTTCAGCTGCCTGGTGTTTAAAAGGTGGGAGGTCCTTGCCACAAATCTTCTAGAGTTTAGAACAACCAGATGGCTTGCTCTTAATTCCTAATTTTGAAAGCTCTGTTTGTGCTACCATTGAAGCAGAAATGTTCCTGTTTCATGGCATTTATGAAAAAAAACACACCCACCACATCTATGTAAAACCACACCCGCATGTATGAGGACTGATAAGTCAGTGGGACACGCCCACATGCCTTTCATTATTGGGTTCAAAATTAGGGGATGTAATTATTCCCCACATTCTTTCTGACAAATCGGCAAATATTGACCGTCAGACCCTGAATGTGTCTACTGGAGGCAGAGTATGTCATAAGCACACACACACACCAAGAGCTTTTGCACCCTCTCAGCCGATAGCAGGAGAGAATGTTCAGCAATAAAACCAAATATTCATGGCCCTAGAGAGACATTTAGGGTCTGAAAATCAGTATTTTTTCATTAATCTGGAAAAATAACGTCCTTAAAGGAGAAGTTCGGTATTTAGCATGTTAAGCCCTGTTATAAGGTTATTTACGATCATATACAACGGTCCATATCAACATTTTGGCAAACTGCACAGTCTTGAGATATATTGCTCATTGCTCATGTCACAGCTAACTTGCACAATGGATCTGGATGGGCATATAGAAAATTCTTCAAAAAAACACCATAAACTGTAATTTACGTTTACATTTAAAACATGTTTAAAATAACCGTTTAAAGATTTATAGAACTATTTTCAGTCGCCGTACAGCCATACGTTTGTAAACTTCCGCTTTAAATTTTGGGAGGTCTTGGCTGAGTTTGAAGGCTACCGTAGAAGAAGAAGAGCCGCTTCCGGGTCACCAGGTCAGGGTTTGCTTTGCAGCTAGTACGAACACTTCAAAAGGATAACATTTGCTGAATTAGTGTATGTTTATGCGACTGATTCCTTCACTGCCAGCGCACAAGACCGCTTGTTAGCAAAAGAAAACTACAAACCTTCCAAAACAATTCAGTAGTATTTTTGGTTTCCGGCTGCGGATGTATCTATCTAAACCTCCTTTGGTGTCTATACGTTTAATAAAATGATAAATAAAACCCGATACAAAGCATACTTTGAGACGATTTTTGTATCAGAACATCAACGGACACCAGTAACCACTCAATGAGTTTCCCGTCTTTAAAAAGAGATTATGGTGTTTTTTGAAGGATTTTCTATATGCCCATCCAGATCCATTGTGCAAGTTAGCTGTGACATGAGCAATGAGCAATATATCTCAAGACTGTGCAGTTTGCCAAAATGTTGATATGGACCGTTGTATATGATCGTAAATAACCTTATAACAGGGCTTAACATGCTAAATACCGAACTTCTCCTTTAAATATCAATGAGGGGTTATGTGAATTGTGACGGCTTACATGCTAAACCTAGGTTTGGTCAAATTTTGCTTCTGTTTTATGCTAAAGACTGGAAGCGTTTTGTTGCCACTCGCTCTACAGTATATCAAGATGTTGGGGGGGGGAGGGGGGGTGAAAAATACCTCTCTCCAGAAGGACTTCAACTGAAACCATACAAAGACCCCTCTGTGGAGGAGCACCACTGTTTTCACAAGTGGGGGTTTCTCTTGGGATTATTTTTTGGGTGGGTGCGTGCGTGCGTGCGAACCAACAGCACATCTGAGGTTGCTTGCATACCAGGGCATTGGGGCACCTTTCTGAAATGCAATAACGTGCTCTCTGCCGGACAGTCAAAGAAAGGAGGTTAAATCTCTGAAGCACCCACTAATCTGGCAACTACAGTACAAGTACTTGACCGCTAACACTTTCAGCTAGTGTAGGAATTAAGGAATTGGCTCGAGGGACAAGGAAACTCTCCCTGTTAACTGCAATAGGTAGTTTGGTTTGTTTGTGTTGGCCAGAGGTCAGTATACTGAGACCTGATCTTCAGCACGGTCCTCTGTGCTCCTGGTGTTCGGGGCGCGGCGTCCTGGGAGAGCTAAATCTTTTAAATAAGCTGTGGAGGGTGACTGAAATTCCCACGGTTGACCTCCCGTACATGCCCTTTTAAAAATGAGCTATGACCAAACACCAGAAAGGCGAAGGAAATTCATGAACTCATTCCTGCTCAGACATGCGAATGAATGCATCAATAGGTCATTGAATGAATGAATTTTTACAAAATAAAAAAAATAGGTTGTGAGGTAAGTGATTGGGAGATATCAAGACTGTAGACTGTTAGGCTAAAGTTAAATCTAAGCTATTAAAGTAACCAGAAAATTTCTGTCTTTGACTGTGTCAATGTGGATTTAATCTATTTTTAAGTGTACTTTCTACATTATAAACTTGTATCTAGACAGTTTTTGTCTTGGATAAAAGGTTTGAATATGATGTTTGTGTTTGTGTCTCTGAACATGCTGGTGTGTGCGTATCATCTATGTGTGTGTGCGCAAATATATTGTATATGTGTGGGTGTCCATACACTAGTATGTACATGCATAAATATCTCTTATGTGCATGTGTGTGGGTTCATACGTGTGTGAGAATGTATCCCATGTACATGGGCGTCCACAACCCTACCAGGAGTGTAGAGTGAGCACATAAATGTGTACGCACGCATGCATGCGTACATGTTTGTATACGTGTGCACGTGTATGTGTGGGTTCACATGCGAACGTATGTGTCGGTAACACTTGATCTCATGCACTCCCCTCCCATCTCAGGGCCCCCATGATGCCGCTGGCCTGTTTCCTTGGCAACGTTTACGCAGAATGTGTGGATGTGTTGCGGGATGGGGCGGGGCCACTTGGACTGAGACTCCGCCTCCTCACTGCAGGTGCCACTTGCATTTTTCATTTGCCTCAATACCAAAATTCAGCATCGGGATAAGAAAGTTGTTGGAATTGTTTAATTGGACTGTTGTCAGAATAATTTGCTCGTACTGTGTCCATTTATATGGTATTGGTTGATTTTTGAGGGGTCCAATGAGGTTTTTTTGGTTTGATTTCGGATTCATTTTTTGCTTGCTACCAAGTTGTAGCATGTATGGAGTATTTTGGTTTGTTTATTGCATTTTGTCCCACTGATACAACCGTTATACTTTTAGCGTTTCATGTACTGAGCAAATGCCATGGAAAGTGCTCTCATGCTCTGAAAAGTTTGTTCAGTACAAACCTGACCAACTGTATTAGGCTCAAGTATTTTATTGCATAAATTTGGGCTTTTTTTATCTGCACAATTGATTTTCTTTTAGGCACCGTGCACAGGAGGTTGACTTCCTGATATAAGGACTGTTCATATACAGGATTTTAGAATGAAACGCTTGGTGCCTGTTGCTTTTATTGGTTTTCCCTGCCGGAGCACAGATGTTTTTCTTTTGCCATTGAGTAGGTGGATATATAAAGGAGGTTCTATGTGGGCTGTTATACTTTACCCCTGCGTAGCCCCCTCTCACTGCCCCTCACCATAGATCACCACAGGCTGGCCAATCCCACGAGAGTCTGCATGCTCAACAACACCCCTCAACCAGTCAGCACTCAAGAAACAGGAATGCAGTAATCCCATCAGCCAATCGGCTCCTAGGAGCGCGACAGTGTAGTGGAGTGTAACCGCGGGTAAATGAGCCGTGCGGCTCGGCCCGCCTTCCCTCTTTCAGCTCAGGCTGTTCCCAATAAACGTCTCGTCATGCGGTTCACGAGGAAGAGATTGACGACACACCAACGTTTCGGTTTTCTGGCTGAGTGGCGGTTTCGTCCCCCCAGCTGAAACTTTAGATTTAATGTACAGGTTTGAGTTTGAAACCAGAGCTGTAGTTGTAAAAGCTGTTTAGCTTTTGTGGAAAACGTTGGCTTAGGGAATGTCTGTTGCCTTTACTGTATACATATTTCAGTCCCATCGAATTACAAGGCTTGGCTGTCTGGCTTCATTTTTATATATTTTTTTGGTTTGTTTTGATGCATTTTGACCTTTTAAAAAATATGTGAATTGCATTCATATCAATAATAATACTATTCGTGGAAATGATTTGGAAGTACCTGTCTGCCTTACATTAGCTGTCAACGTTGCTTTGTGCGTAACGTTGTGTGTGTGTGTGTCTGCAGGGTGTGGTCCCGGGGTTATGGCCGATGCTAAGGTGCGGGTGCTGGAGCGGCATATCCGCTTTGGTGACTCCTGTCAGGACGTCCTGAGCGCGCTAGGTTCACCCCACAAAGTCTTCTACAAGTCGGAGGACAAGGTACTCCCCAGGCTCCCATCTTCATCTCCAGCCACCCTCATCTTCACCCTCACCTTCCCCCTTCTCATCTTTCTCCCTCTTTCTGCCCCCCCCCCCTCCTTTCACAACCTTTCTAACTTTTCGTCCTCCGCTGCCTTGTTCCTGTCATCCTCTTTACCCCTCCTCCCACTCGCAGATCTTTCCCAACATGTTTTTCCTGTCATAGTCTTGTGTCTTGTGTAGTCAGGTAAAAGCTTTTGTTCTCATTCTCTCTCTCTCTCTCTCTCTCTCTCGCTCTCGCTCTCTCTCAGATGAAGATCCACTCCCCCTCCCCTCACAAACAGGTCCCGTCCAAATGCAACGACTACTTCTTCAACTACTTCACCCTTGGTGTGGTGAGTACTACTGTTGCCAAGGTGACCCAGTGATGGGAGTGGTCACTGCTAGAACTGTTTATTTGGCATTGCTTTTTAGGGTTTAAGCGGGAGGCTCCCTCGGCAGTGGGTAGCAGACCAACAGAGGATGGAAAAAGGGCCTCGCAGCCATGAATTGCATTTGGCCATTTTGTTTTTTAGTCAGAAATGCGTGTGATTGGATGTGATTGGACAATACACCATCATCTGACTCATGGGCATCATATTGGCCATTTAGAGACAAGCATCCCTAATTGGCCAAATCCTAGAAAACACCAGTCCACCAGCTACATTTCCTTTTTCTTTTATTTTTTAGGAAATAGATAAGCAGAAATGTCATGCTGTTCTGTTTAGAACAGATAAGTTCCATATTGTGGTGCCTTGCTTATCTTGGGACTCAGTGAATCAGCTTGCAGACAGGTTCAGAATTTGCTAGCAATGCATTTTATGTAAGGCAGATTTAATCAATCTACTCCCTCGCCATTTATTGGTTGCTGTTTTTATTGGTTAAATGAAATATGTTGCATAAATACAGTCTTTACTTCATGACAGATGAGCTCCCTAAGCAGACTGCGCTTCAGGTTTGGCTCAATGCTGAACAGGGAAGCCAAAATGGCATCCCATTTTTGACTTGTTCAAACTCTCCATCTGTGACTGAGAGACTGTAGGCAGCAAAGTGGTTGCAGCTGGTTGAGTCGATCCCATGTCCTGGGACCCCCAGGGTAAGCTGTCGTGATCACAGCTATGGGCTCAGTTTTAGGGTCAGATTTAGTTTTTAACCTTGACCTCTCTGATATCTCTGATGTTTGACACCCCATAATGTAACCTTGGAGTAATGACTATTGTTATGCTTTTGAGGGAAAAAAACACAAGCCATCATTAAGAAAATTAGGGAGAAATTGTCTATTTCTTCTATTTTTGGACTACACACTTCTACCTTCCTATTTTTAATGTGTTGTACGATACAGTCTGATGTACACACACTAATTTATAGAGTGGGATCCCTTGTACTTTTTGTTTTGCAGTACTATTTCAAGGGCTAATTCACTGGTTAAAGCAGGGGTGCACAGATCCATTCCTGGTTTTTGTTCCAATCAGTTCCCTTAGTTTTAGTTTTCTGGCAGCTCTATAAACGACACTGGTTCACTCCTGTACAGTCAGTGGCTGTAGCTCCTGCTTATACAAATGTCAGGTCTTGATGTGATTGAGGTAATTAATAATCCTGAAACGGTACCTCTGTCAATTCCAAATTGGGGTTGCTCTCGCAAACCACAAAGCCAATCATTCTGTGTGACTATTGGGCAACTAGAAACATAGGATACTACCCAGGTGATTGGCAATTTCTAATAGCTACTTGAGGTAGTTTATTCCCTTAGTGCGTGTTTTTGTGGTATAACTGTATATAAAATATAGAATTAGGCTATTTGAAAACAATATTAAATTTGCTGAAGACTTCTTTTAAAACAAGGAAAGTGAGTGTTGACTGTTTAATGTGTGAATGTTGATTGACAGGTGAAATCGTTCTTAGCATTGACGCGAATCACGATCAATAATTAGCGCTATCTTTATAGGGTGCCGTCTGAACGGGGCTTAATTGTCAGGAAGAATGGTTAATTAATTAAAATTGAATGTTTCTTTCCTCTCTCTTACTCTTTTTTTTTTTCTCCCTCTGTCTCTCTCCCTCCTCTCTTCCTGCCACATTTGCTTGTCCAGGACATATTGTTTGATGCCACAACACACCTGGTGAAGAAGTTTGTCCTTCACACCAACTACCCCGGTCATTACAATTTCAACATGTAAGCATTCTTTGGTTTACTTGCATGGGAGTTTGTCCACTGTGGACTGATGCTGATACTGGCCTGAGAGAGCAGTGTCTGTAGGTGTCACCCTGATAAAAGGTATTATCTTGTGTGTAATATACACAAAAATAATCACTGTAGTGGTAATTAAGTCCTCCCCTAGTTTTTTTATTCTGCATGTTTTTTGCGTATGTAAACCTCATTTTCAGCCTAATTTTCTTTGCAGATACCATCGGTGTGATTTCAAGATCCCTCTCGTCATTAAGAAAGG
Source organism: Ilyophis sp. 1 JC-2022 (assembly GCA_022702515.1). Classification (NCBI taxonomy): domain Eukaryota; kingdom Metazoa; phylum Chordata; class Actinopteri; order Anguilliformes; family Synaphobranchidae; genus Ilyophis; species Ilyophis sp. 1 JC-2022. Next base: position 24,258,974 of record CM040400.1, read on the forward strand.
TAAGTTTCGCCTGTCACTGAGATACACTAACTTTCACTGATGACCTTCAGCTGAGATTGTAGGCAGAATGCTCCAGGTTCACAGTTCTTATTTCTTTTCTGTTCGTTCTTTTGGAAGGCGCTGATGTTCAGGGAGGGGACTGTATTCTGACATCCTACAGCAAGGTAAGACCCAACCCCCACCCTCTTCAGTAAAGACATCCTCACTGTTATCTGTAGAAAAAAACCTTTTTGTCCGTAATAATGTGTAAAATGTATACGCTGTGATTGGGAGTCGTGTTGCATCAGGTATCTGCCGTATAAGTGCTTGTTTGTGTTCTTTTTTTTAATCTGCATGTTCGTTTCAGACTTATCAAACTGTTCGGTGCATTATGGACAATGTGACAGTGGTGTCATTTCTGACCGTGACTATAGAATAGAATAACTTTTATTTTCCCGCTAGGGAACTTCGGTTGTAGCCCCAGCAACAACAAAAAAGACAGACAGTGGGGCAGACCCACAACACATATCAAACAAAGACATCCAACAGAATCATTACATCAATCAGGTGAATTAAAGTGCAATACAGCCATGATTAAAAATAGCCCCGCTGTCCCGAAATGTCCAGTGTCACCAAGCAGTCCAACACACAAACTCCGCCTCCACGACTCTCCTCCATACACACAGCGCCGCGGTCTCTGTACACCACCGAAACTGCGTCAATCTTCCCAGTCGTCTCCTCACTGCTCCCCCGCGTTATGTTCTCCTTTCCTGGTTGCCTTTTGAAGATTGCCTGCACTCCCGGATCAGTCCCGAAATCTCTGGTGAAGAGCAATGGTAAACTTTGTTGCTGCAGTCTGCAGATCCAACGGACATTCCCGAGCATATGTTGCAAATGCGTCTCCATGGTGACGACCACAAACACAATTATATCGGCTAAACAATTCGTCAATATTATCAAAACGAGCAGCAGGAGTGCCCTGAAAAATTCTCCAGCCCGCTTCCCCGTCCCACTAGACACGCAGCGCATGAAAAAAACAAAGACAAAAGCCAGACACAACAAAACACATTCAACACAAACACAAGAGACAGCTGGACTACATGTTGCCGTTACAGCGCCACATGACGTCAATGAAGGTGTTTGCGTCACAATGTTGAATGTGACCAAGATCCTTGTGCCGTCTATGACTTGAAAGGTGATTTAAGAGACCGTTATACAACCGCTTGTCTTTTTCCTTTTCGTGTTTCAGTGGGATCAGATTCAGGAGCTGCTGGGTCACCCCGTAGAAAAGCCAGTTGTACTTCACAGGTGAGGGTCTTTCTTGGTTCTATCCACTCTGTCACAGCAGAGTTTCATTGACGGTTGTGATGCGGTAAAACCTTTCAAAGTAAGCATAAAACAAACACAGTAACTCCCCTCATCCATACAGGTATGGCTATTTCTGTCATGGACTTTGTGGACCTGTATTCCTGTGTACCTGTTCAGTGCCCATACACCTTGATATGAGACCCCTGCACTAATTGTGTTTGTGGCATTTTTGCCAAACTGGTTTATTAATTTGTCTGAAAGCAATTTGCCTGTTTTACTTTAGGTCATCGTCCGCTAATAATACAAATCCCTTCGGCTCCACTTTCTGCTTTGGGCTCCAGAGGATGATTTTCGAGGTAAGGCACCCATACTGGGTGACCGTGCACCAAAAGTGTTGTGAAACCATGAGGTTGTAGGTTCAGTCCCTTGCAGAGATAATGCTGTGGACAAGGTCTGCTGTGGGTTTCGAGCTATGGCAATAGCAAGCCGCACATGAGACGCGAGGTTCCGAGATAAAGGAACTAATCGTCCTCCGCTATATTTGTGTCCAACCTGTAAAGCACTGGGTGTTACCCCCCTGTTCATACAGAAAGTGAATCAGTCGACCAGTTGCCGGAAGTCCATTAATTCTATGGTCTTTGCTAGAAGTCCATACAATTTCTTTTATTTTTATTTTTTATTATCAATTAATTTTTATTTTTAAAGGAAATATCGACCTGAGCGAAAAAAGTTGCCCGCAGTTTATCTTTTCAAAGACATCGCCCGTAACAGCCAATCAAAGTTCTGCACTTCCTAGTTTTACAACAAGAAAGACTATCTTATTTTCTGGTACTCCTACAAGCAATACTATAACTTCTCTGCATTTGAATGGATCTCTATGGGAATTGGGGGTTGCGACTAGATTTAGCTGTAAATTACACTGGAACAGTATGGAACACATGGTTGGCTAAATGGCTGTAAGTCATCAAGGGTCTGACGTATCAAACAAGCCTTAAAGGGTAACTAACCCCTAGATCACTTTTTTTTGCTGTAAACGTGTTTGTATGCCTACCTTATCATGAAACTTATTCATGCATTCCGTTATTTCAACAATTCTGAAATAATAACAGAAATCAGGAGAAACTGGTTGAAAAGTGTCTTTGTGCTGCCCCTAACGGTTGAAATTTTCTTTCTGTTCTCCACACTGCCCACGCCCCAATCGTGATGTCAGAGTCCCTCATCAACCCCTCATCAATAATCACAATTATTGGCACCCCTGCATTTATATATAGAATAAAGTAATCCTATTTAATATTTGGTCGCATATCCTTTGCATGCCATGACTTCCTGATGTCTGTGACTCAACAACATCAAAATACTCTTGGTTTCTTATTTTCTGGTACTCTTACAATGGATCTTTGGGAATTGGGGGGGGTGGGACTAGATTTAGCTGTAAATTAAGCTGTAACAGTATGGAATACATGGTTTTCAAAATGGCTGTAAGTCATCAAGGGTCTGAGGTATCAAACAAGCCTCAAACCATCACTCTGCTGCCAGATATGCAGTAGATATGGATGGATCACTTTAAGGGTTGTTTCTTCTGACAAATGTTTCTAATAAACTATGGAATAATAAGTCAGGAGACGAAACCCTTCAAGTTGTCCATCGTATCTTAATGAACACTGTAAATGCAAGAAAATTCCCCTGGGTATTTGAGTCAAATTGCTGAATGATGTGGTAGTGTGGTCTGCTATAATGGTGCATAATTCATATTGGATACTGTGTGAGTTCTTACCAGTCACTCTGTCTGCGGTGTTCCAGGTGATGCAGAACAACCACATCGCGTCTGTGACCTTGTACGGCGTCCCCAGGCCCAGCGGCCACGCCCAGGCCGAGCCCTCCGCCCACTGAGCTGCGTCTAACTGCCGTCCTTCACCGCCCGGCCCCGCCCCGTCCCAACACTCCAGAGTTCCAGCAGTACCGTTCAGTGCAGCGTGCCTTGTTTTGACACCACTGTTGCACCAGAGGATTCTGGGAGTTGTTCCAGTCCGGTTGGCCCCATCAGGAAGGCCACTTGATAGGTGTTCACAGGAGCCGTGCGGAAATCTTTAACCTAGCCCATTCCCCTGATGCTGACCCCAGGCTTTTTGCCCTCTAACCCCTCCCGTGTCCTACAGAAGCCCTCTCGTTCACACACCCACACCCACACACACACACACACACACACCTGTTTGCATGTAGCTGTTGCTGGGTCACAGGATGCATTCTCACACTGGCTAGGACGCAGAGGTTGCTTAATTCATATTTACACCATCATGAAGACACGCCTCCCCCAGCACCCCCTACGAACCCACCCCTGCAGTGTCAGATGGTTCTACGACGTGAGGTGGTGCACAGTGACACACCTGCATGTCACACACTGTCAGACTGCGCACCAGCTTCTCATCTGTGCTTGCATCAGCCCACACACACACACACACACAGTACATGCACGCATGCATGCTGAAGGTTTTACTCGGTTTTCTCGAGAAGAGTGGTGATTAAAAGCACAAGATTTGCTGCACTGGCCACATTATGAGTGACAATGTGGCTCTGTCCCCCAAACACACACACACACACACACACACACACTCAAAACACAGGCATACAAACACAGGCACACACGCACACACACGTGGACATACCTACATGCTCAGCCCAGACACACATTCTTCAGGGTGCAGAGTCACACAGCACTTTCCATTGTAAGGCTGTGGAGCACTGGCTTAATAACTGTAGCTTGGGTTCTTTTATTTAATTTTTTTTTCAAGAAAAGATTAAAATCATTGGTTTTAATATTTGCACTAAAATACACCTTATTTACTTGACAATTGTCTTGCATTCACTGAAAGGAATCTGTGTACTGTTCCTGTGGGAGAGGAGATCTATAACCCTTCTACCATCAATACACACCTCCTAAGAATTTATTTTTCTGTCCCTCCCTCTCTTGTGCCTCCCACATTCCTCCTCTTTCCCTTTAACACCCCACCCCCCCCATCCTCTCTTGTTGCCACGACCACATCTTCAAACTTCTCTCTCAATTTCCTGTCTTTAGTTTTTTGTTCAGTAGTTTGTAATGCCAAAATTTCAGCCAAAGATCCACCATTTTCACCAAACTCATTTCTCCTTACTATTTAAATTGTTTTGTTTTTTGTTGTATTGTAAATCGTCCACTTGACTGGAGACAACATTGACATTCCCTGGTTCTTTGTTTTCCCTAAATGATCTTTTCTATCATCCCTTACCCCCCCACACACAAGGAATAATGAACATCTTAACTCTGTTAATCTCTCTTACACATTTTAAATGATATTTTTATTGTGACTTCATGCTTTTAAGGAAAATTATGAAACAAAGTTTTCGACTTGATCCATTTTTACATTACCGGGACTCTTTTGATCGAATCTGCTCCGATTTGTCGCAGGTTGGTGTAGAGCTGTGCTCGGCTGCTGCTGGGTGTTTCTCAGTGTGTGTACAGATTTTTTTGTAAATACAAGTTATTTTTTCCCCCTTCCTTCCTTAAAAAACGGCTGTTTGATTTAAGCCTGTTTAATCACCTGACCTGCCGAAAACGCGACCCAAACCCCTTTATAAAGGGGGAAGGGGGTCTGTCTGAACCCTACTCTTTCTGGGGGGTTGAGTCTTAAAGGAGAGCCACAGTACAGTAGGTCTTCTCTGTTTCGGCAGGGCAGAGAAACCGTCCAGCAGGCTCTCCCAGTGCACTACAATCTTTCTACAAGTTTCCGCAAGAGCGCTAAAAGCTTCAGTGACTGCTGAAGTGGAATAAAAGGAAACCTGCAGATTGACTGGGTTCCTGCCTTCCGTAACCAGGGATGAGCTTTGCGGGCACCATGGCCCTCTGGGACCAGGGTTTGTCCACCGACGGTGCCAGGGCCCTACTCTCCTTCCCTGCTGCAGACATTGTGGTCCTCCATACCCGGGGATGAGCTGTCCCACCAGGGCCCTCTAGTACTAGGGTTCATCTACCCTCAAATCCCTGTGCCCCAATGTGTAGCCCTGCTCATGGTGCAGTATGTGGGTGTGGACCAGGAGGCAGACGTGGTTGACAGGAAAACCTGCGCTGTGTCCAAATCGGTTCCCTTCCGTACTATTGAGTATACTTGTTGAGTACACTGGATGAGAAAGTTAAGTAGGTTAAATTTTCTTTAAATGTAGTGTACTACAGATATACTTATTTATGGTGTTTCGCTGAGTATATATACTTTTCAGGATGTAAACAAACATTTTGGCCCCATACATGACGTGTAACTTCACCGTGCAAGGGCCGGGGACGTCTTACGACACTTCCACAGTACGGTTGAGAAATAGTATGGAGGATATTTTTTGCATACTAAACAGTATACAGTAAACAGTACAGTCAGTACACAGAACGCAGTAGATGGGTCGCTAATTCGGACACAGTGTAGGTCACCTGGTTGTCTTCCCACTTCCTGTGTCTGGCCCCTCCTGGTCAGCAGCAGGCCAGCCCTCCATCTTGCTTCGGCTTTGCAGTTTGTGAATATTATGGGCTTACCTGGACGTTGTTGTTCGCTGTTACATTTTTATTGCTTTTATGGGTGTAATTGAAGCCTGTGCTGTTGTTTTTCCTTGTATCAGTTGCTTGCGGCAAGTGTTAAAATATAAATATATTAGAAAAACTGTGCCTCTCGATCTCCGGCCGCGCCAGCTTCGGAAACCCTGTTGTGTGACGGTATGCAACAGCTACACGCCAGTCTGCTGACTGCTGTACGTCACACACGCGGCCCTCCCCAAATAATAATAATTTTAAACGCCTCTTAGCAGGTCTGAACCTGCCACGCCCACTGTTTTTCCCTCTGTGAGACAATGGCGAGAAATTGAGGCTGACCACCGTGGTACTGACCCAAACTGCTTACATGCAGCATTCTCTCAAACTGGGGTAACATTGCAGCAGCGTCATTGCTAGATCACTGCTCGTTTTCTGGGTGCACTTGGCCCTAACCAAAAGCAGTCTGTGTCTATATTTATAGTAATTAAGTGTCTGAATGAACAAATAACTAGTTATGCAGACATTTTTTTAAAGAAAGCTAAAAGCAAATGAATGCTTAATTTTGATCAGGTCAGTTTGTGGCTGTTTTTTTTATTTTATCTTTTTTATTTCTCTGGATTTGGCTCTGTCTTGCATTGGAATGAGAGTAGTCCTCGAGATTGTAATTTGAAACGGGCAACTTAAATTTGAATAAAATGTTCTTATTGATGCTATGTATTCTCTGTATTGTATGCATTCCCTCTCCCCCCTAACCCCCCTCCCCCCACAAAAAAAACTAATGTACAAAAAACAAAACAACAAAAATATTATTTTGTGGGTTCAGTACATTTTACCCATTTCTGGAAATGGGCTGAAATGGGCTGATCCTTGATTAAAAATTGTCAATCAAATGTAGTGCCATGTTGCGTCTTTACTTGTGTTTAAAGGGACCACTGAGTATCATGCGAGTAACTTTAATGTTTGATTTGTCTCTTTTTGTGTGTGTGATTGGCGGAGGGGGGTTGAATTCACAAGAGGCATGTCCTAAAGCAATAAACACAGCTGGAGTTGATCCCAGTGGTGTGCCATTGGCTGACTTTGGCCGTCTCATGACACAAGGACAGGGATGTTGTGAGAAATTCACAATGGCGATGATGGAAGCGGCATTTGCCTTGTGCGCAAAGTACCAGTACTATATAGTATATGCCATTATTATTAAGTCCTCACATTTGATCATATCCCAGGAAGCCTATTGGTATGCTAAGACAATGGTAGTAATAATTATAAATATAATAATGAATTGTATTAAATATGTAAAGAAACAACAGAACAATGAAACATTGCCATTGATTTTTTTTTTGTTCTTTTTCTAAGTTGTCTTAAGAAATGCATGCACACTGTTTCCATAATGAACAACTTCAGTGTTTACGCCTTTTTTTCATTGATTGTGTCTGATCTACCTACAGTAGGTGGTGTAGAAAAGCAATTTACATTTGCCTTGTTTTCTAACAGCAGATATCTTTTGATAAACAAAAAAAATATTTAAACGCACACCAGTATGGCTTGTTCAGGTGAAAATCCAGCAGTCCTTCATTCCTTGGTGATTGTCTTCTACAGTGTTGCTCATTTTAAAAACGAATCCTTAAGTGTGTGAAGCTAATGGCTGGATTCTGTGCAATGCCACACTACATTCACAATGGTGACAACCTGATGATTCCCGTTCTTACGGAAAAAGTTTTCCAGGTGTCATGGAAACGCTTCCATGAAGTCCTCTCCGAACACATCACAGTGGAATGGAATCCATTGGGTCCTTCCGGTCACGGATGCATCACTCTGCATTCCCCCTGCCCCAACTTACTTTTAGATGTCTGCATAAGACTTGACAGGGAGGAAGATATGTTACACGATTGTTGGGACAGTTTGTGTAGCCGCTCACTGAATTCACGGAAGCCTGTAAAAAAAATGGCAGATTACATCTTTGATGTTCCCAGTATGAGGGTGGCTCTGAAATTGTGTGGCCGCAATCGCACCAGGGGTGTTGCAGTAACGCGACTCTTCACGCACCGTTTTGCAGGATGATCTTCTCCAAATTAGTGCATATACTCCACCCTTATTCATGTTCCAGTTTCGATAAACCCCCACCAACTACAGAAATCATTATTGCCAGCAAGAACAATTCCATAAAAATTAAAACTTAAATTTAAGGAGAAGATGTAAGTTTCTGAAAATGTTTGTCTTGGGGGGGGGGGGTAACCGATCACAGCTTGTTTTCTCAGATTCATCCTTTTTTCAGGTAATGGGCTCACTGTCAACAACTTCAGTGGTCAGGCAGAATATTAAAAAATATCAGCCTTTAATGAAGTGTGCTTACACGTAGGACGCGATAACATTGTGGAAATTACATTACAGAAAGAGCTATCTGTATTGTGGGTGCAAACTCAGCTTCAAATTTCACAACCTCAGTAATTCGGCAACACAAACTGGCCCTCAATCTGCTCCACTCTTTCTGTCTCCAATGGTAGGGATCTTAAACTCAAATCCTGGAGAGTCCTGCAGTGTCTGCTGGCTTTCACTGTATTTCAGCGCCCTAAGTGTTAAAATTAAGTCACTGATTGGCACACTTTGTGTCGAAGGCCTAAATAGATTGCTGATTACAAGGAAACCATAAAAACCCTGATTAAAAACACTGCAGCCCTCCAGGAATGGAGTTTGAGATCCATGTCCTTTGCGTTCAATGCCTCACAAACACCTCAACACCGTAGTCGACTTCCTGGGCTTCCTGTGGGGGTTGGGGTGCTGTGTGCTGCACATTAGGTGGGGAGCTAGTCTTCCCCCTCCATTTGAAAGGCGATGCAGTGGGGATGATCCGGGTGTGACAGGTCAACAGGGGGTCATGCAGCAGATTCCACATGAGCCAGATCTGTGGGACGGTCAAGCTGTGTACCACCATCAACTCCCGGTAGAAGCAGGGGTCAAAGACCTGCAGGTTGGGTGCAGCCGAGGGCTTGACGATGCCGAATGTACGGAAGCCCTCGTGGCGGGACGGCTCCAGGCCAATCCGCAGAAGGCACATTCCCAGGAAGACATCATCGATGGGGAAGATCTCCACCTCCTGGCAGGCCCTGTGGAGCCGGCGCGCCGTAAACCCTGACATGACAAATCCGCCGCCACCTGCATACGACGGGTATATCCCCTGGCCATACACGATCTCGGGAACAAAGTACTTGCTGTTGCGACGGCGGATGGGCCGAGCATGGAAGATGATGTCGCCCACAAAGAGGTCCCCATTGGCGTTCTGGTCGCGCAGCATCTCCAGGATATTCTCAATGTTCACATAGACATCGGCGTCTCCCTTAAAGATAAACTTGACTTCAGGGCAGGTGGTGTTCACCCACTTGAGGAAGTGGGTCTCTTTCAGAGTCAGGTTGAAGAAAGTGTCCTCAAAGTCCCAAAGAAGAATGTCTTGGAAGGTGAGGCTCTCATAGGCCAGCAGACGATCCCACAGGGGGAGGGCACTCTTGTTGTGGGGCACGCCCAACAGAAAGACTGTCTCCACCTGCACCCCGCCCTGGAACCTGCCCTCCTGGCCCCAGGTGCGACGGACCACCTGCCGCTTGTGAAAATCGGCCGCAACCGACTTGATAGCAATGAGCAGGTAAGGAGGCTCCCCGTTCTTCTCCGCACACTTCAATGGCTGATCTATCATCAAGGTGAAGTCTCGGTTGTCTTTGTCCAGCAAGTACTGCTGGAAGTCAAAGGGTGGGCGGGTTACCACAGCTGGTGGTGGCTGTTGGACCTTCTGGGCGCCCTTGGATTTAGCCTGGGGTTTAGACTGAGGCTTAGCCTGGGACTTAGACTGAGTTTTTGGCTGGAGTTTACCCTGGGCCTTAAGCTGAGATTTAGGCTGAACTTTAAGTTGAGGCTTAGGCTGGAGTCTGGGCTGTAGCTTGTGCTGGAACCGGGACTGAGAATTGGACTGAAAGTGGAACTGGAAGAGAGCCTGGTTAGTGGGCCGCTCCGGGGCCTGGGTAGGGGCCGGCCTCACCTCCTGGCTCTCAGTTACAGTCCCCAGGAGAGCCCGGGAGCTGGTGGCCTTTTCTTCAAGTCGCCATGTGTCCCAGTTGGGTATGAGGGCATGGTGGGCGTACAGGAGTAGGCAAAGCAGGACCAGCAGGAGGAAGGTGCACAGCAGGTCCCCTTTAGGGTGGAACCTCCTCATGGTGCCTGGGCGAAAATCACTCTGAGTTTCCCCTTGTATTTAAGCCACTTCTATTCTTTTTCCATGCAAGACTTATTCTTTCCTCTCCGGGGGACTTTGATGGTTAGCCCTCCTTTTATAGTTCTGTCATCGCCTTAGCGTATCCCCGGGAAGCACTTTGAATCTGTGTTTCGTCACCTGCGTTCAGTGATGCACATGTCTTTCCTCGTCCGGCCCGATGACGTCAGGCAGTCGTCCCATTTTGCCTGCGCTTTGTCGAGTTGTTTCTGAAGGATTGTATTTGAGGAACAGGACCTCCCCCTCCCGGCCCCCTTAGAGCATGCTGTCAAGTCCTCCCTCCGGTGCTCGGCTGGCTGCCTGGGGTTGGCCTGGAAATAAACGTAGATGAGTTACAGCTTGCTTAAGAGGAGGGGCTAACAGCACCATACAAGCCTCAGAGGAACCAAACGGACCCTTATGATAATGCAATATGGTAAGACATGGACTTGCAACAATTAACAATATGTAGCCAAATAAATTGTTGTTGCTTTTAAATGTTGCAGTAATAAATAAAAAAACACACCACTGTGAAATCTATTATTGTATTTTAAAAATAAAAACAACAAGGAGTATTTGTGGCTGGTAACGTGTATGAATTCAGCTTTTAGCTCATCATATCCCCACATACAATACCTGAAGATACTATGGATGTGCATAGTATGATTAAGTTAATGTTCAAATATTCTATGGCCCCCAGAATTGAGTATTACTTTATTCAAAACCCAACCTTTATTTACCCCCAAAGGGCTGCATGAATCTCCCAACTCTTTCTCTGTATAATAACTGCAAGGCTTCAGATCAAAAGTCACTCAGTGAACTTTAGGTCAGAAAGATTATATCAGTGAATTTTGCCATTTTTTCCCTTTATGAGTATCACTGAAAAATAATACATGTCTGCTACATTGTCTTACAGGCAGAAAAAGTAGCCTATGTCTTATAGTTTTCTTTTTTTCCCCTTTACCAATATTAATGAGAAACAATACATTTTGTACATTAGCAAGTATGACTAAAGTATAGCCTAATAGTCAACTATTGCTGTCATTGAAATGCCAAATATCTGGTCTCAAACTAATATTCAGTGGAAACCACTGTTCTTTTCCTGTTTTACTTCCTGAGTCCTACATGACCAGGCTATGTACAAACAGTATATAAGGAGCAGAGATGCATGCTAAAGAGTAAATATAGGCAGAGAATAGTGAGTGAGAGAGTAAACAGTTAGTCCTTTTTCTGCTATAGTTTGAGCAGCAGTGAGAAGTAGTAGTTTGGCGGTTAAGACGGGTGGCCACCTCTGATGTACAACTGAGCAAGACACGTCACCCAAACATCTTCTATTGCAGTCGAGAGACCTGTACTCAAGAGTTATGTTTCTAGGTGAAAAGTTGTGTGGGTGTCGTGCCTGTGACGTAGAAGGAAAGGCCAGGGAATTTTACATATCACCAGAAGGTTATGCTATATAAAATAAATCATATATCAGGACTTTGTCTAGACTGGACAAGGAACATTTCCCTTATGCTCCACTTATCAAAAATGCCCCCAAAAATAAGCAATTACAAAGGCAGGCAGAATTTGTTTTGCAGATGCGTAATAAACGGTGTAACTTTATTCATTTTCTAGTGATTGACTATATGGCATTTCGTTTTCAGGTTTAATTCATTAAAATTAAAGTAGAATCACTTCTTTTGTACAATTCTATAATTCTGTGCATTAATTCTGTGTATGTTTTTTTCCATGACTACGTCCCTTGTTATTTCAACAACTGAATTATCTTTTGTTTTCTTCCTGAAGCCAGAGTTTTGCAGCAATTATTCACTCCAAAGTGAAAACAAGACAGAACTGGGACGTGGCTTACACCACTCAAATCCATGAGGAGCAAGAAAGTGAAAGGTTTCCAGCATTGCAAGATTACAGCACCATTGCATTCCTTTGCCAGCTATGGTATGTTAACTTTGTTTTTGCATTTATAGGCCTATTCTATACTGAATACCACTTTTGTATTTGTAAATGAGGCTTGACCATCACAACAGCAACAAAATCATAACAAAATTACTTCAAGACAATGTAGAAAAACAGGTACCATGAAAGGCATAAAATGAATACAATTCAATTGTAAAGTGCACCAGTAGTCAAGACCCGTCTAAAGTTCATAAAAATCATTACATTGAAAGCCCTAGCACACTAATTAGGTAAGTCAATAAATATGATTAAATTCCTTCTGTCACATAAACGTATTTAACAATATGTGTAGACAATATGCAAAAAAAGCCTACCTCTCAGCTATCTATAGCTGAACAAACTCCAGGCTGATAGGAGCTAGGACTGGCTAGAGAGCAAGCTTACTTTCATGCTACATTCATCATCCAGATGTCCAGCTAGCTCGATCTGGTTTCAGTACACAGAACCCTGCCTGTGGCAAGCTAGCAACATACCAAGCAAGCTACCTATTAAGCAAAATGCTATAAATATGTATATAGTTAATTTAAACCTGAAGCTACAATTATTAGCAATTACATACAATTACACACTTTTGTAGCATAGCATAGTCAAATTAATCATGTGTGTGTATGTGTGCGATTTGACTATGCTAGAAAAATGTATGTATATAATGACGTTCTGCATTTACATGAAAAAAATACACCATTACAGAATTTTTTTTGTCTCCAATTTGGAATCACTGTGCCACGACTTAAGAACTGCAGCTGAGATTTGTAAACTCTTCTGATGCACTGGACAATATGCCAATGACTGTTTTCCACACTAAAAGCCACATATTTCTATACGAGAACAGGCGCCAATCAACAGAAGGGCGTATCACTCATAGAGTCTGTAGGCACCTAGAACATAATTGAGAAGAGCCAAATGCAGCAGTAACCAGAAAGACCCCTGCCGACTTCACTATCTCAGGTACAACAAAATCTTTTTTTAGGCAGTTTTGTCCTGACAAAGTGGACATAGTCCAGACTTGAACTTGTAATATCCTTGTTATGGGGTTTAGACTGAGGCTTCACCCAGGTTCAGGTTAATTCACATTTTATGTAGGCTACCTCTTCAGCCATGCCAATTGCTATTCAAAGATAACTGTTTGGTAAATATGTTTAGTGATATGTATGATGCCTCAAATATCTTATAAATGATATAATTATGGAATAATACTGGAGTTATGGGATTCTTCTGTGACATCATGCTGTACCTACTGAACAGGTGATGAGAAAGAACCTGCAAGGAGGTTCTCACCTGTCACAGGTAAGCCCTGCATGTTGGGACGTGGCCTTTCTTTTTCTCCCTTGTTTATTTTAGGGTACAGGGACAAAACGTAGCATTTCTCCAATGCAATACACATCTTCTATTTCCTGGCACACTCATCTTGTCCTGCTGGTAGCAAATCAAAACGTCCCAAATAAAAGTCTTGAGTAAGAGTTATATGCCTCTGACTATTTCTAGGGTCAACCAAAAGACAGCACTGTTAAAAATTTTAAAGCAGAAATAATGTGTGTATGTATGCATATATATTACATAATGCTAAATAAATCCCGCCTATTGGTAGATGGGTTAAGGAACGTTTTGTTCTGTAATTGCAATGTTATGTAACTGCCTGTATGTTAAGATTTCTAGAAACAAAAAAGTAATGTACTTCATATAGTACTCTACCGTGCAAACCGTTTATTTGTGAGTTCTGTAAATATACATGTAATATTTGGTGTTGGGAAATGTTTCATTTTAAGCAGGAAAAAAAATAAAAATTAAAAAAATCTTGAAGAAAAAATATCCCGACAAATAAGTTTTTCCCATACTGGCAAAACTGAGAACAGACGATTTTGGGAAGCGGGCTGGCTCAAATTACACGGCAGGGGCTGGACGAGATAGCAACAGCCAAGCCGTTTTTTTTTCATATAAGGACAGGATAACGTTTAAATTTAAGCATAAACGTTACACCTTAAAGAGCCAACGGTTCAATCCTGAACGTTTGATGAGGTAGAAAGTATTTAATACCAATTACACTAAACGACAGTAAAATTACCGGGTGTGCAACATCTAGAACCAGAGCGCCTGGCACCAAATATTGAACGTCAATGTCTCACACGCAGCTGCTTAAAACCACAGACAGATCGTACGTTCCGAGTTAGTAATTAAAATAAGCATCATCGCCCCTGATTTGAACGTACGTAGATACTTTATACGCGCTGTGAATCGTGGACATCATCCGTCACACTTACCACGCTGGAAACGGCGACTCAGCAACGCTCAACTGCTGCCAAACGCCAACATCTGGTTTCTATATTAAATTGCACGGTCGCAGAACACAGGCGGAGATTCCCGAACTACGACGTTTTAGGGGTCTCTTTTCAGAAGTAAAATAAAGACGTACGTCCGTATATATGGCATTTTTGCGATAGCGTCTCCTTTTCCTTCAGCTTTGAGGAGAAAAGCGTCCAGGTCTGGTAGTGCTTACCTTTTATAAGACGTTCTTTTTCCACTGTTCACGTGATACTCCGGGGAGTTAAGTCCAGCCGCGAGCCAGATGCCAGCGAAGCAACTGGAGACGGTCGTGCGCCTGGAGGAGCGGCACCAAGAAACTGAATATTGATGAGATGCAAGTATAGTTTCCAGCTGCAGAACTTTTGTACTTTCAAAGCTATGAGATTGATGTTCTGGCAGTACTGTACCATATGTTTAATGTTCCATCGCACATGCATCCCTCTTTTACAGTGATTTAAAATTAGTCTCATCCTAAAAGAATGTCTTTAACAATACAGTACGATACTGTCTTACGTAAAACAATTATTTCTTTAAAAAAAAAAAAAACAACAACAAAAAAAACCGCACCCTCAAAGTACACTGTATAATTTTTATTTAACTTTAAATATATATATATATACATGGGACACAGTGTAAGCTAGGAAAAAAACACTGTACTTCTACAACTAGTACCCTCAAGGGTTTTTAAGTAAACATTGAAAATATTTTTCTTTGGCTACAAAAACACATTTGCCATCTTTTGACAGATATTTTCTCTCAGTCACACTTCTATATGTCACTTCTGTCACAATGACCCTTTTGGGGGTGGATTAGGAGGAGGGGCAGTCCTTTAAAGGCTGGTGTCTTGAGAAACCATTCATATTTGTAAGGGGATTGCCACAGATATATCGCATCCTGCCTTAAGGAATGTTTCTCTTTCTTTGCCAACTCCAGACCTACGCCCCCTCCCAACCAAAGGTTTTGTTTTCATCTCAGGGGCTGGGTGCGAGAGGTGAGGTCTCTATCGACCCCACCCCTCTGGATTTTTGGCCTCTCAGGGGAGGGGGGTCTTTCTCAGGAGGACGCAGTCCCTGCCCTCATGACTTTGAAGAGAGCGTTGACGTTGTTGCTTTTGATGGCATCTCGGCACGCTGTGATCACCTGGTTCTTCGGTTTCCCCACTGAGAGAAAGAGACAAAGTGAGCCGTGACCAACAGTGGGCACACATGCTCTATAGACGTGTGCACACACCACATATACAGATGCGCGCACACACAAATAACAAAGCATACATGTGCATGCACACACCGCGGATACCAATGTTGTACATACACATACATGCCACTATGTTATGCTGTAACAACCTCCTGACAGGGAATAGTGCACAAGTGTGTTTATGTTCCCCTTAAAGGGAAATACACCCAGGCTCAGCACATCCTGAAGAATGCAGCTGTACTGTAACGAGCAGCCGGAAAAACAGCAAAAATTCCGACTCCTTTTCCTTAGAAAGACCATTTCCATCTCTGCAGGTTCGCAGGCACGACTGAGTGACTGACTGAATCTGGGTTTGACCAGAGGAGTCAGCAGCGTAGCATAATGATTGATTACGATCGAGTTAAATCGAGCTTTTAACTCAAGATACTGCTGGTTCGAGTCGCAGGTGGGGCACTGCCATTTTGACTTTGGCCAAAGCACTTAATCTGAATTGCTTCAGTAAATAACCAGCTGTAAAAATGGTTTGACATTTAAAAGGGAGCCGTTACTGTCTAGCTTCTGCCACAAACTGAAAAAACACCTGTATAAACTGCCACTAACACTCAAATATGAGCATTTATTTGAGATTACTAAACGCACCGGCGCTATATTCTCAAACCCGAGCTTAGAGCACTATGGCCTCAATCTTCCACTTGGGCCTACAGTGGCATTTATTATCATGCTGTCAGTTTATTTACGGACTATTACAACGGGTTGTGACACTAATGGCTCGGCACAGTTCCTGCCTTTATATATGCACATTTGTAAGTCGCTGGGGATATGAGCATCTGCTACCTTGGCATAGCTAAATGTAGAGGTGAACATAGCCTTAACGGCGGGCCCCATACCTCGCAGCCTCCCCGCTCTTTGGATGGCCTGGTTGATAGACTTGAGGCAGGTGAGGAGGGCGTTGTGATTGTTGGAGCGGATCTTGTATTCGTTTATCAGGTCCCTGTTCAGGTCATACAGCTCGATGTAGCGCTTCTTCATGGTCATCCTGGGTTGGGCCAGATGCAGGGGAGAGAGGGGAAAATGCTAATGTATCATGTGATTCAACCTATGGAGATTTGATATGTAGAAGTGATACATAATTGAATCCTTAATAATTGCATAGGCTCAGAACTGTTCATCTGCATGTACCAAGAGTAAGATTCAACCGGGACCAGCTGCGTGCTATTGAGTATGCACTTATTCAATAAGTCGACTACAATGTCCATACATTGTCGAATGTGGTAAAATAGACCAGCTGATTCAAATTCTAGTTTTCACTCATAAAACACATGTATCAATATACGAAGCATGTTCAGAAGAACTAATTGAATACATCTCAAGATGTCTAGATGCACTACTTCTGTTCAGAGAGAAAGTAAACTTTTGATCATCATGCATTTATGGCTCTATTTTCCGGAAAGCGCATGGCGTGCGGCGAGCCGTCATAATCAATGGCGTAGCGCATGGCGCACTTGGTGTGGCTACTGAATTAGCTATTTTTGGACCAGAAGCGAGGAGAGCACAGCTCACAGCGTGCTGCGCAGGTTGAAAATGGGCTGGGTTATGCTGAATATAAGTGGGTGTGCTTCAGCTGGATTCAACCATAGCTACCATAATCCCGCTTGCACAACGAGTCCACCCACTGTCAATTTCCGACTACGACTGCAGTGGAAGACGCAGTGGAAGACGCAGTGGAAGACGATAGGCTATCTATTTTGCATTGATTTCATTTAATGTAATTGAGTTAAGAAGTTCAATATTTTTTGTCACTTATTTCAGAAAGTGAAACTCATATATTATATAGATTCATTACACATAGAGTGAAATATTTCAAGCCTTTATTTCTTGTAATTTTGATGATTATGGCTTACAACTAATGAAACCCAAAATTCAGTGTCTCAGAAAATTTGAATATTTTGCTTTAACATATTTTTAAAGTATCATATTTAATATTTGGTCGCATATCCTTTGCATGCTGTTACTTCCTGAAGTATGTGACCAATCAACATCAAAAGACTCTCGATATCTTATTTTCAGGTACTGTTACAAGCGATACTATAACCTCTCTGCATTTGAACTGATCTCTATGAGAATTGGGGGGTAAGACTAGATTCAGCTGTAAATTACGCTGGTACAGTATGGAACACATGACTGGCGAAATGGCTGTACGTCATCAAGGGTCTAAGGTATCAAACGAGCCCCAAACCATCACTCTGCGGCCAGATATGGAGTAGATGTGGATGGATCCCTTTAAGGGTTGTTTCTCCTGACTTTTTCCCCCATAGAGTTCTATAGGAAAATGAGTCAGGAGAAATAACCCTTGCAGTGATCCATCCACATCTACTCCATATCTGGCAACAGAGTGATGGTTTGGGGCTCGTTCGATAGCTCAGACCCTTGATGACTTACAGCCATTTAGCCAGCCATGTGTTCCATACTGTACCAGTGTAATTTAGAGCTGAATCTAGTCTCACCCCCCAATTCCCATAGAGATCAGTTCAAATGCAGAGAGGTTATAGTATCGCTTGTAACAGTACCTGAAAATAAGTTATCAAGAGATATATTTTGATGTTGATTGGTCACAGACTTCAGGAAGTAACAGCATGCAAAGGATATGCGACCAAATATTAAATAAGATACTTTAAAAATATGTTAAAGCAAAATATTCTAATTTTCTGAGACACTGAATTTTGGGTTTCATTAGCTGTAAGCCATAATCATCAAAATTACAAGAAATAAAGGCTTGAAATATTTCACTCTATGTGTAATGAATCTATATAATATATGAGTTTCACTTTCTGAAATGAGTGACAAAAAATATTGAACTTTTTCACGATATTCTAATTTTTTGAGCTGCACCTGTAGCTGCTGATGACATACAGTTATACATTTCAATGAAGCCAGTTGAAGCACTGCAGCTCTCTCAGTTAGAGACATGTATTGCCGATATTAAGGCCTGTATGACTAATTTCCCACATTAAACTCACAGTAAACCTGAATGTTGGTTTTAGAGAGAAATTATCTGACCCTTCTTTAAACCTTGAAGCTTGCTTAGTTGTACCAAATGTGGCCGTGAAAGACCTTGGCATTACCACTGACCCTGGACTCAGAGATATTGATGCATGCTTTTGTAATGTCAAAGTTAGATCACTGCAACACCCTGTTATCTGGCTGCCAAAATACTTAATTAAAGCTATAGCTGGTTCGGAATGCAGCTTCCAAAAATACAACCCAAATGTATACGGGTTTGTGATCTCATTTTTACAGTTTAGGATCTCCAAATGTCATCCTGACCTGGGGATAGGGAGTCAAAAGGTCAGGGGTCACTCACATGTCACCCATCAGTCGCGCATCCTCTGCTTGCACCAGCATGTTGCGGATGTGGTTGGAATGGTCGGCCATAGCTGCTGTCAGCTTCTGATGGACTGAGTGAAATTCGTCCACCTGGCAACAGCAGCATTGGGTTAGATTTACGGGTGGCAAAAGAGGGCCGTATCTGTGTCTGTATTTCATGCCAACTTTGGTTAACTCTTAACTTTTATTCATACTAATATTTAATTAGCCCAATTGCTTAGGTGATGTGACATTTTAAATAAATGTATTGATGAAGTCATGTAGATAATTGTTAATTGTTTATTGGTATAATTGCATTTGGGTCCCTGTGTGAAACATTTTCCTGTTGTCTAATCAACAACCCTGCATTGGTGTATAGTGCTGCTAGTAGCATACAGCTGTAAAGTAGTCCTTCTTTAACCTTACCTTTATATGGATATTACTCTCAACCTGTTTCCATTTATAGTTCTTAATTATCAATCAAGCAATTAACTGAATAACAAATATCAATGAATAGAGCAAGTTTTTCTGTGCAAGCATTTTTCTTTGTGTCATAAAATGTGTAGCACTTATTATATATGTATTGATAGGTGGTGCGCTTGAAAAAGCGTGGTATGCAGCATTAGACTCGTTTCCGTTTATTTATCTTGAGTAGCCTAACAATCAAGCAATTAATTCACTGAATAATCAAGACCAATATGTAGCCTATAATGATTAAGAAATGATAACTAACTTGAGATTGTTTAAAGCACAACTGAAGTTTGGTAGAACGTTGTGTAGTTACCTGGCCATGATATGAGTCCAAATGGTGGTGAAATATGTTGCTCTGTGCTCCCTGGGGTGATAATCCAGAATAGGGTATTTGGGATCTCCATTCACTTCTATGGGGAAGCTAAAACGGTCTCAAAAAACGGTCTCAAAATAGAATAGTTTTAGCTGCCCCATAGAAGTGAATGGAGAGCGACAAATACTCTATTCTGGACTATCACCCCAGGGGAGCACAGAGCAACTAATGAACATATTTCATCACCATTTGGACTCATATCATGGCCAGGTAACTACACAACCCAAAGTTCTACCAAACTTCAATTGTGCTTTAACAAAGATCAGGCAATAATCTGAATGCGTTAAAGAATGCAAATAATTTTAAGTTTATGATCTACAGAATAATAATGCTATCTCAAAATAAATTGGTAGCCTAATAATTTACTTATTGATCTTGGTTATTAAGCGAATCAATTGTTTAATAACAATCAGGCAAAGTAGACAGAAACAGATTGAGAGTGATAATCTGTTAAAGGTAACATTACAGAAGGCCTATTTTACAGCTGGTACGCCACTGAGTGCTGCTAATTAGTTAATTGATCCAGGGTAACTGCTGGAAACAAAAACCTACATACGTATTTGTCTTCCAGGAATGGAACTGCCTATCCCTGTCCTAGTTATTACACTATGGACGGGGTTTGTTGTAGTGTACCAACATGCAGATGCAGGTACTTAGGGCCTGATTTACTAAGACCTTTAGTGTGTGCAAAACCTTTTAGCACACGCAAAACTAATAACACAAGCAATGATTGGTGCAAAACAAATACCATAACCAATCATCGGTCATGTTATTGGTTTGCAGTTTGATTGGCATTTGCCAGAGAACACCAGAATTGGCAGGTTCGCCATTGGCGCTCCGTTCTCTTCACAGATGAGAGCAGGTTCACACTGAGCACATGTGACAGACGTGAAACAGTCTGGAGACACCGTGGCAAATGTTATGCTGCCTGCAACATCATCCAGCATGACCGGTTTGGTTTAATTGACTTGGTGTTATATATATTTTTTTGAGCAGTGAATAGATCTCTTGAAGAGAGGTATAAAGATCAAAGTGAACATCTAACAGGGGCAATCTTTTAATCGTTTGTTTTACCTTGACAGTAAAATGAGACTAAGTGATAAAAAAACTACTACATTATAAAGGTCCCTAACCCCACAATGTGTATGGGAAAAGTTGAAGCTTGGGAATTTCTCTACAAGTCAAGTCGTTCAGTTGCCCTGGACTTGAAAAGGGCCAGTTTTTCACTGAATTCAAACAAAAAGCAACTGAAAATTTAAAAAACATCAGTTTTTCATATCTTTAGACCAACCCATGAACAAAACAGGTGCAGGTACAAGTCTGTCGGAACCCACCTCGGTCAGAGTCACCCGCACCTCTTCCAAATAGTCCGGGAAGTCGGCCTCCACCTGCAGGTCATCGATAGCCAGGAAGGAGGCCAGAGATTGGACCAGGTCCCCCGCAAGGTCAATGTCATCAGTCTTTAATGTGATCTGATTGGACAGAAGGCGGAGTTAATATGAATTAATCTCATTGCAGTACAATGTTTTTTTATTCCTTTCAAGAATCTTAAAGGACTCCATGTTGGGGGGATGCCCTTCATAATATCGTCACTCTCTCACTGATGTGTAGACCGCTACCTTTGAGATGCATGGGAGCCATTTTGGCACAGTCGCAGCAGCTATTATAACTGTTAATGGAGGAATATTAAGGTATACCAGATGTCATATTTATATTACTTAGTAGTGTTTAAATATGTGTGGAAAATTTGAAAAATAAGTGTATGCATTTCACTCATTCAATACCAGTGTTCCAGAATACTAATCCCTGCAGTGCCAAGCCAATATGGCTGCCAACATTCAAAATTTTTGATTGATCCTGTCAATGTTCAAACCTCTAATAAAGCACACTATTTTTCTATTGAATAGAATTACTTGAATCATTGGTGATGTGTAATAGCGAACATGGTTTTCCATCAAAATCAGCTCTTGCTTCAGAGATTTTAAGTTGGACACAGCTGGACAGTTTGACAGTATCTGTTTTGACACATACTGTTCTGTTTTGTATTATTTGAGTAGATGGATAAACAATAAACTGACTAAATACATATGTGACATGCTCCGTCATTTGAGTTGCTTTGACCCAGAAACACATTTAAATCTTGACTGTCGCCAAACAGTTTTTTTTTTCTTTATTAGAATAAATCAGAGCTGTAGCGATCGGTCAAGTTCATTACAGAACGTTCATTCAGACATAACTCAACATTAATAGTCAGGCCACACATTATCTTGGACTATGTGCAGAATTTAGGCATGTCATTGTGTTTGTACCTTGTGTTTTAAACTTGTCGTACCGTTGACAAACATGAGTCAATGCTTTGAATTGGACGGCTGATTATTTATTCATTCGTCACTCTCGACAGGTCGTGCATCTGCCGGGACCGGAGTCAAAAAATATTCTATGATTTCAGCCCACTCATGAAGCTACACAGATAATGTTTGGGTATCACGTCATGGTTTAATTATCTAGTAACAGTATTTTGATTGGATTTTTAAGAGTTTTCACTGTTTACACCTTTTGGTCAACATAAGTCGCCCTTGGCACTTTAGAACGTTGGTGTTTTTGTTGCCCACAGCACTTAATCGGTTAAAGCATATATTAGCTCAAAAAACACGAGTGAGGACTCTTATTGGCTTGAGAGTTTGAAGTGAACTGCAGCTGCAAGTCATATGGATCCATAAATCACAAATTCACTCCCAGTAAAAGTGGTGGAAACAGCTATAATTTGAGAAAACATAACTAAATATGTTTACTGTGCATCATTTGTTTTTCAGCAGAGTTTATATGCAGTTAAACAACTGACTTCAAAGAGCACTTAGATGATGTAATTTCCTTCATTTAATAACAACCAACTTTCCGCTGCACATCCATGCATGTTTGTATTTACTTCTGTGGATCCAAGCGGTTACTGTAGAGACGCGCATGGTAGTGATTGAAATATACAACGGATGGGCATGTTCTCATTATGCCTTCTCCACAGATCATGATGCACAGCTTTTCATTGTAAAAGATTGATGATGAAAAGGAAAAACTTGATGATTATAAATGAGTATTTAGGATGCAATGTCAACGAGTGAGTTCGTTGACATCACATGGTCTTCGCCAAAATTACTTATGCAAAAATTTCTCGGTAGCTAAGCATTAACATAGCAAAACTGTAAACTGCAGCCAGGATAACCATTACAAATGATTTGTTGTTATTACACATCAGATATGTTGAAATTCAGTAGTTTTGTGGGATGGAGTCTGCTTTATACGTAGTTCAGAGAGATACACACACAGCTAGAGCTCACTGCACATGTATGTACACACACACACACACACACACACACACACACAGCTAGAGCTCACTGCACATGCACACACAGTTTACTGCACAGACATAGCTCCCTGGACACAGACACCCACACGCATGCATACACACGCACGCGCGCGCACGCACACACATGCTCACGCGCACACACACACAACTAGAGCTCACTGCACACGTACACACAGCTCTCTGCATACAAGCAAACGGCCTGTACCTCCCCATTAGTCTGCATGCTGATGGTCAGTAGCCCCCCCTGGCGCAGTGAGGTGAAACACACATCCGGGGTGTCAGTACCCTCAGGGAGGAGGAAGTTCTGGTTCAGCCACATGACCACCTGGGAGCGCAGAGACAGGGAAGTATAGAGGAGCATCACAGTTATACTATTATTTAAAACACTCTATTATTAGTCAGAACATTCAATAATTCCAAATAAGACATCTGGTTGGGCATGCAGTATCCAGAATAAGTGGTCACACTTAAACTATAAAGAATTTATATAGCATATAAAAAGCCTTCATAAATGTGACGTAATGGCTTCATAAATCATACACAAGTAAATGTCATGCTTCATAAAGGGTGACATAACACCTTCTTATGCAACATGTTATTCAAAATGTGACATAACCAACAATGTCACCTGGCTAATGGCTAAACGTTATACAGGGTGACATAAAACATGCTTATGTAGGATGCTAGGCTAACTGTGACGCATTTGGCATAACATGTTGCATAAGAAGGTGTTATGTATGTGTGTGTGTGATGTCATTGAGTATGTGCATGAGAGTGTGTGTGTGTGTGTGTGTGTGTGTGTGTGTGGTGTGCATGTGTATGAATGTGTGTGTGCTTCCTCACTCTCTGCGGTCGGTCGTTGATGTTGAAGGTAACTCTTCCTGTGGGCGGGGCAGCTGCAGAGTCAATGTTTAGGTCATACATGGAGAAGCGGGGTAGCTGGCGCGTGATCTCAAACACATGGAACTGTGTGCTGGGAGGAAGAGGAGGTACAGAGCAGCCTGGTCATTACTACACTATCTCTGAAAACAGTTACAGTTTTACTGCAGGGATACTCAAATCCCTGGAGGCCAACAGTATTGCTGGATTATTAATGCCACTGATTGGCCAGAGATTCCACTCACCTTGGGTTCCAGGTCTAAATCAGTTCCTGTTTAGAGGGGACGAATGAAAACCAGCAGTACTACTGGCCTCCAAGGGCTAGATTTCAGTATGATCTGCCTTACTGCCTTAAGGCCTAACAAGCCATCACTAATAATCCCTCAATGTAGGGCTCTATTTTCCGGCAAGCGCATGGCGTGCGGCGAGCCATCGTAGTCAATGGCGTAGCATATGGCGCACTGGGCGTGGCTACTGAATTTTGCTATTTTCGAACCAGAGGCGAGGAGCGCACAGCTCACAGCGCGCTGCGCAGGTTGAAAATGGCAGAACACGCCCATTCGGTCGTGGTCGGGAGTCCACCCACCGTCAATTTCCGACTACTGGAATCCTAAAGGCGACAAAAGTCACTAATAGGTTATCTGGACTGTGAAAAATAAAAAGCTTTTAATCATTTACTCAGCCTCCAATCAGTCGATAAAATAACATTTTAAATAATTTATCATTTACTGGCACTTTTAATTTTTCAACTTCTCTTTTTTCCTATTTGCTCAGTCCTAGCATGCGTTTAATCATTTATCTACTTCCAATGAGAAAACATCCCATTTTCCTCGCCACGCTTATTAGTGATGTTTGTCGCCTTAAGGATTCTGCATTGAAAGACGATAGGCTATCTATTTTGCGTTGATTTAATTGAACGTAATAGATTTTTATCACTACATGTGCAGTAAGAGTGAATGTATGCACCAAGTTCATTATTCTCATTACAGACAGTGTAAGACATGATACAGTACCCCTGGGACCACAGTGCAGTATAATAACAGCCATAAACAATTAAAAACAGAAAGAAATACAAGAATTAACATTATAAAAAAGTAGTGGTGGGCCGTTATCGGCGTTAACGTGCTGCGTTAGCGTGAGACTCTTATCGGGCGATAAAAAAAATATCGCCGTTAATCTATTCTCAAAGTTGGGTTGGGAGCTGGGTCTATACTACGCAAGCTATGATGACTTTCACCTTGATATTTTAGCGCGGATGTATACCTAGCCGAATTGCACTGTAGGTGTTACGTCTGGACTCAGAAAACCCAATAGCAGACAGGGATAAGCAGAAACGTAGTTTTATTTCAAAGGGTGAGGTCAAAAAGCCAGGATATCAGAATATATACAGTACAAAAACGGAAAGCAAAAGAGTAGTCAGGAAACAAAAGTCTAAAAACCGGAAATCAAAGGCAGAGGTACAAAAACGGCAGGCAAAGGCAAAGTAAAAAAACAATCAGAAGTCGAAACCAAATGGCAAACAAACAAAATCGCTAGGCTATCTCGGGTCGTACGGAAAGGGTGTCTCAGGTAATCAATAAGTCTCTGGCTTTCACAATCTCAGGCTCAGGAAATAAAGGGTACGTTCTGACAGGGAACAAACAGATATGTGGGTCTATATATACGTATAGGAAAGGGAGGGGTAACAAACTACGTGAGGTTAACACATGAGGTAGCAATGAAACAATCACGGAAACATAACAAAGACATGGAAGGGACTCAGAAACATGCATAACAAACAACGGGCTCGAAGAGGAGCGGAGTGTGCTCAGTAATCACGAGAGGTGAAACTACATACAAACAGCTGGGGCGAATAACAGAGATTGCGGACAAACTGGTTAATCTTGTTAATACCTAACTATAAGACAGACCGTTAGTTCGTTAGTAAACGTTTATGTTAATTGGTTTAGTAAGTGCATTTAACTAATAAACCACCCGAGTGATTGTTAGCACGAGTTAGTAATCTATACAATTACGCGTAAGGAAAACCAGGAAGTAGCAGAACACGAACCCCTCGGAAAATCCCGAAGTCACCTAAACAGTGCATACACAAGACAGGGTAAACAAACACACGAATGCGACTCAGACAACCCACGAACAGAGGGGAATGCAATGATGAAAGAAAACAATAATATAAACAGACATACATAATTCCAGAACATCACAGTAGGGGGCGAGAACGAGTCTTCGAACCTGTGTGTATGCCTACTGTGAAATTACCACATCAAACGTGACGTGCTAACATGGATGCAGCTATGAAGCCGCCGGGTTTGCTTCAGGGAAAATGTATTTTTAAGAAACTTCCCAAGCAGTTTGTGATGCATTTTGGAAACAGGAGATGAGCCCCTGGTCTAATGCGCCACCTGGCTTGAGAAACCCGTTCTCAAAGACTTACTTTTAGTCATTATTTGGGTAGCACACATATTCTGAATGCCTTCGGCAGAATTCAAATGAGCCATTTTAATCTAGATTAATCTAGATTAATTCCAAGATTACAGTGAGATTAATCTAGATTAAAAAAAATAATCTATGCCCACCACTATAAAAAAGACAATGAGCAATAAATGATCATGCAGGCATTGGGGAAAGCCCCTAAATTAGCAACTTGCCATAGGCTGTGGTGCGATTTGCGCTGTTAAGGTGGTAGGCAGTGCAAGCGCGAATCGCAGTCTACTCTTATCCCAAAATTGCATTCCGCTCCAGTAAAATTGAACTGGGCTGGTCCCTCTTGACGGACACAGCCCCAAATAGCGGCTTCCCTCCCATTTCAGCGCACGGCCAGTCACCAAATTACTAAACGGGCTCAGACGCGTACAAATCCGTGACAAAATTGCAACCTCGCCAGAGATGGCTCGCCACCGTCCGGAAAATACAGCCCAAAATTAGCCGTTTTGCTGCTCGATCTGGACTGACACACCTCCACCAGTGACTCTCCTCCCACTTCCGGCATGCGGCGAGTCAAACGGGCTCAGGGGCGTGAAAATACATGCTGAAAATGTCACTTCGCCAATGCGCTGGCTCGCCACCCACCATGCGCCAGCTGGAAAGTAGAGCCTGTAGTTACTGGACAACTATCTTATAAAAGCTTCCCTTCCTCTTTCTTTGAACTATGGTTTCTCTTTGCAAACAGAAAAACCATTCCTCCTTGATCTTGCTCTTTATCTATCTTTTCCTCTGTATCTTACCCTTTCTCCCTACTCTCTTTATATTCAGGGTCGACGATTGTCAGATTTTTCCTCCTGTCTACCTGTAGGGGGCAGTGCGGAGTTGGACACGTGCATACCTGCTCTTTCCACCAACAAAGGCTTTGATGTGCAAGTCAACAGGGATGTCTTTGGGAGGGATTATGGGAACTCGTACGCAGCCAGATAGGTTCTGGGCACTGGGATGTACCACGTGACTCTCTCCCTCAAAGATTCCCTCGGCGAAAATCAGCACCGCCCGGATGATGGTCTCTGGGGGGGGGCAAGTCAGGGAAGGAATACCCTCTGAATGTCACACAGCCAAGTTTGAGACTCCTGCCTACCTTTTGTACAGCACTATGTCATTTTCAAAATTCATATGTAGGGCCTACACACTTTCGGCAGCACCTTCGCAAAGTGATATAAACGTGACTCTAATGACAGTACTAATTATATTCTATTGGACAGTCAAAACAGGTACTACCCTAATGGATAATGGAACGGAAAATGACATACTTCAATGACTCATTACTCAGGACAGGGGAAAATAACCCCATATTTTCAGGAAATGTATTAGAAAGGTTGAAGAAGCTATTTTCCTAAATGTATCTCCCTAAAACCTCTGGAGCATAGAGAACTTGTACTACATAGTGGTTGTGGGGGTGGGCCTGCAGTAGGGTTTGGGTGGTCCCTGGATAGATTCCCCATGTTTGAATCTGTACCTGGGAAAAGTTTGGTACACATCGGATGTTGGAAACAATATTGACAGAATTTTACTTGAATCCTACCCA
Organism: Ilyophis sp. 1 JC-2022; assembly: GCA_022702515.1. Lineage (NCBI taxonomy): Eukaryota > Metazoa > Chordata > Actinopteri > Anguilliformes > Synaphobranchidae > Ilyophis > Ilyophis sp. 1 JC-2022. The sequence continues at coordinate 24,286,951 of CM040400.1, forward strand.
GTGAACATGGCAAATTTGGGTGCCATCAATTAGCATTTTAATCAAAGATGTAATGATATTCCTATAAAATAATGTTCCTGGGATGCTAACTAACCTGTTTTTACCTATTCCTACCAGTATTATAAGGTTCTGATACGTATGGTGTAATCCTGTTACAAGTGGTAAAATCTGACTCCTAAAATACCAGTAACACGTTGATTTGAAACAATCGCTGTGTTTGGTTGTGAAGACACAACCCTTTGAGAGGTTCAGACAAGTTAGTGGCTGACAGGTAATCATACCATAACATAACATCATTCTCCCATCTCTAGTAAACAACAATTTAATTCTACATTCTTCTTAATTCTAAATGGAGATAGTTGATAACTGGTGTATACTGCCACCTGTTGTCCTGGAGTGCAAGAATGAACAGTCACTTTGAAAGCGTAGTAAGCATATACAGGCATTTGGGGAGGGGGGTTACCGTTGGGGGTGGAAATGTTGAGCTCGATGTGAGCCTTCTGGCTCTCCGTGGCTGCTTTGACTGAGAGGGCCGTCTGGAGCTGAGTGTTGGCAGGGATGACACCCATCTGTGCGTCACCCTCAGAGACCAGAGCTCCAGACGTGGCCTGAAGAAGAGTGTGCACGTGTCAGCTTCTTTATGGTTGTGTGTGTGATATGTATTTGTGTGTGTGTTTGTGTGTATGGTATGTATGTGCATGTATGTGTGTATGGTTTGTGTGTGTGTTTGTGTGTGCATGTATGCGTGTATGGTTTGTGTGTGCATTTGTATGTATGGTATGTATGTGCATGTACAAACCCAAATTCGGAAAAAGTTGCGACAGTATGTAAAAAAAAAAGCAGAAAGTAAAAACTTTCCAGAGTTCAATAGGAAAATGAGTCAGGAGAAACAACCCTTAAAGTGATCCATCCATATCTACTGCATATCTGGCAGAAGAGTGATGGTTTGAGGCTCGTTTGATACCTCAGGCCCTTGGTGACTCACATTCATTTAACCATATTCTCGTGTAATTTACAGTTTAATCTAGTCCCACCCTCCAATTCCCATAGAGATCCATTCAAATGCAGAGAGGTTATACTACTGCTTGTAAGAGTACCTGAAAATAAGATATCAAGAGTCTTTTGATATCTTTTTATACGCAGTCATTATAGCATCAACTGTTTACCTGTGGAATGTTCCAAACAGTCCCAGTCGTTTTTTGCCCCTTTGTCCCAACAAATTTTGTATTAGCGTAGATTTACAAAAATCAATAAAGTTGATAAGGTAAAATATGAAATATCTTTTCTTTGTACTGTTTTCAATTAAATATATGTAAAAGAGAATTTACAAATCACTGCTTTCTACTTTTATATGCATTTTACATACTGTCCCAACTTTTTTTGGAATTGGGGTTTGTACGTGTGTATGGTTTGTGTGTGTGTGTGTACGTATGTATGGTTTGTGTGTATGGTACAGCGTTTCCCCTACCATTCAATTGCCGGCCCACCTAAAAATATCAGAAGCCGACAATTAATGCCAGTAATTCGTAGGCACGCAAGTAGTTGTTTCGGAAGTAGTTGTTTAACGTTACGTTAACCCCCCGGTCAACAATTACGGGTACCACACATGTGTGTATGGTTTGTGTGTATGTGTATGTGTGTATGGCATGTATGTGTGTATGGTTTGTGTGCATGTGTGTGCATGTGTGTATGGTATGTATGTGCATGTGTGTGCATGTACGTGTGTATGGTTTGTGTGTATGTGTATGTGTGTATTGCATGTGTGTGCATGTATGTGTGTATGGTATGTGCATGTATGTGTGTATGGTATGTATGTGCATGCGTGTGCATGTACGTGTGTATGGTTTGTGTGTATGTGCATGTGTGTATGGTATGTATGTGCATGTGTGTGCATGTATGTGTGTATGGTTTGTGTGTGCATGTATGTGTGTATGGTTTGTGTGCATGTGTGTATGGTATGTATGTGCATGTGTGTGCATGTACGTGTGTATGGTTTGTGTGCATGTGTATGTGTGTATGGTATGTATGTGCATGTGTGTGCATGTATGTGTGTATGGTTTGTGTGCATGTGTATGGTATGTATGTGCATGTGTGTGCATGTACGTGTGTATGGTTTGTGTGCATGTGTATGTGTGTATGGTATTTATGTGCATGTGTGTGCATGTATGTGTGTATGGTTTGTGTGCATGTGTATGGTATGTATGTGCATGTGTGTGCATGTATGTGTGTATGGTTTGTGTGTGCATGTGTGTGCATGTATGTGTGTATGGTATGTATGTGCATGTGTGTGCATGTACGTGTGTATGGTTTGCATATGTGTGTGTGTGAGTGTATGGTATGTATATGCATGTGTGTGCATGTACGTGTGTATGGTTTGCATATGTGTGTGTGTGAGTGTATGGTATGTATGTGCATGTGTGTGTATGTACGTGTGCATGGTTTGTATATGTGTGGTCACCTTGGCGTTCTCCTCATAGTTGCGCAGTTCCAGCAGCAGGTTCTGCCTGCGTTGGCTTAGCTCCCTGATCAGGTCCTGCTCCACACTGGTGTCCATCAGGTTCCCCTTCATCTCCTTACTGGCTGGGAGGTACCCCCGTACTGAGAAACAACACCACTATTACACACTAATATACTAACTCTGAGAAACAACACCACTATTACACACTAATACACTAACTCTGAGAAACAACACCACTATTACACACTAATACACTAACTCTGAGAGACAACACCGCCATTACACACTAATACACTAACTCTGAGAAACAACACTGCCATTACACACTAATACACTAACTCTGAGAAACAACACCACTATTACACACTAATACACTAACTCTGAGAAACAACACCACTATTACTAGGGGTGGGCTATAGAGGGTAAAAAAAAGGTCATAGTTTCAAATTGCTTAGCGTACCGGCTTATCTGAAGCAGGTTGCTTCCCTGATCATTTTGCCACCTTTTTTAATGAAATCGGATGAAAAATGAGTAGGAGTCTTCCGAAAAACTGATTTTGAGTGGGGGGGGGGGGGGTCAAATTTGGACTCCAAATCAAGATTTTTCCATATTTTCGTCAAATAAAGTCAGATTTGTATCATTTCTGTGGCTATTTATATGTTCTTCTGGCCAACAAACACATTTCTGATGGTTAAACTGACTTTAGACAATGTTTACTTACTCAAATATCATATTTGGATGATTATATTAACAATTTCATTTCTTAGGGGTAGGGGTAATACATAACGCTTTTATCCGGTCATTTGGAGAAAAAAAATGGAGAAAAAGTGTGGAATAGACCTATATGATGTTAGGTAACAATAGTTGAACAGGTTTTCTCATGTGAACAAATGTAAACGGGTGGAGAATGACATTAGTTGCATAATCTAATGATAATGGAGGACAACTGGTTATATATAATATGCCTAAATTGTGCTTTGATTTTGAAAGATTAACATTAAAGTATTGCTGTACATGTATGTTTTAGTGTTCAAATGCATACTACACAAGATGAGCAATTATTGTACAGTATTATTAGTTTACCTATCGTAATACGACCATGTGTATATACTGTACTTTGTATCAGTAAAATGACAAACAGCGCATCGATCAGGTGACAATTGTCCAGCTTGAAGGTCATGCTGCGCTTGCTGAGATCCCATACTCCTAATATGTTGCAGGGTATGAACTGTGAAATGCTAACTTGTTGAATGTCTGGACGTAACGGGTATTTCCAGTGTAAACCATCATTTTGCTTGCAGCGCTCTAAGTGCTCGATTGTAAAGGTACCATCATCGTTGTCGTTCAGACATATGCCAACATACCACTCTCTAGTGTTATTTGTATCCCAGATCACAATGCAAGGTTCATTGACCGACACTTCAGGTTCTGGGCTGTTAGATACAGTTGGAGCTGTTCCACTTGGATTTGTGAGAGCTTCACCAGCTACGTTTCCTTCAGCAATGTTGAAGATTTTTGCCATATCTTCTTCAGTTGGCATGTCTGGGATGCTCTCAATGCTATCCGATTCTGATGATGAGTGTCATGTTGATCTTAAGCTCAGTTGTAGAAATCTGGTTAAGCTTATACAGATTTGACCGTGACTGAAAATCACGAGGCGATGTGTGTCGTCTATATGACACCTCCGTTCTTAGAATGGTCTTAAGTGCGTCATCATCAGCTGTGTTTTCAATACACTCTTCCAGTTCACTTATTGTGGTAAAAGGACCACCCCAGGTCTTACACTTGTGGAGCAGAACGTGTACATATTCCTCCGCCTTCAGGGCAGCATTACCAGCTTTCTGTAAGCGGTCCTTAGTAAGTTGATTTTGTTCATCATATTAATAGGTTAATCATACATTATTACAAATAGGACACAGAAAATTCATGCTTACAAAATATGCTTTGAAGATAGATCGATGTACCCACCTGTGCATTAGTAAACTAAAGCAAAATCTTGTGGTTGTACTACACATGTGTTGTATTATGTGTATATGATATACTCATCAGCTTCAATCAAGGCATCTTGTTGCAGTGCCTGCTCAGTTTGGAATGATGTGTTGTTCAGCATTCAGGGCATTGTGGCAAGGGTCATATGGATTTATGACACTGGGTTTCAAATTCAAAGGCATGAGGCAAATCAGCTGTCCTCAGTTGTCACTAGTGTCACCCTTTCACCCCTTCACCCCGTTAACTTTGTTCTCATGAGAAAAACAAGTTCAGCTATTGGTACCTAACATCAGTTAGATCTATAATCCACACATTTTTGTCATTTTTTTTTCTTCTTAAGACCAGTGACAAACTTATGTATTACCCCTACCCCTAAGAAACAAAACTATCAATAAACACATCCAGATATGATATTTGAGAAAATAAACAGTCTGTCTAAAGTCATTTTAACCATCATTAGTGTGTTTGTTGGCAAAAAGAACATATAAATAGCCACAAAAATTATCAAAATCTGACTGTATTCGACGAAACTATGGAAAAACCTTGATTTGGAGTCGAAATTTGACCCCCTCATTTTTCACCCGATTTCGTAAAAAAATGTGGCAAAATGATCAGGGAAGCAAACTGCTTCAAATAAGCCGGTACCCTAAGCAATTTGAAACATCACCATTTTATAGCTCACCCCTACTATTACACACTAATACACTAACTCTGAGAAACAACACCGCCATTACACACTAATACACTAATTCTGAGAAACAACACTGCCATTACACACCAATACACTAACTCTGAGAAACAACACTGCCATTACACACTAATACACTAACTCTGAGAAACAACACCACTATTACACACTAATACACTAACTCTGAGACAACACCGCCATTACACACTAATACACTAACTCTGAGAGACAACACCACTATTACACACTAATACACTAACTCTGAGAAACAACACCACTATTACACACTAATACACTAACTCTGAGAAATAACACCACTATTACACACTAAAACTATCTCTGAGAGACAACACCACTATTACACACTAATACACTAACTCTGAGAAATAACACCACTATTACACACTAATACACTAACTCTGAGAGACAACACTACCATTACACACTAATACACTAACTCTGAGAAACAACACCACTATTACACACTAATACACTAACTCTGAGAGACAACACCACCATTACACACTAATACACTAACTCTGAGAAACAACACCACTATTACACACTAATACTAACTCTGAGAGACAACACCGCCATTACACACTAATACACTAATTCTGAGAGACAACACCGCCATTACACACTAATACACTAACTCTGAGAAACAACACCACTATTACACACTAATACACTACCTCTGAGAGATAACATCACTATTACACACTAATTATTTTTAAATCTTGACTGCCTTCATTTTAGACCTTGTCATGGATTGCGACTTCCTTTCCTTATCTCCGCGTTTTGTATTGCTTTTTTCTTTTTACCTGTAATCTATCTGATTTTTCTGTGTTCCGCTACGGGTTTTGCTTTCGCCACGGTGATTAGTGAGTTCACCTGTCCTGCATTTCCGCTCACTATTTACACCCCGCTTCCTCCTTTTCTCGTCGCTTCCATGTTATTTCACGTAACACTCTAGGTATAGGAAGTTGTATAGGAAGGTATAGGAAGTTGTGCTGCTATCGACCGCTTTGCTTCTCAACGCGGGACTTGTTAGCAGTACAATTTAGAAAAAGTAAAGTGCGCTCTTTCGCTTTTATTTTTGGTTTCTTTGTTTTCCACTCAAACCTAGGAGTGCTCTCGCCCTAAGGTTTTGGGTTCTTTTATTTTTCTTCTTCTGATTGCTTATTTCTTTTGTTTTGCTCGGATATCGAGTTCCTCGCTTTTTATCGCAAGGTTATTTGTGTTCTCCTTATTTTCCCCGTCCACTACGGATTATTGTCCGTCTTAGTGGTGTTCGCTGAACACTTTAAGAGTCCTCATCTGTCGCACCTGGACCTCCAATATTTCCTCCGTGTCTCTGGCATAGAGATCCCCTACAGAACTGCCTTCACTGAGCTGATGTAGATTGGTTAGAAAATAGTGGTCCCAATAGTGGGCCGGTTTATGGACCTGGGCCCGTATTCACAAAACATTTTATCTTCCCACTAAGAGGTCTCCCAAATAGCAGTAAACGTTTCTCGCTAAGGGTTTCCTCTTAAAACCTATTCACAAAGCTGCTGAGACCGACTTTTACTAAGGAATGGGGATAAATCTTAAGCTAAGAGAAAGGGCGGGGTTGACCGCGTTGCTATGGAGGATGTCACGTTTCATGAACAAGCTTACTTACTATGCCCACAGTGATTGGCTGATAGGGGATGGGTTTCTGTCAGTGATTTCATCATAGAAATACTGTAGAAAAAGGTATCATGTTGCCATATTCAAATAAAGATTTTTGTTGTTTTGTGGTTATTCACAATTAAGGTGTTTGTGTGACCAATATAATTTAAAAAGGAAAGCAAGCATTTTGTGAGCTGAGGTCCCGGTTGTGGGTGGATGTAAGGCGTGAGGAGCCATGTCCTGCAGGGATAGCCACTGTCCCCCACCAAGTGACATCCAGCTGGGACATGATGCCTCAGGCCACTCTCCTGTAGGATCTGAGAGTTATGTGTTGCACCTGGCCACTTGGCAAAAATCAGAATATTGTAGTTGGCATCAAAAACAACCTGTGTGTTGATGCTATGATTTTTTTTCTGTTGACAAATGCGTGTTCATCTTGTGATGGTGCAATAATTCAGACGTGTCCCATCTATAGCACCAACTACACAGGGTAATCCAGCTATGGCCATGAAGTGGGCTTTGTTTCTTTGTAGTTGGCGAACATCAAGAGAAAACCGTATGAATTGTCTGGAGAGGGCATTTATTGTTTGATGTAATATTCTACTGACAGATGACTGAGATATACCTAGTTCGTCTGCACTGCATAGTTGCATTTTCCCTGTGGCCAAGTAGCGTAGAGTTGTCAGAACCTTGATATCCGGTGTTATTTGGTTGTTTCTGTTTGTTGGTGAAGTGACTGCATCCCTGACTAGCTCTACTATTATCATAATACCCTCGCGATTAAGGTGATACCTTTTTAAAGGCAGTGTAGTATAATGGTTAAGGAGCTGGACTTGTAACCGAAAGGTTGCAGGTTCGATTCCCAGGTAGGACACTGTCGTTGTACCCTTGTGCAAGGTACTTAATCTGAATTGCTTCAGCATATATCCAGCTGTATGAATGGATAAATGTAATAAGAAGTTGTGTAAGTCACTCTGGATAAGAGCCTGTAATGTAATGAAATGTATTAGTATCCAAATATGACATTACTGCACTTTCAGGGTACATTTGTGTTCCTTAAAGAAGAAAAATGTACCTCCACTTACCTAACCTTTATTTCTGAAAGTGTACCCTGGGAATGTTGTGTATCTGGTCATGTGTGCAGTGGAGCAGATGAGGACAGGTAACAGGTACGGCTCGCTCCTCACCTTCTCCTTCCACAGATGTGCAGATCAGCTGCACCTGGCCATCCATGCGGTAGTCTCCTTCGACCACCCCGGCCACCGACGATGAAAAGTTGTCTTTGAAAATGACCTCACCAGTACGGTCACTACGGGCGTCGATCTGGAACAGTCAGAAAAGTTCCCAATACAACTTTTTGTGTAGCTTTACTAGAACCAGGGGGTATGGTCCTAGGCCTTTAGATATGTCCAGGCATGGTGGCATTTGGGAAAATACCTGTCAAGGACAGCCTTGCAATTAGCAGAATTCAGCATCCTATATAATTTTGTATTTCCATCTGTGTTTTAGTTTCACTGATGAGATATTATTTTCCATGTAACTGATGTATTTGGCTCTGCTCTGTCATGTACTAGTTATTTTTTGTATTGTCTTATGTTGTATGTAATATTGTATGTAATGCCATCTATGTTGGACTACTATTGAAGGGGTGAACAGTCAAGTCTCTTGGAGGTGGAGGTGGGGAGGCTCAGGGCCAATAGCAGAGCTGAATACTGTAAGTAGTGTACGTTCCCTTTGGACGGTAAGTGTCGTACCTTCCCATTGGACCACCCAGTGATGAGCTCCACAACTCCATCGGCGTTCAGGTCAAAAGCGTGGATGCTCATTGCGTGGTTCTTCGACTGCAGAAGCGTGCGAGATGACCCGCATTAGTGGCACATCCTGTGCCCCCATCCCCCCAAGCTCACACATGTTTCTCATACAATGTACAGCAACAAAGCCAGTGCAGTACTGTATCCTGCATGCAAGCCCAGGGCCGCAAAAGCACCGTACCATAAAAAGCCAGGAAATGCACCACAGCTAAACTGCAGGCCCACACATTCTAAACTCCTGAGGTCATTGAACGTATGTATATTCCTCCTCTGAAACCCTCTGCACTTTAAAAGCACAGTGTACATCCAGGATTACATCATTAAACAAACATGAGCGGTCTGCGACTATGTTCTATCCTGCCACAGTACAACCTCTGAAATATGAACCTTGGGAGTTACGAGCCGTCTAGTCAAGCGACAGGTATGAAACCGGGCATGGCATACAAAAACAAGTCACGCTGTCAATGATAGAAATCACATGATATTATTGACAAAGGCAATGCAGCACTTAGCACTATTGCTAAAGAATACACGGTGTAAAAATAAACAATGTTTGATATAAAGAAGGTGGAAAGCAAGATCAAACTCAGGTTCTACTGTACTTAAGACAGACCACGCCGTTATTGTGATAGATCACTTTGTGGGGTCTTTCAAACATTATTTAAATTATTTCAATTCTTTACAAATATATATTTTCAATTGACCCAGACAGTTTATTTGTGTAATGAAGGATGTTTCAAATATTTACAGAAGTTACTGGTGACCTGCCAACTTTACAATGGTTTGTTATTGGGCATTCGCAGCGCGTGGTCTAAAGTAACAACACACACAAGTCAATCCAAAAAGGAGTAATTGCAGTATTACATTTCCAGAGTTTGTACATATGAACATATTCATTTTATAGTGTTTATTCACATTTAAAACATAAAAATTAAATTTTATCTTTCATTACACACAAAAACTATCTAGACCAATCAAAAGCATAAACAAATATCCCATTGCGATCCTGCATTGGGGGAGACTAGATTAAGCTATAATTTACGCTGGAACAGTATGGAACACATGGTTGAGCACATGACTTAAGTTGGCCATCTCTGAATCCGGTCCTATTTTAGGGTGAAGAGGCCAACCCTGCAGTACCTTTATCCGCCAGTAGCGGGCTGTCCGGTCATACACTCCAACTGTGCCATTGGCTAAAGCATACCCAAATCTACTGCCATGCATGTGGCAGAGAGAGGTGACTGTCTGAGAGAGAGAGAAGGAAGTTGTCAGGACAACACATCACATTCTCTCAATGTATTTACGACACTGCAGCAATGGTATTACACTGGTCAAACATTGTAAAAACATGATTTGGGAAACGGGCATAGTACACTACCTCATTCTCAGCCATCTCTGACACAAGCTCGTCCTCTTTGAAGACACGGATGTCAAAGTCTTCTGATCCAACAAGAAGCTGCAAGAACAAGTCCAGTATAAAAAATATCTCAGTTCTTGCTGTCATTTCATACATTTCTCATATTTATATATTTTTGTGCACAACCGTTAAAAAAATGTATTTGTTCATTTATTTCCATTAGTTGAATTAATTGTGAGATTAATCTGGAAACTTTAAATCTGTTAATTAAATATTCATAGAAATATTATTTGGAATCCAATGCTAGCGGTAGGACTGCTTCTAACCCCTTGTCTGCAACCATGTTAGTTGTCTTGCCATTTTATGCAATCCAGGCTGCAAGTGAGTTGGTAAGTGCCTTTCTTTTTGATGCACTCATTGCCGTTGCCTTGACATCGAGTCAAGCTGTTTGCTTAACGTTATGTGTCACGAGTCTGAGTCAGACGGGTCGTTGAAAGTAAACTAGTGACACTACCTTTATAAAAGCTCTGCTTACAATGCGGACTGCACTTTATTTTTTAGACACATTTCCCTCTGCATCTAACTTATTACCAAAATGTCCATGTAAATGCTAGCAGATTTAGCGACCCGTATGTTGATGATTTCACTGTACTTCCTTTTTCTCAGGTAACAGCAGTTGCACTACACATTTAAAATGTTATTTCACATTAAAAATACCAATTCATTTTTATATAAAATGAGTTGTCGATCACAGCATTAGCCGATTGATCGGACTGATTCATGCAGCCCTTTTGTGTGTGTGTGTGTGTGTGTGTGTGTGTGTGTGTGTGTGTGTGTGTTATGAGGTCTTATGTGACAAACCTCATTTTTCCCATCGCCGGTGAAGTCACAGAGCACCAAAGACCGCACGTTGTCTCCAGTAACCTTTAAAAACATGTACAAATGAAAATACAAAAAAGAACCCATACACTGGGGTTGAGGACAAGTTTAAAACACTGAAAACATAAAAAATACAGAATGCTAGATGCACACTTTTCAGTATGTGATTATCATCAGTGTAGAAGGGCCTTTGGACACTTAACATTGCACGGCTCTACTATCGCACTTATTTAAAACAAGCACAAATCCATATCGAAACACTTTCAGGCACTTTATCCAAAAGTTATTATAATGTTATCCTATTTTTACTGTGCAGTGTTGTGCAGAATTGTGTGTGAGATGAAATGACATCTGTAGAATGTCTGTAACCTTACCGTCCAGAACTTGTCGTTTCCCTCATAGTCGAACCCCTGCAAGGCACAGTTTCCTCCAATAATGGCAAGGGGAGTGGCGATATCACCCAGCTTACCCAAAACAATGGCGTTGGCCCCATCCGTCACCTACAACAAGTAAGGAGACACATTTGTAATTATACTGTTCAATGCTTACTTGGCATATCCATTTAATGACTAGCAGTCCTCAATCCTGGCTAAATTTTTGTTGTTGTATTCACAATAAAATCCACATCAAATTCAGACACAAGAAACCAGCTGAGGTCATCCGCTTTAACTCATCAATTAAATACTGAGTAACAGTGAAAGCCAGCAGACCATGTCACTCTGTCGGACCGTGGATCAGGGTGACTCATTTAAACTCTTGAATACAAAACCGAAAACAGTGCAGTAACAATTTGCTGAGCTACCCACAATTGATCTTAATTTTATTTAAATGTTTGTACCATATCATACAATGACTCCCACCCACCACCTCCCTTCCCCTCCCCCCCCACATATCACACTCCTCTTCTATATTCCTTCTCCTCTTCTATATTCCTTCTGTGGCTCTGTCTGACCACACCTACATCCCCAGTATGACCACTCCCATCAGGGCCTTGCCTATACAAAGCCCCCCTCCCATTCTACATTCTGCCACTGATGACAGATCTCAAATCTAATATCAGCCTGGCTTTCTCCAATCCTAACCCCCGGCCCCTGACCTTTGACCCCATGCCCTGCACACACACCTCCCTGTAGAAGATGTCAGAGTTGTCGTGCACGTCGTAGGCCAACAGGTTGGTCTGGGAGCCCACGATCAGCGAGTGGCCGGTGGTTGCGGGCCCCAGCGTGCCCGCTGTAAGGCAGCTGACTGCCTGGTTGATGTTAAGGAGGGAGATATCCGAATCCTGTGTGCTCTGGCTCAGCCGGTGCGCCGCCTGCCGCTGGCCACGCCCATGTGGATTATGGATAAACACCTGGACAAACACATCATCACCAATATGTTACAATTGAGAAAATTACAATGAGAATTTGCAATTTCTTAGTCAGCGAGGGGTATATTGTCCAAGGCTAAAATAGCCATGCTTACCGACCAAATGTTGAGGCTGCCTAGTTTGGCTAAATCAAACTTTACTGTCCATTTTGGTAAAAATTTGAATTTGTCTGGCTCAAAAAACAGAATAAAATATAAAGACAATTTTCTTCTGACTGCTTGTATGAGAAGATCTGTAAGTAATGTTTGTTGAATTCAAATTTTTTTGTTTCTTTTTGCTAGCTAGGTGGACATTCCTGATCAGTTTTGCTTTGCTTTTCAATGCTTGAACATTAAACCAAATGACAACATTAACAAGTTAAGTGTCCGGCATTACATACATCCTGTATTGAGCGATAGCTGCCATGTCCTTGAGTAAAGTGTGCAATCACAACCTCTAACTGCAGGGAGGGAATGCTCTTTCTTACCTTAAGAAATCAGAAATGCTGACTGAGCGGGTGAATCATCCGCTGCTTTTGATTGCTCATGCTTGGCCCATATATTATCTCAGTTATGAGCACAGTTGTCACCAGACATTTTGTCAGCCTTGACATAGAGTAGGTAAGCGAAGTTATGGTTAAAGTAGGATAGAATAGACAGAGTAGGTACAGAGTAGAAATTATTATCCAAAAAAATGACTCAGCTTTCTGAAAATGTATCAATTGAAACCATTAAGTATTGACACCTTTTAAAGACCTGTTCCTTTGTTGCTAAACAAAGTGGTATTGTGGGACACTGTTTGAAGGATCAGCCAGCAGGGAAGCACACCTTGGAAGCATATTATTACTGCTGATAAATGGTTAAAAACCCTGTACAGCTAAAACAATCATTTTAAATAGTAATATTATATATAAATAACCAAAGAAAACAGATATTATGATATCAAGCCAGTTTTATTCAGCTGAGATTAGTTTTGATTCGTTTTTTATCCTGAAAGTAACAAAGTTCTTACACTGCCCTCTACAGGAGGGTTGGGTATTGCTTATTTGGAAACCATATTAAAGTGTGCATTTAAAACAATCATGGTGCAACTGTTGAGTGGGCTGCCAATCAGAAGTGCACTTTAAGTGAATAGCCATACAGAACAGACATGACCTACAGCCCTCATGTTTATAAATGGCATACTTTAAATCAAAATAAATGTGTGTAATTTGAAGATGAGTGTACCTTCCCCGCTTGTGTGGCTGCTGTGAGGCACGGGTGCACCCCGTCAAACTTGCCCACAGTCACCATGCGTGGGTTGATTTTATGGTTCAACTTGAGGGTGAAGATTGGCACCAACATGGTGGCTTGTCCATGAGAAAAAGGAGAGAGAGACAGAAAGAGAGAGAGAATGTGTGCGTCAGCTATATGGATAAACCCTGTCGTAACTGTCAATATTACTGCAGTTCATGTTGGGGGCTCATTTAGACTTGTTAGTACAAAAGTCAAATGTATTTTTTCGATCTTGAAGGCAATTTTTGAAAACCTTCAAGTAAATTTATACATATGACACAAGGTCTTAACATACAGATTTCCCATTTTTTCCTAACTCACCCTTTTGTGTAAATTGCTCATTTGAATTGATTGATGCCAAAAATGTGTTCCACAATCTGAATGTGTGTGCTGACCCAGGGCTATAATAATCACTTATCCTCTTGCTTTGTACTCAAGCAAATTTTTTAATGTTCTTTTTTTTCTTCTTTTTTCTGTACAATAGCTTATGTTGTGGCCCTGTACCCCAGCCGGAACTGAACTGGTGGAGTATGTGTGTTAAATGTTGCTCCTGCCTTAGTCCACATACATGTATTTAAATAAATGAATCATTGTCCATAAATGCATTGACTCAGACTATGCATAACAATTTTGTTGATAAGCTTACTGCAGTGATCACTGTTCCTGGAGATCTACCGTTCTGTAGGTTTTCACTCCAACCCTAACAAAGCACACCCCATTCAACAGCTAGAGATCTCGTTGAGCTGCTAATGAGTAGAATCAGGGTTGAAATGAAAACCTACAGGATGGTTGCTCCAGGAACAGGGTCGGGGACCACTGATTTACTGTATTTCAATATCTCATTTAATTACATAATTCTGTTTTTACAGTTCTGTGGAATGTTCTGGTGTTGTAGTTGGACCTATTGAGTTTAACCTTTACCCTGTTGTAGTCTATATTTATTTTTCCTTATGATTAATTGAGTTTAATAGTGCATCGCAATGGACAATGCAATCATGTGTTCATTTGGGAAGGGTATTTATGAAAATGTCCAAAAAAATGCATAATCCTAACAAAATGGTATCAACATTTCTACAGATAACCGTATGTTAATATATTAATATTGCTAACGTTCATTTGTGAAATAACGTTACCGGAAATGCCAGAAGAGTCGAGGCATGGCAAGGCTGTTTTTTTTTGTTGTCCTTCTATGTACGTTAAACGTTATTGCTCAAACACTAGCCACAATAATGTATCTAACGTTATCTGAGATCAGAAAGGCCTTCTACGTATGCAAGCGAACATGCTAAAAAAGCAAGCGCTTGTAAATGGCTAGCTATAGGTAATGTAAAGTAATTAGCTTAACGTTAGCTGGCTATATAGCTCATTAACTAACACTGTAACGTAATATAACGCTAAGGCGCTAAAGCTAGCCGGCAAACCAGGATTATTTTGTACTAACGTTACATGTATTTGTCACAACTGTACTACATATTCATACGAATAACGGGTCTGTTGACAAGTTGTTATCTTTATGTGGGTCTTCCCAAGAGATTAGCTGTTTTAAACGGCTTTTCCCGACTCGAGTTATGTCCTTTGCTCTACCTTCCGTTACCTAGCAACGCACAGCGGCTTGTCACAGCGTTTTTATCTATTCAGTGTTCGCTCTTTTTCACTCCCTCTGCGAAAAGTATCGCAACAGCAATTTAAAAATTCCCTGAATTATCCACAATAACATATTTATTGTTTATGGTTATTATTTAGACTTTTTGATTCTGGTTCTATAACGTTATCCAATCCAATATAATAGTTTTAAAGGCATCACTTGTGTGGGCTAAATTACGGTAATGTTTAACTGTTGTCTTACTGTCGCTATTGCCACCTGAGTTTCCTCTATTGTAGCTAGCTATTGATCTTATTGACGCACATAAGTAATGCACTTTTTAAAAAATGACCATGCGTATTATAAAATGCTCTCACCTTGGTCTCTGATTTTAAAAGAATTCGGGTCTTCTGGTTCGGTTTTAGCTAAGGTTAGCACAGGAGTGAGCAGCGTATGGCCAGTTACCGCCGATGACGTCACATGTCCACACAGACGCAAGCCAGGTCTCGTGGAGGGGGATTCCAGATTCAAACACAGTGTTCATTCACTTTTTAATATCGCCCATATGTTAGGCTACTACTTTTGCATCATAACAATACATTGTTAGAAACTGTCTGTGCACAGTGTGAGTGAGTGTGTGTGTGAGAGAGAGAGAGAGAGAGAGAGAGAGAGAGAGAGAGAGAGAGAGAGAGAGAGAGAGAGAGAAGGAGAACAAACAACCGTAGAGCTTTAAAAAGTATAAATGCAGTAGTAACCAGTTTTAACTTTTTAAATAGCGCCTCTAGAGTTCTAAGTAGCTTACAGAATCGTTGCGGGGGCATGTTCCCGAAATTCAGCATCAACTTTTACTAATTTGAGAGGACTGATGATTTCAGTTTCGCTTTTAAAGCAATTTATAAATAAAATATTTATTTTAAGCCTAAAAGACGCTGACTGACAGATCCTACTTTTACTAGTAGAAGTTTCAAATGTTGATAGCTTTGTTATCATGGTTATTGCTATCTTAATTTAAAAGTTACATGCCGTTGGTATTCTATATAGCCTACTAATTAAGGTTCGGTTACGGAGGTAACCGTACCTTAGTTTTTAAGAATGGTCTGGGTAGCGATTGCCACGTAGGTTTTAAGGGATTACAGTTGGTTTTAGGGATTACTTTGTAATCGTCGTAATGATAGTGTATTTTCTTTCCCCTATACGTATGCGGACCACCCACGTCACAAAACAGCACAGTCATGAGACGAACGCGTAATAATAACAACCTTGGTTAACGGAAAATTACTCCGATTCCGGACACCACACGTTCACTGTCGCCGGGTGCAAATATTTTGCACTGGGATTTTTTATTTTGTCGTTTTTTTTTGCGCTCCAGCTCGTACCGGGTGCAGACCGTAGATTGTAGGGAAAGAAACGTGCAGACGTGTGGACTTTCGCTGTACGCCTTCTTCCCATTCCAGGAGTGCAACAATGCATGTTTACACAATTTCTGAGCACGGGGGGCAGTGCCGTGTGCACAATTTTTCGTGGCTGGTTCCCAGATTTTGTTGAAATTAAGTTTACTGTGCAGACAATAGGCTACACATTTGTCGATCCAATATATATGTAAATTGTGCACTGTTTGGTTTTTGGTTTGTTTTGTAATAGTTGTATATACCGAGATTTACACCCCGTTCCTACTATTTGAATTGAATTAGTGGTTACATTTACAAACAACTTTACAAAAAAATGGATATTGCTGTTTAAAAACGACAATATAGGCTATAAAGATGACTTATTTTCCAAAACCTCTATTTTCCAAGACCTATTTCACAAACAATAACCCAGTTAACTTGGTTTCCAACAATATACCATCACACTCTCAGTTAAAACGACAACAATAACAAGACGTAATTCATGCATTCACAGTTTGGTTCAGCTTTCGATCAAATTACGTGATGTTATTAACTGTTCAAACTGTGTCAAAAGCGTGGAAATATTTCCTTTTGCGCTTTCCCCATGAAGCAGTGTGAAATGAAGACTGACATTTGTATTGTGGTTGCGTAATTCGGTCAACAACTATATCTCTACGACTGATACCCTACTTATTGTGGGAAAAGGTTTTGCACACTGTTGTTACACCGGCTTGATTTTGAGGAAGGCCGTGTGCAGCATTGCTTCCTCTTTGTGCAATGTTTACGGGGAGTGTCGCTTTTGCACTCGGACTGTCTGGGCTAGCGACGCTATAAAAACATCGCTCCGGCGTAGTACGGGCAGTAATCAAACACCATTTTTGTTGATATTCGTCAAGGAAAAGAAGGGAAGAAGAAAATATGGATCCTTGTGCCTGCGCTAAGAGTAAGTATATAGTCTCTTATTTCATAAAACGTATGGATAGTGTGTGTTGTGGGCTAATGGTTGATTGTAACCATGTAGCTTGTCTAACTAATTAATTCCAATGTTAATTTTGTCTGGTTTCAGCTGGGACTTGCAACTGTGGGGACAGCTGTAAATGCACGGATTGCAAGTGCACTACGTGCAAGAAAAGTAAGTGGATGCCATTTTTCTAGAATGCACATTTTCTTCTTCTTCTTCTTTTATTTTATGGCGGTTGGCAAACAACTTTAGTGGTGCATTTACCGCCACCCACTGGTCTGGAGTGTGGACTGGGAATCATTAATACCCTTGCTTAATAAATAAAATAAAATTCTAAAATACCAATAATAAAATTTAAGTTCATATTAATAATTAAAACTCATATTCTATTTATTAAGCCTGTTGAATGTAAATACTCCAACAGAATTGTAATACATGTATCCCCTGTTGATTGTTTCAATATTCTGTATATATTAAGTTGTGTCCCCACTTCATGTAGCTTGGTTTTTAGTCTCTCTCTCTGTCTGACATATTTTATGCAGCTGTACACTACATGATTTACTGTTTCTTGTTCCCCACAAAATTCACATCTGCCATCTCCATGTTTGTTTATCAGGAAAAGTGTACTATTTAGACCTGTGTGTCCTAACCTTAACCTTGTGATAACCCTGTCTTCCTTCCTATTTCCCCGTTCAGATTGTGTATTTCCAACCAATGGTTTTATTCTAAATAAATGCCGACCTTTACTTTCCCTGGTCCATTCCTCTTGCCATCTCTTTTTAATTTCATTTTTAATGACCCCTTTTACCTCTGCTTTACTGATTTTAACATCTATCTGTATATGGTCTGCCTTTAATGCATTTTTTGCAATTCTATCTGCTTCCTCGTTCCCTTTAACTCCCACATGAGCAGGTACCCATACAAATCTAACACTTATTCTTAATCTTTGTATTCTGAATAGTGTCTGAAGAATTTCAAATAAAATGTCCTGTCTGCTACTGGAATTAAAAGACTCCAAACTCATTAAAACTGCATACGAGTCTGAGCAGATGACCACCCTTTCTGGTTGAGCTTCTTCTACCCATTGTAATGCTATTACCATAGCCATCATTTCGCTTGTAAATACAGATAAGTCATTGGGTAATCTTTTTCCCTCCTTAATGCCTAACTCTGGGATGACAAAAGCAGCTGAAACTCTTCCTGAATTTGGATCTTTTGATCCATCTGTATATATTCTTAAAAATCCATAAAACCAATTGCTAATATGTTCATTCACTATTCCATCATACTTATTCCCCTTCTGTTCATCTCTTTTTTTGTTATGTAGCTCAAAATTTACCATTGGTTGTGGCAATAACCAAGGAGGTATAGCTGGAAGAACTACTGTTGGGCTGTATTTCTTATTTAAAATCCCCATCTCGCTTGCCTTCTCCTTCGCATTCCACCCAAAACTTTTGGTGTTCCCTTTTTCATGCTCCCAACATGGTTCTATAACATTTTTTGTTGGGTGATCTTTTTTGTGACCTTGCAGATTCGCCCAATATGTCATCATTAGCTGTTGCCTTCTCAGTGTTAATGACATTTCCCCCATCTCCACTTGCAAGGCTGACACTGAAGTACTTTTAAATGCTCCACAACATATTCTAAGTGCTTGTGCTTGAATTACTTCTAATTTTTTGAGTAAGGTTTTTGAGGCTGACCCATATGCCACACATCCATAATCGAGCACTGATCTTATTAGTCCCGTATATATTGTTTTTAGAGATGTCCTATCTGCTCCCCATTCCTTACCAACCAAACATCTCATTACATTCACTACTTTTTTACACTTTGTTATGACCTTATCAATATGAGTATTCCATGTGAGCCTCGTATCGAACCACATACCTAAAAATCGAACCACATTCACCCTCTCCAATTCTCTTCCGTACAATTTCACTTTAATTTCTTCCTGAATATTTTTGCGTGTGAAAAAGGCAATTTTTGTTTTTTCCACAGAGAACTTAAATCCCCACTCCAAGGACCATTGCTCCACTATTTTAATAGCCTCTTGTAGTTTTTTCACTATATGATTTACATTCCTTCCTCTCTTCCATATAGCCCCATCATCCGCAAATAATGATCTCCCTATCCCTTGTTCCACCTTCGAGTACACATCATCAATCATTATTGAAAATAAAAGGGGACTAATAACACTTCCCTGTGGGGTTCCATTATCCACCAGAAAGCAAGACGAATACTTTCTTCCCACTCTCACTTGAATTGACCGACCTACAAGAAAGTCCTTAATCCAGTTATACATCCTTCCTACGATTCCTAATCTATTAATTTTAATTAGCAACCCATCCTTCCACATTAAATCATATGCTTTCTCTACGTCGAAAAACACCGCTACTACCACCTCCTTATTTATTTGTGCTTTTCTAATTTCTGATTCTAGACATAAAACTGGATCCATGGTACCTCTCCCTTTCCTAAACCCACTTTGACTATTTGACCTGAGATTTCTTATTTCTAGATTGTATGTTAGTCTCTCGGTAATCATACGTTCCATTATTTTACATAAATGAGATGTAAGAGCTATTGGTCTGTAATTTGTAGGTTTTGTGGGATCCTTTCCTGGTTTCCTGATTGGGACTACCACTGCCTGTTTCCAACTTCCTGGCAATCTACCCTCCTGCCATACTTTATTAAATAGTTCTAATACAACTTCCAAAGCTGTATCTGTTAGATGCTCTAACATAATATAACACACTTGATCTTTTCCGGGAGATGTTAATCCAGATTTGCCAATTGCCCTTTTCATCTCTTCTAATGAGAAAATTACATTTATGCTTGTGTCATTGTTTTCATTTCTCCAATCCACCATTTCTAAATTCTCTTCCTTTGTTTTTTCTCTTCTTTGCCTTGCCTCTTCTGACATGTTAACAGAACTATGTACTTTAACTAAAGCTTTAACTAACATGTCTGCCTTTTCTTCATTTTCTACTGCTAATATTCCATCACTTTCTAACACAGGATACCCCCATTCTTTCCTCACTCCACTCATCTTTTTTATCGTTCCCCACACCTCTTCTATTGGTGTGCTTCTCCCAAGTGTATTGCAATAATTTCTCCAATATTTCCTTTTTTCTTCTTTAATGGTTTTCCGGACCATTGCTTGGCACCTTTTATAATTTATTAGTTTCTGGAAGTTGTGAGTCCTTTTTAATTCCCTAAAAGCCCTATTTCGATTTTTCACAGCCACAGAACACTCCTGTGTCCACCAGGGCACCAATTTTCTTCTTCCCTTACCAGACTTCTTTTTAATGCCCTGATTCGCAGCTCCTATTATAGCTGCTGTAATTTTTTCATTAAAAGTGTCTACATTCAATTCTTTGTCTATCACCACTAATCTTTCTTCACATATTCCTTGAAATTTTCCCCACTCAGCCTTTCCAAAAACCCACCTTTCCATCTTATCATCTGGTACCACATTATTCTCCATACCGACTTGACATACTATTGGATAGTGATCACTTCCAACTGTTGAGTGATTCCACACCTCCCATGTACATAATCCTGCCAGTGACTGTGAGGCTAAAGTTAGGTCTAATACAGACTCTTTCCCTGTACTATAATTTATTCTTGTGCTGCTTCCATCATTCAAACACACAAAGCCTTTAGCTTCCATTAATTCCTCAACTATTAACCCATTGTGATCTGTTTTTTCCCCTCCCCACACAGTATTATGCGCATTAAAATCCCCACACCAAATAACCCTTCTTTTGTCAAGTCCTTCAATTATCTCCAAAGTGTCTAGTACCAGTTTTTGACAAGGATTATAAAAATTTACAATAATTAAACTGCTGTTCTTTAGCCAAACCTCAACAACCACATATTCCAGATCCTTCCCTATTGCTATCGCTCTATATGGAATTCCCTCTCTCACAAATGTAGCACACCCTCCCCCACTACCACTTTCCCTATCCCTCCGTACACTAACATATCCTTGTATAATAAAATCCAGTGAAGGCCTAAGCCATGTCTCCTCAATGCATAATACATCTGGCTTATTCTGTAGTTCATTAACATATCCTTTAAATTCTTGTCCATTTGCTATTAGACTTCTTGCATTCCACTGAAGTATAAAAATAATTACTCTAATTCCTGTGAACATACTTCTTTATTCAACTGCTCTTGTCTTTTCAACTCCTCTTGGACAGCTTTACCAGATATCCCTTGAATATCCAGGTACCTTGCTGCGCTCTTCACTATTATTTCAATTTTTTCCGATCTCCCTTTTGCTTGAAATGTACAGTTAATCACGTCTGCCATAAAGTACACAAATTTCTCCTTCTTTACTAAAAGTATATTTTCATCAACCCTTCTACTCTCTAACACACTTCGTTTGGCTGTCGGACCTTTCTGTATTGTTTCCCTTTCTTCCCTTCTCTCAATTATCTTCTCTTTCTGAACCATTAGAATGCACATCTAACATTTCATCCACTTTATTTCCTGTTCTCTGAATGGTGGGCAAACCTGTGCTTGGATTTCCCCGTCTAACAACGTCGTGAATGCCTGACCCTCAATTGTAGTGATGACAGGTGGCCGGTGTTCCCGGTCTTCAATTATCGTTAAATCAAGGCGATCAATCAACCCAGTTTTTGACATGTGGCAACTAAAGTTGTAAAATAAAATGTATTCTTTGAAAAGGTGGCGAAGGTTTCGCCGATGTATGTTTATGGCAACTAACAATTTTCCCATTGTTATTTTAGGCTGCTGTTCTTGCTGTCCTACTGGCTGCAGCAAGTGCGCCTCCGGATGCATCTGCAAGGGCAAAACCTGCGACACGACTTGCTGTCAGTGAAGGCGCGTGACTGTCCATCGACTGAATTAAATTCCTGCCTGTTTATGGCATCGATCTACTAATCGTGTTGTATGTGTGCACTGAAAAAATAAAATATGTAGCACTGCGAGTCCTTGTTGGCCTATGTTCTGAATCCTTGTCTACAAAATGACTGCTATGGCATGAACGAAGCTGGGGTGAACTTGATTAAATGCTGATATTTGATTGTTACACCTTTTAGACCGGGTCATTAAAGGCAAGTGTGAAATTGGTGTGAAACGTATTAGCACCCATCACTCTTCTAATTCGTCTGGCTTGAAATTGAAAGCTTGTAGTTTTTGCTCCATTTTTAGGATAATCACTAACTCGCAGCGCTTGTTGACGTCTCTGCTAGAACGTTAAAGAACTAACATCGGTTTGTTTCATAGCACGCACCGATCAGCTGTGCGCGATATGAAAAAGTAGCGGGAGTTGTTGGCTAACATAGGTGAAAGTTGTTCAACGACTTCCGATTTAGGATTTCCTAACCTGAGAGAAAATATGTTTCTTTAATACAAATTTGTGAAAAATCCTATTTTAGATCTGTCGCATCTGAACTTGGGCTTAAGATACAATGTTTCTGTAATATGGGCCCGTATTCACAAAACATTTTCTTCCCACTAAGAGGTCTCCCAAATAGTAAACGTTTCTAGCTAAGAGTTTCCTCTTAATCCCTATTCACAAAGCTGAGACCAACTTTTACTAAGGAATGGGGATAAATCTTAAACTGAGAAAGGGCGGGGTTGACCTCGTTGCTATGAATAATGTCATGTTTCATGAACACGTTTACTTCCTATGCCCACAGTGATTGGCTGATAGGGGATGGGTTTTTGTCAGTGATTTAATCATAAAAATACTGTAGAAAAATGTATCATGTTGCCATATTCAAATAAAGATTTTTTTAATCCTACGTGGTTATTCACAATTAAGGTGTTTGTGTGACCAATATAATTTAAAAAGGAAAGCAAACATTTTGTGATGACTGATATACCTAGTTCGTTTGCACTTTCTCTGTGGACAAGTAGCGTAGAGTTGTCAGAACCTGGATCTCCGGTATTATTTGGTTGTTTCTGTTTGTTGGTGAAGTGACTGCATCCCTGACTAGCTCTACTATTATAACACCCTTGCGATTAAGGCGATACCTTTTTAAAGAGCTCAGTATCATTAAATGCTTCTAAAATGTTGACGTGATTACGAGGCAGATGCCAGCAGCAGCCATTTGTTTGTGATTTGGTTTTAGTGATTTAAGAGTCCTCTTGACTACCCCTAACTTTTCAGATTGGACAAACACATCATCACCAATATGTTACAATTGAGAAAATTACAATGAGAATTTGCAATTTCTTAGTCAGCGAGGGGTATATTGTCCAAGGCTAAAATAGCCATGCTTACCGACCAAATGTTGAGGCTGCCTAGTTTGGCTAAATCAAACTTTACTGTCCATTTTGGTAAAAATTTGAATTTGTCTGGCTCAAAAAACAGAATAAAATATAAAGACAATTTTCTTCTGACTGCTTGTATGAGAAGATCTGTAAGTAATGTTTGTTGAATTTCTTTTTGCTAGCTAGGTGGACATTCCTGATCAGTTTTGCTTTGCTTTTCAATGCTTGAACATTAAACCAAATGACAACATTAACAAGTTAAGTGTCCAGCATTACATACATCCTGTATTGAGCGATAGCTGCCATGTCCTTGAGTAAAGTGTGCAATCACAACCTCTAACTGCAGGGAGGGAATGCTCTTTCTTACCTTAAGAAATCAGAAATGCTGACTGAGCGGGTGAATCATCCGCTGCTTTTGATTGCTCATGCTTGGCCCATATATTATCTCAGTTATGAGCACAGTTGTCACCAGACATTTTGTCAGCCTTGACATAGAGTAGGTAAGCGAAGTTATGGTTAAAGTAGGATAGAATAGACAGAGTAGGTACAGAGTAGAAATTATTATCCAAAAGAGTGACTCCATGGGGTATGAACAGCTTTCCGAAAATGTATCAATTGAAACCATTAAGTATTGACACCTTTTAAAGACCTGTTCCTTTGTTGCTAAACAAAGTGGTATTGTGGGACACTGTTTGAAGGATCAGCCAGCAGGGAAGCACACCTTGGAAGCATATTATTACTGCTGATAAATGGTTAAAAACCCTGTACAGCTAAAACAATCATTTTAAATAGTAATATTATATATAAAGAACCAAAGAAAACAGATATTATGATATCAAGCCAGTTTTATTCAGCTGAGATTAGTTTTGATTCGTTTTTTTATCCTGAAAGTAACAAAGTTCTTACACTGCCCTCTACAGGAGGGTTGGGTATTGCTTATTTGGAAACCATATTAGTGTGCGCATTTAAAACAATCATGGTGCAACTGTTGAGTGGGCTGCCAATCAGAAGTGCACTTTACGTGAATAGCCATACAGAACAGACATGACCTACAGCCCTCGTGTTTATAAATGGCATACTTTAAATCAAAAGAAATTTGTGTAATTTGAAGATGAGTGTACCTTCCCCGCTTGTGTGGCTGCTGTGAGGCACGGGTGCACCCCGTCAAACTTGCCCACAGTCACCATGCGTGGGTTGATTTTATGGTTCAACTTGAGGGTGAAGATTGGCACCAACATGGTGGCTTGTCCATGAGAAAAAGAAGAGAGAGAGAGAGAGAGAGACAGAAAGAGAGAGAGAATGTGTGCGTCAGCTATATGGATAAACCCTGTCGTAACTGTCAATATTACTGCAGTTCATGTTGGGGGCTCATTTAGACTTGTTAGTACAAAAGTCAAATGTATTTTTCGATCTTGAAGGCAATTTTTGAAAACCTTCAAGTAAATTTATACATATGACACAAGGTCTTAACATACAGATTTCCCATTTTTTCCTAACTCACCCTTTTGTGTAAATTGCTCATTTGAATTGATTGATGCCAAAAATGTGTTCCACATCTGAATGTGTGTGCTTACCCAGGGCTATAATAATCACTTATCCTCTTGCTTTGTACTCAAGCAAATTTTTTAATGTTCTTTTTTTTCTTCTTTTTTCTGTACAATAGCTTATGTTGTGGCCGTGTACCCCAGCCGGAACTGAACTGGTGGAGTATGTGTGTTAAATGTCGCTCCTGCCTTAGTCCACATACATGTATTTAAATAAATGAATCATTGTCCATAAATTCATTGACTCAGACTATGCATAACAATTTTGTTGATAAGCTTACTGCAGTGATCACTGTTCCTGGAGATCTACCGTTCTGTAGGTTTTCACTCCAACCCTAACAAAGCACACCCCATTCAACAGCTAGAGATCTCGTTGAGCTGCTAATGAGTAGAATCAGGGTTGAAATGAAAACCTACAGGATGGTTGCTCCAGGAACAGGGTCGGGGACCACTGATATACTGTATTTCAATATCTCATTTAATTACATAATTCTGTTTTTACAGTTCTGTGGAATGTTCTGGTGTTGTAGTTGGACCTATTGAGTTTAACCTTTACCCTGTTGTAGTCTATATTTATTTTTCCTTATGATTAATTGAGTTTAATAGTGCATCGCAATGGACAATGCAATCATGTGTTAATTTGGGAAGGGTATTTATGAAAATGTCCAAAACATAATCCTAACAAAATGGTATCAACATTTCTACAGATAACCGTATGGTAATATATTAATATTGCTAACGTTCATTTGTGAAATAACGTTACCGGAAATGCCAGAAGCTATGCAGAGTCGAGGCATGACAAGGCTGTTTTTTTTTTTGTCCTTCTATGTACGTTAAACGTTATTGCTCAAACACTAGCCACAATAATGTATCTAACGTTATCTGAGATCAGAAAGGCCTTCTACGTATGCAAGCGAACATGCTAAAAAAGCAAGCGCTTGTAAATGGCTAGCTATAGGTAATGTAAAGTAATTAGCTTAACGTTAGCTGGCTATATAGCTCATTAACTAACACTGTAACGTAATATAACGCTAAGGCGCTAAAGCTAGCCGGCAAACCAGGATTATTTTGTACTAACGTTACATGTATTTGTCACAACTGTACTACATATTCATACGAATAACGGGTCTGTTGACAAGTTGTTATCTTTATTTGGGTCTTCCCAAGAGATTAGCTGTTTTAAACGGCTTTTCCCGACTCGAGTTATGTCCTTTGCTCTACCTTCCGTTACCTAGCAACGCACAGCGGCTTGTCACAGCCCTTTTATCTATTCAGTGTTCGCTCTTTTTCACTCCCTCTGCTGAAAGTATTGCAACAGCAATTTAAAAAATCCCTGAATTATCCATTTATTTATTGGTTATGGTTATTATTTAGACTTTTTGATTCTGGTTCTATAACGTTATCCAATCCAATATAATAGTTTTAAAGGCATCACTTGTGTGGGCTAAATTACGGTAATGTTTAACTGTTGTCTTACTGTCGCTATTGCCACCTGAGTTTCCTCTATTGTAGCTAGCTATTGATCTTATTGACGCACATAAGTAATGCACTTTTTTAAAAATGACCATGCGTATTATAAAATGCTCTCACCTTGGTCTCTGATTTTAAAAGAATTCGGGTCTTCTGGTTCGGTTTTAGCTAAGGTTAGCACAGGAGTGAGCAGCGTATGGCCAGTTACCGCCGATGACGTCACATGTCCACACAGACGCAAGCCAGGTCTCGTGGAGGGGGATTCCAGATTCAAACACAGTGATCAGAACGGCTCCTGGTGTTCATTCACTTTTTAATATCGCCCATATGTTAGGCTACTACTTTTGCATCATAACAATACATTGTTAGAAACGGTCTGTGCACAGTGTGAGTGTGTGAGAGAGAGAGAGAGAGAGAGAAGGAGAACAAACAACCGTAGAGCTTTAAAAAGTATAAATGCAGTAGTAACCAGTTTTAACTTTTTAAATAGCGCCTCTAGAGTTCTAAGTAGCTTACAGAATCGTTGCGGGGGCATGTTCCCGAAATTCAGGATCAACTTTTACTAATTTGAGAGGACTGATGATTTCAGTTTCGCTTTTAAAGCAATTTATAAATAAAATATTTATTTTAAGCCTAAAAGACGCTGACTGACAGATCCTACTTTTACTAGTAGAAGTTTCAAATGTTGATAGCTTTGTTATCATGGTTATTGCTATCTTAATTTAAAAGTTACATGCCGTTGGTATTCTATATAGCCTACTAATTAAGGTTCGGTTACGGAGGTAACCGTACCTTAGTTTTTAAGAATGGTCTGGGTAGCGATTGCCACGTAGGTTTTAAGGGATTACAGTTGGTTTTAGGGATTACTTTGTAATCGTCGTAATGATAGTGTATTTTCTTTCCCCTATACGTATGCGGACCACCCACGTCACAAAACAGCACAGTCATGAGACGAACGCGTAATAATAACAACCTTGGTTAACGGAAAATTACTCCGATTCCCGGACACCACACGTTCAGTCGCCGGGTGCAAATATTTTGCACTGGGATTTTTTATTTTGTCGTTTTTTTTTGCGCTCCAGCTCGTACCGGGTGCAGACCGTAGATTGTAGGGAAAGAAACGTGCAGACGTGTGGACTTTCGCTGTACGCCTTCTTCCCATTCCAGGAGTGCAACAATGCATGTTTACACAATTTCTGAGCACGGGGGGCAGTGCCGTGTGCACAATTTTTCGTGGCTGGTTCCCAGATTTTGTTGAAATTAAGTCACATTTGTCGATCCAATATATATGTAAATTGTGCACTGTTTGGTTTTTGGTTTGTTTTGTAATAGTTGTATATACCGAGATTTACACCCCGTTTCTACTATTTGAATTGAATTAGTGGTTACATTTACAAACAACTTTACAAAAAAATGGATATTGCTGTTTAAAAACGACAATATAGGCTATAAAGATGACTTATTTTCCAAAACCTCTATTTTCCAAGACCTATTTCACAAACAATAACCCAGTTAACTTGGTTTCCAACAATATACCATCACACTCTCAGTTAAAACGACAACAATAACAAGACGTAATTCATGCATTCACAGTTTGGTTCAGCTTTCGATCAAATTACGTGATGTTATTAACTGTTCAAACTGTGTCAAAAGCGTGGAAATATTTCCTTTTGCGCTTGCCCCATGAAGCAGTGTGAAATGAAGACTGACATTTGTATTGTGGTTACGTAATTCGGTCAACAACTATATCTCTGACGACTGATACCCTACTTATTGTGGGAAAAGGTTTTGCACACTGTTGTTACACCGGCTTGATTTTGAGGAAGGCCGTGTGCAGCATTGCTTCCTCTTTGTGCAATGTTTACGGGGAGTGTCGCTTTTGCACTCGGACTGTCTGGGCTAGCGACGCTATAAAAACATCGCTCCGGCGTAGTACTGGCAGTAATCAAACACCATTTTTGTTGATATTCGTCAAGGAAAAGAAGGGAAGAAGAAAATATGGATCCTTGTGCCTGCGCTAAGAGTAAGTATATAGTCTCTTATTTCATAAAACGTATGGATAGTGTGTGTTATGGGCTAATGGTTGATTGTAACCATGTAGCTTGTCTTAACTAATTAATTCCAATGTTAATTTTGTCTGGTTTCAGCTGGGACTTGCAACTGTGGGGACAGCTGTAAATGCACGGATTGCAAGTGCACTACGTGCAAGAAAAGTAAGTGGATGCCATTTTTCTAGAATGCACATCTAACATTTCATCCACTTTATTTCCTGTTCTCTGAATGGTGGGCAAACCTGTGCTTGGATTTCCCCGTCTAACAACGTCGTGAATGCCTGACCCTCAATTGTAGTGATAACAGGTGGCCCGTGTTCCCGGTCTTCAATTATCGTTAAATCAAGGCGATCAATCAACCCAGTTTGTTTGACATGTGGCAACTAAAGTTGTAAAATAAAATGTATTCTTTGAAAAGGTGGCGAAGGTTTCGCCGATGTATGTTTATGGCAACTAACAATTTTCCCATTGTTATTTTAGGCTGCTGTTCTTGCTGTCCTACTGGCTGCAGCAAGTGCGCCTCCGGATGCATCTGCAAGGGCAAAACCTGCGACACGACTTGCTGTCAGTGAAGGCGCGTGACTGTCCATCGACTGAATTTAATTCCTGCCTGTTTATGGCGTCGATCTATTAATCGTGTTGTATGTGTGCACTGAAAAAATAAAATATGTAGCACTGCGAGTCCTTGTTGGCCTATGTTCTGAATCCTTGTCTACAAAATGACTGCTATGGCATGAACGAAGCTGGGGTGAACTTGATTAAATGCTGATATTTGAACACGTTACACCTTTTAGACCGGGTCATTAAAGGCAAGTGTGAAATTGGTGTGAAACTTATTAGCACCTATCACTTCTAATTCGTCTGGCTTGAAATTGAAAGCTTGTAGTTTTTGCTCCATTTTTAGGATAATCACGGACTCGCAGCGCTTGTTGACGTCTCTGCTAGAACGTTAAAGAACTAACATCGGTTTGTTTCATAGCACGCACCGATCAGCTGTGCGCGATATGAAAAAGTAGCGGGAGTTGTTGGCTAACATAGGTGAAAGTTGTTCAACGACTTCCGATTTAGGATTTCCTAACCTGAGATAAGATGTTTCTTTAATACAAATTTGTGAAAAATCCTATTTTAGACCTGTCGCATCTTAATTTGGGCTTAAGATACAATGTTTCTGTAATATGGGCCCGTATTCACAAAACATTTTCTCTTGCCACTAAGGTCTCCCAAATAGTAAAAGTTTCTAGCTAACAGTTTCCTCTTAAAACCTATTCACAAAGCTGCTGAGACCAACTTTTACTAAGGAATGGGGATACATCTTAAACTGAGAAAGGGCGGGGTTGACCTAATGTCATGTTTCATGAACACGTTTACTTCCTATGCCCACAGTGATTGGCTGATAGGGGATGGGTTTTTGTCAGTGATTTAATCATAAAAATACTGTAGAAAAATGTATCATGTTGCCATATTCAAATAAAGATTTTTTAATCCTACGTGGTTATTCACAATTAAGGTGTTTGTGTGACCAATATAATTTTAAAAGGAAAGCAAACATTTTGTGAGCTGAGGTCCCGGTTGTGGGTGGATGTAAGGCGTGAGGAGCCATGTCCTGCAGGGATAGCCACTGTCCCCCCGCCAAGTGGCATCCAGATGGGACATGATGCCTCAGGCCACTCTCCTGTAGGATCTGAGAGTTATGTGTTGCGCCTGATCACTTGGCGAAAATCAGAATATTGTAGTTGGCATCAAAAACCACCTGTATGTTGATGCTATAATTTTTTTTCTGTTGACAAATGCGTGTTCATCTTGTGATGGTGCAATAATTCGGACATGTGTCCCATCTGTAGCACCAACTACACCGGGTAGACCAGCTATGGCAATGAAGTGGGCTTTGTTTATTTGTAGTTGGCGAACATCAAGAGGAAACCGTATGAATTGTCGGACGATGTGGGGTCTGGAGAGGGCATTTATTGTTTGATGTAATATTCTACTGACATGACAGATATTACTAGTTCGTCTGCACTTTCTCTGTGGCCAAGTAGCGTAGAGTTGTCAGAACCTGGATCTCCGGTGTTATTTGGTTGTTTCTGTTTGTTGGTGAAGTGACTGCATCCCTGACTAGCTCTACTATTATCATAACACCCTTGTGATTAAGGCGATACCTTTTTAAAGAGCTCAGTATCATTAAATGCTTCTAAAATGTTGACGTGATTACGAGGCAGATGCCAGCAGCAGCCATTTGTTTGTGATTTGGTTTTAGTGATTTAAGAGTCCTCTTGACTACCCCTAACTTTTCAGATTTAGGAGCTGGTTTTAGCGTTAAAACGCTTTGTGAAATACTCTTAGACCAAAAATTTAGGAGTCCTAAAATTAGGACTGACACACCGATTATTTTGAAGAGTTTCTCCTAAATCAGCAAGTAATAATAAATAATAAATAAAGCAAACTCAATAAAATGAAAAAAAGTCCTATCAGTCATGCAGTGAATTGAATCAACACTTTCCAGTGAGAAATTTAGAGTTTTGTGAGACTCACACATTCCAGATAATACTGGAAATATACTGCCTTTCTCTCTGCAGTAGTCTGACTCGGTCACCCAGTACTCGCTCCCCCAGCCTCGGAACCCGCCCCCTGCCCTGAGCTCGTTAAATCGTGAGTGAGAGTGCTGAGCAAGCCCCCAGAACAGCGCCGGGCTTTGAAGCCTATTTTATTTAGTGGTCAAACCGTGTAATTACAACTTCCAGGTCCGAAAAGCAGTTTTCTTGCACACAATCATGGGAAAAGGAGCGGCTATAAACGATGGATAATTTTTTTGAGCGTCACAACCCCCGCGAAATAACTCGTTTCACTATCAGAATTTGACCCATTCGTTCCGATAACATTGGGAAAGTCTCAAAGTCGCCGCACTATTAAATTACTTTATCCCATTCGAGAGGGCTAAACCGGAAGTGACTCCAAAACCCGACTCTCTTTGGTGAGTGACTCATACAAACTCGAGTTAGTAAAAAGAGTCGAACCTCCCATCACTACCCTGTGGTATAAATGTGACGCACATTCAGAACGATTTTGTTTGTATTGTCTTCTTTTGGTTTTATATGGCGGGTTGTTACTAACTGTCAGGTGCATACCGCCACCTACTGTTACGGAGTGTGTAAAAGCGATGTTTGCCAGTGACTACACATAAAGTTATAGAAGGCGCGGAGGCTTATGGGAGGTGATTGCTCGGCCAATGAGCGCTAAGTTGACCAAGAGCCGGGAGTAATGTGTGTTGTGAAAGCCGAAAGAAGGCGCCAGTAAATGAAGCCTGAGCTATCAAAATAACATTTGGATCACATTAACGAATCTTCACACATTGTACAAAACCTTGAGGTACGTTCCTACATGTAATAAACCAGTGGCTTCAATGTCTTGAATACTGCAGAGCTTTCGTATGTCTTGGCCTACTACTGCTCCATAGGGCAACTTGGCTTCAGCACATTTCATTGAGCGTGCAGCTAAGGCTACACTGTTAGCTTCACTTAGCGAGAAGGGCGAAGTAGCTTGTCAATTCAGAACCGAACACGGCGAGTTAACTATGTGAAATTCCGAAATCTAACTAGATACCTACATTTGTAGTAATTAGACCCGTTTTTAGCCATTCGTTTCTGTGTCTAAGGATCGCCACTGTGTTTTGCTGGTTGGCTTTTCAGCTAGCTGCTATTTGCTAACCATACACGACCGTCATCGAAACATAGAAAATACTTTAACAAGCTTGCAAATTTCGCCCAGCTAATAACTTGCAGCTTTAAGTTGACAGTTGCTTGTTCACAAAACGTTCATGTTACAACAAGAATCCATTTGGTTTATTGGTTGCTAAACAAAATATTGCTGCTTTGTCTTGCCAGCGTATCGGTTATCGAGTAAGAAACTTCATATTGAAACCGTACTACCCGTGGATCTCATAATTAACTGTAGATAGTTCGTTTCTGAAGGAAATGACGTAAGGATATCGGAGTTTAATTCGGGGACCATTTCAGTGATGTCACACAGCGTCTTTTGCCCGCAGTCAGGTGCACGCTATGGACGCGGAGGGGTTCGGTGAGCTGCTGCAGCAGGCGGAACAGCTCGCGGCGGAGACCGAGGCAATCTCTGAGCTTCCTCATGTGGAAAGAAACCTACAGGAGATCCAGCAAGCTGGCGAGAGGCTGCGCTCGCGCACCCTCACCCGCACGTCACAGGATACGGCTGACGTCAAGGCGTGAGTATTGGGCATATTATGTATGTTATAAACGTTGCCACTGGAAGACTTGCCAGCAATATTTCACTGTGGTTTTGCAACCCGCTATTTTGAGGTTCGGTCGGTGCCAGTGCTCCAACACCCCTTTTAGTGGAAGAGGACAAGGGATTTCCTGCACTTTGTGACGTACTAGCAAATCATTATCATTCAGAATGAATGTAAACCTTTGTAAAAATGTTTAGGGTCACAACATATCTAGATGGGTGTCGGCATCAGGACGGCCATCTCAGAAAATGCATCAGATATGCCCTGACTGGTGATTTTGCATGCAGAACAAGGGTTTCTCCCCAAGAAAGTAGTTGGTGGAAGGGGAAGTGCCTCAGCGGCGACACAAAGCGGCGAGCCATGATATTCACATGGTATAGCCTACACCTGACCTGTTGAAAAATTACTACAATATTTAGTTGTATAACACACATTTATTGAATGGACATAAGATTATGGAGATAAGTATGAGTCTAAGGTTTTATGGATTTTTCTCTGATGTTTGCGGAGGAGCCTGTGAATTCAGTGTCGCCACAGTGCCTCCGCTATTTATACCTGGGGGAAATCATGAGAACCCTGGTCAGTGATAAACAGCAGTTGCATTTTCAAGGTCCAGCCTGCCAGGTAAAGCCAAAAGTTTGTGTGAGTTCATACCTTAGTACTCTGGTCAAAGATCCAGACTGCTGGACTGTGTCCGTATCAGCCCTATCTACTGAGTCCTGTGTACTGTGTACTAGCATCTGTGTACTGTTTAGTGCATGTTTAGTATGCAATTTGCAGTATGCGAAACATATCCGTTTCGTAAGACGTCCTGCCATTGCGTGGCCATGTCAAGGGTTGTTTTTGTTGTTGTTGTTGTCAGCGAAGCTGCGTCTCATTTTTAAAGTGAAGCTGCGCACCATATTTATGCGACCAAAAGGTTTGCTTACTTGAAAAGTATGCTCCCGAATATACTCAGCAAAACCCTGGAAGTAAGTATATCATCCAGGGGTTTTAAGTATGCTACATTGAAAGAAAATTTTGCCTGCTTAACTACTTTCTCACCCAGTGTACTCAACAAGCATACTCAAAAGTATGGAAGGGTGCTGATTTGGATGCAGCCTTGACCCGTTTGCTTGTCCACTGAGAGGTGTCTCAGAGGTGCCAGTGTCACTAAGTCCATCTCTATATAAATGGTTTAAATTGTATTTAAATCGTCATAGGACTGTGACCAGTAGCTCCATAGGCGACGCACAATTGACAATTGCGTCACCCAGGGAATGGGAGGGTTCAGTCTGATAGGGTTCCGTGTGCGTTGCTACCTAGCGACCCCTGCAGGCCGATCGGGCGCCCGTAGATTGCAGTCAAAGCCGCATATGAAAGGTCCTCCTCTGACTCCACTCTATGCGAGCTTAGCTGTAGTCTTCGGTGCGAAAAGAAGCTGAGGGCGCCGCGTGTTTTGGAGGTCAACTGTGCATGTCTCCAATCTCCCAAATCAGCAGTGAGGTTCTGCCAAGGGGCCAAAACCAGGCGTCGCTGTTGAAGCTCACTTTTTAGTCTTGTTGAGAACATTGCTCTATGGTACCAATGCGGTTTGCTCCAGTATTGGTCTTTCAGGCCTGTTTTTCATTGGTCAAAATACGAAGTCAATACATTTTTCTCATGAGAACATATAGCCACAAGGGATGTATCACAGTAGTCGAATAATCGGTCAAGGGGCCCACAATTGACGTTTAATGCTTTTTTCCTGCGCTGCACTGGAGCGAAACGTTTAATGACGGTAACTGTTTAGTGCCTTAAATTGGTGCGGTCATGTCTGGATGGGATTCATACAGTTTTGTGGGGATACCGGTGATTTTGGGACGTGATCTCCTGATCATAGCACGTTGTCACCATAGTTACGTACCAGACAGTAGATAGTATGGAAAACACATAGCTAGCCAATTAGCTAATGATAAGACAACTTGCAATTACTAACGTGAACTAATTAACATTTTACTACAAACCCCAATTCCAAAAAAGTTGGGACAGTATTAAATGTAAATAAAAACAGAAAGCAAATTATTTGCAAATCCTTTTTGACCTGTATTCAATTGAAAACAGTACAGAGACAAGATATTTAATGTTTTAACTAATCAACTTTATTGTGTCTTGTAAATATACGCTCATTCTAAATTTTATGTCTGCAACACATCCCATAAAAGTTGTGACAGGGGCATGTTTTCCACTGTGTTACATCACCTTTCCTTTTAACAACACTCAGTAAACTTTTGGGAACTGAGGACACTAATTGTTGTAGTTTTGAAAGAGGAATTTTCTTTACATTCTTGCTTGTTATAAGACTTCAGCTGCTCAACAGTCCGGGGTCTTCGTTGTCGTATTTTGCGCTTCATAATGCCCCACAGGTTTTCAATCGGAGACAGGTTTGGACTCCAGGCAAGCCAGTCTAGCACTTGCACTGACTACGAAGCCATGCTGTTGTAACATGTGCAGAATGTGGCTTGGCATTGTCTTGCTGAAATAAGCAGGGACATCCCTGAAAAAGACGTTGTCTAGATGGCAGCATATGTTGCTCCAAAATGCATATGTTCCCTTCAGCGTTAATGGTGCCTTCACAGATGTGCAAGTTACCCATGCCATGGGCACCAACACACCCCCATACCATGTCAGACGCTGACTTTTGAACCCTGCGTTGGTAACAATCAGGATGGTTCTTTTCTTCTTTGGCCCGGAGAACACGATGTCCATTATTTCAAAAACAATTTAAAAAGTGGACTCATCAGAGCACAGCATACGTTTCCACTTTGCTTCAGTCCATCTCAGATGAGCTCGAGTCCAGAGAACCCGGCGGCGTTTCTGGATGTTGTTGATATATGGCTTACGCTTTGCGTAGTAGAGTCTAACATTTGTAGATGCAGGGACGAACTGTGTTTACTGACAACGGTTTTCCTGAGCCCATGTGGTTATATTCATTACAGAAGCATGTTGGTTTTTAATGCAGTGCCGTCTGAAGGATCGAAGGTCACAGGCATTCAATATTGGTTTTCGGCCTTGGCCTTTACGCACGGAGATTTCTCCAGATTCTCAGAATTTAATAATATTATGGACCATAGATGGTGAAATCCCTAAATTTCTTGCAACGTACATTCTTAAACTGTTGGACTATTTGCTCACGCAGTTTTTCGCAGTGGCGAACCTCGACCCACCTTTGCTCGTAAACAGTCAGATTATCTGACTATAGCTGACAGCAGTGTTCACCAGCCTGTTTAACATCTCGCTGGCACAGGCTACTGTCCCATCCTGCCTCAAGACGGCGACAATCATCCCTGTGCCAAAACAGGCTGCGATCAGGTCCATGAATGACTATCGCCCAGTGGCACTGACTCCTATAATTATGAAGTGTTTTGAACGACTTGTTCTGAAACACTTAAAAAGCAACATCCCATCTTCACTGGATCAGTACCAGTTTGCTTACAGGGCAAACAGATCGACCGAAGATGCTATATCACTGGTCCTTCACACTGCCCTGTCACATCTGGAACAGCGAGACAGCTATGTCCGGATGCTATTCGTTGACTACAGCTCCGCTTTCAACACTATCCCCCCTAACAACCTGGTAATCAAACTACACAATCTGGGCCTCAACACTCACCTGTGCAATTGGGTTTTGGACTTCCTCACCAGCAGACCACAAACAGTGTGCATGGGTAAGCACTTCTCCTCATCCATAACATTAAACACTGGAGCACCTCAGGGCTGTGTGCTGAGTCCCCTCCTATTCTCCCTCTTCACGCACGACTGCAAACCCGTCCATGATTCCAACATCATAATCAAGTTTGCGGACGACACAGTCGTGATAGGCAGGATCTCTGACAACAACGAGACGGCCTACAGAGAAGAGGTTGAGAAATTGGAGAGTTGGAGCCGAGACAACGCTCTAGTTCTAAACCCTAACAAAACAAAAGAACTGATCTTGGACTTCAGGAAACAGCATGTCCACCATCCCATCAGCATCAGCGGTGAGAGAGTGGAGGAAGTCCAGCACCTCAAATACCTGGGAGTTCACATCAGCCATGACCTGACTTGGTCCGCTAACACAACAGCGATGGCCAAGAAAGGTCTTCAGAGGCTCTACTTCCTGAGGTGTCTGAAGAGAGCACAACTACCACAACAGTTGCTGGTAAACTTCTACAGGTGCGCTGTAGAGTCGATAATAACATACTGTATCACAGCATGGTACTCTGGCTGCACCTCTGAGAACAGGAAGGTCCTCCAGCGCATTATAACATCAGCCCAGAGGATCACCGGCTCTCCACTCCCAACACTGGAAGCGATTTACAGGACCCGCTGCTACCGCAAAGCCATAAAGATTTGCAGAGACCCGACTCACCCGGGACACAGCACTTTCACCCTTCTGCCATCTGGAAAGCGATACAGATCCCTGTACGCTCGCACAACCAGAATGAAGAACAGTTTTTACCCGAACGCTGTCACACTGCTGAACTCAAGGCGTCCCCTCCGCCTCACAAATTGAACTGATAACCTAACTGTTCTTGGTAACTGTGCAATATTTAAATGCTGTGCAATATTTAAATTCTGTGCAATATTCTACTCTCTCTGTGCAATATTTTAATTTAATTATATTTACATCACTTGTTTTTGTACTTTACCCCACTAGGCTAGGGTATACCCTCAATTGCTGCACTTCCCCCATTGTAGGACACTTTATTCTTTTATATATTTATATTGTTATCTTGTGTATGTGTGCATCTATGCTGCGGGCTCGAAACGAAATTTCCCTGTACATGTACAGTGACAATAAAGTATTCAATTCAATTCAATTCAATTCAATTCAATCTACACTTTTTGCTATGCTGCCTTGTATGTGTTAAACTTGATCCACTGAATCAGTCTGTGAACAATGTACTCCATAATTACGCTGTTGGATATGGGAATTTCCGACCTGATTTTTCCAACTTTCGACCACAAAGTGTTCCAGTGTCCGGAGCTCGAAAGCTGACGTATACATAAATGTAGAAACACGTACGTTGAACAGCTATGCTTGCAGACTAACTAAAGCTAATGTTTAGTGATTAACCCACTGGTTACACACCAATGTATGCAAGCAAAACGGGTTTTATTATCATACCATGTCGGAAATTTGACTCAAAGATGCATTTTAATAGCTTATAATTGTCTCGCAACAGTTGTTTACAATTCACGGTGTACTTCTCCCTTCATGCCGCCATATTCGTGTGATGTCATACGAGGCCTCTCTGTGAAGTTTTCAAGATGGAACCCTGACATCAAGTGGCATTTCATTGCACTTTTGGAAATTCCGACTTTCCTAGTTGTCTGGAATGCAGCATAACTAAATTTATCAGGTAGTCAAAATTAATCTTGTCTACATCATTTGTATGTCGTTGTCATACAATGCCATTGTATTGTGAAAAAGCTGTTTCCATGCCGAGAGCAATGTTTTTTTATTTATTTTTGGTTTATACATTTGGGTAATTCTGGAGGAAAATGGCGCTCTTTCAATCTTGATCTCTCAGATGTTTCTGATATTTCATACCCATAATATAACCTTGGAGCAATGACCATTGTTTGAGAAAAATACACAAACCACAATGAAGAAAATTATGGACAAAGTTTCCATTTTCACTCCACTTTTGGACTGCGTCCCAATATTCTTCAGTCCCCACCTCCTTTCCTCCTCTCCTACCTGGAAGTATGCAAAACTGCCTGAACGTTTCGAGTCCAAGTATTTGCATGTACAGTATACCATGTAGTCCTGTCGATTTGCGTCGAGACATTAATTAATATGTAGCCATTAATACGTAATTAAGATGTAATCAGCAATATTAGATTAAAACACAAAGATCCGTTTCCGGAGCACGGAGTAGAGGAGGTTGTAGTGGAGGAAGGGAGGGTGCATTTTTTGATTATTGGGACGCACCCTTGGCCTACTCATCTCTACTTTTGAGACCTACAGCTTGATAACCGCAAATTGTTAAAGCAATATTTTGATCTCATTGCAATCACCGGGACTTGCTCTACTACAAGGGTCAATAATACCTTTCTTTTAATTACAAATAAAAATTGATCAAATTATCTCAAAGCCTTTTAAAATGTTCTTCTATTTTCCATATGTTATTCTATACAGTCCAATGTATACACATGCCAACGTGAACATGGGGAGTTTATTCTACATGGCATGCATAGCTATTTCTGACGTAATGCGGCTTAAGAGGGTGTATAATTCCTCTAAACTTGAAAAGCACCTAATTAAGAAAAATTAACTGATTGTTAAAATTCTGGGATTGCAACTGTGGTTGCAACAAAAACCAGTGTACACAGGGGGGTCCCTGGACCGGTTTGGGAACCCCTGCTATAAACTATGCTGGTTCACTCCTGTACACCTGTACTTGAGCACAGTAAATCCTTTAGGATACACTTCTGTGGCTGTAGCTGTTGCT
Organism: Ilyophis sp. 1 JC-2022; assembly: GCA_022702515.1. NCBI lineage: Eukaryota > Metazoa > Chordata > Actinopteri > Anguilliformes > Synaphobranchidae > Ilyophis > Ilyophis sp. 1 JC-2022. The sequence continues at coordinate 24,326,369 of CM040400.1, forward strand.
TATAAAAAGTCAGATTCAGATATGATTGAGCTAATTTAATACTTGTTGGCACAAGATTCTGAAACGGATCGGCCCATGTTGTGCACCCCAGGGTTACAGGAACAGTATAGAACAACATATTAAAAATGGTCTAAAACGCTTGGCGCAAAAGTGCATTTAGGGCACGTACAAGTCCACTTTTGCTAGTTAGACGGCGTGTTTTTTGAGCGATAAGTATGGCGTAACATGCAAATAGGCTGAACTTCATTAATTATAGGTGTGTCTTGTGCGTGACATGCAATAAACCAATCAAAATGTCATATCCCATTCCTTTTAAAAGCCTGCTTTTCCACCTTGGCGGATTGCTTATATTGTGGTGAATCAGAGAGGATTGTGCTTGTGTAGTTAAAGCGTGCGAGCAAGGAATAGGCTATATGGAGAAATGGTATGATCAATATTATTCAAAATAACCATTATGAGCGTTTTGATATACACATTAATAATCTTTAACATTTGGGTTTAACACCGGCACGGGTTCCTGGTCATTCCCGACAGTGCTGTTGTTTTAGAAAATTGATGCGGTTTAATTTTGTTAAAAAGCACCTGCAACCGCTGAGAATAGGATAACAGAATATGGCTTCCGTCTCACCGTAGAAAACGCTAAATTAGCCTGCTTGTTTAACTAATTTTGTTTGATTATACAATGAAGCATTTTTTAACATCAATTCCATGTTCTTACTGCAGTCAGATCACAGACAATGCAATTCAGATAGCGAAGTTCATATTACATGCATTCTCATAATAACGTAAATAGCATTATTTTGGCTTAATGATGACACTAAATACACTAAAGCTGTCAGGTTGGGAACCCATAGGTTCACGTATACTTCTCTTGTTTTATAATGTCCTGCGTATGGAAATATGACCAACGCATTTTTTACTGGTTAATGCTTTAAAACAAGCCAATTTCCCCGGGATTGCAGACAACTTTACGCCTATTGCGGGAGAGAAGATATTTATTTTTGGGAAAAATATTAATCCCCATTTCACAATGTGATCTTGATATCTTGTATGCATGCTTGTGTGCGCCTCTGTGTGTAACAGACAGGAGGGTGTACGCACGTTGTGCACATGCCTATGTAGACGCACTTATATTGCACTGTTAAATTAACCGAGAAATTACTCCGAAATGACTTTAGACCAGGTTTGTGGTAGGATTAGCGCAAGCACTTTCTGCTGGCTCAAGATAGCAATAAGTCAAAAATTATCCTGGCCACACCATCTTAAGACCAACCCGCCCAGTTCACTTGCTGTGGGCGCCAGGTCACTCTGTAGTTAAACAACGTGAGCGCTGGGTGCTATAATGACTTCTGCACCGGGTGTAAGATAGCAAAGACACTTGCGTTTGGGTTAGCGCCGCTTAGCGCCGGTTGTAAGATAGGGTCCAGTGTCATCTTCAGCTAATAAGAGGTCCTAGAATACTGACTCATAACTAAAGTTTGCAATCTTCATTAGGTAATGAAACCCCTAAGTGGCCTATTCACAAACCAGCGTTTTGACAATGCTATTTGTAGTCGGCTTTTATATAACTTTTTATATAACGAGATTAAACGTTAAACTTTATCCTCTCTTCTCTTTTTTCATTATTTTCCAGTTTATTGCTTTCTTTCATGTCTCTTTGATTTTTTGAAGCACTCGTATTGATGAAGCCAAATTACATTTATGCCATTTTCAATTTACATAATCCCTACAACAGTCAGAATTGTATTATCTGCTACCTGTGTAGGCAACACAAGCAGGCAGTGAAGAACAGAGGCAGGGCAGAAAGGAGTTTTATTGAGGTGCCGACTCTACATGCATAGTGGAAAAATGAAACGGAGGGAAATGGGAGTAACATTACGCCCATCCGTCTGGTGGGGGCGCCAAACCTTAGGAAGAAAATAAAATGCAAACAGACTACCCCCCCCTCCCCCGTCCAGAATCACAGCAGCAACCCCACCACCATCACTGACAAAGACATCCTGGGGGAAACAATGTCTTCCCTACTTCTGAAATGCACCTTGGTGCTCGCAAAATCAGGCTTTCTTCCACTGTGCTGTTTATGCTGCCTTAACCTGGACACATGTCAGACTGAGGCCCGTTTGGTGGACTTCATCCCAGCATCATGTCTTATATGCGTGTGGGCGTGATTGATGGATGGACGGACGGTGCTTTTCCGATCACTTGAACGCATCGACGGTATAACCAATGGGCGTGCGTGCGTTATGATGGAAGATCTGCCATTTTGAATCGATGTTTTTCCGCAGTGGTGCCGTAACAGTCGATAGCGTTTGTATAATCCTTTCTAGCTGGGAATATAAGATGCTGACGGTGTGAAATCAAAGTTCTGAGCCCGGGCAGCATAACCATGGGCTGGTCCCCGGACGCGGTCTCTCCGGTCCCGCCGAAGGCCGTGCCCTCGGAGGTCTGCAGCTTCCCTGGTGCCACGGCCTGTTTGCGGTCAACGCATCGGTACTCCCCCATGTAAGGCCGAATCTAACGAGCCGTTTCCCAGAAGCGGGTCGGGGCCAAAGCCATGTCCTTTTCCCGTCTTTTGGCGCTCGGCTCAACGTCACCTTCCACGGGCCCGGGTGCAGGCTACTATTTACTTTTGCTGATATTCCATTCTGACCGCGCTTTTGCTGAATAAACAATTGCAGAAACCCCACACGCTCTACTTCCCATCGTGGAAATGTATGCCAAAACCGCCAAATCACTCTAAAAACTGAGATAAAAAGTGAAATAAACTGTAATATAAAGGCCAGTTATCACTGCCTGGACGAGCCTTTTTCTCGCGTTTGCCATCTGGAGAGCCTCATCAGGCACTGCAGCCTAGTGCCACACATTGACTTAAAATCCCAAAACGAGGTCCAGTTTCCTCATTTCACACGGTCAGCAAATGGGGGAGGTGAGGATAAGATCCCTGTAGGTCCTTCTCAAGGTCCCAACGTGTTTCTGTGGCATTGCAGCATGTCAATCACCTTCATCGAATTCTTACTCTTATCAGCACGCATGCATTTACGTGTAATCTGAGAGGATGAAATGCAAGTAAATGACATATTTTAGTATAGATGGAACAAACTGATTTTTTGAGTTTGAGTGCTCAAGCATTGGATGCCTATGCAATATGTCAGTTACATGAGCACATACACATGCACATAGTAAATGCTAATAAAAAATAAATGTATACAGTCAGTCTAAGTTGGTGCAGCAAACTGTAGTTTCTCCACAAATATCACACTTTTACTATGTCAAGCTAATATTTTCCCTCAGGTCTCGCACTCACATCGTGTCATTGCTCAGGTGACATTTAAAAAGTGATAATAATATGACCTCCCTGAGTCTTATTACGCAAACCGCACATGATTAAAACCTTACAGCAGACTAAATGTAGGACGGGCTTTATTTTTCTTTGTTAGATGACCTTTACAGAGAATGAATGATTTTGGTTGGAAGCGCTGCCGATAGCTTCGGTGGCGCGTCATGTGCTCTGCTATATCTGCTGAAGATCTCTCCTGTGTCTCTGTTGGCAGTCTCCTGTGTTTTGTGCTCTCCACTGGATTCCAGTCTAATGTCTGAGTTCTCATCTGTGTCTCTTGAATTCTCACCTGTGACCCTGAGTTATCTCCTCCATCCCTGTTTTGAGTTTGTCCCCCTGTCACTGTCTGATTTATCTGCGTGCTCTTCAGGTCCATCCTGCTGGGTTCAAGGGGCCTGGATATCTTCCATATCTCCCAGCGTCTGGAGAGCCTGAGCGCGGCCACCACCTTCGAGCCGCTGGAGCCAGTCAAGGACACGGACATTCAGGTAGATAGCCGGCATTTGCCTTGTGCATGAGCGATGCGCCATATTTCATCACAGTGCTGCTACCCACAATGCACCTCGCCACCAGCCAAATGCTGGTAAAATTTGAGTGTGGCTGCCTGGTAAGATTTTGTTCTACAGCAGCCATTTTGTGTTATATTGCAAAATGTTTAGATTTGAATCCACAAGCCAGGGGGTGAAAAGGTTGAGTGAGAGGCAGAGGGTATGAGAGTCGGCTGGATGTCCGAGTGAAAATGACGTACAAGGCATTTGAATGTGGATGTGGGTTTTTGTGGGAAACGTGTGTATGACATCCACTTCTGCAGTGATGGAAAAGACCGGAGTAGACTGCGTTCTTTCTGCTAAGTTTACTGGGTCGTACCCCTGGCGGCTCGGATCTCATGCCTTTCACATGATCACAAGCTGGCCTTGTAATCTTCACCTCTAGGCAAAATCTCAAAAAAATAAAATTAAATAAACAGTACTCCACTTCCGACCAGTGGTTTTGAAGTCTTCTAGCACGTACAGTATGCTAACGCTTTACCTAAAGACCATTCAAATGGCACATATCATCAATTATTATTTTGTTTTGCCGCAGGGCTTGACATTAAGGCTTGTCCTATTGTCCGGGAAAAGTATATTTTTTGGTCGGACAAGTAAAATTTTCCATGCACTTGTCCGAAGGGACAAGTGAGAGATAAAAAAGTTAAATTAAAAATGATCTGATGCTCATTTCACCTTCCACCCTGGTTACATTGTTAATGAGAATTTTGCTAATAGGAATTGAGAAAATGCAAAAACAAGTTTAATCTATTTCCATCACAAATGGGGGCAATTTCAGACAAGTTGATGAGTCTCCAATGGACAAGCGCGCAAAAAGCTTAATTTCAAGTCCTGTTGTTGTTGAGATTCAAATACTACCATATATTTCTGTTTTACTTTACATTTACATTTAATATTTTAGGAGTTTAGCAAATACTCGTATACATTTCTTATAACATACTATCTTTTTATACAGCTGGATATTTTGCTAGCGAAATTCAGGTTAAGTATCTTTCTCAAAGGGTTCGACAGAAATTGAGAAGTTCTCTAACCACCATACTGCTTCCCAGGATAGTGTAGTTTCAGTTTTGTGATGAACATTGGGTCAAACGGAAAGCTTCATGGTCAGTATCATGGTTTTTGAGTATATTTAATTGAACTGTGTTAGACTGTTCGGCACGGTGCTGCAGTCGATATCACTGTTGCCTCACAGCAAGAAGGTCAAAATCCTGGCCGAGGGCCTTTCTTTGTCGAGTTTGCGTGTTCTACCCACGTCCTCGTGGGTTTTTCTTCTCAGTCCAAAGTCATGCAGGCACGGTATGAAATTAACGTTTTCACCCACTAGGCAGAGTGGCTTGTGGATTCTAAAAATCACCAGCCCTTTTCAACATTTTACCAGCCACATTACCTTTTACGATATAACACGACCTGGTGTGTTACCTGCCAAAGTTGCTGCTAGAGTAGAAAATGTTACCAGCCGAAATCCAAATTATATCAGCATTTGGCTGGTGGTGGGTCTTAATTTCATACCCTGCATGCAGGCTAGGCTAATTGGACTCTAAATTGTTTATAGGTATGAGTGTGTGAGTGAATGGTGTGTGTGCCCTGCAATGGATTGGCGAACAGTCACGGGTGTAATCCTGCTTCTCGCCAGATGCGTGCTGAGATAGGCTCCAGCCCCCTCGCGACCCTGACCAGGAATAAGCGGGTTAGATGATGGATGGATGTGTTCGACTGTATGTTTATAACCCGACCCCATGCCCCTGTATCATACTATCATGTATTTATTCCCATTTATGCCTCGTTCCAATAGTAATAGTCAGCTTTCTGATGCGCCCAGTGCAACTGAAGATCTATAGTCTTCATTGGTGGACATATTTGGTCTGCATACTGCCCAGCACCACTTCAAGAAATAGGTCCGTAACTGGGCTACTACTCAGAAATAGTCTCGGGGTGTCCTCAGAGATGCCTGTAAAACTGTTGCAGCTGTCCTCAGAGACGCCTGTAAAACGCTCCCATACAGATGGTTATTACAAATATGTGAAACTGTTGGTCAGATTTTGAGTCCGCATCAGGGTAATGTGGTTACTCTTCATATCATCATTTCACAGATGATGGGCAAGGTGCTTACGTTTATTGGTCAGTTTCCCACCTTTACCCCTCCGGGTCATTATAATTTTTTTGTTAAGTTAAGATGATTGTTATTTATTTATTTTAAGCGTTCTCAACGCAGGCCTGATACCTGTTTTAGATGCTGATAGGTGGTAAAAATGAGGGACCTGATTTTCATTGTGGCCGATATTCCAAGTTCCTGTGTGATTCTGTTTCTGTCTCATCTGCCCACTGCATCGTCTGTGATGTCACTGATGTGAGGCGTGGGCGTGTGCGTGTGCACAAGGGACGTGGCATCTCGCGCAAAGCGAACAAAAGGGAAGGATGTGAATTTGCATGCACGCTGGTACCCAGTCTTCCATAACCCCATCAGGGTAATGCTGTAGCTCTTTTTCAAATGACCATTTTGCAGGCTTGACATTTTGCCTATTTCCCAGAGGTGTGAAATCCAGGTTCAGAGAGTAAAAAGTCCTCCCCAGTATTTTGTTCCAACCACCTGCATTTGCTAATTAGCACGATTCTTCAGCCAGGAGGTAGAACTAATTAGTGAAATCAGTCCATAGGTGGAAGAAACACGCGGCAGTACTTTTACATTCTGACCCCTGGATTTAACACGCTATTTCTCTTTAAAAGGGACAGGAAGGAAACGTAGTAATCGGGCCGGAAGGTCAGTAAAACATTTTTTTAGGGTAGTAATTTTTGGTTAATGTTCTGTTCATGTTTCTTTTGTTTATTGCAGCTTGTTTGTCACCATAATGATGGCCACGCAGGAGTCTGCTGTCCTCAACATCTGCCTATAAATTAAAACAAGTATTTATCTGTTATATTGGTCTTTAAGGCCTCAGCTTATAGTTTTTTATTTCATCGTTTTTTTTAATTTAGTGACTCACGGCGTCTGACACTTTCCCGTCCGCGCCGCCGTTGCCGAGAATCTTGAGTAAAATGGGGTGATGAAAAACAGTCATCTGCCACGATTCAAACCCACAGCAAACGTCGGCATATTGTATTTAAATTTACATTGCGTGCCTGCGTCCATAGCTACGTGCAGCGTAAGAGAACATAAATGGTTCCATCCTGGGTTATCTGAGTAGTATTTCCCGGCCAGAGTTTATGTGCAACATTACAGAAGTAAATGCAAGTGAATTATACCAACCTGGAAACATAATATGAATGCAAATAATTCATATGCATAATAATGTAAACAAATTATATTGTCATATAGCTACCATCCATATAAAGACAAGGTTTTTTGTGCAATATAATTTAAAGTAATTGCATAAGAAAATATGGCAGGGGGTCTGATTTGGAAGATCTGTATTTGGGAGGGGGAGGGGTCTGGATTTGGGGGCACATCTCTGTCCTACCCGCCAGCTCTCCCTGTTCGTCAAGCCCCGCCCCTAGGCGCTGCGTCACAGAAGAAGTAAAAATAAATGCACAATTAGAGAGAGACCACAACCATCTTTCCTCTGGGAAGGCTGCTCCCTTCGAGAAAATGGAAATATTTAATATAATTTCAAATATGTTGCACTCTTCCATTTCTGTTAGGGTACTCACAGGTTAAGAAAGGAGATAGAGAGCATGGGGGAGGGGGAGAGAGTGAAGAAAGATGGAGGAAGGGAGAGCGAGGGAGGACGAGATAAAGAGGGTGGGAGCGAGAGACGGCGGAGCAACGCTGGCCTTTCTTTGTCTGCGCCCGCGTGGGGGTGGTAAACGCACACTAATGAGTTAATGGTAGCGCACAGCCCTGCATTCGTGAAAACTGCTGATGGTTTCTGCAAGCGTGCACACTGAGTCCCACTCCCCACTACAACGCTCGCCTTCCCCGAGAGAGAAAGCGAGAGATAGAGAGGGACTGGGAGAGAGAGAGAGGGCTGAATACAGGAACTCCCCATCCCCCTCCCCCATACCGTGCTCCAGGAGTAGGGTCTCTGCCGTCAGTCACAGGCCCGTCTCCGTCGGATTCGGTTTGATTGACAGCCTCTGTAGGGGTTCCGCCATGGCGCTCGAAGCCGGGGCCGGCAACAGAACCGGAGACGAGTTAAAATGTCCGCGTCCGCCACGGCAGCGGAGCGAACCACGCCGCCCATACACGGACGTGAACTGTCCAGTCACGCACGAGTTTCCCATCTGCCCCTCAGGATCCTCATATTTGTTTTCCTTATTAATAAGATCAGCTTACTGTTTTTTTCCTTTTAAACATTTTGAAGGTTTCAATTGTGGAGGATATTCATATTCCGACATGCTTTTACGCCGGTATTTCTTTGTAAGAACGCTTGTTAGTTTCTGCCTAGCGCTTTGCCCGTGATGTGAGAGGGCTTGCCTGATGTGTGGGCGTGCGCGCGTGAGACGTGGAACATGACGAATATCATGGAAGACCTGGAAAAGGGAAAGAAGTGAATTTGTGTACGTTTTGTTCTCCGCTCACCTGCAGCCCCACCTGCAGTCCCACCCCCTGACCCCCCTCTCCCTATCCTCGCCTCTTCCCGACCCCCGTGCTGGCCTTCGGCCTCACCGCGGATGTGTAGGAAGCAGTGAGTGACCGCAGGGGCTGGGTGGGGGAGGGGGAGGGATGTTACTGGAAGTGCACTCATCCTCTGGCACTGACCGGCCGGTTTACTGGACACTTTTAAAGTGCTCGCCAATGGTCACTGCACTCTCCCCTGCCCTGTGGAGAGCCAACTGCACTGTGTGCGTGCGCGCGCGCGTGTGTGTGTGTGTGTGCGTGCACGTGTGTGTGCTTGTTAGAAATGTGCGTGTGCTCTTTTGGCCCCGACTTCAAAACGATATCTTTACAATAACTATAGGGGGATGGGGGGCAGTTTTCATGGTGATTTACCTTGGATCTATTTTCCAACAGAGAACCATATTATTTTCTACTTAGAACATTCTTGGACATCTTTTTGGATTTCAATAGTACCATCATGTAATTTACACTCTTGTATTTTAGATGTATTTGTAACACGTAGAGCCTATTTGTTTTGAGGAGTGCATGGGGTTTCGCTGTTGGAGGGAAATGTACGCGTTGTTGGGCGGGTTGTAGGCGTGAGTCCCGACGGTGATTTTCCCCCGTTGCACTCTTGAGTTTGGGGAGATGGTGTCGGCGGGATTAAGCCTCGATTGAGTGCCTCGATTAAGCCAACATGTAATTTAATAATTTCACGTCATACATGTGTGTGTTTGTGTGTGCGCGCCTGCAGTCGTGTGTGTTCTGGCTCCGAAAAGGCGGCGGTACCGCTCCCTCTGTGTGGGTGTGTGTCCTGACTGGCCCTCAGAAGCGGCCAATCAGAGCAGAGCTGCCCTCCCCCCACTGGCACTTTCCTCACATTCTGGTAGTTGTACTGAAATAAGAAAATGCCTCCATTATTAAACCAAAAAGGCTGCTTCTCAGATATACACCAGTCATGGAAACAGGTGTATTTTGTTATATGCGCGCGTGTCATACATGACACAAGATGTTTGTATGAAATTAGCTCTTGAACACCCCTCCACCGTCAAAGCATCGCTGGCGCTCGTTTCACAACATGCATGCTCGAAGCGTGTGGCATGTCTGCGGCTTGCCTTTGTTCCGAGCGCTGCATAGGGCCGATGCGGGATGGATTGGGTCTGCGGGTGGCTTGCGACGTCGACCGCAGAGTTCACCCGTTAACCCGTCAGATGGGACTTGAGACAAAGGAGCCGTCAAACCCCCGTCAAACCCCCCCCCCCCCACACACACACAGACACACACGCATGACCGCGGCCACGCAACGCTCAAGGGGAATTCCTGTTAGCGTGTACAAAGAGGAGGTTTTCAGACGCCAGCTGTACTGCGAGGAGGAGGAGAGAGAGGGAAAGGGAGATGGAGAGAGCGAGGGAGAGCGATAAGTGCGGTAAGATGGCGGAAGCAGCGTGGCTGAGGTGCTCTGTCCTACTCTTTCCTTCTTTCTTCCGCTCTCCTTCCCTCCCCCATCCCCTGGTTTCTACCCTCCCTCCACCCCTTCCTCTGTCTCTTTCCCTCTTCTTTCTCTCTCTCTATCCATATTTTCCCTTCCCCCTCTCTCTCTTATTCCTCCTGTCTCTCTCCCCCCCCTTTTTTTCTTTCTCTCTCTCTCTCTCTGTCTCGCTCTGTAGTTCCGGAAGCCTCCGGTGTGGGCTCACGTGCGCAGCTCTTCACCCACAGCGTCTGCTTCGACTGCGCAGCCCTGCGCGGGCCCCCTGTAGCCGCAGCACTCTGCTCATTAACTAAACATGACTCTTAAAAGGATTATTAGCCCAATTTCAGGACAGGATGTTGGAAGCCATCAGGGGAGAGGAAAAATCCATTATCATAATTGCATTGCGCAAGGATCTTTTGGGTGGGGGTGGGCGTTGGAAGAAGAGAGAGGAAATGTTATATATATATATATTTTTTTTTACAAAAGAAGAAATTTGTGTTAGCCTGTAAGATGAAGAAGTGAAGTAGGATGACAAGATTGTTGGGGGGGGGGGGGGGGGTGGAGAGGAAGCACGCAACACAGTTAAATAATCTCATCCTTCTCCTTGAATCCCCCCCTTTCCCGGGACTGAGGAGTGAGATGGTACAGTCCACTTCCCAACAATAAAACGACCCACGGTAACCCCTCATGTGGCACAGATCTTACTGGGCTCGGACCAGTAGGCCACCATGGAGAGGCCTTGGTCTGGAGGGATTGGCGGGTGGGGGGCACGGGCGGAGGATGGCAGCGCCCGTCTGGGCCGGGCCAAGCCCAGGTTAGGCCACCGGCAGGTCAGAACCGGCCCGATCTGGCCCCCTCCTCGGTCTTCTGAAACCTTCAGGAGCGCAAGACACATCGACGCCGGGGAGTACCGAAACTTAGTGTGGCAACTCTCCTCCTCCTCTCCTCCTCTCTCTCTCTTTCTCTCTCTCTCCATCGCTGAGGAGCCGAGCGGCTCGACACTGACAGAGCTGCAGGCGCACAGTGAGTATCGCCTCCACACGTCTGTGCTCATATCTCCGCTTAGACCTATGCCTTTTGTCTGCTTCTGTCTGCTTTTCCATCTCTTTTTCTCTCTCGTTCCTTTTCTCTCTCTCTCTCTCTCTCACTCTCTCTGCCTTCTTTCACCATCTCACCATTTCTTTTCCCACGATACCGGGTGTTAGCCAGCTTGTGGAACAGACGACGACGACGACAATGATGATGATGATGATGGCGGTGGCAATGGCAGGGGTATTGATTGTGATGTTGGCGGTGGTGATTGATGCTTATCGTAGATGGCCGCCCCTGAAAGCCGGGGGGGGGAAGGGTGGGGTTCCCCCCCCCCCCACATTCACGGTCATTGCTCATAAATAAATGGAGGAGAAATAGTCTGACAGCTATATCGGAGACCCCCGCCCCCCCACTCCAACACCCTGCAAGATTACTCCCAAGGCAAGTCCGTACGGAACTATAGAATGTTGCTGTAGAATTCTATAACTGTGGACCTGAACAGTCCGTGCTTTGATTGGCTGGATGGTTACACAGTATGTGTCAGGTTCTATGGGTCTCTATTGTTTAATGTTTTTATTTGTTTCTCTGTGCAATACCGTGTTGAACTGTTTTATTGAGGTCTGAATAGCATTTAGGTAAAGAGCGTTCAGGGACAAGGACATTTTGAGACCATTGAAGAGCAGTTTTTTTGTTGTTGTTATTTTTAAACTGTGGTCTCTAATAATTTGTATTTGACTCGGGAAATGGTCATGTGTGTCATGTTGTCATGTTATGTGCGGTTGGGTTTATTATTTTTAAGCAGTAAAAATAATGAGGGTTGCAGCGACGCCGGTGCAGGCGCACACGTGTGTGCATGTTTGAGCGTGTGCTGGCTTCGCCGATAAGTCCCGCCATATGAAAAGCGGGAGAACCGTCTCCTAGTGACTCCTCAAAATAATTTTTACCTTGTGCATTTCACCAAGTCGCGCGAAGCGCGCTGAGAACAGCGGGGTTCTCCCATCCTCCGAGAACATCGAACACGCTGCCACTTTCACAGCGACGGACGATTTTCGCCTGCTACGTGCAAACGGTTATTCGCGGCGGCGAAATTAGGTGGGCGTGTTATTAGCAATTATAACCTGCCATTTTGTTTAAACGTGAACAAAATGAACACGATTTCTTCTGAATTCCGTTTGTTTATTTCTGCGTATTTATATATATTTTTTTGTGGTGTTTTCGTTTCGTCCGTCGCCTCCTCCCGTTCCGTGCAGTGTTCGGACTAAAGCCTGCCCTTTTTTCCATCCGAGACTTCAGGTTGTAAAATGGCTCCATTGTCAGCTCCTCTGGCATTAACTGGGTTGAACCTGTTATTTCAACCAGGTTCAACCTCTAGGGGGCGCTCCGCAAGGCGAAATGCCCATGACTGAGCAATAATGAGGAATAGTGGTGGCGATCATGGTTCCGGAAACCTCTTCCGATGGCGAGCGAGAATGATTTTTATGCAGGGTTCACAGGGATCTTAATCCATAAGCACTTTTGAGCCGTAGCGTTGCTGTGTAGGCAGTTTAAAGCGTAAGCCTCTCCCAGTCTTGAGCGCCCCCATCCAGACTCGCATCCTCCCGTCTCCTGAGAAATTGGCAGGGGGAGGGAGGGAATTGCCTGTGACAGATGTCAATCAATGTCGGGCGTCCGGCTAGCCCGCCTATCTCAAAGTAATGTGATGTAATTAGCGGGGGGCCGGAGTGTGGGGAGAAGAAGGGGGAGACGCAGCAGCCCGTGTCGGGGGTGGGGGATGGGAGCCGTCTCCAGGACGCCCAGCGTCGGCGATGGGCCGCCCTTCCGTGGCGTTTACGCCGAATAATGAGGGTATGTGCCGTGGATATTCAACGGAGGGTGAGGTTTGACATAAGCACCATGTCCATTTTTGTGAGGTGAGGGGGCAGGGGGAGGAAATTTGGCTCGCATCTTTTTGTTCTCTGGCCGGTGTAGTTTCAGGTGGCTCAGCATGTTGAGGCGGGCTGGTTTTAGATTCGGGGGGGGGGGGGTACGGGGCCTAAAGTAAGCTCCTCAACGGTGGACTGAGACTGAGGCCACTTACTTGCACACAGACAACACACACAAACACAAAGAATATGCAACACACACACAGTCATACGCTTGCACGTACGGTGCGCACGCTCATGGCCACGTACACTCGCACTGAGTCGCACACGTACGGTGCGCGCGCACACACCTCCACGTCCGGTGCGCGCGCACACACCTCCACGTCCGGTGCGCGCGCACACACCTCCACGTACGGTGCGCGCGCACACACCTCCACGTACGGTGCGCGCGCACACACCTCCACGTACGGTGCGCGCGCACACACCTCCACGTACGGTGCGCGCGCACACACCTCCACGTACGGTGCGCACACACACACACACACCTCCACGTACGGTGCACACACAGTGTGTGAGGTGCCGTCGTCCTTTCTCTTAGCGGGTTCGTGGTGTCGGTGCGTGTCTGCTCGTCGTCAGACGTTGTGCTTTTTGCCCGTGTGAGACGGTTTTCTCCCTCGCTCTCAGCCCATCAGCCTGGGTGGAAGGGGGGGGGGTGGGGGGGGGGGCGGACGGTGTTTCAGTTATGTGCTGCGTGTCTTTAATTAGCTGCAACATGTTCACCGCGTGAGCTAAGTGGGCGACATGGCTGCCGTTTGTCTTTGTCTCTGCAAAAGTGCTCAGACTTAATATGCTGCGTGTGTGTGTGTTGGGGTGGGGTGGATTGGTACAATATTTTTTGCGTCTATTTTAGTAAACTGGTCTGTGCGTGTCGGCTGTGGTCTGAATGCATCGTGCGTTGGTGGGACGCATTTTCCCTGCGTACGGGGTGGCAGTTGCAGAAGCACGCAGCTGCAGGCAGGGTTTGTAGAATCTGTCACACGGGCGATGTTGTGAATAGACTTCATTAGACTAGATCTCTGCATTTGGGGGCAGGTCATGGTGCTTTGGGTGTGGTACATGAAGCTTCTGAAGTGGGCCATAACACTTTGGGACCAGTACCTGATGCTTTTGGGGTGGGCTATGACTACGGGCTGGTCATGGTGCTCTGGGTGTGACACACGATGGTTTTTGGGTGGGTCATGACGCTTTGACGACAGGTCTTGGTCTTTGGGTGGGGCTTGGTGCTGTCGGGGTGGGCTGTGGTGTTTTGGGGGGTGGAGCCTAGTGCTTTTGTGGGTGGGCATTATGGCTTTCTGGGAACATTGTTTAGATACAACCGGCGGTTGTAGTGCACTCTAGCAGCGAGCATGCCAACTGCATTTACTGCAGTGTGCCGCCGCTGAGAAGCCACGCCCACTGAGAGCATGCGGCCAATATGCAGCCCTCGCAACCTGAAGAGGATCCAGTGCCTGTCATTCTGTTCCCAGCCTCCATTTCCCACACAACCCTGACTTCTGTTCCCAGCCTCCATTTTCCACACAACCCTGACTTCTGTTCCCAGCCTCCATTTCCCACACAGCCCTGACTTCTGTTCCCAGCCTCCATTTCCCACACAACCCTGACTTCTGTTCCCAGCCTCCATTTCCCACACAGCCCTGACTTCTGTTCCCAGCCTCCATTTCCCACACAGCCCTGACTTCTGTTCCCAGCCTCCATTTCCCACACAACCCTGACTTCTGTTCCCAGCCTCCATTTCCACCCAACCCTAACTTCTGTTGCAAAACCAGAGGCTCACCCACACCGATGAATCACCGCGCACTACAGATGTCCACCCAACCTTGACACACTCAAGATCTCTAAATAGTGCATAATCTTCGGCATAACCCTGTCAGACTTGCGTGTGCGTGTGCGTGTGCGCGTGTGCGGTACTGTCTTTTCAGTATCAAATGACCATGTGCCCAGTAAATGCATTTTAATCCCGATTCCACTGTTATGTCAGCAGTCTTAATATTCTATTGGTGCTATTACTTTTGTAGCCTATTTTCCAGCGTTGCTTTCACGTGCCCTTTTTACAGATCTCAGACGCTGGCGTTTTTAAGGTTTCGTAACTGTGGTGATTCTCGTTTTTGAAGAAGGGGAGGGTCTCCATGCTCTGATTGGCTGCACGACTGGCAGGTGTGCGCACTGTGGAAAGTAGGTTATAGAGAATTTAACCACCTGGTGTGCGTGCGTGTGTGTCTCCTCACAGGGTTTTCTGAAGAATGAGAGGGACAATGCGCTGTTGTCAACCATCGAGGAGTCACGACGCAGGGTGAGTCTGTCCACCTCCACACTCCCCAGACACACACACACAAACACACACACAAACACACACATACACACACACACACACACACACACACTCCCCTTCACATGTCTGCTGCTCAGTGTTCTTAGTGGAACACCCTAGTAAGCACAGTATCTCCGGTAACCACAGTAACTTAGTTATCCCCAAGAACTACAGTGCACCTAGTGAGCCAGTAGTGAGCACCCCCACTCACTAACCCCCATATCCCCAGTTAACATGGTAATCCCACCCTCATTGACCCCCATATCCCCAGTTAACATGGCAATCCCAGTAACCTCACTAACCCCCATATCCCCAGTTAACATGGCAATCCCAGTAACCTCACTAACCCCCATATCCCCAGTTAACATGGCAATCCCAGTAACCTCACTAACCCCCATATCCCCAGTTAACATGGTAATCCCAGTAGCCCTCATAACCCCAGTAATAACCTCACTAACCCCCATATCCCCAGTTAACATGGCAATCCCAGTAGCCCACATAACCCCAGTAATACCCTGACTAACCCCCATATCCCCAGTTAAGATGGTAATCCCAGTAGCCCACATAACCCCAGTAATACCCTGACTAACCGCCATATCCCCAGTTAAGATGGTAATCCCAGTAGCCCTCATAACCCCAGTAACCTCACTAAGTCCTGTATCTTTTGTATCTTCCATAATCCCCCTGTGCTTGTCCTTTTGGTTATTCCATCCGGTGGTGGTGGGAGGAAATGATGGTTATGCAAGGATCCGTTTACTTGACTGCTTTCTGCTGTGTGATTGACTTTACAGGAAGCAAGGCTCCTCCCTCACTCTCCCTCTCATCTTTCTCTCGCTCTCTCTCTCCCCCTCTCCTTCCGATCAATGCTCCGCTCCCTCACCGCTCACCTTCCGTCCATCGATATACGCCTAAATATAGCCGGCGCTGGCCTCTGGCTAATATTAACACTCCTATCTATCTCCTCATGTCTAACACACCTCGCTGTGGAAAAGAGCGATTTGCCTCAGGCTAGTGTACATTCCACTTTCATACAATAGCCTCTCGCTTAATTTTATATACGTTCATGTTTATTGTTTAGTGGAACGCCCTTCCAAGCCTCCCTGAAAACTGCTTATACATACAATTGACAGTGTAGCCATATCATACCGTGCTCCTCTGTCACGCCCTTCTCACTTGTGTTTAACCGCTTAGCTTGGGCTAATATTAACTGTTCTTTAATGATTTCTCATCTGGAGAAGTTCAGAAAAGGCTTAATTAGAAAGATCCTTTCAATTACCATGCGCTCCCTTGGCGTGACAGAAAATAGAGGAAGGTCTCGAGACTCTTAATGGGGCTCCAGCCTAAATCTGGAGCGGCGGAGAGTCCAGGCCCAGGCCCAAAGGGTGAGGCCCACTTAGTGGCTCCTGTAGCTGTGTCCCCGGATCAGCCTCCCTCAGCGTTGCGGTAGTCGGCAGCGCGGGCGGTTCTGTTGCGTTCGATCTGTACATAGCCGGTCACGTCACTCACAAGTAGGGGCTGCATCCGTGGTCCTGGAGGAACACAGGTTGTTCTTGTTTTTTTGGTGTTACTCAAAACTTGATTGTTAACTTGGAGCTGTTGATTTCACAGTTAGGCCAGTTCACCTCAGATGGATTTAATGGGTCTTGAATTGGTTGGTTTTGCAGTGGAAAAAAAAGCCCGCAGGTCCCGTGAGTCTCCGGGACCAGGGTTGCAGACCTCTGTTCTAGAGCATTCTATGACTCGGCCTCAATCCTTTCTCTCTTTTCTCTCATACTTGCTGTCTTTCTCTCTCGCTCTCTCTTTCTCCCTCTCAATGTCTCTATCTCCCTCTTTTTTTATTCCCACCTTCCTGCCTTATTCTCTCCCTATTTCTGTCTCTTTCTTTATTTCTCATTGTCTTTTTTTCCCTCCCTCTCCCTCGCTCTCTCTCACTCCCCTCTCTCCTCTTTCTCTCAGACGTTCCTGCTGGCCGAGGAGTACCACAGGGAGTCGATGCTGGTGCAGTGGGAGCAGCTGAAACAGCGGGTGCTCCACACCCTCCTGGGAGCGGGAGAGGATGCCCTGGACTTTACCCAGGATGTGGAGGTCAGTCTCCACTGTGTGCCCTTTAGATACACCCGCTCACTCGAGTTCAGTGTTACACTGACATAGATGGAATGAACCTTCCGCGAGAGATTCACAAATATTTTTCGTAGCTTACGCACAAAATAATTAGTTCACCAATATTTTTTGTCACTCGCAAACAAATCTTTCCTGAACAGACAAATGTAGCAAAAATGTAATGAAAATAATTGGTTCACAAATACAGTGACACAATTTTTGTTGTTTTGGCTCTTTATTCCAGCACATTGGATTTCAAATGGAACAGTGATTATGGGGTTAACATGCAGACTTTCAGTTTGAATTTGAGGGGTTTTAAATCCATATCGGGTAAACCGTGTAGCAATTGTAGCCCTTTTCATACATAGTGTTGCTAGAAAGTTTGTGAACCCTTTAGAATTTTTTGTATATCTGCATAAATTAGATCTAAAATGTGATCACATCTTCATCTAAGTTCTAAAACTTGATAAAGTGAACCCAGCTCAACAAAAAACATTATTCTTTTATAATTGATTTATTTATCAAAATTATCCAACATTAAATGCTTTGTTGGCAAAAGTATGTGAACCCTTGGATCGTACGTATTTTTAAAGCATCATATTTAATATTTGGTCGCATATCCTTTGCATGCTGTTACTTCCTGAAGTCTGTGACCCATCAATATCAAAAGCCTCAATATCTTATTTTCAGGTACTATTACAAGCGATACTATAACCTCTCTGCATTTGAATGGATCTCTATGGGAATTGGTGGGTGAGACTAGATTCAGCTGTAAATTACACTGGTACAGTATGGAACACATGACTGGCTAAATGGCTGTAAGTCATCCAGGGTCTAAGGTATCAAACAAGCCCCAAACCATCACTCTGCCATTTAGCCAGTCATGTGTACAGCAGCTCTGTAGTCCGCTATTTTAGGGGACGAAAAGTAACACAAATGGACAAATGACCATAAACTTAAGTAAAGTCATCATATTTAATATTTGGTTGCATATCCTTTGCATGACATGCCTTCCTGATGTCTGTGACCCAACAACATCAAAAGACTCTTGATATGTTATTTTCAGGTACTCTTACAAGCGATACTATATCCTCTCTGCATTTGAATGGATCTCTATGGGAATTGGGGGGTGGGGGGGTGTACTAGATTAAGCTGTAAATTATGCAGGAACAGTATGGAATACATGGTTGGCGAAATGGCTGTAAGTCATCAAGGCTCTGAGGTATCAAACAAGCCTCAAACCATCACTCTGCTGCCAGATATGCAGTAGATATGAACTCAGTTTCCTATTGAACTATTGAAAAATAAGAGACTCCCCTGCCGAGTCTACTCCAGGCAATTCCGATTTTAAGAAATCCTGTTCAGGTGGGATTTGTTTGAGAGTATAAAAACATATTTGCGAACCGATTACACATGTCTGTTCAGGAGAGATTTTTTGTAAGTAAAAATTGTGTGACTCATTGTATTTCTGGAAGTATAAAGTTTATTTCAGTGTATCAATTCACCACTATACACTCAAACAACTGTGCAAGAATCTAGAACCACATTTTTACAATTCCAGCATAATTTTGTACCATTTAGTTCTGAATTCCACCTGTGAAATTACATGCCGTATCAGCTAAAACGGTCAAGTTTTTAAAACTGCTTTAAAAAGCAATTTGCAAAACCTCCTGTAGCATGTTTCCTCTAGGAGTTTTATGAAATGTGTGTCTGCTTCAGAAAAAAACATTTGCTTGCATTTAAACTGAGTACCTTAATAGGTTATTGGAAGAACGCTGGCGCTAAAATGCATTTGACCAGATCACACCAATCGGCCATTCTTTTTTCATTTACATTTTGAATGCTTACTCACTGGCTGATCTTTATTTTTATCATAGAATATTAATGATCTTGGCTGACTGTCATCCTCCATCTCGACTAGAAAATATGCCGTTTCCATAGTGACCAGAGATCTGCTTAACCGTAACAGAATCCTTAAGTTACCTAACAGTGAAACACTTAAGGCCAGGTTTTTCCATTGCTAACAACTTTGCTCTTGCTATTGTGCTGCAGTCAACAGCAGAAACACGGTAGCTCTCAGTCTTAGACTAAAGACTCACCTCTTCAGATTGCACCATGGCACCCCCAACCCTCCTTTGCTGTCCTTTTTCTTTGGATTTCCTTTTGAGATGATGTTATAGGTGCATAGCTTTGTAAAGCCAGGTTATCTGTATGCTGGTATGTACTTTTCTTACAATAGAAATAGTTACACGTTGAAATAGTTAACGTTACACATTGATTATAAACGAACCTCTGCGCCTTCTTGGTGCATTTTGGTATTCCTGGGCGTAATGCTCATGTTCTTCATCGCTGTCGATCTGGGTAAAATAATCTACTAAGCCGGTTGTTAGGTAATGTAATGTACAAACATTCTCTGGGGATAAATTGCACTCTATCATGGTACATATTTATGAGGGTTCCTATGAGAAACCACAAACATTTGGAGGAGAGTATGCAGATAAATTCGAGTGGACCAGTTTTTTTTTGGCTTGGTAATCATGGGCCCTGGTGTCTCTGTAGCGTAGCCTGTAAGGACACCTTCCGCATGCTCGTTGTGGTCCACAACGTCAGCTGTTCGAATCCGGCTGCGCAACCTGTGTCACATGTCTCTCCCTCACTCTTCCTGTCTCTCTACACTGTGCTAACTTTAAATAAAAGGTCATGGGCCTGATTTACTAAGGCCTTTAGCATGTACAAAATCTTTTAGCACATGCAAAACCAATAACATGACCAATGATTGGTCGTGGTATATATATATTTTTTGTACCAATTATTGGTTGCGTTATTAGTTTTGCATGTGATAAAAGGTTTTGCACAAAGGTCTTAAATCAGGCCTGATGTACGTATATTTTTTACTCTCTGGAGAAAACAGCTGTTAACTGTAGATGAGGCACAATAGTATTGACATGGCTGCACTGATACTGTTGGTACCAAAGATTACAAATTTCAAGAAAGAACATATTTTTCTCATCAAACATTCCACTTAAAATGTCCAGGACAGGGACCATTAAAAAAACATCAAAGCCCATGAGCTCCCACATTAGGCAATTTTATCAATGTTGCTTGATTGAACTGCCATTGTACCTTTGATACATAACCGGAATTGCTTCAGTAAAAAAATATCTAGGCGTTCAAAATGCATTGTATGTATGAAAAATGTAAGCTGTGATAAGAATGAATGCCTAAAATTTGAATATAAATGGATGACCTGGAACCACACGCACTTCTTCACACTACATGTTCTTGCTTCTGGATTATGGCTCATTCAGGTATACAGTGAATCCAAATCTCACGGCTTGGATTTCCACTGAGTCAAATTTGCTTCTCGTTTCAGTAGCCCTACTTAAAGGTATATTTTTGCAGCTGTGTTCATTTGCATAATTGTTTTCAGTAAAAAGGGAAGTCTTAAATTATGAGCCGGCAGTTAGTTGTGACAGTCTAGGAAAAAATTCCCCCTTCGTTTTGCCTCATCTGAGGAAAGCATTTGAGGTGTTTTATGCGATAATAATCATTCTCAGTGAAGAGCTGGACATATGCAGTGATTACAGCCCATAAGGAGCAGTCTGGCACTGCACTGATTCTCTCTCTATTCAAAATATTTAATTGGCATGGCATATTTTAAAATCCATATTGCCAATCCCTCATAATAATAACAACTAATGTAATACAAATAAGTATGAGGTTTCAAACGTAACATTTTACAAATTGGTGGGGCATGCCCAATGCATACAATACATACGATACAGTACCGAGAGTTGGGCATTTTTCAGGGTTTCCTACCGAAATAACCACAATGACCACAGACTCTCAGCCCTTAAGAACATTAGGTTAACTGCTGTACCTTCTGATCAGTTTTACACATCTCTCTCTAAATTTAATTTTCTTATGGTTCATAAATGTATATGCATTGTCATTATCAGTTACTCATAACAAACATAGTACAAAAAGAAACGATATCTCAAAAAAAATGTTTTCAACATACAAAAATGCCAATGCTCACGAATGCAAAGCACTGTCTATAATAAAACTAGCAGAATCTAGGCCTGCCATCAGAAGTATTGATATCAAAATAAGGCCAAGTTACAACAAACAATATTGGCTATCTTAGCTCACACAAATTAAGCAAGCTCTATTCTGAAGCAATGCCACCCAATGTTTCCTAAATTATTTAATGTAACTTGGCCCTGTGTCATTGGTAATGGTACGAGTAACAATAAGTCAGGAGAAACGACCCTATTAAAGTGATCCCAATATCTACGCATATCTGGGCAGCAGAGTGAATGGTTAAGGTTTGTTTTTATGCTCTATATAGGATTGATGACTTACCAACATTTAAACATGGGTTTCATCTCTCCATTATTTTGTAATAGTAATACTGGTTATTATAATACTGCAAGTAAATTATACAAATATATGTTATATAATTACAAACAAATCTCTCGCGCAGTCACACACTCTCTCACACGCACGCTCACATTCATACACTCGCGTCGTTAGCTTGTGATGAACCCTGAAGGACCCTCATTTCCAGTATGACTGAAGAGAGGAAAATTGTGGCACCCGAGCACGCAAGGCTTTCACTACGGTACTTCCATCAAAAATGTATAACCCTACAACTAAAAACTCTTAAAGGGAATAAACTCCATCGGGCAAGGCAGCTTCTCGTACATTTAATAATACATGAGCCAATGGAGAACATGGCGCACATCTGAGCTCTCGCTCCCATCTTTATAAAGACCGCCTTTATTTCAGCACGATAAAAAGGATTCGTATCTTTATACAGGAGTGTCTGCAGACTAGTTTGCGATGTTTATTTGCAGGAAATCTGTGTCTATGACTAAGGTCTGGATGATGATTCAGAGGGTACATTTTTCATGTTTGACCGGCGGTTGACTCCACTCCTGTGTTCCCATCTGCACTGTGTCTCAAGAGCCATGCCCTGTTAAACCTAACCCTCTGAGACACCTCCTTAGCCCAGTCCTGTACCGTCTATGCCACGCCTTGTTAGCCTGAAACTGAGTGCATGTCGAGAATGTGTGCCTTGAGGTGGGGTGGTTAGCGAGTTTGTGTTTGTCGTTAAATATGAGCGCTCAAGCGTGGATAATGTTCTTCTCTGCGGCTTTCATGCTCCGCTGGCCATCGTGTGGATTTTTTCAACAGCTGTGATATATGAGGAGACACACACTCAGAAACACCGGCACACACTTACACACTCGTACACTTGCAAAAACACACTCAAACATGCGCACACACTCACGCACTCAAAAGCAAGCACATTACATTACATTACAGGCATTTAGCAGACGCTCTTATCCAGAGCGACGTACACAACTTCTTATTACATTTACCCATTCATACAGCTGGATATATACTGAAGCAATTCAGGTTAAGTACCTTGCTCAAGGGTACAACGGCAGTGTCCTACCTGGGAATCGAAGTCCAGAAGTCCAGTTCCTTAACCATTATACGACACTGCCGCCCCACAAGCTCACAGACAAGCTCACAAACACAAACACAAGCTCACAGACACACGCATAGGTACACTTACACAGGTTTTTGCACACGCACACAGTCATGCACTTACAATTATACACACTCACAAAACCTCATGCACATACAGTAGCATACGACATGTACATAGTGGCATGCACGCACATACACACACACCTTTTTGTATATGGGGCTGTTTACAGGTACGTTAGAAGCCGGAGACTTGCGTGTCTGATCCGTGTCACAGCCGTGTCCCGTAGCCTGAGCGTGTCTGCTCTGTGTTCCAGCCCAGCTTTGTGAGCGATGTCGGTGCGCCAGGACGCAGCGCGCTGGACAGTGTAGAGGTGGCCTACGGACGACAGGTGAGTGTCTCAGCCAATCTAACTTTCTCGTGATGCAGCGTGTGCTGAATTGCCTACAATTCCCATAATGCAGTTTAAATCAGGCCAGGACAGCTTTCAGAGATATAACTCCATTCAGAGAGTTGATCGCGAACCTGGAACTCCATTACTAGGCTATTACCCCCTCACAGGTAATTATGAGCAGACAGCGGATACGCTTCTGAAGTGCTCATTATGACTCAACAATGTCCAAATATAACGGGGAGCTGTTTTTATCGAGTTAATTTTTTTAAAACAAATTGCAGTGTAAGCCAGATGGTAGAATTTAATGTCACTAGTCTCAAAATTTACCTTTTTAGCATTGCTTTTAATAATGTGCCTCATTATTTTTTAGTCTGTGCAGTCATCTGCTGGTGTTGGTCCACTGTGTTTTCTGACGGCCACAGTCAACGCAGCCATCTACCAGATTTTTTTTAATTTATCAGATTTTTTATTTTATTTATATGCACAAAACAACAGGAAAAACTCTTAACTTGAGAGGGCAGGGTTGTGTTCGCCAACACAAGACAGGCTCCGCTTTCTGGCGTAGTGGCGCAGTTTTCTGGCGGCTTTGGTCAGTGTTTGGAGGGAGGGGAGCGTTTTATGGCCTCCGCCAATCAGTGGAGAGCACCGGAGATGCCCGCTTCGTTCTATATAGGCGAGGCATGCTGGGAGCAGCCAG
Source organism: Ilyophis sp. 1 JC-2022 (assembly GCA_022702515.1). NCBI lineage: Eukaryota > Metazoa > Chordata > Actinopteri > Anguilliformes > Synaphobranchidae > Ilyophis > Ilyophis sp. 1 JC-2022. The sequence goes on from CM040400.1 coordinate 24,350,212, forward strand.
GAGCAAACTGGGTCGTGTCACTCAACACAGCAGATCGATGAGGGCCAGGGGGCATGCAGAGCAGAGCATGCTGGGATATTCATCAGCCTGACCGCACAGTAGGGAGAACGATCTTTCTGAGTTTCATTTGGTTTCTCTCTCTCTCTGTCTCTCTATCTCTCACTCATTTATCTGCCGCTTATTCAGCAGGCCCAGGAACGAGCGCCATGTGCCGCCACATCGCGTGCGGCGTCATCGTCCTCATCTTCGCGCTTTTCTTCGAGGACCTCCTCAACATTTTTGTCCTGTTGGTGCTGTTTTTCATTGCCCGTCGCTTCACGGCGGAGTCGTAGCATGCCCCAGACTGCCACTCGGGTGGGGTCGCCTTCCGCAGCTACCGGCCTATCGATAACCCCCACCCCCCGCCCGCCCCTCTCTCTCGCTACAGATCTACATTTTCAACGAGAAGATCGTGAGCGGACACGTGCAGCCCAACCTGGGGGACCTGTGCGCCTCTGTGGCTGACAGCCTGGATGACAAGGTAGGCCCGAATCTCAGCCCCAGAGCCCCGGTATCCTGTAAGCTCTTGGCTCTCAAACCCTGGTGTTTGAGATCCCCTTTCACCCCCCTTGTGGAGCTTGCATTTGGCTATTCTGTAGAGTCACCTGTAATGCGCCCGATTACACCAAGGGCACAGGCCTACTGGGTGTAAATAATGGAAAAGCACCCAGAACTGGATCTGAAATGAGCTGGCATGTTTCCAGCTCTGCAGTGGTGGGGAAAGGGCAGGGCGAGGCCATTGTGACATTACTAAATCATTTATGAGATCTTTCTGGAAGGTTCTGCCACCCACCGATAGAGATGCGGTACATTGGACCTTCGGCGCCAACATAAACTCTGCCTGTTTCAAAGCCGTTAGTGTCCCAGGCGTGTTTGTGAGCATATACAGTGAGCGATCGTGGGGGAGTACCAGCTGGAAATGGAATAAATTGATTGTGGAGCCACCTTATCCCTGATCTTACCTTTCTTTCTGCACGTGTGTATGCCTGTGTCTGTGTATGTATTTGTGGGTTTCTGTATCTTTGTCTGCGTGTCTGCCTGCGTGTTTGTGTGTCTGCCTGCGTGTTTGTGTGTGTGCCTGCTTGTCTGCGTGTCTGCGGGCGTGTCCGTGCAGAACGTGTCGGAGATGTGGCTGATGGTGAGGCAGATGAGCGACGTGCTGCTGGTCCCGGCCAAGGACTCACTGAAGAGCCGCGTGGCCGTGGACATGCAGATGGCCTTCGTCCGGCAGGCCCTGCAGTTCCTGGAGAACAGGTGAGAGGGAGGTAGAGGGAGGTAGAGGGAGGTAGAGGGAGGTAGAGGGAGGTAGGGGTGTGGTTCGAAGAAGAGAGGTTGAGAAAACAAATCTACTTCCACTCATCTTCCAGTCCTGGAGGGCCACAGCAGCCAAAGTAGGTCTTGGAAACAATGCTTTGCTTCTTCAGCAAATCAGTGACTTAAATTTATCACTTAAGTTCTGAAACACACCAAAAATCCTCCTGGACTGGAATCGGATCTTTTTTCTGTAGCTACAGGGTCTACATCAAATAGCAACTGTGTCCTAAACGCGTTTCCTCTTGGCGTCCATCTTTTCTCTAACAGCTACAAGAACTATACAATGGTGACCGTGTTTGGGAATCTACACCAGGCCCAGTTGGGCGGTGTCCCGGGGACCTACCAGCTGGTGCACAGCTTCCTCAACATCAAACTGCCAGGACCGCTCCCAGGCATGCAGGTAATGACCGCACTGCAAACGCTTTATGACCGGAGATACTGACCACTGCGTTCTATACGAGTGGAGCTACTAACCACAACAGTCTGTATGAATGGAAGTACTAACCACAACAGTCTGTATGAATGGAAGTACTAACCACAACAGTCTGTATGAATGGAAGTACTAACCACAACAGTCTGTATGAATGGAAGTACTAACCACAACAGTCTGTATGAATGGAAGTACTAACCACAACAGTATGCAAGAGGAGATTCTAACCATAACAGACTATATGACCAGAGGTACTAATCGCATCCGTGTTTTCTTTCTGACATTACTACTCGGTGTATATCTCCAGATAAAGTCTTCTCTTTTTGTCTCGTCTTCTCTGTGTGTCTGTGTGTGTTAAAGGACGGAGAGGTGGAGGGTCACCCTGTCTGGGCTCTCATCTATTACTGCCTGCGCTGTGGGGATCTGTCAGCCGCCATGCAGGTGGTAAACCGGGCCCAGCACCAGATCGGCGAGTTCAAAAACTGGTTCCAGGAGTACATGAACAGCCCCGACAGACGGTGAGTCCGCACCGGGTCACACTGGACCGGACCGCGCCACACTGCACACTCCCCAGTATCCTAACTATGCAACTACATTAGTCTCCAATATCCAAGCTACACAACCAGGGATTAGACTCCAATATCCTGGCGATGCAGCCAGGGAGTATTATCCCAGTATGCTAGCTAAACAACCAGGGAGGAGTCTCCATTGTTCTAGCTCAACCTCTCCTCCTCCCTCAAGTTTGGCTCCCGCCACCGAGAATAAACTCCGCCTCCATTACCGGCGCGTGCTTCGCAACAGCGCCGACCCCTACAAGCGCGCCGTCTACTGCCTCATCGGCAAGTGCGACATTGCCGACAACCACGGGGAGGTCGCCGACAAGACGGAAGACTACCTGTGGCTGAAGGTGAGCGTCTCTCCTCTGTGGCCGCCTGTGGCCTCCTGTACACACAGGGCTTGATTTACTAAGACATTTAGTGAGCGCAAAACATTTTAGCCCACGCAAAACCAACAACATGACCGCCCTGCCTACGGAGCTTGCAGCCTCGCCTGAAAATATAAAATGCAAATACTTACCGTTTTGATTTGCGGTAATCTCTCTACGATTGGCTGCTTGGCCTCGCACAGAAGAATGGATTTGTTTAGGTTACGTGAGTCATGTGTCATTGCAGTATCAGAAGTACTCGTCTGTGTCTCCCTGGCCATTGAGAATCTGTGTCATTGTAGTCCAGATGCCTGTGTTTGTGATTCGTGAGACGGATGCACTCGCTGTTCTTAGCCTCGTCTCCCCTGCTACCTCCACAGCTTAACCAGGTGTGCTTCGAGGACGACGGTAGCAGCGCCCCCCAGGATAGACTGACCCTGGCACAGCTTCAGAAACAGCTGCTGGAAGACTACGGTGAGACCTGTCTGTCTGTCTGTCTGTCTGTCTGTCTGTCTCTGTCTGTCTGTCTGTCTCTGTCTGTCTGTGTCTGTGTGTGTCTCTTTCTGTGTGTGTGTCTCTTTCTGATTGTGTGTCTTTCTGTGTGTGTGTGTGTGACTGTGTGTCTGTGTGTGTGTGTGTGTGTGTGTGTGTCTCTGTCTCTGTCTGCGTGTGTTTGTGTCTGCGTGTGTGTGTGTGTGTGTGTGTGTCTCTGTCTCTGTCTGCGTGTGTTTGTGTCTGCGTGTGCGTGTGTGTGTGCGTGTGTGTGTCTGTGTCTGACACAGGCTAAACTCCACTCTGTTGTGAGGACTGGCTCCTGTGACCGCTGCTGGGCTGAAGATCACAGTCTTCATTAAGTCATCTAGCCTCATAGACTGATTTCACTGTTCTGGAACCGCAGGTTCTGCGATAAGCGAGCAGGAGGGAGAAAGTTGGCCAGGGAACCCTCCTCCTCTCTTGTTCTTGCCCTCTCTCCCTATCTCTCTCTCTGTCTATCCTTCTCTCCCTCTCTCACCCTCTTCCCAGCGGCCTGCTGAGCTCAGATAAAGAGCTGCCGTTGCAGCTCAAAAACTTTCGGTCCTCACAATTCTCTTTTCAGTGTGTGAGTGGACTTTTTATCACACTCCCGTTCTGAAATAAGAGAATTGGAGGTGCGAGTCGGACTGAATGCATCAGCAGTTCTCAGAAGAGAAAGCAGAGTGCTTTCCCTCTCTTGTATTCGGTGCGGCGGTTATAATTGCCTGGGAGCCGATAGGTAGCTTCAAATCAAACTAATAACAGGCATCAGCTTTATGCTAATTAGTTGCCGCTTCAGTGGCGGCTGTGTGGTTTCCAGGAGAAAACTAAACTTTTAAAATGTTTGAAGTTTTTATGAGAGAACTTTTTAAGTTTTAAAAATTTTGTTTTACATTGCAAAAATCTTGTCTTTGCCCAGACTTTTCCAAAATGTGCACAGCATAGTATTCTATTTGCCTTTTTTATAATAGTGGCCTGCATTGGTGTTTTGTTGCTGGAACTTTCTTCCGTTTGGCCTGATTCTGACTTTGATCTGCATCAGTATGTTGCTTTCATATTTTTTTAAATTTGCTTTTAAAGGTGTTTTTCTGTTGCTATAATAAAATATTAAGTGGATTTCACAATTTTTATGTTTTTATGCTGGAGTTTGTTTTACATTTATGGGTTCTGTTGATATGTTTTTAGTTTTTTGCTTTGCTTTGCTTTAACACATTTTATCCCCTCCCCCCAGGAGAGTCCCACTTCTCAGCCAGCCAGCAGCCGTTCCTGTACTTCCAGGTGCTGTTCCTGACTGCGCAGTTCGAGGCAGCTGTGGCCTTCCTGTTCCGGGTGGAGCGTCTGCGCAGTCACGCGGTGCACGTGGCGCTGGTCCTGTACGAGCTGCGACTGCTGCTGAAGTCATCGGGCCAGAGCGCTCAGCTGTGTGAGTCCTAACGTCCGTCCAGGGCACCCAGCTGTGTGGGTGCTCATGTCTGTCTGTCTGTCAGGCTGGCCGTATTTTTTCTGAGGATCCATGTGCACTTCCGGCTGTGTGAGTGCAGACTTTATTTATTTGTCTTTCTTGTGTACGGTTCTGCCTACCTGTGTTTAAGGTAGATAATCAGTTTCACGCCATGTGCTTTCCTCCTGCTCTGAGGCGCGGCCTGGTACTTGAGAGCTGCTGGTAGGGGTGGGAATCGAGAACCGGTTCCCGTTAGGAACCGGTTCCTCGGATCCTCGGAATCGTACGCCTTTGAGCTTATAAATTCTCTTATTGATTCCAGCATGTATTCCCGACTGCTACGCATAGCAAAACAATGTCACGTCATGTGTGCTGTTGTTTTTCATTCAGTCAGCGCATGCTGGCAGGCAGAGTTTGTCGCCCCGTCTAAAAATATTAAATGGAAACGGCATTGTTTGAAAACTAATTTAAGCTACTATCATTTCAAAATCAAAATCAAAATTGTGATCCGTCTTAAGAAATCTTCAACAGATTTGTGGTGTGTGGACTTCCCTTGGGAGCCTATAACCAACTCCAAGTGTAAAACTAGTGTTGTGATTGGCGGTAGACTAATCTGACAACGATTGCCTGCTTTTGGAAGCTGTTCTGATTGCAGAAACCAACGCAAACGTTACGGTGCAGTTTATGAAACGTTACGGTGCAGTTTATGAAACACGCCTTGGAGCGTAAGTAACTCATAAGAGTTTGCGATCTAAATATCCCAATCACAGAGCAGTGGTTAAACAACAATATTTTAGCCATCTTTTTTGACATAACGTTAAACTTATAATTTATCCTCTCTTCTCATGTCCTTTTTCATTATTTTCCGATGTCTCATATTTTCTTGGATGTCTGATATTTATAAGCACTCGTATTGATCAAGCCAAATGACGTTTATAATGCCATTTCAATTTACAGAATTATACAATTCTGACTGTTTTAATGGATGCTCTGCCACTTGTGCAGGCATAAATATAGCAGATAAATATTTTCCATGATAGCCTATGAAGAAATATGAAAGTCGAATGCTTTATAATAAATATTTTGTCATTGAATCCATTTTAGATGACGAATCAAAGAGTAATAGTAGGTCTTTTAATAGCCTGGGAGCAAATAATATTTAAGGAATCGATAAAGGAATCGATAAAGAATCGGATTGATAAGCAGAATCGATAATGGCATCTGTATCAATAAAATCTAACGATTCCCATCCCTAGTTGCTGGGCCTGCTGGCATTTATTTTCACCTTAAAATCAACAACTAGCTCAGGTGAGGTGAGTTACAGTAATTGTGCAATAAACCGCTTGAATTGATCAATTAAGCGCTGAGTAACAGTGAAAATGAGCACGCCATGCAGCTGTCCGGGACACAGGGTCGGGGTGGGTTTTTCCCCTGTGTGAATCGCGTAACGCTGTAACTGCTAAATTTCAGCCCTTTTTGTCTTTGCTTTTGTGTCCCCTCAGTGAGTCAGGAGGCGGGCGACCCCCCCATGGTGCGACGCCTCAACTTCATTCGCCTGCTCATGCTCTACACCCGCAAATTCGAGGCCACCGACCCCCGCGAGGCCCTCCAGTACTTCTACTTCCTGCGGTATGGTCAGCCCACGTTTCCCCCTTTTTTAACAAATGCACCAGCATAATTTGCTAGTTCCCGAACTGAGCTTGTCCCGTAGAGGCCGCAGGTTCAATTCCCACTGCCGTCGTACCCTTGAGCAAGATACTTAACCTAACCTGAATCTGACAGCGTATAGACTGTATTTTTAATACATTTAAAATTCCAAAAATGTTATCTGTGTAAATTGCTCTGGATTACAGCGTCTGCTAAATGTCAATTAATATACCATTCTTATCATTTATTTATTTTTTAATCGTGAAGGTAGGTTTAGCTGAGGTTTGTTCAAATAGCTTCTGAATGTGCTGATTCTAATTTCCACTATCTGAAGACGTGAATATGTTCATAATTCTTTTCTTTTAGCCGTATTGCTACGAACACGCAGAAAGTCAGCAGTGTGCGCGTCAGGAAAACGACCAAGACCTTCTTTCTTGCTGTCGGTTCACTGTCACTTTCTGAGCCGAGTCTTTGTCTTCAAATAAATCTCGCACTGTCAATAAACCAATTACCAGCATGTAAAGACGAGCTGCAGTCGAAGCAAGAACGAGGCCCCGCTCGCGACTAATGTTCCCTGACGAGTGCTTTTATTTACCTTTGGTTGCCGTTTGTTTAACGCTTCAGAGAATGACAGTCAGGACTACGTTAAGGTATTCAGTCGCATGTTTAGAGGTGAGCCTTATCGCTTCTCTTTAGACGGCCGACTCGCTGAAACTGGCCGCAACTGGTCTTCATAAATAACTTAGTGTGGGCTATGAATGCGTCATGAATTATACAGGGAGGCTTGTTCATGAAACCTTGGGCTGAAAACACTGGATGACTAATTTAAAGTTCCTGTGGCTCGCAATTGTACCCCAACTACTGAAAAAAGGTTAATCTCACACTAAATTATCATACAATTAAAGAGTAAGTACACCCACTGTCTCAGCCTGTCTCCGCCTACTACACAATTCAGAAAAATACTTTGTGGGGCGAGGGAGAGGGGTGGGGGCGAAGGAGCTGTGTCCATCGTCATTTGCATAAATTAACGTACATTGGACAAATTATTACGTATAACTCGGATCAAACTGTCAAACTAGACATTGCACATCAAATATGAATCAAGATTCAGCAACTGCATGGCCCATTTCTCACTTCAAATATTTTCAGAAACATATTTTAGTGGTCTATTTAGGTGGAATAAGAGAGTTTATGAACAGGACGCCACGTTGTGTCAGTTTAAAAACGTGGACCCGAAACGAACGTAACTTAGTGGGTCTAACCAATCAGATGCCAGCTGTTTCCGTTGTGGGCGAGAACAATTATCCACATGATGTAGAGGTACCTCCAAAGAGATACTCTGACATCACGATTGGAGCGGGGGCAGTGTGGGGAGCAGAAAGGAAATTTCAACTGTTAGGGGCAGCACAAAGATGCTTTTCTACCAGTTTCTTATGGTATACAATATTATTTCAGAATTGTTGAAATAACGGAATGCATGAATAAGTTTCATTATAAGGTAGGCATACAAGCACGTTTACAGCGGGGAAAAAAAGTGATATAGGGTGTACTTACTTTTTAAAATAGTCTTTAATGGGTTTTACAATGAATGATAATAAAGAACTTATTTGTACAGCACTGTTCATGCATAGAAACAAGCAGCTCAAAGTGCGTCAGAGAGAAGTAAAAAAATTAAACATGGCGGCACACTATTTAAATTAATGATTTATGGAACTATTGTATGATGACTTGGATTAGATCTGATTAGATACTGTGTGTTGCAGGACACTGATTGGAGACTGCGTATTGCAGGGCTCTGATTGGACACTGTGTATTACAAGGTTCTGATGAAACTCTTTTTGCTTGGTTCATACGTTCCCATCTCTCCATGTTATTCACAGGAATGAGAAGGATAGCCAGGGAGAGAACATGTTCATGCGCTGTGTCAGCGAGCTGGTCATCGAGAGCCGAGAGGTGGGTCCATGCATGCGTGCGCGTGCGTAATAGCTAAACAAGTTGGGAGATATTAATAATAATAATAATGCCTTGCATTTATATAGCGCCTTTCTCACCAACCGGTGACTCAAACGCTTTACAGTGATTAAAGGGAAACTCGCCTCTACCACCACCAATGTGTAGCACCCACCTGGGTGAAGCAACGGCAGCCATTTTGCGCCAGAATGCTCACCACACATCAGCTGAGGTAGAGAGGGAGAGAATGATTTTAGCCAATTAAACTGGGGGATGATTAGGTGGCAGATTGAAAGAGCCAGGTTGGGAATTTAGCCAGGACACTGGGAAAACCAGTGCTCCATCTCATTGTTCAGGAGAAATGTCTTAGCATCCAGAAGTCCTGTAAGTGTATAAAGTCTGTAAGGTATACATTTTATTGTGGATTCTAATAGTGTTCTTCTGTGTATGTGAGCTGGGATAGATTCACTCTATAGCAATGGCCCTAAAAACATAATGCTTTAACTTATTTTTTATTTTTTTAAAACAGTTTGACATGCTCCTGGGACGACTGGAGAAAGACGGAAGCAGGAAGGTAAGGTCATTTCTTCTCATTTACAATCTTCCAGAACGTTCTGAGGCGAGGCACTACTCAGAACTTGGAAAACTTAATTTGCGTAGTTTTCAGCACTCTAGAAACCCGTAACCCGGGGGAACAGAATCCCCGGGAAGCCACCGGACGGCGTCTGTGCTGGTATTCAGACGCTTTTCTTGTTTCTTTAGCCCGGGGCCATCGACAAGTTCGCCGGAGACACACGGGCCATCATCAGCAAAGTGGCGCTGGAGGCCGAGAACAAGGGCCTGTTTGAGGAGGCGGTCAAGCTGTACGAACTGGCCAACGTAAGGGCGCTCCCGCACAAGGAATTCACCGAGCTCTGCACACCGCGCCTCGGCACCCGTTTGGGTGTTTGTAATGCCATAAAACCCCTTGCTGCGCTTGGCTGACGGCCGTGAGGCATGGCATAAATTAAGTTTATCATTTAATACTCCCGGTGCCATCAACTTTAATAGCTTAGCCGTCGTCAGTTTAGCGTAGGAGAGATTAACGGAATGATGTACAAAGAGCTTTCAATGTAAGCTCCCTGACTTATGCTTTCAATGAATCACTCGGTCTCTCTTTTCACTTTTCTTTCTTTACCTGTGAGTCTCTGCCTCACTTTTCTTCTCTCTACCTCAGTCTCATTTCTCACCCCCTTTTCCTCTCTATCATTCTCTCTTTCTCTATTCAATTCAATTCTGTAATGCTTTATTGGCATGACGACCATTAAGCAATTTGCAAGGAAACAAAATAAAGACGGACAATTAGTACAGTTGCAATAAAGAAAATTTAAAATACAATTAAAAATAAAAAAACTGAAATGCATAGGCATAAGTTTAAAAAAATATACACTGGTATATTAAGAAGAAAACCAATAATAATTAATGATAATAATAATACAATTACCTCTCTCTCTCTATCTCTCTCAGAACCCAGATAAGGTTCTGGAGCTCATGAACAGGTTGTTGAGTCCAGTGGTTGCCCAGATCAGCGCCGCCCAGTCCAACAAGGAGCGGCTGAAGAACATGGCACTGGCCGTCGCAGAACGGTAAGACCGGAGAACAGAGCCAGTGCATTATGGGGAAGGCCAAGTCCTCCCACTTAAGAGTAGTGGTGGAAGAATAAGGTAGAGCTCCAATTAGCTGTCAATCACTGATTTGTTTGAAGCAAACTAAAGGAAAAACACAGATTGGTTCGAATCATTGCGTTACTGGTAGCATATGGTAGCTTCTCCCATTTTGGTGTCATATCTTCTTTTCCCATCCCTAGTTATCAGTGACATCATAGCATAATGGTCTGAATCTTCACAGAGCTGGGGGGGGGGGGGCAGTGTGGTGCATTGTGGGAAAACTTGTAGAAGTAAATTCCTCACACCATTTTGCTTTAGTAGATGTTCTGCCTCCAGACAGCCAGATATCCATAAACAAAAATGATAAAAAAATATGCATTATTTCTACATACACAAAGGTGTAAGAAATTATGTTTCAACACAGCGACTTTCTCTACAGGTTCCTGAAGGTTACGGATTACTTGTGCACTTCTGCTATTGACTTTTTGAACCAGATTACCCATGATAAACATTAAATTTTACTCGAAGGTCTCCTTATTCTGTGGTACATTGTGGGAAGGCCCAGGTCCCGTAGCTCGTAGCCTGGTCATTGGCAGGGCACGTTGCCACGGTGACAGACCCGTGTTCCTTTTCACCGCAGTTACCGGACCCACGGCATCGCGGGGGAAAAGTCCGTGGACAGCACCTTCTACCTGCTGTTGGACCTCACGACGTTCTTCGACGAGTACCACGCAGGCCACATCGACCGTGCGTATGACGTGAGTGCGACAGAGAGAAGTTCTTAGAGTCTTGCAGGGAATCTATCGCGTTACAGTTTGTCTGTTTTGCTCGGCAGACCATGAGGGCTCTCGTACGATCGCTGTTTCTCACTCTCTCTCCCCTCTGGATTTCTCCATTTCTCCACTCCCCCCCAAACAACAACATGCTCTCTTTCCCTCTCACTCTCTCTCTCTCTCTCTCTCTCTCTTTCTCTTTTGAGAGCTGCTCAATCTTTCTTTCTGTCCTCCCTCCCCCTTTTTGCATGCACCCCATCTTTTTTCTCTTTCCCTCTCTCCCTCCCTCTCTTTCTGTCTCTCCCTCCCTCTCTTTCTCTGTGTCTCCCTCCCTCTCTTTCTCTCCCTCCCTATCTTTGTTTCTCTCTCTCCATATCTCTATCTCCCTCTCTCTGTCTCCCTCCGTCTGTCTTTCTTTCCCTCCCTATCTCTCTGTCTCTCCCTCCCTCTCTCTATGTCTCTCCCTCCCTCTCTCTCCCTCCCTCCCTCTGTTTTGTTCTCCATCTCTCTCTCTCCCTCTCTGTCTCGCAGGTGATGGAGAGGCTGAAGCTGGTTCCCCTCAGTCAGGACAGTGTGGAGGAGAGAGTTGCGGCCTTCCGGAACTTCAGCGACGAGGTGAGGCGTGTTTCTCTTCTTTTCTCTTGCAAGAGAGCGAGAATGCCATCAGTCTCTGCACCTCTTATGTAAGCTCTCTGACTTATGATACACATGCGCCTGGTCCAATTCCAAGGTCCGGCACAACCTATCGGAGGTCCTCCTGGCCACCATGAACGTCCTGTTCACGCAGTACAAACGCCTGAAGGGGGCGACAGCGGGCACCCCAGGCCGGCCGCAGCGCTCCATGGAGGATCAGGATTTGGTGAGGGGCGGGGCTGAGGGGTAAAGGGTAGTCAGGGACTTCAAATGTATTTTTTTCAATGTGTTCAAATTGCAATTCTTCAGATGTAGGTCATGATTTTATCAAGAATGTCAGATAAAATGAGCAATTGGGCTAATAAAATAAGAACAGAAGTAATGAAGTTGTGAAAAGGATCTGCCCTTGTCACACAGACCCCGGTATTGTAGGCTCACACTCTTTACATTTGATGAGAACTAAGAGGGCGGCCTTTGAAACTGACCTGGGATCAGTCTTGAATTAAGCGGGAAGGAAAGCTGGATACTCTGAATTTTAGAAGGCAGCGCGTGTGTGCGAAGCGGCGCGACTGCGTTACGCGCAGACGTGTGATGTCACGCCCCGCCCGCTCTCTCTTGCAGCAGCTGCGCAGTCAGGCCCGGGCGCTGATCACGTTCGCCGGGATGATCCCCTTCCGCATGGCGGGAGACACCAACGCCAGGCTGGTCCAGATGGAAGTATTAATGAACTGACCAATCAGCTACCACCAACCCTCCCCCTCCCATTCATATTGTGTTTCTCTGTTCTCCTTTATATTTGTAATTTTTCATACATTTGAAATAATAAAAAAAAAAATTAAGTTTGCTTTTCCTTTTCATTCGTTTTAATTTTTGTCACGTTCTGTTGTTTCCTCGTCTGTTTTTTTTGTCGTTTTGTTTTTCAGTCTTAATTTGTTTTGTGTTATTGCCCTGTGAATGCAAATGGGGAGGAATTCATTTTTAAGTAGCATTCCCAGTTAAGATGTTTTTTTCCAGAAATGCTGAGTCATTATAATTGCACTCCTTTAGTTGTGTGTTTCTTTACACACGGCCTTATTTCATGTTTCACATCAAACCATTTTATTTGGCTGATTTAAATTGCTTGTTTTTCTTGGCTCGGACTGTTGAGGTAATGTACAACAGCCATGTCTCATATGGGTTTTTATTCCATGGAATTTCAAACTCAGTGCTCTGTCTACATCTCAATGCCACCCTCATCACAGGTCTGGACTAAACCAAGAGCCTGATTTACAGAGACCTTTAGCATGTGAAAAACCTTTTAGCACAAGCAAAACTAATGACACAACCAATGATTGGTGCAAAACAAATACCATGGTCAATCATTGGTCATGTAATTGCTTTTGCGTGTGCTAAAACTTTTGCACATGTTAAAGGAGTATTTTTACCCAAATGGGAAAAACCACAGGCTAGTTCACCATGCAGCCAGTAGGTGGCAGTGTTGCAGTAATGTGGTATAAATATCTTGTGGATTTATTCAAGACCTCAATGTGAGATGAGTGAGTGTCAGGTGATGTGACTTCAAAAGGTATGGATTTAGTTGTGTACCTTTAATAATGGCACCATTAGTGTGCCGTTAGCTAGTGATGGCCCTCTTGGCGATGCTCAAATATGTTCTCTACAAAAGCACTTTAAAATATCTTTAGTGCCGTGCTCAACATATAAGGCACAGGAACTTATTATTGTGGGTTGAAAATGCAGGTGGAGCCCTGCTGCGTGATGCACACTTACCTCAGTTGCTCAGGCTGTGTCCCAAATGGGTCCCTATTTCCTAAATAGCTCACTACTATTTTGTCAGCCATTTTGTAGTGTGTCCCATTTTAGAAGAAATGCAGGAATGCACTGCGTAGTACAGGAGTTCAACATAAATGTGTCGCCTTGTAAACGACCCTAAATACAGGCTTTGGCCAAGCATTCCTATCGCGATGGCCTGTCAGCAGCAGTGTAGCCGGTAGGCTCTTGCAGTCAGAAGCAGGCAGTTATCGTAAAGGAAAAACAAGTGTCATTTCTAAAATAAAATGCACACTTGTCTCCAAACATTACAATTATAAAATTTTAGTTGAATATATTGTTGTCTGGAGTGCCACCCTTTTTTCCTTTACAAGGTAAGCGCTAAATCTTGAGCTTATCCTAGTGACGGTCTCCCTCTGTTTCCCCTTGAGAATGAGTTCAGCCCCGCGGCTACATCAGCCCAGAAGGAAAAGCCTGCAGGAGGTCGCGCTGGGATTGGCGTCCTATCAGAACAGTGGCTCTCCAACACGACAGGCCTGTGAGACTCTTCCTCTCTCCCTTCTCTCTGTTTTCCCACCCCTGCAGCGCACGTGTCCTGTCCGCTTCCCCTAAAACTGGAACGTTTGGAAGGTTTTGTGTTTCCGCACCTCAGACAGCGGGGTTGGTGGTACATAGGGCGGATCTGGCTGATCGTACGATATACTTCAACAGCATGATTCTGCGCGTGTGATGAAAGGAGATATACTGAAGTTCTATGTAGCCATTCCCTGTGTTTGCAGAGTTTAGAAATGGTCTTAAAACATGCCGAAAAGAAAAGTGCACACCAGTCTGGTATTTCTGTACCTATCCACCTGATTGGTGATGTTCTAGGGGTCGGGAGACGCAGATTGTCACTGATCGTTATATCTACTCGATTGTTCAAGCTTTCAGTTGCCCCCATGATATCACGCTATAACTACACTCTAACTATAATGGAATTTGTGCAGCCTTTTCCTGCCAGTAGATGGATTGTTGGGAGACTGCTGCCCTGAGGTTGTGTTAAGGAGGAAGGTGGATTTGGTGCAGTGTTGGAACACAGATCTGACCAAGCTGCATAGCACCATTTAGCCCCGCCCCCCTTTAACACAGCTCCTTAACATTGCCTGAGATTCACACTGCCACACCCAACCATCGGCACATACTGGGTACTCTCTGCTACTCGTTTCCATGGAGACCCAGCAATGGGTGTGCTCCGCCCACTTGCTTCCATAGAGACTCTGCCCTGGGAACGCACAGTAGCCCACACCTCGTCCCCGACCCCTGTTTCTGTAGAAATTGAATCTTATGTTTGGTAGCAGGACATGCTCTGGGCTTTCGCTACCATGGAGACCAGCCAAGTGTGCCGCCCTCTTGTTGTCACGGAGATTCAAGTAAACTTTCGTTGCCAGTTATGCTGGGCCACGCCGTTCCTCTGGAAGCTCAGAAGAGGGTATGTTTTCCCTGTACCCATGTCACCATGGAGATGGAACAGGTATGGGTGCCGCAGCTGGTGTTGTGAATCAGGCCGATGCCGCCCGACTGCTAGAACCCGGCTATTTCACAACACCAGGGTGGCACCGTGCCACTGCCTACGGGTCTCCAGGATCACGGGATCGCCAAGACAACCACAGTGCCTGGGAGCAGTGCCTCTGTTGTGTCATTTATTGTTGCGATTGTTTTTCATGATGTTATTTTGACAGTATTGCTGTTAACTGTTTATTGGGTTAAAAAGGCATCATTCTTCAACTGAAACTTTTGCTTAAATTATTTTTATTTTTATTTTTATTTTTTATCTGTAACATAGCACTCCTGTTGTGAACTGTATGTGTGGGGTGTTGTGTGAAAAAAAAACACTGCCAAAAAAAACAATAAATTACACTGTATAAATAAAGTGGAAAGCACCCAGCACCATCTAACTCAAATTAATGGAGATAAAATGACCGAATGAACTTACTGAATCTTCAAAACTTTCCTGTGTCACCTCTGCAAAAATACCACTGATCTTTATAGCAAGTGGATGGTCTGATTTTGTGGGCTCTGTAAATGGGGACTAGGTATCAGAGTGATGTCAAGATTAGTTAATCTAGCACAAAATATTGCATATATGGTGTGTCCATCAATGACCCTGATTTAATTCGTTTCTCCATGTGTCGCCTTCCTTCACGCTGATAAGAATTTTTCTGGGAAGGTAAATTCACTCTTTTACTCTTTACTGTTTTATTCTTAAAGCAGACCATGGCATTACAGAATTATGGCAAATGGCAATACCAATCGTTACAGTATTTAGAATCTACAAGGGATGTGAGAATTGTTCTTATTCATCTCATAGGCAAACACTGGATAAATATACATTGAGAGATTTTGGGGCCTGCAGTCATACATGTTGGTACAATGATTTTACAATCGATACCGAAGACATGCATGTGCAATATAAGTAATGAGAAATAAATGGAACAATTCGTCCCAAAGTGAAAAGAAGGAACCCTCAATGTGTGCATCTGCCGACTATATAAAAAAAATTTAAATCAAAAGTTTTCGACAACCTTTATTTTTTCCTCAGGGCCCATATTTATAAAGTATTGCAGTATTCTGATCTAGGATCAGTTTGACCTTTTAGCTCATAAAAGATAAAGTTAGGATACCTGATCCTCGATTGGTATTCCTTCTCGGGGACGCCTTATGAATACAGGATCAGACCTCTTACCATGCAAGGTGAAGGCCCGCCATTTTGGGATTTCATGCTCTATTATTCATTAATAATGACCAATATTTCCCTGGAGTAGGAGCTTTGGGCCTGTTCTGAGGTCAACATGAGTTAACACATATTTCAGACTGCCCAAGTTAATAAAAAACGTGGTGAACACACGGGATGGACAAGGTCACCCTGAGAAAAGCAGGTGTGGCTTTTGTCTTGAACACAACATGGCCAGAGTGTATTTATTTATGCTGTACTAATTGGATCTCATCTTTATAGTCTTCTTGAATATTGACAGTATTGTCACACAGCTTTTAATGCAGCTGTGCTATTTTTAGTGACAAGATATAAATCAGATCTGTATCTGTCGGTCTGTATTAAGGTCATCTGGGTCACTTAAATTATTTTATTCATTAATACACTTTGTTTGACCAGAAAGCTCAGCTATGAAATAATGTCCCATTTATATTGAGGATCTGGAGTTAAACGAGGAAGAAGAACAGGTTCAATTAATATTTATTGGGGAATGAGGAGGTTACTAGAGTGTGTGATACATCATGAGAGTTACCAGATTATCCATAATATATTCTCTAAGGATAAGACAACAGGGTTGTGACAATTTCCTTTGATAATGTGCCATGACATCTGTAATAGCCAATCTGTCAGGTTTTGGGACAGATTACAAACATTGATTTATAGAAATAAACTATGATACTTATGCCTGGTCATCACTCATCCATATTAAAGTGCTGTGTATGTAACAGAAAAAAATCACAAAGCATTTTGTTGAGCTAACTACAGGATACTGTTTTAGTGAGTTTACCTGTAAGGTTGTATAGCTACAGTACATACATTTTTGTGCCACATGGATTATTCGGGTCCTCAGTACAAAAAAACTGGATTACATAATATTAGTAATAATAAGTATAACGAGGAATAAGAGATGTTTATTAAAAGAAAGAAACACTTGTTTTCCCCACAAAGAAAGCAAGCTCTCCATTATCCAACCCAGCACTAGTGAAAGGATAACAGTCACCAGCAAACATGGCAGAGCTACAGTACAGGTGCAGCTCAAAAAATTAGAATATCGTGAAAAAGTTCAATATTTTTTGTCACTCATGTCAGAAAGTGAAACTCATATATTATATAGATTCATTACACATAGAGTGAAATATTTCAAGCCTTTATTTCTTGTAATTTTGATGATTATGGCTTACAGCTAATGAAAACCCAAATTCAGTGTCTCAGAAAATTAGAATATTACATAAGATCAATAAAAAAGGATATTTTAAACAAAAATGTCAGCCTTCTGAAAAGTATGTTCATTTCTATGCACTCAATACTTGGTTGGGGCTCCTTTTGCATGAATTACTGCATCAATGCGGCGTGGCATGGAGGCGATCAGCCTGTGGCACTGCTGAGGTGTAATGGAAGCCCAGGTTGCTTTGATAGCGGCCTTCAGGTCGTCTGCATTGTTGGGTCTGGTGTCTCTCATCTTCCTCTTGACAATACCCCATAGATTCTCTCTGGGGTTCAGGTCAGGCAAGTTTGCTGGCCATTCAAGCAGAGTAATACCATGGTCATTGAACCAGCTTTTGGTACTTTTGGCAGTGTGGGCAGGTGCCAAGTCCTGCTGGAAAATGAAATCAGCATCTCCATAAAGCTTGTCAGCAGAAGGAAGCATGAAGTGCTCTAAAATTTTCTGGTAGATGGCTGCGTTGACTGTGGACTTCAGAAAACACAGTGGACATGGCACCCCAAATCATCACTGACTGTGGAAACTTCACACTGGACTTCAAGCAATGTGGATTCTGTGCCTCTCCACTCTTCCTCCAGACTCTGGGACCTTGATTTCCAAATGAAATGCAAAATTTACTTTCATCTGAAAAGAGGACTTTGGACCACTGAGCAACAGTCCAGTTCTTTTTCCTCCTTAGCCCAAGTAAGACGCTTCTGATGTTGTCTCTGGTTCAGGAGTGGCTTGACACGAGGAATGCGATATTTGTAGCCCATGTCCTGGATTCGTCTGTGCGTGGTGGCTCTTGATGCACTGACTCCAGCCTCAGTCCACTCCTTGTGAAGCTTCCCCAAATTCTTGAATGGATTTTGCTTGACAATCCTCTCAAGGCTGCGGTTATCCCGGTTGCTTGTGCACCTTTTCCTACCACACTTTTTCCTTCCACTAAACTTTCTATGAATATGCTTGGGTACAGCACTATGTGAACAACCAGCTTCTTTAGCAATGACCTTTTGTGGCTTACCCTCTTTGTGGAGAGTGTCAATGACTGTCTTCTGGACATCTGTCAAGTCAGCAGTCTTCCCCATGATTGTGTAGCCTACTGAACCAGACTGAGAGACCATTTAAAGGCTCAGGAAACCTTTGCAGGTGTTTTGAGTTAATTAGCTGATTAGAGTGTGACACCATGAGTTTCCAATATTTAACTTTTTCACAATATTCTAATTTTCTGAGACACTGAATTTGGGTTTTCATTAGCTGTAAGCCATAATCATCAAAATTACAAGAAATAAAGGCTTGAAATATTTCACTGTATGTGTAATGAATCTATATAATATAGGAGTTTCACTTGAGTGACAAAAAATATTGAACTTTTTCACGATATTCTAATTTTTTGAGCTGCACCTGTATATTTTAAATGGTTATCAAAGTGCATTGAAACTTCCTGATACAAGTGTCAAAAAATATCATTTATTTTAAGCAGGTTGAGACCTCTTGTGTCCTTGCGATTTTCTTGTAAGGTTATCTGGGCACAGATCAGCAGTTATTCAGTGTAATCATTGTGTTTTACAAGCAGTGTTCTTGTACAAAGCCTCAGGGTGGTCATTTAAAAAAAAAATCTAAATACCTTCAAAAAAATTCCTTGACGGATGTAACATTACCATTACACGTGTGCCTGCTGGCCCTGAAACGGATGCCAGGCGATTACAGCCAGCTCTGGGGCGTATAAAAACCCTAACTGGCGACATGGATCTCTTGAGTCCACTGCAGCAATGGCAGATGTACCATCGGCCGAATCGGTGATCTTGACCGCCGTTAACAACCAATGCAATGTGCCACCGGCAGCTTGTAATGAGGAATATTCAAGGTTCTTTTATAACAATGCAAATGACTGTACTTACCACGGCGATGCAAACTCTCAAAGCTCCAAGCCGTTCACAGGCTATGATACTCTGGACGCCCCACCAAACTACGATTTTTATGGCAACACTGCGGTCCAAGGGAGAGTGCGCAAGTCAAGGCCTTCGCTCTACCAGCTACACTCTACTTAAGGTGAGTCCAAGTTATTAGAAAGTGAATACGGGACTATAAATAAATGATACAATACAGTTTCACAGACTGCATAGTTTGGCTAACTTTGTGTTCTGCATTTTGACTATATTATTTTGTGAAAATACATAACCACATAATCTGAGTGGAGCTTGCATGTTCTCTCGGTGTCCGCGTGGGTTTGTTCCGGGTTCCTCCCACAGTCTAAAGAAAGACACACAGGTTAGGCTAAATTGACTCTAAATTGCCCATAGGTACGATTGTGTGTGTGAATGGTGTGTGTGCCCTATGATGGATCTCCAATCCTGGCCCTGAAGACCTACAGGTTCTAGGCTGGTTCTAGTTTTCACCTTGAAAGTCCAACAACAAATTCATACCCAGAGAATTAGATGATGTGGGTTAACTGTGTATTCAACTGTTTTAATGTTTTAAGTAAATTCAGAGCTCTCTGAACCAGACCTGAGGGACACTGGCAAATAAGAATGATATGGAGCATATAAGCAGTGTAGGACAGAGTCCTCTATGATCCACTGAAGATTAACAGATTTGTCTCCCCTCCTCCTTCTTGCAGGAGGATGGTATCCCCCCACCAATGTATGAGGAGGCCAACCGATCGACTCGTGGGGGCATTAAGGGTGGGGAGAGCTCGGAGGATGAGGGGGAGACAGAGCCTCAAGTGGAGCCGGCGAGGTTTGGATGGGTGCAGGGGGTTATGGTGAGACAAACGGCTCCGCAACAAAACAATAAATGCACTGTAGCAACATTACTAAAACAGTCAACAATGTGAAAACACAGACAAACCATTCAATTCCCACGCCAACACAGTGAAAATGGTCAACACGGTAACAATATAGTCAGAACAGTCAAGGCGTCGGTTTTACAGCTAATCATAGAAAAAGATCTCCAGAGATTTCCTGCTGTTTGGGCAGTCATAAGGCAGGCAGTCAGAAGTATCTGACGAGGTATTTGAAAAGTGTACTTACAGAATGAGGCAGTGTGCAACATCCTCTTCCTGTTTTCTAATCGATCCAAGTGTCATAAGAATGTGAGAATGACTTGGATGTCTCAACCCCACAAATCTCCCCCCACCCCACCCCACCCCACCCCACCAACACCTCCAGATCCGCTGTATGCTGAACATCTGGGGGGTGATTCTGTACCTGCGACTGCCATGGATTACGGCACAGGCAGGCATTGGTAAGTGAGATGAAGTACATTACATTATAGGCATTTAGCAGATGCTCTTATCCAGAGCGACTAACACAACATTTATTTTGCATTTATACATAGTATCCATTAATACAGCTGGATATATACTGAAGCAATGCAGGTGAAGTACCTTGCTCAAGGGTACAACGGCAGTGTCCGACCCGGGTGTGTGTGTGTGTGTGTGTGTGCAAGTGTGTCTCATAAGTAAGTGAATGCGTGTGATTTGAAAGTGTATGTGTTGGGGGTGTGTTCCGGCTAAATTTGCCACTACAAACTTTTTGTCTCAAAAGAGATATTTTTTCACGTGTAGCTTACGCACGGTACTGTTTGTACGTTCACTCCCCTCCTCCTTTTTTTGGTTTGGAATCTTGATGTTTTAAGAGCAAAGTCATTTCGTATATTGTATGCATTTATTTGTGTACCTGAATGAGGTGTTCAAGCAGGTGTTTGTGTAAACACTCTTTCGTTTGTGTAAACACTCAGGTCTTACGTGGGTCATCATCCTTTTGTCCTCCTGCATCACAGGCATCACTGGCTTGTCCACCTCCGCTATTGCTACCAATGGCAAGGTCAAAGGAGGTACAGCACACCCATTTATCAAGGGCAATGTTTGCACAGTAGCTACACTTCCCTCTCTGAAACTGGAATTATTGTGCGTTCAATAGTGTGTACCGTGCTACAAGCAATTTGACTTCCTGTTTGTAAGTTTCTGTACTGGACTTCCTGTCTGCTCAGTAGCAGAACTGTACTTCATGTCTTTTCGTTGGTTGGACTGTACTTCCTATCAGTAAGTAACTGAATTGCACTTTATGTGTGTTCCTTAACTGGACTGTACTTCCTGTATTGTTCAAAGACTGAACTGTACTTCCTGTTTTGTTCCTCTCAGTGATGCAATTTTCTCTTCCTCCTGTAGGTGGTACTTACTTCCTGATCTCACGCAGTTTAGGTCCTGAGCTTGGCGGATCCATCGGGCTGATTTTCGCCTTTGCCAATGCTGTGGCGGTTGCCATGCACACCGTGGGCTTTGCGGAGACTGTGCAGTCACTCATGCAGGTATACAGTGGGCATGGGAGTCGGGCTGGGTTGAGGTCTGTGAACTTGGCCCTTCTACAAGTCATTTGTACAGGGGTGTTTTTGAATAATTGGGCTTGAACAGTTGAATAGTTGGGCCTTGAAGGATCCTTGAGGAACTTTTTCCGGTAACACTTTACATTAAGTTGCACCCATACCAGCGTAGTTAAATTGTACCTAATTTGGTAAGAAGAAGTTATTTCTGAGTGTCTTCTACATAGATAACATGGAACAACAGTTTGCGGTATTCTTAATTACACATTATTACACAATATTTTGAAATATTTAATTTATACTCACAGGCCACATCGTCATGATACACAACAAACAAACCACGCCTGTTCATTTCACAATGTGTTCTTATGATATGGAATTATTTCATTTTAGCAGCAGAGATGTAACAGGGCTGGCCTTGTTTCACATGTGTCATTAAGAATACCACTAACTGCTGTTCCATGTTAACTACATTGGATTACTCGGTAATAACTTTTTGTTACCAAATTAGTTGCAATGTAACTACACAGGTATAAGTGCAACTTAATGTAAAGTGTTACCGAAAAAAGTTCCTCAAGTATCCTTCAAGGCCCAACTATTCACCAAGTGTTACTCTTTTTTCTTCCCCGACCTGCACCCCCCTTCCAGGAGAATGGCTCCAGCATGGTGGACCCCATCAATGACATCCATATCATTGGAGTAATCACAGTCACCTTCCTGCTAGCTATATCTCTGGCCGGGATGGAATGGGAGTCTAAGGTCAGTCAGGTCACCAGAGGGCGCTCTTTTAAATTCACATATAACATTCAGGGCTCCACAACGGTGGACCTGGAGGGACCCTGGGAGGTACTTGTTTTTGTTGTTAATCAGCTCTTAATTGATCAGTTAATGTTGTTGTTAGCACAATTAACTTGTGAGCACAATTAACAGCAAAAATCTGCTGACCCTCCAGAGCCAGGGTTGGGGAGCCCTGCATAACATACACACTGTTGGAAGGCATGGCGTTGTCTTTCACAGTGAAGTTTGTGTAGTGACGTGGGTTTCAGCACATCTTTTTTAGCACACTTTTGTTGTGGTAAAGTAGAGCAGGACCAAGTTTTAGGCCCCAGCCCTAGCATTGCTGGTGTTTAAACGGAATGCTCTGCTCACAGGCCCAAGTGATATTTTTCCTGGTCATTATGATCTCTTTCGTAAACTACTTTGTGGGCACCGTCATCCCAGCCATGCCCCACAAGCAGGCCAGAGGCTTCTTCAACTACAGAGGTCAGTGGTCATTTTCTTTATTATGTTTATTTTAAACTTGATTTGCTGTTCTGAGTTATATCAGCTCTTCTCTGGGGCCATTATACGTTGCTAATTGATAGCTAAAAATCTTCTTCATTGCACAATTTCATTGTCTTTCTTTTGGCAACCCTTTTAGTTAGTTATTGTCAATCATTGTTAGTTTGTTTTCAAGCCGTTACTGAATTGCATGCTTTGGGATACTTGAAAGAGCATCATTCCTAAGAAATGCTTATTTCCCCTTCACTGCCTTTTTGTCTCTAGCGGATATTTTTGCTGCCAACTTTGTGCCGAGCTGGCGAGGGCCAGATGGCAGCTTCTTTGGCATGTTCTCCATCTTTTTCCCCTCGGCAACGGGCATCCTCGCTGGTGCCAACATCTCTGGGGACCTGAAGGCAGGTTCATTTATTTGGCTTGGCACATTTCCTTATCCAGGGTGACCTATTGTCAGGGCTGGGAAAAAATACTAAATAGTGTGCCTTTGAAATACTGTCCATCCTTGCCTACCATAAATATCACGTACAGTATATTTATATATTTATTTTCATAAATATTCAAGCAGCTGCATATTAACTGATGAAGCTCAGGTTACAAACTTAAGGAGTCAGAATTGAGTATGTAACTTGTGTTAGAAGCCAGTCTCTTCCAGTACTGTAGTTTATTTTATAGGGAATACTGTCTGCAGAAAGGTCAAGTCGGTACAATTTCTGTTCAGTCAATCCAGGAAACAACTTGAAATGTAATTAATTATTTATTTGTTTTTTAATTCTCATGGAACACTCTGGGCATTTTTATTTTGAGTTCATGAATTGATATTCATTTCCAGTTCCTTCATTGAATGAATTGAAATTGAATTGACAACCAACCCTGGTTGATAGTGTATCACCAACGACAGTGGGTGTAGGATAGAGGGCCTAAAGAGGAGCATCTTCTGAGAACCAATGAAAATATTGTATATACGGCTGTTGCTTCATTGTGTGGTTGTACATGTGTTTTAATTGTCTCTTAAATTAATTAATTCATTAATTCACTCACTTTCATAGTCATTCTAACTGTGGTTCTGGTGGGTAGGATCCAGCTGTAGCGATTCCCAGAGGAACCATGACGGCCATATTCTGGACCACGATATCCTACCTCCTCATCTGCGCCACCATCGGTGAGCTCACTTGCACCCTACACCCTGTCATCTCTCCGGGAACTTCCGCCAATCAGCCATCAGTCATACCTTTTACTCATCTCTGCCTGCTTCGCACGTTGTTCAAAAACAGCAAAATGTTTCATTTTTAAAAATTTCGTTTGATGACGTTATGTGCATCTCATACTGAGGTCCTGGACTGTCCAGTTTTTCTTCTGTGTCTGCCAGTTTTCAGTGTGTCTCAGCACTTAAGTGTTTTATTTAATCACTGATTGGCGAAAGACTATGTCCACCTTGTTTCCAAGGCCTAATTTGATTGCTGACTGAAAGGAAGCCATAAAAACCTGCAGACACTGTGGCCTTCCAGGACTGGAGTTCGACATGTGTATTAAAGCAATGTAAAAGTATAGAGAGAGAAACAGAGATGACATGGGTGAAATGTTAACCTTGCAATATTCGTGTGTGTGTGTGTGTGTGTGTGTGTGTGTGTGTGTGTGTGTGTGTGTGTGTGTGTGTGTGTGTGTGTATTCGTCAGGATCATGCGTGGTACGTGATGCATCAGGTAGTCTGAATGACACCTTGGCCACGCCCAGTGCTGAGGACTGCATTGGACTGGCCTGTCACTATGGCTGGAATTTCAGTGACTGTTTCAATAACAAAACCTGCACATTTGGCATCAGTAACTACTACCAGGTGATCATTTATAATATTCATATGTTCAATTTATATGCTGGATTTTTCTAAAGGATTTTTAAGGTGTTCCACAATCATAGAAATAAAAAATATTAAATAAAACAACGATGTAATTAAAACCAGCAATTTGACAAAGAAATACATATATCAAAATAAAAGTAAAAAAGGGCATTTTGAGCAGCCATTTTGGTAGTCCCAAGACAAAAAGTAAATAATATTAAATAAAAATAAAACTGTGACAACAAAAAAAAATTGAACAAAAACGGGTTTCAAAAAAAGTTTAAAAGATGAGACAGAATTAGCATTTCTATAATTTCTCTCTCCCTCTCTGACTCATTGCCCCCCCACCCCCACTCTCCCTCTCTGACTCCTTGCCCCCCCACCCCCACTCTCCCTCTCTGACTCCCTGCCCCCCCACCCCCACTCTCCCTCTCTGACTCCTTGCCCCCCCTCCCCCACTCTCCCTCTCTGACTCCTTGCCCCCCCACCCCCACTCTCCCTCTCTGACTCCCTGCCCCCCCACCCCCACTCTCCCTCTCTGACTCATTGCCCCCCACCCACACTCTCCCTCTCTGACTCCTTGCCCCCCCCTCCCCCACTCTCCCTCTCTGACTCCCTGCCCCCCCACCCCCACTCTCCCTCTCTGACTCCTTGCCCCCCCACCCCCACTCTCTCTATCTCCAGAGTATGAGCATGGTGTCAGGGTTTTCTCCCCTCATCACAGCTGGCATTTTTGGGGCGACCCTCTCCTCAGCCCTGGCCTGCCTCGTCTCTGCACCAAAAGTGTTCCAGGTTCTGTCCCCCTCCCCGCATTTCCACATGAAAATGTGTGTGTGTGTGTGTGTGGGTGTGTGTGTGTGTTTGATCATATTATATTAAATTATTATATTGTTCCCGGGCACGGGACAATAATATTTACCACAGATTCACAGACCCCTGTGTGTGTGTGCGTGCTTGTGTGTGTGTGTGTGTGTGTGTGTGTATTGTAAGAGTAAATTAGCAAATTAATTTTTCTTTTTGCTATTTGCTAATTTCTTATTCCTCCTCCTTTATCCCCTCCCCTCCCAGTGTCTGTGCAAAGACCAGCTGTATCCCTTCATCGGGGTCTTTGGAAAGGGTTACGGAAAGAACGATGAGCCTGTCAGAGGCTACCTACTCACCTACATCATCGCCATCTGCTTCATTCTCATTGGTAGGTCTGGTCATGTGGTTATCTCTATAAACTCACATCTGCCTCCCGCCTCCAACCAACACACTGTTTTTTTTTCTTTATATTTTTTACTTTAGTCAGACTGGGGAAAGGTAGAAAGGGTAAGAGATAGAAAACAGATCACTGCACAGACAGTGCCATGGCAGGGGATTCAAACCCCAACTTCGGTGGGGGGCGGGTTCGTGTATGACTTCAGAGTCGGCTGCCCTACCATACGTCTCACCAACACATTGATTTTTCAACATTTCAAGACTTTTAAGACTTTTAAAACTTGGTTTATTGGTTATTGCCATTTTTTTGGTCATTTAACACAAGGTTTTCTTGCCATCGTTTGATTATTTATTTATGAGACAAAAAGGCAGTGAAGGGGAAAAAAAGGGCCCAAAAAGTGGTCATTTCTGAACAGAGCCATGGACACCCTTAGACCTCATACATGAAGCTCATAGCACTCTGCTGTAAGCCTGGCAGAGAAGTGCAGTTGGGAACCATAAACGTACCCTCTCTTTGGGATGTTTCAAATAGTTTCAAATTCATCTAATGAAGCAGGGCTACGGCGAAGGCAGCAATTCCACCATAAACTGTAATCTCTCAAGATCTGGCTATGTTGGTTCCGAGCTAGGATGTAGATGTCATTTCAACTTTGGTTCCAAAAGTAATGTAAATGATACTGTCTCTCTGTCTCTACCCTTGTAGCTGAACTGAACACCATTGCTCCAATTATCTCCAACTTCTTCCTGTGCTCCTACGCCCTCATCAACTTCAGCTGCTTCCACGCCTCCATTACCAACTCACCAGGTAAGGGGACTGGGCGGGGCAGGGAAGAGTGGGGAAGGATAACTTTTTTTACCTTTTTGAGAAAAGCCTGAAGAAAATAAGCATAAGATAATTGTTAATTTGATAGGTGTATATAATATAATATTGCATGTGTGTGAAAAATCATACACTATACACAGACACGAACACACACAAACATACATGTATGTAGGGGGAACTAGGTATATAAAGGGCTATTATTCCTACTCGGATCCTAATTCCTACCCAACATGGATGTAAATACCCTCAAATTAGGGCTGACAGTCTGCACTTTCACCTCATATTCATTGTTTCATTTCATATCTATGTTCTGCAGTACAGAGCTAAAACAACAGATTGTGTCGCTGTCCAAATACTTCCAGAGTGCACTATATACAGTATATACAAACACACACAGACACACACACAAACACACACACACACACACACACACACACATACACATATACACACACAGACACACACACAGACAGACACACACACAAACACACACACACTCACACACACACACACACACACATACACATATACACACACAAACACACACACACATACGCATATACACATACAGACACACACACAGACAGACACACACACACACACACACAGACACACACACACACACACACATACACATATACACACACAAACAGACACACCACACACAGACACAAACACGCACACATACACATATACACACACACACACACACAGACAGACACACACACACATATACACATATACACATACACACACAGACAGGCACACACACACACATATACACACACATACACACACACACATATACATATACACACAAACAGACACACCACACACAGACACAAACACGCACACATACACATATTACATTACATTACAGTTATTTGGCAGACGCTTTTATCCAAAGCGACGTACAATAAGTGCATATTGAAGGTCATAGACACAATCTACAAAGCAAATCCAACAAAGCACAACTTTCTTGCAACGTAGGAGCTATCGCTAGTAGTCAACAGAATACAGAATACAGTCGGCTATACATTCTAAGCTATGAAATAGCAAAACCAAATAGAAAATAAACAGAAAGAACATACTATATATTTGGCCTTATATATGTAGTTAATCAAGGTGGAGTCTGGAAAAGTGTGTTTTCAGACCACGACGGAAAACACACAGACAAACACACACACACACACACACATACGCATATACACATACAGACACACACACACACACACACACACACACACACACACACACACACACACACACACACACACACACACACACACACACACACACACACACACACACATTCTATAGTTGATGTGACTGAGATGTTACTCCCATAGGCTGGCGTCCCTCCTTCCGGTTCTACAGTAAGTGGGCATCACTGGTAGGAGCGGTGGTGTCTGTAGTTATCATGTTTCTGCTGACCTGGTGGGCTGCGCTCATCGCCATCGGCATCGTCCTCTTCCTCCTGGGATACGTGTTGTACAAAAAACCCTGTGAGTAAAGCCGTTAACCATTTTTTTTTGTTTGCGTATGAGAACTGTGCATACAGTTTCTGTAAATAGTGTTAAATTGTTTGTCAATTGTAAAATGTGTACGCCTGTATGAATTGTGTGTGAATTATTTGAAAATACTGTGTGACTGAAGTTTCGTTCGTATTAATTATGTAAATTATGTGTGAATTGTGTGTGAATTACATGTAAACTGTGTGTAATGTTTGGATTAATTGTGCGTAAAACCCTGAGAATTGTGAATTGTGTGTAAACTGTGTTTGGAATGTGTATTTGCCTCCCAGCTGTGAACTGGGGTTCCTCTGTGCAAGCCAGCTCCTACAACATGGCCCTGTCCTACTCTGTAACCCTGAACCAGGTGGACGAACACATCAAGAACTACAGGTAAACAAGGGCATGACCATGTAACACAATCTTCATCTATTTATTGTGTATTATCTCTGTTGGTGAGTCCATTTTCAGTTTTTTTGTGTTTAAAAAATTTGACCTGATCATGCTCATGTTATATGCAAAATAATTTCTGAGTACAATGGGGGCAGAGATTAATATGGATTAATCTAGAACATGGCAGAATATCACTGCTAGCAAGTTCTGCCCAAAAACAAGTAGTTATGTGTTTATTTTCATGAACATGCAATTAATATGCCAGACATTCTTACGGCCAAGCCTATCAGGCTACCACAAGAAGTTTTGTGTCCAAAAAAGTTCAAAACGATTATTAAATGTTATTACATTAAATAGGGCACTTAAGTTAGCAGTATCCCAACTGATAGCAGTAGTCATTGCATAGACTTACAAGTTACAACGTAATGTTAAGTGTCATAGTAGATGCAAGAAGGAGATTGAGGATATGATGCTTTAAGTTTCAAATATATTTGCATCTAATTGCTGCTTAACGTCTATTTTGCGAAATGTGGCATAAGTACAGTTATCTGTACCTGAAAAAAATGTTCAGCGTTCAGTGTTTGTTTAACAGATAATGACCAGAGTTTTCAGTCTGACCAAAGAAAACCAAACTAGAATCTCGTTTGTACTTAGAATCTTGTTTGTCTTTCATGTTTTGTCACATCTATTTAAACATGTTGTCTTTTTAATGGAATGAAGTATTGCAAATTCTGTTGTTATTCAGTGTAAACTGCGAGCTTGAATCATTAAAGTCAAACTTCCTGCCTGTTTTGCCTCTTTTTCTCCTCTTCATCTCTTTATCTCTATCTTTCTCTGTCTCTTCCTGCCCCCACATCACCCATCACCCTTACCAAGGCCCCAGTGTCTGGTCCTCACTGGGCCCCCCAGTTTCCGCCCAGCCCTGGTGGACTTTGTCAGCACCTTCACCAAGAACATGAGCTTAATGATGTGTGGGAACGTAGTTGTTGTGAGTCCGTCTGTATTTAACTATTCAACTCACCAAAACAATAAAATAATCTATTCAAAATAAGACAAAAGTCTTACTTTAAGATTTATTTACCTGGCACAAGCATTTGTGTCCCGCACCCCATTTTCCCCTCACCCTTCATTCTGCCCCTCATTCTCTGTGCCTCCCTGCCCCTGTCCTCCTACCCCCACCCCACACAGGGTGAGCCCTCTCCTACAGCCACAGAATCAGCGGAGAGTAGCAGTCATGTGACCTGGCTGAACAAGCGGCGGGTCCGGTCCTTCTACCGTAGCGTGGTGGCGGATGACCTGCGGGGTGGGGTGCAGATGCTGCTGCAGGTAAACCCAGCACCCCCCCCCCCCCGCCTCCCCCCACGCCTCTGCCACACCCAGTTATTAAATCAATAAACCATTTACCAACAGGTTGTCATATAGCATGTCATAAGGTTTTATTTATTTTTCCAGAGGTAATCAAAAAGATTATAAACTAATATTAAATATTCCCTGACCATTGAAAGGGGATGAAGCTGAATTTAATACCTTTTTTAAATTCATTAAATAGAGCTTTGAATGACAGGGTTCTATCTGCATAGAGTATAGTTTCAGATATGAGTTTTGAACTTTAAAAGGCCCAAATTACAGCAATTACAGCATTAGTCTGTGCTGCATCTTTCGTTAATTTTAGTATTTAAAAAAAAATAATTTCAGATGTTTATTCTGTGGTATAAGAAACACAACAAAGGGCATTACATTTTCTGTCATTTTTAATCGTCCATTGGTGTCTGGTTCTGGCTCTGATTTTGCTTCCACGCCAGGCCTCAGGTTTGGGTCGGATGAGGCCCAACGTCCTGGTGATGGGATATAAACAAAACTGGAACAACGAACGGCCACACTATGTGGAGAACTATGTGGGCATCTTACAGTGAGTCCAACACTGCGACCCAAAGATTTCAAACTCCAGTCCTGTACAGTGTCTGTGTGCATGGGTTTGCATGTGGTGGTACTGGGTATAGTAGATGTGTATGTGAGTGCAAGTTTGGTATGTGTGTGCACGTTTGTGTGTGTGTGCATGAGCGTGTGCATGCATGTGTGTGTGTGTGTGTGTGGGAGTGGATCTTACAGTAAGTTCAGTGCTCTAACTCCTGTACAGCTACTATGCATAGCACTGCATGTTGTGTTTGTGTGCTCTTGTGTGTTTCAGTGATGCCATTCACCTGTGGTACAGAATATGATATTGAACATGCAATCGTGTGAATTGTATGTTTAAGCAGTTTGTCAAAATACCTTGTGTGTGTGCATGTGTTTACGTGTGTGTTTTATGTGTGCATGTATGTCTGTGTTGCAGCGATGCATTCGACCTACAGTACGGAGTGTGTGTTCTGAGGATGAAGGAAGGACAGGATGTGTCCCGCAGCCTGCAGGCACGTGGTGAGGAACCCGACTAAACTACAAACCCCATGCAGTGTGCCTGTACACTACCGCTGAACCCCTAAATCTACACTGCTCTCCCCTACAGTCAACCGTGCCTATGAGAACGACTACGGACATCGCCCTCTACCAGCACCCCCTACCAACACCATATGTATGTATTAGAACTCTATGGCTTTCTGTTATTAGTCAACATCGGGGGTCTGCAATCCTGATCCTGGAGACTTAATTGATCATCCAAGTAGATACAGTTTGCTCATATCACCAGGTTTCTTGGGTTTGAATTGATTGCAGGGATTTTAGGTGAAAGGTGAAAACAAAACCTGTTGTTCTCATTGACCCCTGGTCTATACAATGTGGTGGGGGTGCATACGGCGGTATTCCCAATACTGTGATTGGCTGCAGTCAGAAATGCAGACAGTTGATAGACACATGTTGTTGGCAGTGGATCCTGATGCCTTGGTGGCCGACCCGCAGCACCGCACAGAGTTCCAGTCCAAGCAGGGGAAGAGGACCATAGACGTCTACTGGCTCTCTGATGACGGAGGTGAGATATTACCATAGATACACAGTAAGGTGACTAGACTGGATTCTTCCCAACACAGTATGGCCAACAACAGATGCCTCCCTCATCTGTCTGATACACGATGGGAGCTGCTTAATTATTTTGTACTAAGGCGTTCCAGGGATGTAACCGACAGCCCAGCAATGAAGGAACAGAAAGAAAAGTACAAAATGTAGCTTCAGCCATGTTGGTTACCACTGAGACATTGCATTTGGTGAGGCTAAGGTTGTGTCCGAATCAGAGCCCTATCTACTGCGCCCTGTCTCCTGTGTACAGTGCACTGGCAGAAGTGTGCTGTCTAATGTGCACTGTTTAGCAGTCCGTGAAAAATATCCGTCATACTATTTTCCAACTACACTGTGGAAGTGTCATAAGCAGGTCATAAGACGTCCCACCAGCGTTGCTATGTCCGCGGTTTTACAGCTAAATTGGGATACTTTCAAAGTGAAAGTTGCAAAGCACGCACTTATTTTAAAAATATTATAATTTGGGCTAGTCGAGTCGCCATTTAGCTGGAAAGTCTTACAAAATCTGGCAACCCTGTGCCCCACTCTTGCGCTGTCATGTCACATGTTGTTTTTGTTGTATTTGAAGGAAAACGTCAGCGAAGCTGCGCTTTATATTAAGGCTCACATCATATTTATGTGACCCAAAATGTTAGTGTACATTTTGAAGTGTGCTCCCGAATGTACTCAGTGAAATCCTGGAAGTAAGTGTGTCATTCGGGTGTTTGAAGTATACTGCAATTTGAAAAAATTTTGCATACGACTTTCTCGCCCCATCTACTCACCAAGGCTAACAGTGCGGAAGTGCTGATTCGGACACGGCCCAGGTCTCAGAACACATTTCCTCTTGGAGTAAAGTACATTCTCTGAGCTTCACTGCCTCCCTAAATGACATGAAACACATGCAAATCCAGCTGTTAAAGCTCTCTGTGTTAAAGTCTAATGAAATTGGAAGATTGTGAGAGAAAGTTACTGCGACGACCAGGCGCAGATGTAGAACCCAAAAAGGCGGACTCGAAACCAGACGTAAAATAAAACTCCCGAAGGAGATTTTATTACACACAGTTGCACGGTACAGAGCGTTAGGCAGTTCGTAGTAGGTTCAATGCAAGGGTCAAAAACACAAGTAGGCAATCCGTAAATGCAAAGGTACAGATAAACACTAGGCAAACTCATAGTCAAGAAAACAAAACAGGATCAGGAATAGAACTGGCAAAAGACGTGGTCGTGCACAAACAAGGTCACCAGTGCAAACAGTAAACTGAGGCAACAATCTCAGTGAACACAAGCCAAGACAGGGTTTAAATACACTCACAGACAGGTGCAACAATTACAGAAAGCTGAAACGAGAATCAGCTGTAGCGAGTAGAAGAGTTAACGAGGAAATCAGGAAAGAGACTAGTGATAGCAAAGGCGGAAAGGAGAGACAGCTGTAGTGAATAGAGAAGATGACGTTAGATAATTAGTAAATTAGTAGAAACCCTCATTTCGGAGGTTAGTAGACTAGTAGATTACTATCTCCAAACATTACAAGGAAGTTAATCATTAGTAGATTAGTAAACCTTAATTTTATGAAGTTAGTAAATTAGTAATCATTAGTACTGAAAGAAGGAAATAGCAGGAAATTACAGAGAACGCAGAATTTACTGAAAACACAGGGAAACGTGTGAACACAAACGTCACAGTTACAGTTGCTTTTGAGTCAGATATAGATCAGGTGATGCCTTTGTGATGTCACTAGGTCAGAGTGATGTCGGCTGCATTCGGATAGTCAAAGAAATAGGTCCTTTTTCCTTTCCTTGCAACTTTTTCTTGACCTCGCTAGAAAATGTCACAGGGGTCAAGGAAAGGATGGAAGGAGAGATTTACAAGGAATCTAGTGTCTACTGTGGAATTTAAACCTCCTTCTCTACCTTGCGTCATGGGGTGACATCGAGTGATATTGACGTGATTGTTCAACATAGCAAACTACAACTTCACAAAAAATTACTACGAAAGGCGCATCATTGCCGTCTGTATTTCACTTAAACCGGCCGTTTTATTTTGGCAAAATTTTGCCTCTTAATATATTTGGTGTCTGACCAACAGTACTAGCTACTCACATTTAGATTTCTCTGATTTCTCTGAAGATTTTCACTTTTGAATTTGATAATTCAATAGATCCCGGAAAACTTTGATGCTTACGTAAACATTGGCGACATTGCATTGTGGGGGCGCAAATACTACTTTCCTTCTGAAAAGGATAGTCCAGAAAATCCTTGGTGGAAGGACGGATAAAAGGAATCATAAAGCTTCTTTCCATCTCAATATAAGGAATTCAAACGGTCCTTAGCATGGCTGCCTGGGAAATATTTCTGGGTCATGCGATCTAAAGGATCCTTCCTAGCTCAAATTTGACTACTGGAATGCAGCCGTCATCTTTGTGCACTGGCAGGTCTGACGCTGATGCTGCCCTACCTGCTAACCAGGAAGAAGCGGTGGGCGAGGTGCAAGGTTCGCGTTTTTGTGGGCGGAGAAATCCAGCGAATGGAGGAGCAGAAGAAAGAGTGAGTGTTGACCCTTCTCCCCAGTGGTGCATTCTGGGTAGTGTAAAGAGGAAATAATTTGGTTTCTCTGGACTGTAAGGAATAGGACAGGTGAACCTTCCTGTGATTGTGCTGTGTCAGGAATCCCACCGTTATCCCTTTTGTGATGTCACTGTAATAAACCAATAATCTGGTGCCTTGCCAGTCCAGTGCCTGTGGTCCATCTGGGAATGTATGGTCAGACAGGTTCTTAGGGCTGGCCAGGGGATTATAAGGGAAACAATGCTTTAGGAGTCTCATAGGTGGGTCCCAGACACCTGCATATATCTGTGTCAATGTTTCAGTAATTTTATATCATCACTGTAGTAAGTTGCTAACTATTCATCAATATTATTCATTCACTTCCAATGGAGTATCACACTTCTGTGATATTACATTTTAATATATACAGTAGCCAACCACAAAGAGGAATCTGCACAGTTCTGTCCTGAAACTGACACTGTCTCTCTTCCAGGATCATGGCTCTCATCAACAAGTTCCGTCTCGGTTTCCATGACGTCCAGGTGCTTCCTGACATTGGCGAGAAGCCGCAGCCTGAACAGTACGTCATCATTGTTCTGACTCCTCCTCTGTGCCACCATTCCTCTGTATTTCCCTAGTAAGGTTCTACACCGGCAGCACTCTAGACTTTGCCCACAAGACGCCATTCAGAAAATTCTAAATTCTATGTAAAATGCATGTGTGTGTGTGTGTGTGCGTGCATGTGTGCGTATATGTGTGTATGTGTCTCTCTGTACATACCCACGCACTTTTATTTATAGGCATTTTTTTACAGTCTTATATCCCTGTACAGGGATTACTCACTCGTCCTTTCCCCGCCTCTCTTCCATTTGCTGTTTCTCTTTTCTCTTTCTCTCCTCATTTGGTCTCTGCTCTCAGTTAAATTATTTTTTGTACATCTAATGCTTTATTGCCATGACATATTTGGCTATACCCATTGCCAAAGCTTGCATAGCTGCCATAACAATGATCCTATTATATCAAAAGTGACAATAACAAGGAACGACAGCACAAACTCATCACTGGCAGTAAAATCTATGAAAATGAGCAGGGGTCATTGAGCTCACCTGTCCCCTCTCATTCTTCCTGTGTGCCTCTCACCCTCTCTTTCCCTCCCCCTTCAGTATGAAGAGATTTGAGGACATGTTGGGGCCCTACAGGCTGAATGACGGGCAGAAGGACGGCAGCGCGGCGGAGCAGATGAGGGAAGGATGTCCCTGGAAGATATCTGACGAGGAGCTGGAGAGAAACAAGGCCAAGGTGACGCTATTTCAGGAATGAAGCACACAGACACACACACGCACCCACACAAACTCACTCACATGCCCACACATACACACACACATGCACAAAGTGATTCCCACACGCATACACACATACAAACTGGCTCACATGCACACACATACATGCAC
The DNA here is from genome assembly GCA_022702515.1 of Ilyophis sp. 1 JC-2022. Taxonomy (NCBI): domain Eukaryota; kingdom Metazoa; phylum Chordata; class Actinopteri; order Anguilliformes; family Synaphobranchidae; genus Ilyophis; species Ilyophis sp. 1 JC-2022. The sequence continues at coordinate 24,385,581 of CM040400.1, forward strand.
ACACAAATGTGCACAATCACACACACACACGTGCATGCGTACACACCACCCACACACAACCTTGCTGTTTTTCTGAGAGTAGAGGTGGACTGAGATGCAGAATGGAGAGCACTCATTCGCTCAGCCTTCTTCATTTTTATTTTATCCTTCTTCATGTTATGCTCTCAATACTGTACTCTCTCAATCCAGCACAAAGCTGTGAACCCCCCTACTAAGCCGTCTTTGTAATGTTCAAGGCCAAGCTCAGAGGCAATGGGTTTCAACTCTTCAGGGATCCAGCCAATCAAGATTAAGGAATGGTGAAAAAAGTGACAATTCACAAAATTATTGTCTGTAAACAGATTATGATACATATTCAAACATGTGTGTGCATATGTGTGTGTGTGTTGTGTGCTCACATGTGTACGCATGTGTGTATGCATGTGTGCATGCACATACATGCATGTGGGTGTGTGTGTGTGCATTTGTGCCTGTGTGTGCACACTTGTGTGTATGTGTGTGTTTATGTGTCCCAGTCCCTAAGACAGGTCCGTCTGAACGAGATTCTACAGGATTACTCCAGAGATGCTGCCCTGATTGTCCTGTAAGTACCGTGTAGCAGCACCAGCTTCATACATCATCATTTCAGGACCAAAACATTTTCAATGTTTTTCAATGAGTTTCAATTCAAATCAGCTCAACTGAAAATAACGTAATTAGCCCTGTCCAGGACTTCATTGAAATAAGTTATCCAACCTGGAATAGATACCCAGTGTTCAGGGTTTGTTGAGTCAAGATTGAACGTTGACCAGAGTTCTCAATCTGACCAAAGAAAGACCAAACTGGTACAACCAGACTCCTGTTCAGTAGGGAAAGGCAGCCTAATGTCATGCACCTGCCTATTTAGCCAGTCTCTCTCTCTCTCTCTCTCTCTCTCTCTCTCTCCCAGGACCATGCCTGTGGGACGGAGGGGTGTGTGTCCCAGTACCCTTTACATGGCCTGGTTGGAGACCCTATCACGTGACCTGCGGCCCCCTGTCCTGCTCGTCAGGGGAAACCAGGAAAACGTTCTCACTTTCTACTGCCAGTAACCCTGGACAACCTTCTAAACCAATCAAGAGCCTCCTAACAGCTAGCGCAACAGCCCGTTGACTTGAAGGCTAATTTATACTCAACAGCTACACTTGAAAAACTGGTCTACTTATTGGTTATTATTACAAGTAAAATTTAGGGACCTCCCTAAATTAAGCTAGGCTATATTTTATATATAGTTGTTGTTAGAAAGCTACCTATTAGATACAGTTTGGATCATTTCAAATAATCACATTTGTATTGCCTAGAACTAGTTTGTTCATTTTTCAAGGACATGCAAAATAATGTTTTAAACTACTGCCACTCAATGGAATGCATGGTACTACATCTTGTGTTTTTCTTTGTGTTTTTTTTTGCTATGCGCAGTGAGCTCTTGGGTACTGAAGTTCATTGAATGGAATTTATAGTATCTTATCACCAGTAGAATTGGATCAAAACGATATTTGAAATACTTCAACTCATTTGATGCCAGTAAAATTCAGAAACAGTTGCTGATTCAATTACTAACCAAAATGTAGCGTCATATGAATGTTTTTGTCCTGAATATAGGGAAAATACACGTTTAACCCTCATATTGCCTTGACATTTTATGACGCCTTTTCTGTTTGGGGTCAAATTGACCCTAAAAGTTTAAACTGACAGAAAACTATTATAATAGAAAAAAATTTTACACTTTAATTTTTTTGTGTGTCTCCCAATTGACTAGCATTTTATACCTAAATGATAAAAATCTGTGATGAAACTCTCATTTTAGAGCCTGAGTTATGTGAAAGTTTGTAAAGTTTAAAACCTGTATGGAAAAGTGCCACAAAAATCTGAGAAAAGTCAAATTGACCCGGAACATAATATGAGTGTTAATTCAATTTTGAAATTAAATATTTTTTTCAATTTTACTGGTGTCAAAAGGGCGAATACATATTTGTCTCGCAGCTCTGCATTGCCGCAGGGTGGTGTCCCAGGAATATGCGTTCACAGAAAATCCATACACTAAGGAATCATAAATCAGGTGTATGGTGTACGTGAGAATTGAAAGTATGTGACTGAGCTAATACGGTTGACACATGGGCTCTATTGAACTATTTATCTATTTTTAAGTATCTTAAAATTATACTGGATTAGAATCAGCAAACGTATATTGTTAGCGACACTGCTGTTTCACTGCCCATGGCCTTGCTTACGATAGCGGACGTGTTGTTGTTTCTTCATTTCACTAACGCTGCCACCAAAAAGGTGTGATTCAGTGCTATGGACAGCAGCTGGTTTCATGCTCCTCCGAGGCTATTTTCGTAACCAGACATGACGCTTTGTTAATGTTTCCATCAGATAGCACACAGAGGGCTCAGAAGAGATTCGGACTGGTTGTACGTAGTGTGTAAATTGAATGGTTGCTCTTTCAAAATTGCACCAATTTAACAATTCTGGTCGAATTACTATATAAAGACATATACGGCATGTCACTTTATGTGATGTAATTTGTTGTTTGATGTACTTTGCTTTGCATTATTTTCCTGTTTTGATTTATTTGTTCTGCTCTATGTAAAGCAACCTTGGGTACTACAGAAATGTAGTTACAATGATTATTATTATTATTCAATAACTTGAACTCATATCAAACATAGATTATCTTGGGTCAATCCGTCATTGCATTTTATCTCTGTTCAGCATTTTGGGGTAGTTTATGTTGGTGGTTTGTACAGTATAAGAACATATCTATGCAAGTATACATAAGTCATACATAATAATAGCAGAGTCACTGACCGCCCTGTTGCCCTCTAAAAACTCAACTCTTGAAAATATAGTATATGGATTCAACCAACTTGGACCTGTACCGAATGTGTAGTGCAGTTTGAACCCTGCTGAAAATTCCAGCTAAGACCAGCTGATTATTGCTGGTCAAAGCTGATTATGCTGTTAAAGTAAGCTGGTGGCCAACCTGGTGGACTAGCTGACTATAGGCTGGCCAGTTAAAACCAGCTGAAAGTGTTGAAAACACATCTTAAACCAGCGTGACCAGTTTAGGCTGGTTTAACCTGGATTTTCAGCAGTGAAAGTAAATGAACATTTTCTGAAGGAAAAGTAAATAATTTAAAAATACATATTGGTCAAATGTAACAAGTACAGTAAACATCAATTTACAAATGCTTGATATCTAAACAAAAACTGTCCCAACAGAGTTTCCTATGCAGTACATACACTTCATCCCCAAATGTTTCTGAAGGGGATTATGGGTTGGCAATTGATCCAAGGTATTTGTAATTTATTTCAATTGGATTTTATGCTCTGCGTGCATATTTCCTTGTGCGATCCTAGTACTTGGTTATACTTTACCATATTAACTTGCATTTGTGAAGTATAATGCTGTCTGTTGTTCTTACACTTGATTACTGTATTATTTAGAATTGTACACTGTAGGCTAACTGCACTTGGAATATTTTGCATTCCTGTGGTTGCCCTGGAATTTCATGATTAGTTTATGTTACAGCCTATTTAACTAAACCCTGGTGTTTTACTTGGATTGTTATTGCAATGTAGATCATTTTAATTACCTGACTTCAAATAAACCTTTCTGAAGTATTCACGTGTGCTGAAACCATTTTTAATAAGGTACCATATAGGAAGTAATGAAGTATGTGCAACTTTTCGGATTCAGGGTAGTGCGTTCGAAATAGAAGTTTTTGTAGGACTATTTCAGATCCATTAACACAATTAGCCTATACAGTTACAAAATGTTTTAAATGTCATGTGCCCGGAAAAACTAGCAGTGTCTGCCAAGTAAACTGCCTATTTTACGAATGGCGTATGTCAACGGCTGTTTAACAATCACGAGAGGCATGTTTTTTTCAAGAAGCTTGTTATTTTCGTTCCAACTCAAGTTTGGCAATCTAGCTAAGTTAAACAACAAGACGGTCAAATTACAAATGTGGAATTCACAAGTCAACAGCTTTTCTCTTTTAATCTACCAATGCGTTCATTGACATATATATTTTTTTTCGTAGGCTACGTCAATATGAATACGCATTGTGAGCAGCCCAAAAAACACTTCCTGTTAATTGATGTATGGCTGATAATTTTTTCTAGGTTGTTACATCAGCCTCATAGCAGCTAGCGGTATGGTCCGTGGAGCTTGCGCATGCGCAATGCCGTGCTGTTCTTCTAAAGCTTCCACGTCTGAGCGCGAGTGTACATTAGCCAATCACAGGCGGCCACACTGCATTTGGAAACAACCCTCCCTACGATTTATATCACCCATCCAAAACTTCCTCTTTCACATCTGACAGCGACTAAACTTTCTTCTGCCAAGCGTTAATTCGGCTGGTGTTTGCAAAATATTGGGAATCGTCTGACTTTGTTACAACAAACACGTAGATAGGCTAAGTGCTACATTGCGGGTACCTTTATTTTTATGTCATTGTGTAAATTTCACACAGTATATCAAGTACCGGTTCTGTTGATAGTCGTTTTTTTTGGCGTAGATATAACTCGCTAGATTTGTTTTTGGGTTTTTTTTTGGTAAAGGGAGGAAGCGTAAAAATAAATTTGCCAAAACATGGACAACCCGAGTAGTTCTCCGGAACAAAGGACGCTTACACTTGTGGTTAAATCGTCTAATCAAGCCCACCCTGATCAGATCATCAAAGATATTGATATAAACTGGACAGTGAAGGACTTGAAGAACCACTTGTTCCAGGTATACCCGAATAACCCGGTAAGTTGAAATCAGTTGAAACAATGTATCGGTATGCAGTAACCTCGTGTCACAACAACACGTTCGCTATCGTAAGCAAGGCCATGGGCAGTGAAACCGCAGTGTCGCTAACAATATACGTTTGCTGATTCTAATCCAGTATCATTTTAAGATACTTAAAATACCCGTGTGACGCAATTGTGTCCTCGCAGTTTTTTTGGAATCGTTAACTAGAATCTTTAAATGCATTTCTCTAAACCCCCTCTGACCAGCACGCACTTCTCACACACATAGTGACATAATTGTTTTGCTTGCCGTCCTGAGCACGGCTAAATATAGTGGAATGTATTGAGTCTTTCATAGATACTGACTATTTAAATCTGCTTTTTGTGATATTGGGAGTAGCCTGTTACTTCCTGCGAGTGACTGGGTGCATGAAATCGTGAATAGTTTTCTTGTCAGTAGGTAGCTAGAGCTTTGTAGATAAGCAATAACAGGTGTTGGCAACCACAGTTTGTCAGAAGTGGACCCTGGTGTTGTGTAATGCCTGATGTCTTCTAACCTTTGATCTCCACCCTCCACACCAGCTCGAGAAGGACCAGAGAATCATCTACTCAGGCAAGCTGCTCCTGGACCATCTGCCAATCCGAGATGCCTTCAGAAGGGTAAAACCACTCATCCATCCTAGCACATTCTTCTTTTTTCAAGTGTAATTTCTAGTCATCGTTAAACTGTTCTTCTGGATCTCTGGGTTCTTGGGGCTGTTTCTGGGAGTGTCATAATAAACGGTGGTATAATTTTACAGTAGGAGCATTTTACAGCCACTTTCTATAGCAGTTGACTTGCTTAATTGGTTAGGTCTAGTTTCTCTGTGATTGTCACCCTGTTTTCCCAACATTCCGAAATACATGGAACATTCCAGCATCCGCTGAAATTCAGTGGAATCCAGTTGTTGGAGTGTAACAAATCAAAAATAACTTGTTGGAATCTTGCTTGTACTATTTCTGATGCAGTAGAGGATGTTTAATATCTGTGATGCCTCCCTCAGTTACTGTGCCTGAAGGGTACAATGGGAGCTCAGATGAACGGCACAAAGAAGGCCCTAGACAGTCACAAGATCATATCCCAGAATTCCCTGGTGTATCCAGCTCACAGAAACGCCTCATAATTTACGTCCTCTGCACTTCCTGTTCAGAACATCCAGTTCCTTTTTTTTTGTGCGCCACAGAAACTGCTTATTATTTTGCATGAATTGAAGGCCTAGTTTCTGTCCAGATGGTGAATTTTGACAACAGTTGGGTGTGTCCAGGTATCCAGCAGAATATCACATTCCTACTAAACCTGATCCTATATACCCTGCAGCAGTTTTTCCTAATCCCTGTGCAGACCAGTTAGTAATGAAGAGCTCGTCAAACCTGACTAATGGTGAGCTCAACTGGGAAAAACCTCATACATGGGGGCACTCTAGGGCCAGGTTTGAGAAACTTTCGTCCAGAAACACTTTCGTCTTAGGCCAGCTCACAAGAAAATTATATCTGAAAATAATGAGATTTATGATACCTCAGCCATCAGATTCTACCTGGCTTTTGTCAGATTCTACCTGATCTGTGTCATAAATGATGTGATCTCACCCTGTGTTCTGTATTCTAAATTCTGTGTTCTGACCAAGATTATTATAGTTAACTAAACAGAGTTTTAGTTAACTGAAATGAAAATGAAAAATAAAATTACTTTAAAAACTAATACTAAACTAAAACTGTAATGTAGTGTTGTAAAATTAACTGAAATAAAATAAAAATGATCAAGAATTCTTTTTAGTTTTTGTTTCTGACTTGATAGCACAGAACTTTTTTTGTTTGGATAATCCGGATTGCATATAGTGTCATTTGAAACATTCAAAACCAATATCTATTTTTCTCTCCCCCAACACAACTATTGACTGTTATTAACTGAAATAAAACTATAAACAGATTAAACACACTCTGAAAACTAACTTAAACTAAATTAGAAAGTGAAATAAAAACAACAAATAAAGACTAAATTAAAAACTTAACTATAATAACTTTGGTTCTGACCCAGTGTTCTGTGTTCTATGTGCTGTGTTCTGACCTTGTGCACTGTGTGCTAAATGTTCTATGTTCTTCTCAGTCGGACCCAACACCCACTGTTCACCTGGTCTGCACATTCAGGCCTTCGCCCGAGGGTCAGCTGGGAGCCCAGCCCAAGGTAGGCTCCTCTGCCTTTCCAAACTTTTCCTGGTGCGGGTTGTTGTTGCTTTTGTCAATTACTTGGGCTTTTTTGAAGGAAAATGCAGAACATTCTACAAACCAGATACTTATCTATAGAGGAAGCTATATGACTGCAGTATGTAAGGTAGACACTTAAAGCAGGTCAATTGTTTCCCTAAAAAATAAAGCATACCCTTTGATAAAGGACCAAATGCCTTGGGACTGGTAATGAGCCACATGTATGGAGAATGTTCTGGGTTGATCAGTTCTCACAATGCTGCAGACCTACAGAATCTAGGTCTGTAGTCATAAAGCATCTCGGGGTATTACTGCTGATTTAAGATCAGTTTGGCCTATTGGCTCACAGTGGATATGGTTAGGATGGAGGCAGAGGAAACCTGATCCTAGATCAGCACTCTGACATGCTTTATGAATGCAGGGCCTGATCTGAGAGAAGTGGAGCACTGTCACCAGAAACCTCTTCTCGACTGTGCTGTTCAGTGATACGCTTTTGTCTCCTGTGTCGTGTGAGAGGACTGTGTGGGGGTGTGATTCCCCTTTTTCGTGACTAGAGACAGGTGCATCCAGCGATCCGCACCATGCCTCTCATCCTCTCCCTTGGGGCTCTGTTTCGGCTTGATGTTTTTCTCTGAAAGAAAACCGCTAAGTCGCAGAATCCAATTAGAGAACACACACCAGATGGGTTTTTATTTATTTATTTTTAAAATCTTCAATCTTGTGAGGAGGTTGTGCATATAGAAAACCATTTCCTGGTTCGTGTGTGTGTGTGTGTTTGTTTGGGAGAGTCTGGGTGTGTGTGTGTGTGTGTGTGTGTGTGTGAGTGAGACTGGGTGTGTGTGTGTGAGTGAGACTGGGTGTGTGTGTGTGTGTGTGTGTGTGTGTCATTTCTGGCATTTCCTGATGTGTTTGTGGTTTCAGATATAATCACTCTGTCTGTCATCCCCGGCTCAGGTGACACCAGCAGACCAGCGGAGGGAGGCTCCCTCTCCCTTGGTGACTGGAGTGAACTCAGACACCCCTGCGACCACCCTGTCACCGCCCTCGGGGCCCCAAACAGAAGGGCTGAGACACAGGGGGCACCCCATCGGCCCGACACCCCCATGGACCAGTGCCACAGCGTGAGTACTGCCCCCTCCTCGGGGTTCGGATACACTGTACCTTCAGGCTCCTGAGAGAGGCAGAGACTGAGGGTCTACTATGAGCCTTAACAATGGGGTCAGTTAAAAGTGCTTTGGGTGACTTGATCTGTCAGGTTTAGGTGCGTTTGTGCTGTACCACCCTTAGATGACTGTCGGTGTTTGGCAGTGTGTGTTTCACACTCTTCTTTGCTCTTTATGGTGACTGCACTGTAGACCGCACTGTTGACTCTCTTTCTGTTGTTGGGCCATTTTGTATATTGAACTTTTGTTTATATTTGCCAATTGCCATGTGGGTTATTATGGGAGTGTAGGGCATATCATAATATTGCTACGAATTACCATGTATTGCAGCGATATTCATGGTGACCGCTGGGTATATATCATAGTCTTCCTTACTGTGACAGTGCTGTATGTTGGATTTCTGTTGACCTTGATGTGGTATATTATCAGAATGTTGTTTACTGTGACCCCCCCTGGGTTTATAGTTATGCTGACGGTGACTGTAGAGCGCATCAGAATGTTGTTTATGGTGACCGTGAGGTCCGTCCCAATGTTGCCGACGGCGACCGTGCTGCATGTTGGAGTGCCGTTAATCTCGACGTGTGCCGCCTTACCGGAATGTTGTTTACGCTGACCCCCTGGGCGTATAACGTTGCTGGCGGCCATTGGCGCGTATGCTGGAATGTTGTTTATGGTGAGCGCGGGGTATAGCGCAGTGTTGCTGACCCTGTCCCTCATCAGGCCAGCTCCGGTGCAGATGACCCACCCGACGTTCCCCACTTACTCCCTGTACAGCCCCCAGCAGCTGCTCTGGCTACAGCAGATGTACGCCCGGCAGTACTACATGCATTAGTAAGTACTCGCTCTCCATTACTTGCATTAGTACATTTAGTAACTGGACCTCTCTCCTACATGCATTCAGAAGTGCTCACTCTTGACTAGTACACGCCTTAGTAAATGCTCACTTGCTACTGCCTACTACGTGCATTAGTGGTACTCACTCTCTACTACCGCATGCATTAGTAAGTACTCGCTTGCTACTGCTATACTACATAATTGCTACTACTACATGACACGTATTAATGTAGGGGTGTTAAACTCCAACCCTGGAGGGCCACAGTGTCTGCAGGTATTTAAGGCCTTGAGAACAAGGTGTGCGGACTCTTTAGCCAATCAGTGACTTAAATTAATGACTTGGGCTGAAACACATCAAAAACCAGCAGACACTGCGGCCCTCCAGAACTGCAGTTTGACACGCCTGCATTAGTGAATACTCATTGGGCCTGATTTACTAAGACCTTTAGCATGTGCAAAACCTTTTAGCACATGCAAAGCTATTAACACAACCAATGATTGGTGCAAAACAAATACCATAACCAATCAATGGTCATGTTATTGGTTTTGCGTGTGCTAAGAGGTTTTGCACACGCTAAAGGTCTTAGTAAATCAAGCCCATTGTCTACTACTGTAATAAATGCATGGTCTCAGCTGTGTGGGTAGAAATGTCTCTGTATAAGACAGCTGTCTGCAACATAAGATACAGCAAGAAACCTGGGAATGCTATTCATTCCTCTGCTCCTCTCACTCTGTGAGATTTGTTTTGGATGCCTTCTGCTGCCAAGAGCTGATCCAGGATCAGGTTACTTACACGGAATTCCATCATCACCTTTTCGAGTTAAAGGTGCATACTGATCCAGGATCAGTGCTTGGAGGTAGAATCCATGCACTCCGCCAGTGTGATTCAACTGGAATATGGGGGAACAGCCTTCCCATAATGCTTTGCAGGTGCTCATTTTCCCCACACTCACCCTGTCCTCTCCTCTTTTAGCCAGGCGGCCATGGCAGCCGCTGCCTCCTCCTCTGTGACCCCTGCCCCCGCCACCGCTCCCCACGCCGCCGCCCTGCCCAATCAGGCGCCCATCGACAACCTGCAAGCCAATCAGAATGCGGCTGACCCCCAGTTCATCAACCCGGGTGGGGCCAACCCTAACATGCGGATGAACGCACAGGGTGGGCCGGTGATGGAGGACGAGGAGGATGCCGATCGCGATTGGCTAGACTGGGCGTACACGGTGGCGCGTTTCTCAGTCTTCCTGAGCATCGTGTACTTCTACTCCACGATCAGCCGCTTTATCCTGGTCATGAGCAGCCTGCTCTTCATGTACCTGTGAGTGTGCCTTTATTCCCAAATTACTTACTGCTAAATGCATGTAATGCAGGGGTGGCCAATTCCAGGCCTCGCGGGCCGGTGTGTATGCAGGTTTTTGCTGCCGCCAGTTAACAATTATTTAATTAGCCCAATCGTTTACACGATCTGATATTTTAATCTACATATCCGCGATATGAAAAGCAGCTGATGAATGTTCTTGTGCCGATATGCGTCAATGCGTGTATTGTAGCATTTTATCGTTCTGTAATTTACAAGTGAATCGGTGATTGTGTGTATGACTAATTAGCTGATTGAACCGTGGTAACTGGTGGCAGTAAAAACCTGCATACACACCGGCCCGCGAGGCCTGGAATTGGCCACCCCTGATGTAATGTAATGTAATCACATTCTTATGAATAGGTGTACATTTACTTCTAATCAGTATTTTCATCTGCAGTTGAGCTGATAGGAGTCATTGGTCTGCTCTACGTGTACCCATGATTGCGCCTTTATTCTTAAAATACACATTCATATTTATATCAATTTGCACTAGGAGGTCGCTGTTCTCAGCAGCAATATGAGGGCTCTGTGTTGTGCTCACAGGAGCACGTGAGCAGGTTTTGGTGCCTAGGCAGTAAACTCCAGGATACTCTTTGTTTGTTGTTGGGGTGGGCTCGTCCGGGATTGTGTTTGTTTGTGTGTGGGTGTGTGTATGCTTGCGCGTGTGTCTGGGGTTTGTACATCCTTCGCTCAAACAGTACCTGTCCTTGAGCGTTACTTAAACAGCGCTGAGTCGGTGTTCTTAACTGATCAATCTAGAACCCATAAGGAGGGGTGGAGCTTGAGATATGTGTGGCATGTTTTTATAGTCACTCCTAGATGTGATTGTTTCTTTGTTTCTGTATATGCCAACCTGATACACCAGTATATCAGTAAATCACAGGAGATTAGGCAGGAAAAACATAAAGGCTGCTCAGAAGAGGTGACCTTTCCCTTGTAAATAGGAAACATTTTTCAGTTCGCCTAAAAGCTAACAACTTATCCCATTGCTCTCAAAAATTCAAAACGGACACTGAACAATGTCAAGTCAAGTTTATTTGTATAGCACATATTCATACAATTGAATGCAATTCAAAGTGCTTCACAGAATAATGAAAGGGACAAAAGAGATTGATTTGACAATACATCATTAACAGTTTAAGATCAATTTATAAAAAGAAAGAATAAAAGAAGGAAACAAAATTATAATAATAAAAGAAAAGATAAAATGGCTTTAAAAGATAAATAGACTTAAAAGATAGACGATTTTGATTAAAGATGATTAAAAAATACCGGCAGGGCTTAATAAACATACAGTAAAATGCAGTGCAATACATGAGCGAATGGAACACTCTAATCAGATATGTTAGGTACAGAGGGAGAGAGCTCCATCTGCAAGTTCCAGAAGATATTAGGAAATTTAGAATTTCTTCTGCAAGTTCCATGCTAGTGGAACACTCTAGTCGAACACACTGGATATTCCACGGTAATGGAGCACTCCAGTTGGGAACGCTAGGTAGGTAGGTACATGAGAGATTCTAGTGGAACACTCTAGTCAGAGATGCTAGGTACAAAGGGGGGAGGAGTTCCCTCTGCAAGTTCCAGGAGAGATTAAAAATAGAGAGAAAATCAAATTACGATAAATACACAAGAGACGATAGATTTAAAAATACCGGCAGGGCTTAATAAAAATACAGTAAAATGCAGTGCAATGCAGCAAAATTTCAGACACGGACGGGACTAAGTACAGTCAAAGGCCTGTGAGAAGAGTAAACTTTTCAGACCAGATTTAAAAGACATAATACAAGAGGCATGTCTAAGATTGTAAGGTAGTAAGTTCCAGCTATGGGTAGCGTAAAAACTAAAGGCTGCCTCACCCATTTTTGTTTTGACCTTAGGCACAATGAGCTGATCCGATCCCAAGGATCTAAGAGGTCTGTTAGGTTTATATGGCCTGAGCATTTCCAAGATGTATTTTGGTCCTAAGCCGTTCAATGATTTATCTAAGGATTGGGGTGATGTGTGCACTTCTTTTGGTCCTTGTGAGAAGCCTGGCAGCAGCGTTTTGAATAAGTTGGAGCCGTTTAATGGATTTTTTGGAGAGACCAGTGAAAATTTCAAAAAATTTCAAAAAATTCAGAGGTTGATCATTTGTTTTTTTCTATGCTTTTATGGCCCCATCAACAGATATAGAAACTGTTAGCTCAGGTCTTATCCTAAGCCCAGCCGTCATGTTAAAACTCATAAAATAAAATTATTTGGAGTCACCACTTGGGGGCGTACTGTTTTACTCTGGTCACTAACCTCAGGCACATGGCCCTGATATTTTGTACCACTCAGCTAGAACAGGGATAGCTTTTTTCTGCAAGCTGATTGGCTGTCATGCACTGCTGCTATTGGTTTAGGTTAAGCTAGAGGTCAGGCTCAAGGGCACAGGCGTTCCCTGATAAAGGGTAGCAGGCTCAGAGCACACCTCTGCCAAAGCTTTAATAGCAATGGCTAATCCGTCAGTCTGCCTCTGACATTTATTTAGCTGGTCTGGGAATGTTGGGAGTTGGTTTTTATGCAGTGATAAAAAAGAACGTTGGTACATGTGTTGGTGACAAAACTGCACTAAGCAGGTCCATTCGTTTACATGCCTGGTTTGCTTCCGGTTTGGCACCAATACGTGGATGTGTCATTCATTCATTTTCTGAGAGGTTTTGGAGAGGTTTTTGGACACCAAGATATGCATCCCCCTATAGTGGTGAAAAATAATTCCCACATGAAAATGATGAAAAAGTGAGTTCAATGAGTCAAAACGGTTGATTTGTATTTAAATATATGATTATTTCATGATTTACAGCAATGCAAAGTTTAGCCATTTTCGATAGATTTGGAGACACTAAGGGACACCAGGATACACGGCTTACATTTTGTTTAATAGATCATTAGTAATTCTGCATATCACCCTCAGACATTGGCATTGTCCAGGTTTCTGTGATGCTCACTCCTGGAGTTATAAAGCCTGAAATAGAGCACCCCCTAAATAGGTGAGAATTGACCAAATTTGGCATCTGCGCGAAGGGGTTAACCCTGTTCAGATGGCTCTTGTCCACCATCTTGGGTTGTTCAGTTAAGGTGGTGGAATACTGATTGCGCCCCCTTTCTCTCTGTATTTGGCGTGACACACCGTTTGCCTGTATTTACCTGTGCCTCTACTTGTCCCTCAGGCACACGGCTGGCTGGTTCCCATTTCGGCGGAGGCCCGTTGTCCCAGTTCCAAATGAACAAGCCCCTGAGGTCATCCAGAACCACCAGAACCACCAGAACCAAAACAGGAACCCAGAGCCGGTAAGACCCGGACTCCCAGCTGGACACTTCTGAACCTGCTGTAGTCTTTTTGCCACTTTGTATTGTCACAGTCACTGAAAACCTCAGACTCAATGTTGAATTCAGTGGTAGTACCTGTGTTTGGGTGTGCGTGTGTGTACCTGTGCTTGTGTGTGTGTGTGTGGGCATGTTTAGCCTACTTCATGGGGACTAAATGTCTCCATGAGGATAGAAAAGGTTGTCAAATGCTCCCTCGTGGGGACTCTGGAATGGTCCCCATGAGGGAAAAGTTAATTTTAGGGTTAGGGGTTGGGTTTAGGGCTAGGGTTACAATTATGATTATGGTTAGGATTAGGGGTCCAAGGCTAGGGTTATGGTTTAGGGTTATGATAGGGTTAGGTTAGGGTTAGGTTTAGGAAGTCCCAATAATGACAGGAATACAAGGGTTAGGTTTAGGATGTCCCCACAAAGATATGAATACAGGACTGTGTGTGTGTGTGTGTATGTACTTTGTTGTAATCTGAGGGTTGACAGACGTTTTTGTTTGCAGGAGGATGTCCCAGTTGGAAGAGACAATGAGAATGTAGATGCGGATGCAGAAGAAGAGGGCGGGGTGGAGCAGGAAGGGGCGGTACAAGGAGAGGCCATTCTCCTGAACGCGGTGCTAGTTCCCCCCCACAGAGTGTCTCTAGTCTGGAGTGCGTGGGTCTTCTTTCGGGCCTTTTTCGCCTCCCTGATCCCCGAAATCCCACAGGGCATGGCCAACTGAACGTCAGCAGTGCCACGGCACAATGACGTCACTATGTGGGCGTGGCCAAGCCTCACGGGGGTGCAGAGTTCATGCGGTCTGAGAACATTTTTGGACGTCCGGAGGAAGAGGCAGATCTGCGTTCTCTTCTGTCGTGTTCACTCTGAGGGAGGAGCTGTGAGACACGCCCATTTACGTATAAACATTCCCGTGTCCTGACAAAGTACAGTTGTCAATCCAGCTGTGTGGCCCCCGGTAATGCTGGTCAGAGATCTGAAGCACGGCCTTTCTTCTCCAGAACTTGCGCGGGTGTATAACGGAGACACGTAAATTGTATTTTGTAACTCAAGGACAACACTATGTATACAATAGGGTTCCTGTTTCAATTTTATTATGCAAGTTGCTTCTCATGACGGTTTTCTAAACTTGGGGGCGGGTCTTATCCACCCTCCTATCTAAATGCAGTGGCTTTCCTCTTCCTGCGTTTTGATTGGACTTTGCCTAAATGGCTCCAGCTGAGGTGTCAGTGCAGCGAGCGCGTGTGTGTGTGTGTGTGTGTGTGTGTGTGTGTGTGTGTGTGTGTGTGTGTGTGTGTGTGTGTGTGTGTGTGTGTGTGTGTGTGTGTGTGTGTGTGTGTGTGTGTGCACACGTGTGCCTGCTAGCGTGAGAGTGTGAATGCCAGTGCCATGGGGGGTATTATGTGTGTTTGTGTGTGTAGGGGGACGATTGGGGGGCATCCCAGTCAGAGAGGACCATTCAGTGTTGTGAGAAGGAGGGGTAGAGATTGGGCTGAAGAAAGAGAACTCGTTTGGCTCTCTCGCTTTGCCTTTTTCTTTCACATCTGAAGCTGCAGCTGAGGATGCAAAAGAGGTTTCCTTTAATCAAGTATCTTGTGACCTAAAATTAATTTGAAGTAATAATTCTCAGCATTGTGGATATGAATCCTTCACATGCACATGATAAACATAGTTTAATATTAATGGTCTCACTTGTTATCAACATTAATTAGTCTATACAATACTAATCCCATTTGGGATGGTTCCTTTTAACGGTACGCACATACACTGAGTGTAGTTTTATTATCTCTGCCAATTAAATCAATCTGTTAATATATTTCAATGCTTTCATTGTATAGACCAGCTCTGTTATTGATGCTGTTAAGAAAATATCTGAAATTAACCTGTATTTGCCTGAAGGTTTATTAAATAAATCTATTTATTTTATCAGGCTGCACTCTGTGTTGAATGTGTCATTGATCATAATCGTGTGTGGTTAAAGATGACCTAAGGTCCTTCTTTTAAGTGTTGGTGTTAACCTTGCATGGAACGTAACAACACAACTAATATAGTATGCATGCACATTTCTGTGCTCGATACAGATGAATGCCTGCACATTTACACGTTGTTTCCAAAATAAAAAAGAATATAAGTAACGTTTTGACCGCCCTTAGTGCCCTGACGAAGGCCTGATTGTTCCAAGTGCCAATTTAATTGGACTGGTAATTAGCATTTGGTTTTTTTCTTTAAATTCTTTTATTTTCTCCCCACTTCCTCTTTTCTCAACCCCACATCACAAAGATGTAAAATGTGTCCGAATGGTAAGAATTGCAAAACCTAGTAATGGAATTGACTTATGAATGACACAATAAAGCATAAAAAAATTGGTATTGGAGCCATTTAATAATAATAATTTTGAAAGGTACTGTATATTCCCTCCCAAGAGCACAAATCCTGTGTTTAAATTACTGTACAATGTTCCCTCTGACCTCTGAGATTTGCACAACTAAAACACGCACCCTTTAGTGTCTATGTAGATAGAACTTTATTTGTCCTGAAGAAACTTCTCTTGTTGTACTCGACACGCATACAAAAGAAAAATAATATTGGTCAGCACAGCGCACACGCAACAGTAAGAAAGTAGAGAGGGCATTCAAGATCCATGCGATCATTGGCTGACAAACACCTGTCGCCATTAGAGCATCAGTCTACCAAAAAAGATCCTTGGCTGTGTCCGAATCAGAGCCTTATCTACTGCGCCCTGTCTCCTGCATACAGTGCGCTGGCAGAAGTGTGCTGTTTAATGTGCACTGTTTAGCAGTACGCAAAAAATATCCGCAATACTATTTTCCAACCGCACTGTGGAAGTGTCGTAAGACATTCCATCCTTGTGCGGCCACGTCACATGTTGTTTTTGTTGTATTTGAAGGAAAATGTCAGCGAAGCTGCGCCTCATTTTTTTAAAACTAAGCTCTTGTAATATTTATGCGACCAAAATGTTTGTGTGCTTCTTGAAAAGTGTACCCCCGAATATACTCAGCGAAACCCCAGAAGTAAGTGTGTCATCCGGGTGTTTCAAGTATACTGCCATTTGAAAAATCTTGGCCTACTCGGCGACTTTCTCATCCTATCTACTCACCAAGGCTACTCAACAGTGCGGAAGAGTGCTGATTCTGACACGGCCCTTGATTGGTTTTGAAACACAGAACAAAAAGACAAATGCAAATATCCACAGCATGTGGCTGAACCACTCTGGTCTACCCAGTTTCAAAGTGACTGTTGCCAGGCAACCTGCCAGGTGGTGCTGGCGCACCATAGGATGGGTGTCTTCCCCAGGCCTGGGCGTTTGTGATTGTGTTTGTGTTGTGATTGTGTTTGTGTTTGTGTTTGTGTTGTGATTGGTGGAGCTTCATTTTCATCTGATACTTGTTTTTTTGACTGCCCGCATTCAGGTCAGTGCACACAGTTCATTCCTGGAAACGATATTTCTGGCGGGCTTCATGTACAGTCTTGAGCATCGTAAAAATATCTCGGGCCAGGCGGCGTGAAAGGGCTTTCTTCAGAAGTCTCTGAAGTTACACCAGACAACCAGAACATTCTCTTTGATTTAAAGCAGAAATGTGTGATCCATTTTTTCTTGATTACTAGTTATTTAGTATTTTTCGAAACTACATTTCTTCAACCCCCTCACCCCCCTGACCCACCAAGGATCTACAGAGAGAACGCAATGTCCCGCCAAATAAGGTCCATGCAAACTCCTTGTGCTGTTTACTGCACGTTATAAACACCCTCCAAAAGAAAAACAACCTTTGACCTGTTTTAAGTCTTTAAGTACAGAATTTTAATTACCAATTTAATCTAATATACAGGTTTCTTGGGAAAAAAACATAGTTTCCAACTTGATTCAGAAATATAAAACAAAAGCAATGTACAGTAATCTAGGCTTCCATTTTATATTTTATAAACATGGCGAAGTGTTTACTGTGCTTTTGTCAGTCCTGTAAAAAAAATGTTTTATTGTTTGTATCAGCCTTTCTTTTGTTCAGATGGGTGATTTGGATGAACTCTTCTTTGAGTTCTAGCAGGACTTGAAGTGAACCAATCTGTCAGCTTCATTTAGTCCTTTCATATACCAGTGTAAGCATTGCTACATGTGGAATTAACCTCTTTACTTTTATCATTCAAATAACACATTACATCAATTATCTCGTAAATAATAATAATTCAAAAGGCTGAAAAACAACAAAACTTGTATCTCTGTCCAAATACTCATGGACTGCTCTGTACATACAGTGAGCACCATAATTCATTGGACAGTGACACATTTGTTGTTATTTTGGTTCTGTACTCTAGCACTTTGAGTTTGAAAGGATACAATGACAGTGAGATTGAAGTGCAGACTGTCAGCTTTAATTTGAGGGTATATTCATCCATATCGGATGAATCGTTTAGAAATCATAGAACCTTTTGTATGTAGTCTCCCCATTTTCGGGCATCGAAAAATAATATTTGGTCGCATCTTCCTTGCATGCCATGACTTCCTGATGTCTGTGACCCAACAATATCAAAAGACTCTTGATATCTTATTTTTTGGTACTCTTACAAGCAATACTATAACTTCTCTGCATTTGAATGGATCTCTGTGGGAATTGGGGGTGGGACTAGAATTTGCTGTAAATTATGCCGGAACAGTATGGAATACATGGTTGGTGAAATGGCTGTAAGTCATCAAGGGTCTGAGGTATCAAACGCGCCTCAAACCATCACTCTGCTGCATGCAGCAATGTATTTGAGCCAATATGGTCACTAGTGCTGTATAACAGTGAACAAATGTTGTTTTTTTTAACCTAATACAGGTTGTTGGCCTCATCTTTGAATGGTTTATGCCTCTACAATTTGTCGAGCAGACTGTCATATCACCATTTTAAATTTCAAATGGTAGTGGCTAGATTTGTCAACATATGGTACAGATATATAAGCCATACAAAATAACATTCTTGGCGGAATTAATGTTATATGTGAAGGGAAAACAATATATTAGCCTCTATTACACACTTCTCATTTCACGTCAGTTAGATTAATTGTTGTCTGCATTTCATACACCATCAGAATCAGAATCAGAATCAGAATCCCTTTATTCGCCAAGTATTTACATACGAGGAATTTACTGTGGTTGTTGGTGCGTACATAACCAACATAAAATAAAATAATATAAAACATAAAACATAACATAAAACATAAAACAAAAACAACAACAAAACACATAAAAACAAGTAGTGCAAGTTTCAGGATAATATAATGTAACCATGCTTGTTACAGTATACGTTGAATGTTTAAAAAATCTATATTGTCAGATCACGAGTGGGTCACAAAAAATATATTTGGACAGGAAGTGGGTCATGGGTTCTGAAAGTTTGGTTATAATCACATTAAGGCCAAATGATTTGTTTTGATTTCCAAGTGGTTTGAATTGGTTAACTTTAAATTGTTAAACTTTCACCCGAGTCTGAGTCATCTTTCCTCAGTATATAAATGTGGGCTGCACTGACACTGTCTTGGCCCTGAAACACAGTTTATTATGTAACAATATTTTTTAAATATTTTGACTTGCTTTTGAGTTGAGGGATTGTTTTTGGAGCTCTTACTGAGAGGACTTGCTTCAGTAACTGGCTTTCTGATTGGAGGAAAGAGCATTCTCCTCCTCCAGTAGAGAGGCCCTCTCGCAGTCCCAGCTATTTGTTGACCTATAATAACCCCGTCCTGGTGAGAATGCTCATGAGAACTGTTGGACAATCCTCAGCTCCTCAACTTCTTCCACAGACACACAACACACACACACACACACACACACACACACATGCACGCATGCACGCACATACAAGCATGCGCATGCAGGCATACACACAGACACACACACACACACGCATGTGCACAGACACACGCATGCACACACACACAAACACACGCACACACACACATGTGCGCGCACACACACACACACACACACACACAAAGGATATATGTCTCTACAGACTCCCATCCCACCCCCTGCACCCCACCCCCTGACCCCCCACCGGGATGGGACGGCCTCTTGCCCTGGTGTTACCTCCTCTTCAGCTCTAACTCAGTACCCAGGTGGAGTTAGACGAAAAGGCTCTACAGTGAAAGACTATCCACTTAATGTAAGAGCTCACGAGACATCCTGACTGTATTCAGCTGGCTATGAGATCAGAAGGTATCATGATGGCGATGCTTGTGTTCCTGTCCGGCCTGCTAGGAGGCCTCATCGGGACGACCCAGTCATGTCTGGATGGGGATTCTGCACACCCGTTCACCGGGATCGTCTGCAGACTTACCTACCCTGCGGCACTTGTCTGTGAGTACAGCTGTCCATCTGTTCATCTGACTCTTGTCCTGTCTCCCCCCTCTCTCTATCTTTCTCTCTCGCTCTTATTGCATGCAAGTCTCTCACAGTAACCATCACTCCTTCTCTAGCTCACATTCAGTGTCACACTTATTATAAAGCCCAGTTCAGATCTTCAACAGCATATGAGACAGGAACGATTAGTTTTCAAAAGAAAAATCTTAGAGTGACTGCTACCATTCCACATCAGAACACCAGTTAACAAATTTGTCAGTTGGCAGAGTGGACTCATCTCATTCGAAAATGTAAATTTCATATTTTAAATCTTGGAGACCGCAGCAGCAGTCAGCAGATGTTCTAAAACCGTGGTGTTCACGCTGAACAAAATTTCTTGTGAAACATTCTCATCACCTGATAATGTTTTGATCTCTACTGGCCTAAAATGCTAATTCTACTGTAGGGAACTCTCATGGTAACATGGTAACGCTTTCACAGTAATGAACAGTAAATGAAGTATAGGAGAACTTTACCTCACTATAATTAATTATAGCCTTCGCTGTAGCTAACTCACTGTAGTAAGCTGCCGGCCTCATTGTAACTATCTTTCCCAGCAGCTGCAACTGCTACATATCAATTATAACCTTCATCCTTTCCCTAATCTCTTAAATTACTCCCACTGTAGTAACTAACTTGTTGTAAAAATTTGAACTGTCTGACTATACCCCTGTAACACACTGTCTCATTGTAGCAATCAGTGTAACTCATACTTTCACTGTGACTGCTATTGCACATTTACAGTTTCTTCACCTATCTCAGGCTCTTAAATTGTGATAGCAGAGGTCTCTCTCTCTCTCTTCTCTCCCCCCTCCCCCTCTCTCTCTCTCTCTCTCTCTTTCTCTCTCTCTCTCTCTCTTCCCCCCTCCCCCCCTCTCTCTCTCTCTCTCTCTCTCTCTGTTTTCTCTCCCCCCCCTCTCCCTCTTTTGCCTCCCCCCCCTCTCCCTCTTTTGCCTCCCCCCACAGCAACTCACCACAGCAACTCTCTGAGCACAGTTCTCTGATCTCACAGATAATCACTGAAAGCATCTAAATCAAACATTCATGAGCCAATTCAATAGTGCCGTTGGGCTCCTCACCAGAAGCTAATGGAAGTTTTTAGGCTTTGAACTGTGCATCTAATTGGGGAATTGAGACACAATAAGTAAAAGCAAATATGAAAGGCACTTTGTTGTTTTTCGTAACTGAATCCTATACTGTGACAGTTGCCTCCTAATAATTGCATTGTCTTTGATAACGACCACGTCTCTCCCTGTTCGCTCACATTTTCTGCAACTAATCAGTAAAAAGTGTCTTTGATCTTTTTTGCATATATTGTGCAGTTTGATTTCTTAACCATTTCATGACTTACACATACAGTCAAGCCGGAAAGTCTGCACACCCCTTTCACCTTCTCCATGTTTTATTACGTTACAGACTTATGCTACAATAGAGTTAATTTTTTGCCTCAAACATCTACACACAATAGCCAATAATGACGGAGTGAAAACAGGTTTTTATACTTGGTTGCTGCACCTTTGGCAGTGATTACAGCTTCAAGCTGTCTTGGGAAAGAAGCTACGCGCTTGGCACACTTGTTTCTGGACATTTCTGCTCATTCCTCTTGGCATATCCTTGCATGCTCCGTCAGGTTGGATGGGGAGCGTCGGTACACAGCCATTTTCAGCTCTTTCCACAGATGTTCAATTGGATTCAGGTCTGGGCTCTGGCTGGGCCACTCACGGACATGCACAGACTTTCTCCGAAGCCACTCCTTTGTACTCTTTGCTTTGGGTCGTTGTCATGTTGGAAGGTAAACCTTCGCCCCAGTCTGAGGTCCAGAGCGCTCTGGAGCCGGTTTTCTTCAAGGATCTTGGTGTACTTAGCTGCATTCATCTTTCCCTCTATCAGGACTAGTCGCCCCGTTCCCCCTGCTGAAAAACATCCCCACATCATGATGCTGCCACCGCCATGCTTCACTGTAGGGATGGTATTAGGTATGAGCGGTGCCTGGTTTCCTCCAGACGTGATGCTTGGTATTCAGGCCAAAAAATTAATTTTTTTTAAGGTCTAGGTCTAGGAAGATTCTTGGTGGTTCCAAACTTCTTCAATTTACGAATGACGGTGGCCACTGTGCTCTTTGGGACCTGTAAAGCTGCAGAGATTTTTCCGTACCCTTCTCCAGATCTAAGCCTTGACACAATTCTGTTTCTGAGGTCTGCAGATAATTCCTTTGACCCCATGGCTTGGAGTTTGCTCTGACATGCACTGTCAACTGTGGGACCTTATATAGGCAGGTGTTGGCAATCCTCAATCATGTCCAATCAATTGAATGTATCACAGGTGGACTCCAATTAAGTTGTAGAAACATCTCAAGCAGTATCAGTGGAAACAAAATGCACCTCAGCTCACTTTTTGGCGTCATATCAAAGGGTGTGCACAATTGTGTCCATATGATATTTTACAATAAATTAGTCTAAAAACATGTTTTCACTTTGTCATTATGGGCTATTTTGTATAGAATTTTGAGACAGAAAATGAACTCAATCTATTGTAGAATATGTCTGTAATGTAATAAAACATGGAGAAGGTGAAAGGGGTGTGCAGGCTTTCCGGCTTGACTGTATATTGTATGCCTCCTAGTAGTATGCTGTAGTCTTCCTGTTTCCAGGGCGTAAAGGATTTTTGATTAGGGTCTTGCCTGCATTTCTGGATTTCATGCCCTCACTTATTTCATTAGTCCGATCATTTACCCTAGCTGACATTTTAGCTCAATTTCTTGATGAGGTCATGATGACAGACAAAGATTTGGGGCCACATGTATAAACAGCGCTAAGCAGAGAAATGCCCTCAGAAAGCCGCGTAAGGGAGTTTCCACGCAGAAATTCAGATGTCTAATATAACACGTGCTGTGAGAATCTGCTTATACCTCTGCACACGATGGACACCATACGTACACAATGTTTGGCGTCAGTGTGATATGGTGACATTGTGACCGAAAGGCAGAGGTAGAAAAAGCTAAACTTTTTAAAGCAGATTTACAACTTTCACCCTGTGCGTTCTTTTATTCATTATTTTACTCAGAGTTTTATACATGTGGCCCCAGGTGTCCTTTTTTACTATGATCTACTCTACAAGTGAACATGTGTTGGTGTGTAAAGCAAAATGTACTCATTGAGCCAGGGTATCTAGCGGAAACAAAACTGCATACGTGCCTGTCCTTCAGGAACAGAATGGCCCAACCCTGATTTAGATGCTGCGCGTGAGACAATTTAGCGATATGTCATCCATATGTATGAGTCCATGGTGAATGGCAAAGGTAGACAGATCCTTGCACTGCTTTCCCTGATGTGGCATGCATGCGTGTCTAATCTAGAGGATCACATGATTGAAACATAACGGTTGCGGCAACCGTTCCCACAGTGCAAATTTGATTTGAGGGCAATCAAATCTAAAATGTTTCGCAAGATGATCAGGTCCTAAGATTCTTACCCTGGTCATGTGGAAATCTGGTAAGATCTCCTTTTCTGTCCCATTGTTGCTGGATCTGGTGCCATAATGATTGTTTGTTTCACTAAGGTGTTCATTCTCTCCGCAGTGAATGAGAAAACGGCTCAGGTGATCCAAGCAGCATTCCAACACGCTCAATACCCTGACATTAAGGGCAAGAAATCCCTGCCTGTAATCGGGAAGGCACAGTACAACCTCAAGAAGTGAGTGGACTGCTCATCCACGACTCATCCACAACTCAATGAGTTCTCGTTCCACATTCATCCACTTCTCATTCAGTTCTTCCCTTGTACTCGACTACTGATTGCTCAGCGCTCATCATTACTTAGAAAATAATTTGTCCTTCATGGCTTGTCCAGTGCGCTCTCTGTACTCGCTCAGTACTCATCCACAACACAACACAAGGCATCCACAACCTGCCCAGTACCCATTCAACACTCTACTACTCATGCTCCAACCATTCACTTATCCGTCAGGTCATCATCTGAGACCAGGACAAAAGTAGTGCTCAGCTAACATTCACCCAGTGCTCCTGCAACGTGATGAGTTCCAGCCAGGTTTAGCCAGCGTTATGTCATTAGTCACTAGGAAAACTGGCTTGAATCACAGCCACCAATGAGTTCCATCATGATCATGATTTATCAGAAGACATAACTGACCTTTGGTTTATTAGCAATTAATAAATTATTCAGTTATTCTGAATTAATAAATGAATCCATAAATTGGGTGAGCTCATCTCACCCCAGGGTGTCAACCTAGAACAGGCTCAAAGCACCATAAGGCTAAGGGTCTGACACGTGAGACTACCACTTTCTGCAGTTTGATCCCATGGGTAAAATCCAATACGAACCATGTCTGGGACCATATGTATATCTGGCTCTGATTTTTGACCTCTCTCAGTCTACAGATCTACAATCTATCGATTGGGCGGAGTGAGGTGGAGCTGCGGGAGAGCAATGGCGTCGGGATCTCCATCGCTAATGTGTCCGCCACCTTCCAGGGAACCATCAGATATGAATATGGAAATTGGTTGTGAGTCACGCCCTCTTTCATGACAGCCCATCCGAGCCTAAATAAAGTTAACATAGTTCACTGCATAGTAGCCTGCCAGAAACATTTCTGTGAAAAGTGTATTGTTTATGATAAGTGACCTTGTGGTTTGTTAATGTTGTTTACATTGGGATTTACTCCCATGACTTTTGACACAATTTTATGATATTGCTACAATGCCAAAGCAAAATCATGGATAGAAACTGGATAGGAAGGACCAGCTGTCTTTGTCATTCCCTGAGATTTTTCCGGCAAGCTCTCTGCTGTAAATAAACCAATACACAATAGGCAAATGTCTTTATTTGTTTGTTATTTGAGCAAAGAAAGGAGCTAGAGGAATTTGCTGGTGTGGAGAAATGGGGAAAGCAGGTATAATATGGCTCTGTCAAATTAGTTCTGATGTCATCTCTCTTGGACAGCCTGAAGGTGCGGCAATCACTGCATTTTGAGATCGAGTCGCATATTGATCTGGTCATCAACCCAAAGCTATGTGAGTATAAGGCTAGCACTAGCACGAGCAATGGCAAAACTCAATGTGAAAGAACAACATTAATACGAGATTTCACTCAACCTCTTTCCTAAGAACAGCATTACAGAACTTGCATGACAGACTTTCTTATAATACATGTCACGTGTGCCTGGAAGGTGTGTGTCCACCTCTCAGTCTCTGTTTCCTTTGCCTGCTCGTGCGCTTCACACACCTTTTCTCATTCCCTCTTTCTCACTCTTTCTCTCTCAGATTGCGGTAATGGAAAGGTCGCTGTAGACACCTCGGACTGCTACCTCACCTTTCACAAGCTCAAGCTCCTACTACAAGGAGACAGAGAGTGAGTGACCGGCGCCGCCACCCATCTCTCAGTACAAACCACCTCATCTCCAGTCTCCACAATTCACCAGAAATACGTACATGGGCAAAATACATTCAAATGTAATTTGTTACAAGCGACAAAATATTATCAAAAAAGTATTATCTAATCTATAAAGTAATACAATTAATACAGTATAACCCACATTATAGAGGTGTACGTTGCTTTGCAGATGGTACAGAAGTATCAATCGGATTTAAAAAATTGTGTGTGTGTGTGTGTGTGTGTGTGTATGTTAGTGGTGTGGATGTCTTTATGGGGGAGTTTCAAAATTGTACTTGTGTTTGTGCACTGTATACCTGCATCCATATGCAAATATAGCTGTTTGTCTTTTTCTCTGTGGTTGCTGCTGGGATACAGCCCAGGCTGGCTGAAGAGAGTTTTCACAGAGTTCCTCTCATTTACCCTCAAAATGGTTGTCAAAAGCCAGGTAAGGACTGCAGTGGGGTGGGCAGTGTTGGCTCTTGAAATTACACTCTACCGCGGATTCTGTCTGTGGACCTGGGAATTCCGCGCCACAATCATGGCTCAACACTGCCCCCTGCTGTCTCACCAGAGAAGGACCAATTTTTTATTTGCGAAATTGAACAATGCCAGGGATAACTCAAATCTGGCCCTCTGTGCCAGTAGTACTGCTGGTTTTCAATTGATCAATTAATGCCACTGATTGGCCAGAAATAACTCACCTTGTGAGCCAGGTTTAAATCAGTCCTGATTGGAGGGGAAGAATGAAAGCCCAACTCGAGGGCCAGATTTCAGTATCCCTGCTTAAATAACAATAAAACAGTCATTCATTTTAAGCAAAAAAGAGACCTCTTGTCAGTGCTAAGGGTTGTCACATTTTTTGTATGTCATATATTTTTTTCGCTTAATTTCAGATCTGTAAAGAAATAAACAACCTGGCGAATATCTTGTCTGACTTCATCCAAGAGAAGGCAGGTATGAGTATGAGCTTACTGGTATCTAAAGCTGCATAGAAAATGAAACATATGATAATGATGATGATGATAATAAAGTATTATGTAATCTTATATAAGATTTAGCATGTGCACTTATGCATGCAGTGTGTATGTGTGCTTGGTCAACCTGTGCGGTCGATCTCACAGAGCACTTCTTGAGTGATGGTGACATTGGCATGGATATCTCCATCACCTCCTCCCCCTTCATCACGTCCAAATACATTGAATCTTACCACAAGGTACCATCCCCCATCTGTCTGTCTGTCTGTCTGTCTGCGACCTGAGTGTGACACTGTTGTGTTGTCAGTGCCTCGTTTCAGTCCTTTTAAGGTTTAGGCTTAAATTGTGTATGTGTTGATATTAATGCTGTAATATAATGTGGTTGTGATGACCTTCCTGTCCCGTGATTCCCAGGGACTGACCCGCTACAACAACCATACTGCAGTAATCAACGCCTCAGTGTTCAGCCCTGCCCAGCTGACAGACCATCGCATGCTCTATTTCTGGATCTCCGATGATGTGCTGAATCCCCTCTTGACTGCTGCACACCAAGATGGCCGCTTTGTCCGCAACATAGCTGGAAAAGAGCTGGCCGTATGTGTGCTAGACTATAGAAGGCAGTGTGGAGCAGTGGTCAGAGCAGCAGTGTGGAGCAGCAGAGTAACAATGTGGAACAATGATGGCTCTGGCCTCTTGACCAGAGAGTCACTGTGAATTGTATCTCTTTTAAAAACTTGATTAAATGTTTTAACTACAAATTGTAATCTACACCTAGGGTGATCAGATTCACTGGAAGACCAAGTACATAATGTAACCTACGATAATGGCAATTACAGTCAGAAAGCCCATTGAAATATGATACAACTGAAATATGAGACAAATCTAAATTTTCTCATAATTAGAATAAGTTGGGAACACATGCAAATGGGCTGAAATATCTAGTCACCCTAACTATACTTCCTGGTTTGTTCCCACCATTTCCCCCAGTCCACTGATCATTTTCAATAGGCTTAATTTGTCATGACATGTAATGAGTGCCTTTTCTTTTGGATTATTACATTGTGATACAGGTTTATGTCTGTGATTTCAGGGTCTTTTTAAGATGGACCTATCCGCCACTATGCCCACTCTCTTGGACCAGGTATGCCGATTGGCTGGTTAATCTAGCTGGGGTTGGTCTGTCTGGCTAAACACCAGCGTGCATACTTATAGGGACCACAAATTATACATGTTTTAGTGTAAAGAATAGTAGAGGTATAATTTGTCTGAATTTTGGTAAGACTGCAGCACTGAATAGACAGGGAACAAATAGAATATCTGTGCTAATACGCATTGGGACGGAGGCAGAAATTCTCAGAAGCTGCCTGTGGTCATGTGATCAACCTGCAGGGTATAGGTGCCATGGAAACATGGAAATCCTGACTTGCTCAGCTCCAGTAAATTTGTATATTCAATGTGAAGATAACGAATATTCCTTAACAGAAAACAAAACCAAAAATAGTTCCAAATCCTGCTCAAAGGGTGACACACATTTCATGCCATCTCTAAATAACATGGCAATCAGTTACTCTAGCATACGAACATGTTAGTTTGTATATCTGTGTATCTGTGTGCATGACTGAACACGTGTGTATATTAGTGTCTGGTTGTTCATGTCTGCGTGCAAATGTGTGTGATTAGGCATGTCTGTTTACTACTGTATATCTCTGTGTGTGATTGAGCATGCCTGTGTTTATCTCTGTATGTGATTGATCATGTCTGTGTGGTATCAGCTGTTGTCCTCAGGCAACGCGGTGCTGGAGGCATGGAGTATGTCCGTGCCCCAACTCTGGACGACCCCACAGGGCACGTTTGTCCGTTCTGTGGCTGCAGTGGAATTGACCAGTGGTTCTGATGACATCGACGCCCCTGCTCTCTACTTTGAGACGGTCAGCTGACCCCATCTCTGACCTCTGACCCCCTCTGTGATATAACAGCAGACTGTCACCCTTTCTGCACATATCCGATATCACAACAGATTTCATCACCACAAAATCTATACAGCACAACATGAGGGGGGGTGAACGTAAGCGGACAAAATTTTACAGATATTCAACAATCTCCACACAATCTGCCATCTTAATTAGTGCCGTGTCTTGTGACTCTTAAACACACATATAAGACAACTGAAACCACTCCATTATCAACTCATGTTACTTTTCCCAGGAAGTGGAGGTGGTAGTCAGAGCCGACTATGCTGAGAAGAAGATAATCCTGAATGCCACGGCAACACAGTGAGTATAACACAGGCCTGACCAATGACTGCAGACAGGGCCACAATGCATATTTTGTCATACAGTATGCGAGCAATTTGACTAATAAACAGCAGGCCTGCAACCTGCACACTCCATTTTACCACTGTAGAAAGTATTTAAGCAATACACTAACATGTTTAGTGTTAATTACTCTCTATATTAGTTTTTATATGAGCCCACTAGGAACAAAACATGTTCTGTCAGAATAAGATGCACTCTACCAGTGTTCATCTGACACATTTACTGTGTGTATATATTAAATAAGGAAAAAAACGCTGAGGGCGTCAAAACATTGGTTATTTAATTATGTATTTTTGGAGTTAACAAAACTGTACAGCCTCTGCTCTCTGTAACCCTCATATTATGTTGACATTTTATGACAAAACTATTGTAATAGAAACATTTTTACACTTTCTGTGTCACCTTTTGTGTGGCCTTCTATCCCTAAATATTAGAAACCTGTGATTAAACTAATTTTAGGGCCTGGGGTCAGTGAAAGTTTGTGAAGTTTAAAACCTGTATGAGAAAGTGCCACCAGAATCAATCTCAATAAATCAGAGATTTTTTAAAATGGTAAATTTTCTTACATTTTATACAGCTACCCCACAAATGACCCACATGACACCTTTGTATACAAAGTTGGGACAGGACTTAGCAAAATATAGCATTAAGTTATTTGTGTGTTTTCGAATGAATCCCAACAAATTAGGAAAAATCATACAGTGTCAAAATGAAGAAATAAGGTGAACATCAAACATTGAATCGGGTCAAATTTACTGGGAACAATATATATGCAAATAAAATAACTAAATAAACAATGTTTGAAATCTGAAATTACTTGTGGACTTCCACAAGGTTCTATTTTGGGCCCACTGTTCTTCTCTTTGTACATACTCTCCCTTGGCAGAGTCCTGAAAAACGTTACTTTATTAATTTTCATAGTTATGCCAGTGATACTGAAGTGTATAATTCTGTGTTACTGTTACCTGAGAATGAACGCTCAATCAGCACGTATGGATGCCACAGAACTTTCTCAGACAGAGCAAAAGGTGAAAGCTCATATTTTTATAGGAACTAAGAAGCTAGCACATAGTACATCTGTTTTGATCTCTGTGCTGATCTATCTTTGCACTGGTCACTTGTTCATTTCAGAATTGAATTTAAGCTCCTCTTACTTGTTTTTAAAGCTGTAAGTTTAAGATTAGACTGAAAACCCACCTGTTTAAGACTGCTTTCATATACTTTTACTGTTTCGTAATTTATCACTAGCTTCTTTCTGTTTTAGTCATTGCATTTTTACATATTTTTTTATCAACAATGAATTGTTTTCATTGAAATTTTTAATAAGATGTCTTTTTTTTAAACTTTTTTTGATTGATTGGTTTTATTTGTTCTACTGTCTGCACTATGAGTTACAACAATTGTTTGAATGATTCATTATAAATAAGAATTTGTATTAACTATGCATTATTAATTATTGTTAATGGTAGCTGTAATTTTACATAGCATCGTTCGCTTAAAGAGCTCATATGGGTGCGATGGGTGCGAGATAAAGCTTTAACTTGTTTTTAATTTGATTTTTGTAGAGTCTCCATCTTGAAGGGTTCTTTCTCCCCAGGGAAGCAGCAGGTGCGTGGAAATGGTGCGAGAGCATGATCTGTGCCTGTGTTTGATTACTTCTGTCTGACGCGTATTTGTGCTCTAGCTGACAGAGGGTCAGGTGGAGTACCTGAAAGAGGCGGTCGAGAAAATTGGCATCCCCAAAGTAATATCCTGTAAGTCTCTCACCAGCCTTTCACTTCAGTGGTATGCATGTGTGCGCGTGTGTGTGTGTGTGTGTGTGTCTGTGTGTGTGTGTCTGTGTGTGTGTGTGTGTGTGTGTGTCTGTGTGTGTGTCTGTGTGTGCATGTGTGTGTGTGTGTGTGTGTGTGTGTGTGTGTGTGTGTGTGTGTGTCTGTGTGTGTGTGTGTGTGTGTGTAAGTGTGTGCGTGTGTGTGTGTGTCTGTGTGTGTCTGTGTGTGTGCATGTGTGTGTGTGTATGTGTGTGTGTTTGTGTGTGTCTGTGTGTGTGCATGTGTGTGTGCATGTGTGTGTGTGTGTCTGTCTGTGTGTGTGTCTGTGTGTGTGTGTGTGTGTGTGTGTGTGTCTGTCTGTGTGTGTGTGTGTGTGTGTGTGTCTGTGTGTGTCTGTGTGTGTGCATGTGTGTGTGTCTGTGTGTGTGCATGTGTGTGTGATTGATCTTGTCATTCTCCCACATACAGACATAGAGCCTGGTCTGACCGCTATGATGAACAAACAGGGCCTGGACCTGTTTGAGATCATAAATCCTGAGGTTTTGTCCCACCAGGTAGCGTAAACACAGTTAAACACACCTGTCAGTATACCTGTCTCACACCAGGAGCCTGATCACTGATACTCTAACCTACGCTAATGGGCCCCAGGTTTTGGCCCATTTTTGCAAATTCATTGAAATTAAATTCATGAATTGAAAATTGCCATAATATATGAGCAACCTACAATGAAATAATTTGATTTAAATTAATTTCCTGAATCTACTGAATTGAAAATGACTACAACCCTGACGTGTTCCTAAACTCTCTGACCCCACAATCCACTTAATGACCAAATTAATTGTTTGTGACCCGGCCCTGTCCTACACCCTTCTACCCTATGACCCTGAGTCCTCACTCACAGTTTGAGAACCCCGGCCCTGACCTACACCCTTCTACCCTATGACCCTGAGTCCTCACTCACAGTTTGAGAACCCCGGCCCTGACCTACACCCTTCTACCCTATGACCCTGAGTCCTCACTCACAGTTTGAGAACCCCGGCCCTGACCTACACTCTTCTACCCTATGACCCTGAGTCCTCACTCACAGTTTGAGAACCCCGGCCCTGACCTACACCCTTCTACCCTATGACCCTGAGTCCTCACTCACAGTTTGAGAACCCCGGCCCTGACCTACACTCTTCTACCCTACGACCCTGAGTCCTCACTCACAGTTTGAGAACCCCGGCCCTGACCTACACTCTTCTACCCTACGACCCTGAGTCCTCACTCACAGTTTGAGAACCCCGGCCCTGACCTACACTCTTCTACCCTATGACCCTGAGTCCTCACTCACAGTTTGAGAACCCCGGCCCTGACCTACACCCTTCTACCCTATGACCCTGAGTCCTCACTCACAGTTTGAGAACCCCGGCCCTGACCTACACTCTTCTACCCTATGACCCTGAGTCCTCACTCACAGTTTGAGAACCCCGGCCCTGACCTACACTCTTCTACCCTATGACCCTGAGTCCTCACTCACAGTTTGAGAACCCCGGCCCTGACCTACACTCTTCTACCCTATGACCCTGAGTCCTCACTCACAGTTTGAGAACCCCGGCCCTGACCTACACCCTTCTACCCTACGACCCTGAGTCCTCACTCACAGTTTGAGAACCCCGGCCCTGACCTACACCCTTCTACCCTATGACCCTGAGTCCTCACTCACAGTTTGAGAACCCCGGCCCTGACCTACACCCTTCTACCCTATGACCCTGAGTCCTCACTCACAGTTTGAGAACCCCGGCCCTGACCTACACCCTTCTACCCTATGACCCTGAGTCCTCACTCACAGTTTGAGAACCCCGACCCTGACCTACACCCTTCTACCCTACGACCCTGAGTCCTCACTCACAGTTTGAGAACCCCGGCCCTGACCTACACTCTTCTACCCTATGACCCTGAGTCCTCACTCACAGTTTGAGAACCCCGGCCCTGACCTACACTCTTCTACCCTATGACCCTGAGTCCTCACTCACAGGAGTGACCTACACCACAGGACAAAAAATCTGTTCTGTATTATTACTGTTATTGGTACTTTACTGGTTTAAGGGAATCGTTTAACCCAGAGTGGCATACCTGTTCCAGACTTGGGGCCCTGTGGTACAGCCTTTTTGTACTCTTTCACCATCTTCCCCTTTTCTCTTATACCCTCCCTCCTTTCTGTTTCTATGTCTCTATATCCACTAATCTCTGTTTATGTTTCCATTTGTCTCTTTTTCTCTCTGAAACTAAAATTCATACATGCTTTTGTGGGCAACTAAACAAGTGCATAACAGGGGCATATGAGTAGATATGGCATGACATGCAATAACAATACTCCTACTAGTAGTATTACTAATAATAATAATAATAATAGTAATATCTATTTCTCTCCCTCTCTCTGTCTCTCTCAGGGGTATGTGATTGTTCAGCTGGACTTTGGATTCCCCCATCACCTGCTGGTAGACTTTCTACAAAAAACTCTGGAGTGACGACGTGTTGGACACACACATGCACACACATGCAGTTATGTATATACACAAACAAGTCTACAGATGTTGTCTGTCGATGTGGACAGTGTTGATGTGCCAAAGGTGATACACTTTGTTTTAAACTGTTATGTGTACAAAATGTAACTATTTTGTAGCTCATTGTAATGCCTTTAATTATGAATTTATTCAATGTATTATTGCTAATATTCATAGCAGTAGAATTGATAGTAGCATCAGAACCAGTAAATATTTTAACTTTTTGTCTGATGTTACTGCCTTGCTATGAGTCAACAGAAACTTGAGTAGTCTTACGTGCCTATGGTATTTTATATGGTAATTTATAATAAAACAAAGTTTCATAACAAAACAAAAAAAACGAATTAATCAAAGGGAGTTTTCAACTTACAAAATCCCCCAAAACCCCCCAAAACCCCCTTACATGTAAAAATCCCCTTCTGTCAATTTCTGCTTTTATAAATTCTGCCAGTAGATGGCAGTAGCCATTCCATGTACTTGTTAAATTCCACCGCCAGCACATCCAATTCAACTAAAAGAGGTTTTGATTAGCTAAACCAGGGGCCACATGTATAAAACTCTGAGTAAAAGAATGTGTAAAATAACGCTCAGGGTGAAAGACGGAATTCTGCTTTAAAAATGTTTAGCATTTTCTTCCTTTCGGTCATGGTGTCGCCATATCACACGGACTTGAAACATTGTGTACCAATGATGTCCATTGTGTACGTACGATGTCCATTGTGTGCGTATGATGTCCATTGTGTACATATGATGTCCATTGTGTACGTATGATGTCCATTTTGTACGTATGATGTCCATTGTGTACGTATGATGTCCATTGTGTGTAGACTGCAGAGGTACACAGATTATCACAACATGTGTTATTTTACACATCTGAATTTCTGCGTGGAAACTCGCTTACGCGGCTTTCTAAGGCATTTTTCTGCTCAGCACTGTTTATACATGTGGCCCCAGGTGTGCTGGTGATGGAATTTAACAAACACATGGAATTGCTGAATTGGCTCGGGGAGAGGTTTGGAAACCCCAAACACGATTAAGGCCTACTTCGAGCATAAGTCTGCACATGGAACACTGATAGTATTAGATTAGACTGACCACCTCAGAGTCCTGACCTCAACTTAATTTAACTTATTTGAAGCTGGGATCACTTGGACAGGGAAAAGAACAAAAAACAGGCAAAGTCAAAAGAAAAGTTATGGCAAAGCCTGCAAAGAAGCTTGGAAGGACTACTTGAAACAACTACGCGACAGTCTACCTATGTGAATTGCTTCTGTTTTGCATTACATGGGAGGCCAAGCAAAATACTGACTTGTTTTAAAATCACAAGATATTTGTTACTTTTCATTGTATTAACATTTATTTGTGTTTACTTCAATGTTATATAGTGTTTTTTCTAACAAATAAATACTTACTGCTCGGATAAACACTCCCCTGAGATATTTCATAGGCATGTCCTGGCTGTGGGAATGCTAGCTCTGCTCAGTTGGTGGTGCAGCGTATTGCAGAAAGTTAGAATATGTAGCCTAATTGGTGACAGTATAGCGGCCACAGAAAACCATCCTCTTAGTCACCATCTCTAGAATGTACTGCAACCAGATGTTCAGTTCAGTCATTATTTTCTGCTTAGTTCATGAAACGAGGTGGCAGAATGTTCAGTTCCAGATGTTTGTTGGTGGTTACTGTTGATATCAACCGTATTATGTGGGGTAATTGGGGCAAGGAGGTATAACACCAACTACCGAAATTACAATAACTACATCTGGTTAAAGGATGAATATATTCTGACCATTTTGTCCAAACAAAATTCGGATCCACAACACACAGTTCAAATCATTATGACCTCACAAGGCTGCAGACCTAAAGCTGATGCCACCTATCTACTGAACTCTATTCGAAACACTGTTCCAGATCTAACAGGGTCCAGTCGACCTCTTAACTAAACTCCCACCATTCTTTTTTGTAATTGGCCATCAGTGGCAAAGGAACAGTCCATCCCGACCAACCAGCAGGTTAACAAAGACAGGCTTGAGCCCAGAATTCAAAAAATATTTGGCATGGAAGTCTTGGAGATAAATATGCTTGAGTGTGCAGATCTGTCCTTTGCTCCCTTCTAACCCTAACTGTTACCTATCTATATTCTTTGCCAGAATAATACCAACTCATTCTACATCCACTGCCTAAACAACATGGTCTGAGATCACGGATCACAGCAGTACATAAAAATACACAGAAAAAGGCCATTCAAGCTCATAAGAACCTGTAATCTTAAATTTTTTTAAAAAACCACACTGCTACGATTCAGTATTTTATACTGTAAACTTAAATAAAAAAATACCCAGGGATATACAGTACAAGCTTCTAGTTTCAGTTGTTTTGATATATTATTCCAAGCCCACAGTGTAAAGTAGAGCAAGGATTTTTCCCATATCTGCACAAACAGTAGAAATATTAAAAAACATCCAATGAATGAAACGAAGCTGACTATTTGGGTTTACTCTGAAGAGGGTTGAGAGGGAGGAAGGGAGATTACCCATAACCCTTTTATAGATAGATATACCAGTGGAGATCTGGTTCTGCACGGAATCTGTACACCATGATGCATCTGTAACAGCCCAGACTCAGAGACCCAAGCGCAGACCAGGAGAAGGCAAAAGAACATTCTTTATTTCAGTCCAAGGTCAAAATGTCAGGTAATCAGATTCCAGACGAGAAAAAATCTAAATCCAAAAGAATAATCAAGAGACAGTCCAAAAGATCAAAACCAGGAAATCAGATAGGCGACGGAACAAAGAGAATAGGCAAGAGATGTAGTAAAAAAACAAAAAAACAAAAGCAAAGGTCAAATAAACCATAAAATCAGAAAGGCAAACAAAACCGGCAGGCAAAACTCAGAATCAAACAGAAGGGCATCTCAGGAATTTCAAATAAACACAGGCTTAGTAAAACATGGGCACTGAAAATATCGATCAACATTCTGACTAAGAACAGGTTAAACTGAAGGGTATATATAGGTAGGGAACACTCAACTGAAGGGAAATCAGGTGTGAGTGGGAGGAGTAACAGGGAAGACTCACAGGTGCAGACAATAATACAATGAGGGGAACAATGACAGAATAATGAGGGAACACGGAAGACTCGGACTGGACTAAGCATGCAAACGAATAGACAAGACATGACTGGGAGTGTTAAAGACACATGCACATATTAAGAGAGTCAGTGGCTAGCGGAAGTAAGATATCAGTTAGTAACGAGGAAGCGTAAAGTAGATAATTGAAAGATAGAATTGCAGGAAACGAGTGACAGCTAAAGCAAGGAAGCATTAGTAATTAGTGGGTTAGTAAAAGACCTAAACTAAGTTGTTAGTAGTTGTTAGTGATAATTAGTAATATAAACAATAAGTGGGACAACTAGTTTAGTCAGAGGAAATACAGAGAGGACAGAAAACACCCGAAGGCTCCCGAAAAGTGAGACGAAGACCGGGGACTGACATAAATGCAAATATGTGAACATAAACTGGAATATGGAATGTAAATGTAATAACATAAACAAACACGAAAGTAACTACACTAATAATAATAAACATGAGTACAGAATAATACACAAATACAATAATTAACAATAATAATGAAAAATAATAAACAACAAGAAACAGAAATAACAAATACAAACAGACAAAACTCAGAATCCTAACAGCATCGACATATGACTAGACTCCGAAAGACTAGTTTGGGCATCAGAAATACTGCACTGACAGTACAGTACAATGTCTCAAGTGTGAATCTCACCCCTGAGCATATCCTGACCATGACTTCACTCTAGAGCGAAGAACTGTGACCTAAGGTTGCATTGTGGAGATGAAACACTTATACATACACAAGTGAAACACTCACACATACACATGTGAAACA
This sequence comes from Ilyophis sp. 1 JC-2022, assembly GCA_022702515.1. NCBI lineage: Eukaryota > Metazoa > Chordata > Actinopteri > Anguilliformes > Synaphobranchidae > Ilyophis > Ilyophis sp. 1 JC-2022. The sequence continues at coordinate 24,422,572 of CM040400.1, forward strand.
CACACATACACATGTGAAACACTCATATATACACATGTGAAACACACACATACACAAGACGATTCCGCCTTCAGGTTATACTGCTCTCACATACATATGTGAAACACTTGCGTATATGTACAGTGAGCGCCATAATTCATTGGACAGTGACAGATTTTTTGTTATTTTGGTTAATGATGATGAGCCATTTCGAGACGTTCAGGGGACATCCCAGGGACCTAATTTTGTTAGCTGGGGTTGTATAGCCTTGTTCATACTTCTGACTTTGTATACTGCGGGGACTGCACGTCTGTTGTCTGCCATGCGCGCATGTTTTTTTTTTTGATGATTGAAAATAACCGAAAATAAAACCAATATGCCCTTAACTTTCACTTTCGTATTCACTGTTGAGATGCGATGCGGTGCCATCTGCGGTAAGATTGTGTTTAAATATTACCTATTTTGTATGCTTGTTTATGGTATTTCACTTGTAAAAACGAATTTAATGACAGTTCCCAACTGATTTTATGTGACGTTTGCTCAGTGGGCGGGAAAGTGTTTGTTGCGAAAAAAATTAAGCACCAAGGACAAAGCTTGTGCTGTCGTAGGTTTTAACAGATTCAACCGTGAATTTCAAAATTAGGTTAAAGGCTACTTGGGGATTAGTGAAAACGGGACAATGCAGACTATACAACATGAACACCTTCGACCTATATAATTAATTAAAACGTCCATTCAAAGACTGGCTAGAATAAATACTTCAAGTGCAATTTCAGTTAACACATTATGGTTGTGGCAACCATAGAGCCCGCGTGGCCATGCACCTCTCATGGCTAGTCGTGTTTTATTTTTTATTTTATATGAAGATTTCTTCACAGTAGCAACACGTGTTAAATACAATGGTATTGTGTTAGCAAATATTATGAATTGATGACTACTCCTGTATCGATCTGCACGGTCATAGATTTTAGGTCGCAGAATTTAGGCTATAGGTTCACGAATGAAACCCCCGGCACCGCGGCATGTTCACATTACGTGCAAGCTGCAACATTCTAATATAGCGATATTAGCCACTCTTGCTGTAAATTATTTTATTGCATCTGTTTGTTTTTTTATGGATATAGTGCCCTCCCTCAGTTAATATGAACAAAAATGCTGGCTAAAATTCACATTATTGTTTATCAAACATTCTTCATGCTCAGCAACATGATTAAATTATTCAGATACAATCGCTCAAAGAATAAACTACAGCTAACTACAGTCGGAATGTGCAACTTTGCAGCTGATGTCTCGCGATGGAGGAGGTTTCAGAGGAGGAAGGTGTCCTCGCGGTGGTGGCTGAAGTGCGCTCGCAGCTGGTCGAGGTCTTGTACGACAATACAGACCGGAGACTTGAGTCATTATTTCAACTGGCGGGACCTGGTGCTTCTGAGCGGCTTCGGGCCGTGACAGACAGGAGAGAGCGCATTTCCAAGCTGGTGGATCATTTCAGAAGCACACGACCAGCTTGTGCCCAGTTTGTGCACATTGCATTAATGCAATGCGAACTGCCCCTGGACTTGGAATCCCGGCTACTTTCTGTGGCTGGTAAGATATGTTGCGCCTTACCATATTGACGTGAAATACTGACTGTATCTAAAATATAATGTAGCCTGGGATCTTTTAGCCCTATTAATGTTCAGAAATGTCCCAATATGTATTCTTTGAGCAAAGCAAAGAACCAGAATGTACATTTAGATATAATTATATCATACAGATACAAATCATAATTAAATGGCAAAGCAATCTTTTTAAATGTGCACTTTCAATGGGGACTTACTACAAATCTATTAGCATGTTTTGATATCAAACACAAGTCTTCAAATAGTTTGAGGGCCCTCAAGCTTAAATTTTTACATTCTGAAATCCAATTTGTGTTTCAAGCCAGTATTTCCCACAGAACAGGAGACACTCGTCCTCATCTGGGATTTTTTTGAAATTATTCAATTTCTTTGACATTAATAACTTCAGTCAGACCACATAAACCATTCAAGATAATTTAAGAACAACTTAAAAATATACTCTGCTACTTGTGTGTGTGAGAGAGTGAGTGTGTGTGTGTGTGTGTGTGTGTGTGTGTGTGTGTGTGTAGTGTGTACTAATGAAACAAACTAGAGACAGTTTCAGACTATGGGGCCTGTGTCATGAAGAAAATAGCAGAACAATAGAGCAGGACAGTTTTGCAGTTTTGCACCTGGCCTAATTCTTTATAGAGACACCAAAAGCAGTGGTCCTGAGGCTGCAGGTTGTATCTGTTTCAGGTTATCATCGAGAAGAGGAGACCCCAGGCCATGCTGATCCAGGTAAACCCCTCTACACCCGTGCATGGAACCGTATGAGAGCATGTTGTCTGCTGTCTGTTATGTTCGCTTACACTTGGTTTCCTGTTGTGCACCATGCAGCTGCCTGGTGTTGCTAAGTTTGGCTTCCTAGATGTGGTACTGTACAGCAGGTATGCTCAGATCTGGCCCTTGAGGCCAGTGGTACTGCTTGGGTTTTTTTTCTACCCGTTAATGGATCGATTCATGCCACTGATTGACCAGAGATTTAGCTCACCTGGTGTCCTAGGTTTAACTCTGTCCTCGTTAGAGGGGGATGATAAAAAAGCAGCAGCCCTGCTGTCAGAGGTGGAAATCCAGGGGACATAAAGTAAAATCCGCCCCAGTATTTTTCTCCAATCACCTGGATTTGCTAATTAACATAATTCTTTGAGGAGGTAGAACTAATTAGTGAAATCAGCTGGCTGAGTCTATGGGTGGGAGAAACACATTGGGTTCATTCCAATCGCTTATTTTTACTCCTTGCATCCTTTCCTCACGTCCTTTTTTCGCTCTTTAACTTCGCCCAATGGAGGACGCGAGAAAAGGATGCAAGGATCAGATACGAGGATGGAGGAAACGAGGCAACATGTATTTGGAAAATGGAACGTCATTACTCAATCAAGCGTCATCGTCATAGTATGCTCACGTGCTTAAATATAATGCTTTTTAGCTTATTTTTTCATGAATAAACGGTTCTTTTGTTAGTTATAAAGAATGAGTGTCATTATGGATTAACGCTTTATAATAGAAGTAAAGGAACGGTTAAATTGCATTTGTGTAGGGGTGTGCCTGCGACACGGCAGATGTGAAGAGCGGTGGATAATTTATACACAACACGCGTTCCGAGAAAAGGCTTCCGCAAAGGCTACATTTGTGTTTCCTCACTGAAGCACCCTCCGGGAGCTTCCTCGTTCCCCAGTCCTCGCTCCTCCGAGGAGCATTTAGCGATTTAGAATGTCCTTAAGGACATTCCAAATCGATCGATTGATTTCCGGGTCAGGCGAGGACCGAGGAGAAGAGGATGGATAAATTAAGCGATTGGAATCCACCCATGGTAGGACTTTTAGTTTATGTCCCCTGGATTTCCACCTCTGCCTGCTGTACAGTATAGTTCACCTGACTTGTTACCCACATCAAAACAATGGTTGACAAATGAAATGTCATGAGTTGGTTCAGCAGATTTGTGTCTTCTTTCATTCTGGAGTAAATATTTTACATGCTGAATTTGACATCACAGGTTAGTTCACACTGAACAAATCTAAATCAATCTCGTGGACTGATGACGTTTTGATCTGAACTGACCTTTGCACACTGACTATAAACCACACATCCCTTTAAAAAAATAGTAATAATTTTCACCAATTAGTAAAAGTTAAAAATGCTAAAACTCAATTTTCCAGAGCGCAATGTGTGTGTGTGTGTGTGTGTGTGTGTGTGTGTGTGTGTGTGTGTGTGTGTGTGTGTGTGTGTAAAAAAAAAAGAGTGTGTGCCTGAGAAATATCAGGAGAAAAAAATTGAGTACACACACACACACACACACACCCTTGCAGCAGGGTTTTTTTTACCTCGGGTGGCAGACAATTCTGTAAACATTGCTGATGGCACTAAGCTAAAATAACACGAAAGGATTGTGTACTTTACTTCTCTAATGCTGCTTTTCTGTCACCCATGTAATACGTCGGTGCACATATTTGCTGTTTAAAAAAATTATATCAGCGGCAGTACTAAGTGCCTGTATGAATGTGCCTGTGTTTCTTTTTCACAACATTTCATAACAGCCTATCAGTAGCCCCCCCCCCGCCACCTTTGGTAAACTACCAAATAAGGAATGAAAAGCAGGGAGTGCTTTTTTTTCTTCATTTCTTTGAAAACGAAAGTGAAAGTAATGTTAACTTGTAATTCATTTCAGCACTGGGGGATAAGCCTGTCCGTGCTATAAGATGGCTTTTTCTGAATGATGTCCAGTCACAAACTGGTGGTGTGGTGGTGTTTGAGGATGACTGACTATTGGCTTGTCGGAATGGTTTTCTCCTGGTAATCTTTCCATAATGTTGTCTGCACAGAGTGCATCATCGACCCGCCAGACGAGCGCATTCCCCACCACTCTGGCAAAAGGCTGAGAAGAGGTAAAAATAGCAGAAAGGGCACAAAGTACAGAATAACCCATCTCTGCTCTCGTCACTGCCTGCTCTTAGGGGGAAACAAAAATATACTATTTTAATTGTTGTTTAATGTATTTGTTCTCACCTTAAGAATAATTAATCTCTCTGTATCGGTTTGAGCTTTCTATTTTGAGCTTGTCTAATTTCTACCCTAATTTGGAATGTCCAATTAGCTGCCTGCAAGCCACATTTATGCTGCGAGCCCTGATGCCGAGTGTAGACATCTGCAGTTCTCCCCCCGAAACAAGTAGTGCCCGCAGCCTGATTCTTCTCACCCCGCAGCCCACAGCCAAGCACGCACAGGATATTGCACATATGGCTTTGGCAAGCAGTCCTCAGGTGCCCGACCGACCAGAGGGGTTGCTAGGGAGTGATGAAACATGGGCCCGTAACCGACTGAACCCTCCAATCCATAGGCGACACAGTATGGGCTACCAGCCATAGTCGGTGCCGGCATGTAATGGCTACCACAGTCCTCAGACTTTAAAGTTATTGAAAATCTTTCTCAACCATCCAGTGTATGCAACTAAGAATATTTCTGAGCTAGAAGAGTTCTGCAATTAAGAGTGAGAAAAAATTATGAGTATGAAAAGTATGAATTGAAAGCGATTTGACCAGGACTTTTGCATACAACCCTATTTTTATGGTATGTAATTATGTATGTATCTATTTATGTCTGTGTGTATGTATTTTTCGATGCATTCAGACTATGTGGGAAGCTACAGCGCTGCATTGAAGACCACGCTGCTGCAGAAGTATGAGAGGGTGACCCAGGGTGTGGCCAGGGAGGTGCGGCTGGACAAGGCCAGGGTCAGCCTACAGCACAGGACCCTGTCTAGGCAGAGGGAGAAGGCGCTGTCTGTGCCTCAGGAGACTGAGGACAGATCCATGGAGGATGTGGTGACAGTGAAGTCCCTCCTTAGCTCCCTCTCCGGGTCTTCTCTCACTGTGCTGCTGGGACCTGCTGGATCAGGAAAGACTGTGCTCATGCATTGTGCGGGCCAGCAATGGGCCCTTGGTGAACTCCCGGACTTCCACCTCCTCTTCCTGCTAGAGTTCCGTCAGCTCAACCTGGTTACTCGGGAGCTGTCGCTGATGGAGCTGCTCTTCCACTTCTTCCCTCGATCTGATGACTCCAGCCACGCCCACAGAGAGGAAGAGGAGGAGGCAGGTGAGGCTGTGCTGGCCTACATGCAGGCTAACCCCGAGAAGATCTGCATAATCTTTGACGGTTACGATGAGTTCCGCTCCAAGTTCACCCATTGGGAGCCTGATGCCAGCTGGGACCCGCAGTGGACACTGTCGGTGTTGAAGCTTTTTTCTGGGCTGTGCAGTGGCAGGATCCTCCCCGGCTGCTCTGTGCTGCTGACCTGCAGGCCCCGGAACACAGTGGACCTTCCGGACAGTACCATGGAGGGCGAGCTGCTGGGGTTCGACCGACAGCAGGTCAAGGAGTACGCCGAGCAGTACTTCCGAGGCAAAGGCCACAAGGAGGACTCGGTGCGCCACCTGCTGGCCAGTCGTCACATCCTCACCATGTGCTACTTGCCGGCGCTCTGCCACCTGTGTTGCGTCTGCCTTGACCACCTCTTTTCTCAGGGGCCACACCCTACCCCCCAGCTGCCTGCCACCGTCACTCAGGTCTACCTCCAGATCCTCACAGCCTTCCTCAGCAAGGTACCAGGAGGCAGGGCAGAGGGCGGGGCCACATCCCCACTACAGAGGTATCAGGCGGAGCTAAAAGGGGTGTGCAAGCTAGCCATGGAGGGACTGGATGGCAGCAGTATTGTATTCTGCACCCAGAAGGTCCCAACACATCTGCTGGACTTTGCCACTAGGGCGGGGCTCCTGTCCCAGTTTGAGCTAACGCATGACGACAGGTCCCGGGGGGTGGGGTGTGCTTTTTCCCATCTGGCCATGCAGGAGTTCCTGGGCGCACTGCACCTCATGACCAGCCAGGGCATAGAAGAGCCCCAGCTCAGGCGCAAACTCAACCTGAAGTCCCGCTGGACGGCCCGCACCGATCCCAAGACTGTCTTCACCGACTCCCTCCACCTGTATGTGTGCGGGCTGGCGGCTCCCGCCTGTACCCCTTACCTGGTGCAGCTCATGGGGGGTGGGGACAGGGCAAGTGGGCGGGCGCAGAAGCGCCAGGGCGCAGTGCTGAAGATCCTTCAGAGCTTCGCGGGAAACCCAAACCTGACGGGGCCCAAGCTGGTGGAGCTGTGCTGCAGCGCCCTCGAGACGCAGGACTCCTCCCTGGCCAGGGTGGTGGCGGCCAGGCCCGGCTTTGAGCTGCGAAAGATCCACCTGACCCCTCCTGACATGGACGCCCTGGCCTTCGTGGTGTCAGCCGCAACGGCGCCCGTGGGCCTGGACTTCGGTGGCTGCTCCATGGAGACAGAGTGCCTGCAGGCCCTATCCATCTGCCAGAGCCTCGATTACCTCATGTGAGTTAGTCAGTCAATGAGCGGTTCACTGAGTCACTCAGTTACTAATACACTGAGTCAGCATATCTTTCTCTCACTCAGTCAATTATTCCCTCACTCCATCAATAAAGTCATTTGTGTTTTGTATTTGAATAATATGCTCAAATATATGAACTATGTTCCTGTTTAATGATGAAGTTTTGAAGTTTGCATTTTGAGTTTTGCAGGTTGAGCACACATTTGTGAAATTAGTGCCAAAGTGACTGAAAAAAAACGAACTTCAAAAGAAGCGCTTTATTACAACATCAAAAACAAATCAAAGTGTCCTCTGGATTTACAAGAAAATGTAACTTAGCTTACGCAAGCTGGCAAAAGTCCTGAAAAAGATGCTTTGCTGGTAAATTTCAAAAAGAGTAAGCCTGGTGTAACATTTTTAAGCATGCAGAATGGGAAAGAGAATGTGCATTTGTTCCCCTGTCTTTGTGCCTATGATTCCTGTATGTATTTTTTTCTCTTGTTGTACATGATCTCAGTTTTCGTAGCAGGACGTTTGGTGATGCGTTTGCAGAAGTGCTTTCTGGCATCCTTCCCAGACTACCTGCCCTGAGAAGGCTTGAGTGAGTGTTACATTACGAACACCTTCACTTTGTTCAGCCTCTCTCTCTAAACTGTCGCCCTGTGCCTCTGTGTTCCTCACTATGTCATTCTCCTGTCTGTAGTCTCTTGCACATGAACAGAAAGGGAGCATATTCCTTCATGATACTGACCTCAGTTCACTTGTGAATTTATTAGTGTGTGTGTGTGTGTGTGTGTGTGTGTGTGTGTGTGTGCGTGTAGTATGTATAACAATGTGTTGTTAACCTCTAGATTGATATGTGGAAGTCTGACAGAAGTTGGAGCTGCTAAATTGGCCAGGGCTCTGGAGAGCTGCTCAGAGATCACTGACCTCAAGTATGGGACGATTCCAATATCATAAACAATGATAATAATTATTAATAATAATTGTAAAATGTTAATAATAACAACAATCATACTTATCACCATACAGTTGTACAACAATAATACAATATGAACAGATATTATTATTATTATTATTATTATTATTATTATTATTATTATTATTATCTAAAGCACAATGTGTTGGGCTACTCATCATTGGTCCTGGATTGTCACAGTATCTATTGGCCTAAGTCCTAGCCAGGCCCTTAAGCCCAGGAACAGTTTAGCCTGTGGCTAACTGTGGCTCTCTAGCACTGGCACAGAGTTGAGTCACCCAGGTTTGGCAGGATGGTCATGCAGTCATGTGACCTCTCTCTAACAGCCTCAGTGATAATCACCTGCGAGATGGAGGCCTCAGTAAAGTGGCAGACGCGTTCCCCAAGCTGACGTCCCTTCGCTCAGTCTTGTGAGTATTTCTGTCAACCCGGGACTTCCTCAGCTATGACTTCCTGTGGTTAAACAAGCGTGCAATAAGCTGGTGGGAATCGGGGGGGTGTCATATACAGTAATGACGATCAGCAACTGTCATATTGAATTATTCATACCCCAAACTGGGTAGGATAGTAAACACTTATAAAAGGGATCACTGTGATTGTAGTATAATGGTTAAGGAACTGGACTTGTAACCGAAAGGTTGCAGGTTCGATTCCCAGGTAGGACACTGCCGTTGTACCCTTGAGCAAGGTACTTAACCTGAATTGCTTCAGTATATATCCAGCTGTATGAATGGATACATGTAATAAGAAGTTGTGTAAGTCGCTCTGGATAAGAGCGTCTGCTAAATGCCTATAATGTAATGTAATGTAATGTAATGATCTTTATATAATGTGGAAGACCATGGAGAGACTGTGTGTGTGTGTGTGGGTGTGTCTGTCTGTTTGTGTATTTGTGTGTGTGTGTGTGTGTGTGTGTGTGTGTATGTGGTGTGCATGCAAACGTGTGCATATGTATTGTGTTCATATTGAGAAAATCATACACAATCCAGATATACGCAAGTTCTTGGCATGTGGCATACAGTCAAAATGTTGCATTAGGAAATGCAGAACTAGAAATGAAAACTAACACACTTACCTATGTTCCACTGATGCCTGCGTTGTGTTCATTCGCAGATTGGGGAAGAACAGTTGCAGTCTGGATGGTGTCCTCACGCTTCTGGAGAAAATGGCAGCTTATCCCAGCATTCAGGCCATACACATTGAGTGAGTCAGGTCCACCCTACGTCCTGTTTACTTCCTGTTCATCGTCTACATTATATGACTTACTTAAATAAAAAAGCTACTTTCATAAATGACTTCAAGCAAGTGTTACTATCATCACCTCAGAAATTATTAGGCATTTAGACTTATGCCAGTCAGTGACTGCACAGTTAACTAACATACAACAATGGTGAAATGAAATGACTGTTTCCAAAACACAGAGTAAAGCACTGATTGAGTGTATGTGACTTGTCTGTCTGGACTTTGACCTGGTGAATCGTGGGGGCTACAGTAACCAGCAGCAGAATTTAAAAACTTGCTATTTGCACTGAACAAACTGTTCTTCTTAATGTTGTAGAATCATCTTGTTGGCTCATGACTTTTTTACCTGAACCCTGGGCCAGACTATTAGAAATCTTTTTTCAACTTAGCCTACTTTCAAATTTACTAAAGTAGTTTACAAAGTAGTTACAAAATAATTGTTTTGTTTTTCTTTTAGTGGCCAGAAGGAAATGAGTGAAATCAAAGTGTTATTTTCTCAGAGATCAGAGTCATTAACGGTGAGCATTTCATGTCTTATGAAGAGCAGTGGAGAAGAGGAGCCTGAATTCTGCTTCTCCTGAATCCAGCTGAATCTCAGATCATCCAGCATAACTGTTGTTATTTACAGCTGTGTAGACTAAAACTAGCACGGTCAATTGCAGTGTGTCTAGCTGGTTTAAACCCCCTCAGGTTTAAAGCACTAGACCACATACCTTCATTCCAACTGGAACAGCTAATTCTTATCTTACAGAATTGGATAGTTATTCCAGTTGTAATGCAGTTCTATGGTCAAGTGGTTTGACCAGAAGTGTCTCTCTTATTGGGATTAACTAATTGCCCTATTGGTAGCGAATGTGCCCTATTTTTGTAGCAAATGTGCCACATTCTACCAACTTTCTCTCTCTCCCTCTCTCTCTCTCTCTGTCTTTCTCACTAACATTATGTTTCTCTATCTTGCTATCTCTACCTCTCTCTTTATCAGCTAGGTCACTTTACCTAGATGGTCATTACACTATCTGTCTACCTCTCTCTTGCTCATCCCCCCCTCTTCCTCTGTCTGAAATTGAAGATGTTTTATTGGCCTGACATATTTGAATATACTAAAGCTTTGCCGACGCAAATATTGACAGCCCTCTTCTCTCTGTCACAGTGCTCCGGCATTTGGCAGTGGTTCAAACCCTACTGGACGCACTGTCAGGTAGGTGACACAGCTGCTGGTGCCTGGGACTTTGTTGCAAATTGCTGTCTCCTGCGAGATTGTGATTATGTCAAACTCTGTCCCTAGGATGTCTTTGTGTGAAACTTACTAGTGACACTTATAAAAAATAAAATAAAAATTGACCTGTAGGCTTCTCTCTTAAGCTGCTGCTCTGAATCAGTTTAACTGTCTTTCTCCTAGGCCTAACAATTCTTGTGTGTCTTACCTGAACACATTTTTTGTTTTTAAAATGTAATTTTGTTCAATCCCTCAGGCTTCTGAACTGCAGCTTTACAGCTGAAAAGATGAATCAGCTTTGTCAGATCCTAGCAAGATGTCCTGGCCTCTCTGCTGTTGAGTAAGTTTAACAAGAAAAACAAAATGGTGGCATTTCTTTTCCTTTTTTTATTCCTATGACAACCCCCTGCCCTAGCTCCAGGGGACTACTTAGTTGTGTACATGGCCATTTTTAGAGTGACTGAGAATTTGGTATAAGATACTTAAGAAAAATAAATCTCAAGTGGACATAGTGTCCATATCTTCACCATTTTCTTACCCACGTCACACCCTCCCACCTCACTCCACAAATACCAACCCCTGCCTTTCCCTCTTTCATGTCCCGCCAGTTCCTAGAGGTGTCGCCAAGTATGACATTAAATGTTTTTTTTCCATGTGACGTCAGTCTGTCAGGAGGCAAGTGGGAGAATGACACTGTCCAGGTCCTCGTTGGCTCTCTGCAGACTCTGAGCATCTCTGGAGAGATTGTGTAAGAGGAAAAACATCAATATAATATATTCTTACGAATAAGAATGCGAATATCAGCATTTATTTGTTTAACAATAGCAGTCAATATATGTATATAAAGTCAACTCCCAATAATTACAATTTCTCAGGACTACTGTGACATGCACTTAACAAGAGCAAGTGCTGAACCGGAGGAAGTTAAGAAAGTGGGAATACCAACAGTGTACTATTCAGTGACCCAGAATTGTAATCACATTTATAGAAAGTTGACAGTAAATCCCACTAGATAGATAACCCCTTATGGTAATACTGAAAATAGATTGAAATGTATAAATTATTGGCTCTCACATATTGCAGTATATATTTCTAAATACACAGTCGTGTACTATGTTTATATTATGGATGTTTTCTCGTGTGGATTTGAGCCCTTTCACAGCACAGTGTTGTTTCTCCTCAGGCTGAACGGAAGCGCAGTGTCGCCGGACGGGCTGGAGATTCTGACTCGGTCTCTGGTTGCGTGTCCCGACGTGACCGAGGTGGATGTCAGGTGCGCCGCGTCAGAGCTTTCCAGAAGAATCCACACATCCGTTACTCTTTGATTTATTTTTTATTTTTTCTACAAGTAAAAAAAAATTGGCATGAAAACTAATCAAACCAGCAGCTGTGCGTCATAGTAACGAGCTTGTTACTGCAAATCACTAGGTTTAATACCTAGGTGGGGCGCTGCCATTGTTCTGTACAGTCTGAGTAAGGTACTTACCCAGGATTCTTCTTTTGTAAGAAGTCAGCTATATGAATGCACAGTATGTCAAAAAGTAAATGAATACAAATCTTGGATGTATCAGTGTAATAAGCCTGTACAAGGATGGGCAATATTTCAAATACATATATACACAGCTGTGGAATATACAGTATTTACCGTTACATTTTCATGTATTTACATGTGTTTGAAATGCATATTTGCATGTATGTGTTTAGTATGTGTTACAGGTTGCTTGCCTTTTTTGTATGTCTGTGCCATATGCGAAGCAGCCTGCACCTCCACCACTTTATCGCAGTTTTTGAGTCAGAAAGGACAGCAGACTCTCTTCTCTCCTTTAAAAATTAAAAAATGAAGAGGAGCCGATAAACACGCAATCACATATATCAGATATATCATGATCGTAACATGAAGGATACGAGCGTAAACAGAACGTGTAAACTCTGTGTGTTTGATAGGTATACTAAACTCCGTGTGTTTGATAGGTATACTAAACTCAGTGTGTTTGATAGGTATACTAAACTCCGTGTGTTTGATAGGTATACTAAACTCCATGTGTTTGATAGGTATACTAAACTCCATGTATTTGATATGTATACTAAACTCCGTGTGTTTGATAGGTATACTAAACTCCATGTGTTTGATAGGTATACTAAACTCTGTGTGTTTGATAGGTATACTAAACTCTGTGTGTTTGATAGGTATACTAAACTCCGTGTGTTTGATAGGTATACTAAACTCTGTGTGTTTGATAGGTATACTATACTCCGTGTATTTGATAGGTATACTAAACTCCGTGTATTTGATAGGTATACTAAACTCTGTGTATTTGATAGGTATACTAAACTCTGTGTGTTTGATAGGTATACTAAACTCCGTGTGTTTGATAGGTATACTTTAGCGTACCCTACATTGGCCCATCCTTCGTTAATATGAGCCTATGCAGTGTGCCTCATTTTACCAGCACAGAACCGGTTAAATTCTTAAATACATATAAGGAAACCATTGGAAGCTGCATCCATTGGGGGGGGGGGACTCACTTCCGCCTCACTGTTGGCGCACTGCTTGCTGTGTTGTGGTAAGACTGCTGTAACGATATTGTCTGTTCTTTCACAAGTTGGCTTGTGCTGACTCATTTTAACACATGCATCTGTAAGACGTGAGTGCCTTCATGCTGGCTTTCTGGTGGGAGGTTGTTTCCTTTCTGAGGCAAATAGCTGAAGCTCTGAAACAGTGCTGTGGCATCCGTCCTATTGTTCCATCTCTTTGTTTCCATGACGCTTGACTTTTTGTGTCTGTATTGTTTTTGGCTCTGCATGTGTCTCCATGATGGGGAAAGAGCTTTTAATGCATGTAAATGCACACAAACAGCCACACACATACTTGCTTGCACACACACCCTCTCTCACTCTCTCTCTCACACACACACACACACACACACATTATATGATATATTGCAGTTGTATATTAGGCCCCAGTAATGTATGAATGAAAGCTCTTCTGGCTGATGTCTGTGGCCTGTGGCATTGACATGAACAGATTGAGAGTGATGATTTTCAGGCCTCTCATAGCTGTGTCTCTTTATCTGCCTCAGGCTAAAGGAGCCAACAAAGGTATCTGTTCTGATTTCACCAGCGACACAGAAACACACTGCTGGGTAAGAGCTTGTCTCCCAAATTGATTTTATTATTGCTGGAGTATTATTAACAACATCCACAACAATAAAATAATAATTATAGTAATAATACTACTACTATGACTAATAATGACAATAATAATGATAATAATAATAAGAACAACAATAATTGAAAGTAAATTGAATAACCAAGGCTAATTAAATACATTATCTCAGATTTAATTATATACTGTATGTCAGTTTTGGTTAGCGGTAATCTAATACTTATCCATACTGTTCTGTGCTTCTTTCTTTCTGTAGTAAGACGACAGTTAAGAAAATTGAAAAAAGACTTCGGTAAGTCCTCGTTGCACTGTACAGTTCATTATTACTAATGATGAGAACAGGGATTATGATGATGATGATGATGATGATGATGATGAGTGTGCTTACTGTGCTCCTCTTCTCCAACGATGCTTTTCAGCCTTGTGTGCTGTGGTCTCCGTCCTCCTGACCTGACCAGCTTGTGTGAGACCCTGAAGGACTGCACTGCACTGACTCTATTGGAGTGAGTATGATAAACATATTCCAGCACTGTACACTAACCTCCCCATGGTTCAACAGAGGCCTGAAATTAAACCAAATCTCAACGATACATATACATATCTGTCCTTTTCCCATGCCTTCTTTCCTCTCTCTCGCAGTGTGTCCGGGAACACACTGGGGAACAAGGGACTGAAGAAACTAGTAGATTTGCTGCCTCACCTGAGCGCGATCCAGGAAATAAAGTAAGAGGTTGCCGTGACTACTGCTGGGAGGTACCACTTATATCCAAGGGAATGAGTTTGCCTGAGATACCTCGTCCATTGATTTGCCCCCTCCGGCCAAAGAAAAAATGTATACAAATTACGTAAAAAAAAATTAAGGGAGCCTTATCTGTGGCATAACTGTATCTTGTTATTTTTCCGGGTCCAGGTGTCAGCCTTTAGTTCCAGCAATATGATATAAAATATGCCAATAAAACTATGCAGCGCTTGCACTTTATCTTTTAGTTAATATTTCACGGCACTTTTTTGTGCTCCCCTGCGCGGATTTCTATTTTTATTGGCGGAGGTTGTTTGTTCGCAGTCTGGATAATTGTAACTGAATATAACTTTGAGAAAGTGTGCTGCTATGTTTGTCCTCTGTGTGTCCCTGTAGTGTCAGTGAGAATGCAGTGACCATGGAGGGGGTACTCATCCTGGCTGGCACCCTTTGTACGTTTAGAAGATTACAACAGGTGGAGATTAGGTAAGTATGCATCCATACATACCCCCGCACACATATGGACACACAAGCATACTAGGGCTGTCAGAATGTAATTTCATTGTAAAAAAAATGGTTTCAATCGAATGGAAAAATTTGCTTTCGATAGTGTAAGCAATGACATAACATTCCTTGTAAATGTTACCAGTCATACTGAACATGAACACAAAGTAGCGCACATACATTATACACACACACAGGTGCCCAGTTGGATACAGGTTTTGTGAATGATTATACTTTCTCTTTTAATCAGTCATGGAGGTAAGAAGAATCTGGTGATGAGGTTTCGCTCCACTGGAAGGTAATGTGAACGTTGACTTTGACGTCAATGTTAATGTCGAGTGTTGTACTGTACGTGCAGCACTCCATTCAGTGAATAGAGTCAGCAGGACATAAATCTCATGATGTTTCATTCAATTGCTGTCCTATCAGGAGACAGGCCGAGGATGGGCAAGAGGTCACCAACCAACAAGAGAATGGGATACACCTGTGTAAAAAATTCAGGTACCACATCTGCATATTAAACAGAGAGAAGACACCGAACGGCACAGATTTTCTCCCTAGATTTTACCTTTTGTTGTCACTATGGAGACAGGGCGAAACTGTTTTCATTGGTAGTTTGAAGGTTCATTCATTCTCAATCACTCAACAGCATACAATTAACAAAAAACTGACTTTATTTACTATTATTATTATTAGTAGTATTCGTATTAATACTATGAGTGATAATAATAATAATTATAACATTTATGAATAAGATGATGATAATAATAGTAATCATAATACTCATCATCATCATCTTAATAGTAAACTTTATTCATATGTTCTTGCATAGCTCTCAAATTATCTTCCGGATAAAAAAGGATGAGAAAATAGGGATTAAAAAAGTTAAAGCAGAAGGAAAATATGAAAAGATAAATCAGGGCATTCAGAACAACAGAACAAAGGTCATGAAGTAAAGATTAAAACTAAGATACAGGAGTAATAAAGGTTTTACCCAACTAACCACAACTCTACAATGTGTGCTTTTAAAATCTATTTAAGAATGGTGATCTTCTCATGCTTTCAGGCAGTGCATTCCATAGTTTAAATGTAAGTGGTATGATGACTCATTGAGGCAGTGCATTCTATAGTTTAAATGTAACTGGTATGATGTCTCATTGAGACAGTGCATTCTATAGTTTAAATGTAAGTGGTATGATGTCTCATTGAGACAGTGCATTCCATAGTTTAAATGTAAGTGGTATGATGTCTCATTGAGGCAGTGCATTCCATAGTTTAAATGTAAGTGGTATGATGTCTCATTGAGGCAGTGCATTCCATAGTTTAAATGTAACTGGTATGATGACTCATTGAGGCAGTGCATTCCATAGTTTAAATGTAACTGGTATGATGTCTCATTGAGGCAGTGCATTCCATAGTTTAAATGTAACTGGTATGATGTCTCATTGAGGCAGTGCATTCCATAGTTTAAATGTAACTGGTATGATGACTCATTGAGGCAGTGCATTCCATAGTTTAAATGTAACTGGTATGATGTCTCATTGAGGCAGTGCATTCCATAGTTTAAATGTAAGTGGTATGATGTCTCATTGAGGCAGTGCATTCCATAGTTTAAATGTAACTGGTATGATGTCTCATTGAGGCAGTGCAGTCCATAGTTTAAATGTAACTGGTATGATGTCTCATTGAGGCAGTGCATTCCATAGTTTAAATGTAAGTGGTATGATGTCTCATTGAGGCAGTGCAGTCCATAGTTTAAATGTAACTGGTATGATGTCTCATTGAGACAGTGCATTCCATAGTTTAAATGTAAGTGGTATGATGTCTCATTGAGACAGTGCATTCCATAGTTTAAATGTAACTGGTATGATGTCTCATTGAGGCAGTGCATTCCATAGTTTAAATGTAACTGGTATGATGACTCATTGAGGCAGTGCATTCCATAGTTTAAATGTAACTGGTATGATGTCTCATTGAGGCAGTGCATTCCATAGTTTAAATGTAAGTGGTATGATGTCTCATTGAGGCAGTGCAGTCCATAGTTTAAATGTAACTGGTATGATGTCTCATTGAGGCAGTGCATTCCATAGTTTAAATGTAACTGGTATGATGTCTCATTGAGGCAGTGCAGTCCATAGTTTAAATGTAACTGGTATGATGTCTCATTGAGGCAGTGCATTCCATAGTTTAAATGTAACTGGTATGATGTCTCATTGAGGCAGTGCATTCCATAGTTTAAATGTAACTGGTATGATGTCTCATTGAGGCAGTGCATTCCATAGTTTAAATGTAAGTGGTATGATGTCTCATTGAGGCAGTGCATTCCATAGTTTAAATGTAACTGGTATGATGTCTCATTGAGGCAGTGCATTCCATAGTTTAAATGTAACTGGTATGAAGTCTCATTGAGGCAGTGCATTCCATAGTTTAAATGTAACTGGTATGAAGTCTCATTGAGGCAGTGCATTCCATAGTTTAAATGTAAGTGGTATGATGTCTCATTGAGACAGTGCATTCCATAGTTTAAATGTAACTGGTATGATGTCTCATTGAGGCAGTGCATTCCATAGTTTAAATGTAAGTGGTATGATGTCTCATTGAGGCAGTGCATTCCATAGTTTAAATGTAACTGGTATGATGTCTCATTGAGGCAGTGCATTCCATAGTTTAAATGTAACTGGTATGAAGTCTCATTGAGGCAGTGCATTCCATAGTTTAAATGTAACTGGTATGAAGTCTCATTGAGGCAGTGCATTCCATAGTTTAAATGTAAGTGGTATGATGTCTCATTGAGACAGTGCATTCCATAGTTTAAATGTAAGTGGTATGATGTCTCATTGAGGCAGTGCATTCCATAGTTTAAATGTAACTGGTATGAAGTCTCATTGAGGCAGTGCATTCCATAGTTTAAATGTAAGTGGTATGATGTCTCATTGAGACAGTGCATTCCATAGTTTAAATGTAACTGGTATGATGTCTCATTGAGGCAGTGCATTCCATAGTTTAAATGTAAGTGGTATGATGTCTCATTGAGACAGTGCATTCCATAGTTTAAATGTAAGTGGTATGATGTCTCATTGAGGCAGTGCATTCCATAGTTTAAATGTAACTGGTATGATGTCTCATTGAGACAGTGCATTCCATAGTTTAAATGTAAGTGGTATGATGTCTCATTGAGGCAGTGCATTCCATAGTTTAAATGTAACTGGTATGATGTCTCATTGAGACAGTGCATTCCATAGTTTAAATGTAAGTGGTATGATGTCTCATTGAGGCAGTGCAGTCCATAGTTTAAATGTAACTGGTATGATGTCTCATTGAGGCAGTGCATTCCATAGTTTAAATGTAACTGGTATGATGTCTCATTGAGGCAGTGCATTCCATAGTTTAAATGTAACTGGTATGATGTCTCATTGAGGCAGTGCATTCCATAGTTTAAATGTAACTGGTATGATGTCTCATTGAGGCAGTGCATTCCATAGTTTAAATGTAAGTGGTATGATGTCTCATTGAGACAGTGCATTCCATAGTTTAAATGTAAGTGGTATGATGTCTCATTGAGGCAGTGCATTCCATAGTTTAAATGTAACTGGTATGATGTCTCATTGAGACAGTGCATTCCATAGTTTAAATGTAAGTGGTATGATGTCTCATTGAGGCAGTGCATTCCATAGTTTAAATGTAACTGGTATGATGTCTCATTGAGACAGTGCATTCCATAGTTTAAATGTAAGTGGTATGATGTCTCATTGAGGCAGTGCAGTCCATAGTTTAAATGTAACTGGTATGATGTCTCATTGAGGCAGTGCATTCCATAGTTTAAATGTAACTGGTATGATGTCTCATTGAGGCAGTGCATTCCATAGTTTAAATGTAACTGGTATGATGTCTCATTGAGGCAGTGCAGTCCATAGTTTAAATGTAACTGGTATGATGTCTCATTGAGGCAGTGCATTCCATAGTTTAAATGTAACTGGTATGATGTCTCATTGAGGCAGTGCAGTCCATAGTTTAAATGTAACTGGTATGATGTCTCATTGAGGCAGTGCATTCCATAGTTTAAATGTAACTGGTATGATGTCTCATTGAGGCAGTGCATTCCATAGTTTAAATGTAACTGGTATGATGTCTCATTGAGGCAGTGCATTCCATAGTTTAAATGTAAGTGGTATGATGTCTCATTGAGGCAGTGCATTCCATAGTTTAAATGTAACTGGTATGATGTCTCATTGAGGCAGTGCATTCCATAGTTTAAATGTAACTGGTATGAAGTCTCATTGAGGCAGTGCATTCCATAGTTTAAATGTAACTGGTATGAAGTCTCATTGAGGCAGTGCATTCCATAGTTTAAATGTAAGTGGTATGATGTCTCATTGAGACAGTGCATTCCATAGTTTAAATGTAACTGGTATGATGTCTCATTGAGGCAGTGCATTCCATAGTTTAAATGTAAGTGGTATGATGTCTCATTGAGGCAGTGCATTCCATAGTTTAAATGTAACTGGTATGATGTCTCATTGAGGCAGTGCATTCCATAGTTTAAATGTAACTGGTATGAAGTCTCATTGAGGCAGTGCATTCCATAGTTTAAATGTAACTGGTATGAAGTCTCATTGAGGCAGTGCATTCCATAGTTTAAATGTAAGTGGTATGATGTCTCATTGAGACAGTGCATTCCATAGTTTAAATGTAAGTGGTATGATGTCTCATTGAGGCAGTGCATTCCATAGTTTAAATGTAACTGGTATGAAGTCTCATTGAGGCAGTGCATTCCATAGTTTAAATGTAAGTGGTATGATGTCTCATTGAGACAGTGCATTCCATAGTTTAAATGTAACTGGTATGATGTCTCATTGAGGCAGTGCATTCCATAGTTTAAATGTAAGTGGTATGATGTCTCATTGAGACAGTGCATTCCATAGTTTAAATGTAAGTGGTATGATGTCTCATTGAGGCAGTGCATTCCATAGTTTAAATGTAACTGGTATGATGTCTCATTGAGACAGTGCATTCCATAGTTTAAATGTAAGTGGTATGATGTCTCATTGAGGCAGTGCATTCCATAGTTTAAATGTAACTGGTATGATGTCTCATTGAGACAGTGCATTCCATAGTTTAAATGTAAGTGGTATGATGTCTCATTGAGGCAGTGCAGTCCATAGTTTAAATGTAACTGGTATGATGTCTCATTGAGGCAGTGCATTCCATAGTTTAAATGTAACTGGTATGATGTCTCATTGAGGCAGTGCATTCCATAGTTTAAATGTAACTGGTATGATGTCTCATTGAGGCAGTGCATTCCATAGTTTAAATGTAACTGGTATGATGTCTCATTGAGGCAGTGCATTCCATAGTTTAAATGTAACTGGTATGATGTCTCATTGAGGCAGTGCATTCCATAGTTTAAATGTAAGTGGTATGATGTCTCATTGAGGCAGTGCATTCCATAGTTTAAATGTAACTGGTATGAAGTCTCATTGAGGCAGTGCATTCCATAGTTTAAATGTAAGTGGTATGATGTCTCATTGAGACAGTGCATTCCATAGTTTAAATGTAACTGGTATGATGTCTCATTGAGGCAGTGCATTCCATAGTTTAAATGTAAGTGGTATGATGTCTCATTGAGACAGTGCATTCCATAGTTTAAATGTAAGTGGTATGATGTCTCATTGAGGCAGTGCATTCCATAGTTTAAATGTAACTGGTATGATGTCTCATTGAGACAGTGCATTCCATAGTTTAAATGTAAGTGGTATGATGTCTCATTGAGGCAGTGCATTCCATAGTTTAAATGTAACTGGTATGATGTCTCATTGAGACAGTGCATTCCATAGTTTAAATGTAAGTGGTATGATGTCTCATTGAGGCAGTGCAGTCCATAGTTTAAATGTAACTGGTATGATGTCTCATTGAGGCAGTGCATTCCATAGTTTAAATGTAACTGGTATGATGTCTCATTGAGGCAGTGCATTCCATAGTTTAAATGTAACTGGTATGATGTCTCATTGAGGCAGTGCATTCCATAGTTTAAATGTAACTGGTATGATGTCTCATTGAGGCAGTGCATTCCATAGTTTAAATGTAAGTGGTATGATGTCTCATTGAGACAGTGCATTCCATAGTTTAAATGTAAGTGGTATGATGTCTCATTGAGGCAGTGCATTCCATAGTTTAAATGTAACTGGTATGATGTCTCATTGAGACAGTGCATTCCATAGTTTAAATGTAAGTGGTATGATGTCTCATTGAGGCAGTGCATTCCATAGTTTAAATGTAACTGGTATGATGTCTCATTGAGACAGTGCATTCCATAGTTTAAATGTAAGTGGTATGATGTCTCATTGAGGCAGTGCAGTCCATAGTTTAAATGTAACTGGTATGATGTCTCATTGAGGCAGTGCATTCCATAGTTTAAATGTAACTGGTATGATGTCTCATTGAGGCAGTGCATTCCATAGTTTAAATGTAACTGGTATGATGTCTCATTGAGGCAGTGCAGTCCATAGTTTAAATGTAACTGGTATGATGTCTCATTGAGGCAGTGCATTCCATAGTTTAAATGTAACTGGTATGATGTCTCATTGAGGCAGTGCAGTCCATAGTTTAAATGTAACTGGTATGATGTCTCATTGAGGCAGTGCATTCCATAGTTTAAATGTAACTGGTATGATGTCTCATTGAGGCAGTGCATTCCATAGTTTAAATGTAACTGGTATGATGTCTCATTGAGGCAGTGCATTCCATAGTTTAAATGTAAGTGGTATGATGTCTCATTGAGGCAGTGCATTCCATAGTTTAAATGTAACTGGTATGATGTCTCATTGAGGCAGTGCATTCCATAGTTTAAATGTAACTGGTATGAAGTCTCATTGAGGCAGTGCATTCCATAGTTTAAATGTAACTGGTATGAAGTCTCATTGAGGCAGTGCATTCCATAGTTTAAATGTAAGTGGTATGATGTCTCATTGAGACAGTGCATTCCATAGTTTAAATGTAACTGGTATGATGTCTCATTGAGGCAGTGCATTCCATAGTTTAAATGTAAGTGGTATGATGTCTCATTGAGGCAGTGCATTCCATAGTTTAAATGTAACTGGTATGATGTCTCATTGAGGCAGTGCATTCCATAGTTTAAATGTAACTGGTATGATGTCTCATTGAGGCAGTGCATTCCATAGTTTAAATGTAACTGGTATGAAGTCTCATTGAGGCAGTGCATTCCATAGTTTAAATGTAACTGGTATGAAGTCTCATTGAGGCAGTGCATTCCATAGTTTAAATGTAAGTGGTATGATGTCTCATTGAGACAGTGCATTCCATAGTTTAAATGTAACTGGTATGATGTCTCATTGAGGCAGTGCATTCCATAGTTTAAATGTAAGTGGTATGATGTCTCATTGAGGCAGTGCATTCCATAGTTTAAATGTAAGTGGTATGATGTCTCATTGAGGCAGTGCATTCCATAGTTTAAATGTAACTGGTATGATGTCTCATTGAGGCAGTGCATTCCATAGTTTAAATGTAACTGGTATGAAGTCTCATTGAGGCAGTGCATTCCATAGTTTAAATGTAACTGGTATGAAGTCTCATTGAGGCAGTGCATTCCATAGTTTAAATGTAAGTGGTATGATGTCTCATTGAGACAGTGCATTCCATAGTTTAAATGTAAGTGGTATGATGTCTCATTGAGGCAGTGCATTCCATAGTTTAAATGTAACTGGTATGAAGTCTCATTGAGGCAGTGCATTCCATAGTTTAAATGTAAGTGGTATGATGTCTCATTGAGACAGTGCATTCCATAGTTTAAATGTAACTGGTATGAGCCGCCGCGGTGGTACAGCGGTAAAGACCGCTGACTTTCAGTCAGCGCAGTTGTACTCCGAGGATCGGGGTTCGCGCCCCGGTCCTGCCATAGCCGAGCGTGGCCGGTGCCCTGTGGAAGCGACAATTGGCGGTTGCTTCCGGGTGGGGGGAGGGGCTCGGAGAGAACCGCTGCGCACAGGGGGACCCAGGGCGTGTCACGGTCAGGAGCTGCGCCCTGTAGAGGACGTAGCGTCCTCCCTAATAAATACCGATCGACGGGGTCGTGCAGCGGCGGTTCTCTAGCGGTTGCTACACGGGGGGGAATTGAATTAGAATAGGGGTTCAATTGGCTACTAAATTGGGAGAAAAAGGGAAAAATCAGAAACAAATTTATAAAAAAAAAAAATGTAACTGGTATGATGTCTCATTGAGGCAGTGCATTCCATAGTTTAAATGTAAGTGGTATGATGTCTCATTGAGACAGTGCATTCCATAGTTTAAATGTAAGTGGTATGATGTCTCATTGAGGCAGTGCATTCCATAGTTTAAATGTAACTGGTATGATGTCTCATTGAGACAGTGCATTCCATAGTTTAAATGTAAGTGGTATGATGTCTCATTGAGGCAGTGCATTCCATAGTTTAAATGTAACTGGTATGATGTCTCATTGAGACAGTGCATTCCATAGTTTAAATGTAAGTGGTATGATGTCTCATTGAGGCAGTGCAGTCCATAGTTTAAATGTAACTGGTATGATGTCTCATTGAGGCAGTGCATTCCATAGTTTAAATGTAACTGGTATGATGTCTCATTGAGGCAGTGCATTCCATAGTTTAAATGTAACTGGTATGATGTCTCATTGAGGCAGTGCATTCCATAGTTTAAATGTAACTGGTATGATGTCTCATTGAGGCAGTGCATTCCATAGTTTAAATGTAACTGGTATGATGTCTCATTGAGGCAGTGCATTCCATAGTTTAAATGTAAGTGGTATGATGTCTCATTGAGGCAGTGCATTCCATAGTTTAAATGTAACTGGTATGAAGTCTCATTGAGGCAGTGCATTCCATAGTTTAAATGTAAGTGGTATGATGTCTCATTGAGACAGTGCATTCCATAGTTTAAATGTAACTGGTATGATGTCTCATTGAGGCAGTGCATTCCATAGTTTAAATGTAAGTGGTATGATGTCTCATTGAGACAGTGCATTCCATAGTTTAAATGTAAGTGGTATGATGTCTCATTGAGGCAGTGCATTCCATAGTTTAAATGTAACTGGTATGATGTCTCATTGAGACAGTGCATTCCATAGTTTAAATGTAAGTGGTATGATGTCTCATTGAGGCAGTGCATTCCATAGTTTAAATGTAACTGGTATGATGTCTCATTGAGACAGTGCATTCCATAGTTTAAATGTAAGTGGTATGATGTCTCATTGAGGCAGTGCAGTCCATAGTTTAAATGTAACTGGTATGATGTCTCATTGAGGCAGTGCATTCCATAGTTTAAATGTAACTGGTATGATGTCTCATTGAGGCAGTGCATTCCATAGTTTAAATGTAACTGGTATGAAGTCTCATTGAGGCAGTGCATTCCATAGTTTAAATGTAAGTGGTATGATGTCTCATTGAGACAGTGCATTCCATAGTTTAAATGTAACTGGTATGATGTCTCATTGAGGCAGTGCATTCCATAGTTTAAATGTAAGTGGTATGATGTCTCATTGAGACAGTGCATTCCATAGTTTAAATGTAAGTGGTATGATGTCTCATTGAGGCAGTGCATTCCATAGTTTAAATGTAACTGGTATGATGTCTCATTGAGACAGTGCATTCCATAGTTTAAATGTAAGTGGTATGATGTCTCATTGAGGCAGTGCATTCCATAGTTTAAATGTAACTGGTATGATGTCTCATTGAGACAGTGCATTCCATAGTTTAAATGTAAGTGGTATGATGTCTCATTGAGGCAGTGCAGTCCATAGTTTAAATGTAACTGGTATGATGTCTCATTGAGGCAGTGCATTCCATAGTTTAAATGTAACTGGTATGATGTCTCATTGAGGCAGTGCATTCCATAGTTTAAATGTAACTGGTATGATGTCTCATTGAGGCAGTGCATTCCATAGTTTAAATGTAACTGGTATGATGTCTCATTGAGGCAGTGCATTCCATAGTTTAAATGTAAGTGGTATGATGTCTCATTGAGACAGTGCATTCCATAGTTTAAATGTAAGTGGTATGATGTCTCATTGAGGCAGTGCATTCCATAGTTTAAATGTAACTGGTATGATGTCTCATTGAGACAGTGCATTCCATAGTTTAAATGTAAGTGGTATGATGTCTCATTGAGGCAGTGCATTCCATAGTTTAAATGTAACTGGTATGATGTCTCATTGAGACAGTGCATTCCATAGTTTAAATGTAAGTGGTATGATGTCTCATTGAGGCAGTGCAGTCCATAGTTTAAATGTAACTGGTATGATGTCTCATTGAGGCAGTGCATTCCATAGTTTAAATGTAACTGGTATGATGTCTCATTGAGGCAGTGCATTCCATAGTTTAAATGTAACTGGTATGATGTCTCATTGAGGCAGTGCAGTCCATAGTTTAAATGTAACTGGTATGATGTCTCATTGAGGCAGTGCATTCCATAGTTTAAATGTAACTGGTATGATGTCTCATTGAGGCAGTGCAGTCCATAGTTTAAATGTAACTGGTATGATGTCTCATTGAGGCAGTGCATTCCATAGTTTAAATGTAACTGGTATGATGTCTCATTGAGGCAGTGCATTCCATAGTTTAAATGTAACTGGTATGATGTCTCATTGAGGCAGTGCATTCCATAGTTTAAATGTAAGTGGTATGATGTCTCATTGAGGCAGTGCATTCCATAGTTTAAATGTAACTGGTATGATGTCTCATTGAGGCAGTGCATTCCATAGTTTAAATGTAACTGGTATGAAGTCTCATTGAGGCAGTGCATTCCATAGTTTAAATGTAACTGGTATGAAGTCTCATTGATGCAGTGCATTCCATAGTTTAAATGTAAGTGGTATGATGTCTCATTGAGACAGTGCATTCCATAGTTTAAATGTAACTGGTATGATGTCTCATTGAGGCAGTGCATTCCATAGTTTAAATGTAAGTGGTATGATGTCTCATTGAGGCAGTGCATTCCATAGTTTAAATGTAACTGGTATGATGTCTCATTGAGGCAGTGCATTCCATAGTTTAAATGTAACTGGTATGAAGTCTCATTGAGGCAGTGCATTCCATAGTTTAAATGTAACTGGTATGAAGTCTCATTGATGCAGTGCATTCCATAGTTTAAATGTAAGTGGTATGATGTCTCATTGAGACAGTGCATTCCATAGTTTAAATGTAACTGGTATGATGTCTCATTGAGGCAGTGCATTCCATAGTTTAAATGTAAGTGGTATGATGTCTCATTGAGGCAGTGCATTCCATAGTTTAAATGTAACTGGTATGATGTCTCATTGAGGCAGTGCATTCCATAGTTTAAATGTAACTGGTATGAAGTCTCATTGAGGCAGTGCATTCCATAGTTTAAATGTAACTGGTATGAAGTCTCATTGAGGCAGTGCATTCCATAGTTTAAATGTAAGTGGTATGATGTCTCATTGAGACAGTGCATTCCATAGTTTAAATGTAAGTGGTATGATGTCTCATTGAGGCAGTGCATTCCATAGTTTAAATGTAACTGGTATGAAGTCTCATTGAGGCAGTGCATTCCATAGTTTAAATGTAAGTGGTATGATGTCTCATTGAGACAGTGCATTCCATAGTTTAAATGTAACTGGTATGATGTCTCATTGAGGCAGTGCATTCCATAGTTTAAATGTAAGTGGTATGATGTCTCATTGAGACAGTGCATTCCATAGTTTAAATGTAAGTGGTATGATGTCTCATTGAGGCAGTGCATTCCATAGTTTAAATGTAACTGGTATGATGTCTCATTGAGACAGTGCATTCCATAGTTTAAATGTAAGTGGTATGATGTCTCATTGAGGCAGTGCATTCCATAGTTTAAATGTAACTGGTATGATGTCTCATTGAGGCAGTGCATTCCATAGTTTAAATGTAAGTGGTATGATGTCTCATTGAGGCAGTGCATTCCATAGTTTAAATGTAACTGGTATGAAGTCTCATTGAGGCAGTGCATTCCATAGTTTAAATGTAAGTGGTATGATGTCTCATTGAGACAGTGCATTCCATAGTTTAAATGTAACTGGTATGATGTCTCATTGAGGCAGTGCATTCCATAGTTTAAATGTAAGTGGTATGATGTCTCATTGAGACAGTGCATTCCATAGTTTAAATGTAAGTGGTATGATGTCTCATTGAGGCAGTGCATTCCATAGTTTAAATGTAACTGGTATGATGTCTCATTGAGACAGTGCATTCCATAGTTTAAATGTAAGTGGTATGATGTCTCATTGAGGCAGTGCATTCCATAGTTTAAATGTAACTGGTATGATGTCTCATTGAGACAGTGCATTCCATAGTTTAAATGTAAGTGGTATGATGTCTCATTGAGGCAGTGCAGTCCATAGTTTAAATGTAACTGGTATGATGTCTCATTGAGGCAGTGCATTCCATAGTTTAAATGTAACTGGTATGATGTCTCATTGAGGCAGTGCATTCCATAGTTTAAATGTAACTGGTATGAAGTCTCATTGAGGCAGTGCATTCCATAGTTTAAATGTAAGTGGTATGATGTCTCATTGAGACAGTGCATTCCATAGTTTAAATGTAACTGGTATGATGTCTCATTGAGGCAGTGCATTCCATAGTTTAAATGTAAGTGGTATGATGTCTCATTGAGACAGTGCATTCCATAGTTTAAATGTAAGTGGTATGATGTCTCATTGAGGCAGTGCATTCCATAGTTTAAATGTAACTGGTATGATGTCTCATTGAGACAGTGCATTCCATAGTTTAAATGTAAGTGGTATGATGTCTCATTGAGGCAGTGCATTCCATAGTTTAAATGTAACTGGTATGATGTCTCATTGAGACAGTGCATTCCATAGTTTAAATGTAAGTGGTATGATGTCTCATTGAGGCAGTGCAGTCCATAGTTTAAATGTAACTGGTATGATGTCTCATTGAGGCAGTGCATTCCATAGTTTAAATGTAACTGGTATGATGTCTCATTGAGGCAGTGCATTCCATAGTTTAAATGTAACTGGTATGATGTCTCATTGAGGCAGTGCATTCCATAGTTTAAATGTAACTGGTATGATGTCTCATTGAGGCAGTGCATTCCATAGTTTAAATGTAAGTGGTATGATGTCTCATTGAGACAGTGCATTCCATAGTTTAAATGTAAGTGGTATGATGTCTCATTGAGGCAGTGCATTCCATAGTTTAAATGTAACTGGTATGATGTCTCATTGAGACAGTGCATTCCATAGTTTAAATGTAAGTGGTATGATGTCTCATTGAGGCAGTGCATTCCATAGTTTAAATGTAACTGGTATGATGTCTCATTGAGACAGTGCATTCCATAGTTTAAATGTAAGTGGTATGATGTCTCATTGAGGCAGTGCAGTCCATAGTTTAAATGTAACTGGTATGATGTCTCATTGAGGCAGTGCATTCCATAGTTTAAATGTAACTGGTATGATGTCTCATTGAGGCAGTGCATTCCATAGTTTAAATGTAACTGGTATGATGTCTCATTGAGGCAGTGCAGTCCATAGTTTAAATGTAACTGGTATGATGTCTCATTGAGGCAGTGCATTCCATAGTTTAAATGTAACTGGTATGATGTCTCATTGAGGCAGTGCAGTCCATAGTTTAAATGTAACTGGTATGATGTCTCATTGAGGCAGTGCATTCCATAGTTTAAATGTAACTGGTATGATGTCTCATTGAGGCAGTGCATTCCATAGTTTAAATGTAACTGGTATGATGTCTCATTGAGGCAGTGCATTCCATAGTTTAAATGTAAGTGGTATGATGTCTCATTGAGGCAGTGCATTCCATAGTTTAAATGTAACTGGTATGATGTCTCATTGAGGCAGTGCATTCCATAGTTTAAATGTAACTGGTATGAAGTCTCATTGAGGCAGTGCATTCCATAGTTTAAATGTAACTGGTATGAAGTCTCATTGATGCAGTGCATTCCATAGTTTAAATGTAAGTGGTATGATGTCTCATTGAGACAGTGCATTCCATAGTTTAAATGTAACTGGTATGATGTCTCATTGAGGCAGTGCATTCCATAGTTTAAATGTAAGTGGTATGATGTCTCATTGAGGCAGTGCATTCCATAGTTTAAATGTAACTGGTATGATGTCTCATTGAGGCAGTGCATTCCATAGTTTAAATGTAACTGGTATGAAGTCTCATTGAGGCAGTGCATTCCATAGTTTAAATGTAACTGGTATGAAGTCTCATTGATGCAGTGCATTCCATAGTTTAAATGTAAGTGGTATGATGTCTCATTGAGACAGTGCATTCCATAGTTTAAATGTAACTGGTATGATGTCTCATTGAGGCAGTGCATTCCATAGTTTAAATGTAAGTGGTATGATGTCTCATTGAGGCAGTGCATTCCATAGTTTAAATGTAACTGGTATGATGTCTCATTGAGGCAGTGCATTCCATAGTTTAAATGTAACTGGTATGAAGTCTCATTGAGGCAGTGCATTCCATAGTTTAAATGTAACTGGTATGAAGTCTCATTGAGGCAGTGCATTCCATAGTTTAAATGTAAGTGGTATGATGTCTCATTGAGACAGTGCATTCCATAGTTTAAATGTAAGTGGTATGATGTCTCATTGAGGCAGTGCATTCCATAGTTTAAATGTAACTGGTATGAAGTCTCATTGAGGCAGTGCATTCCATAGTTTAAATGTAAGTGGTATGATGTCTCATTGAGACAGTGCATTCCATAGTTTAAATGTAACTGGTATGATGTCTCATTGAGGCAGTGCATTCCATAGTTTAAATGTAAGTGGTATGATGTCTCATTGAGACAGTGCATTCCATAGTTTAAATGTAAGTGGTATGATGTCTCATTGAGGCAGTGCATTCCATAGTTTAAATGTAACTGGTATGATGTCTCATTGAGACAGTGCATTCCATAGTTTAAATGTAAGTGGTATGATGTCTCATTGAGGCAGTGCATTCCATAGTTTAAATGTAACTGGTATGATGTCTCATTGAGACAGTGCATTCCATAGTTTAAATGTAAGTGGTATGATGTCTCATTGAGGCAGTGCAGTCCATAGTTTAAATGTAACTGGTATGATGTCTCATTGAGGCAGTGCATTCCATAGTTTAAATGTAACTGGTATGATGTCTCATTGAGGCAGTGCATTCCATAGTTTAAATGTAACTGGTATGATGTCTCATTGAGGCAGTGCATTCCATAGTTTAAATGTAACTGGTATGATGTCTCATTGAGGCAGTGCATTCCATAGTTTAAATGTAACTGGTATGATGTCTCATTGAGGCAGTGCATTCCATAGTTTAAATGTAAGTGGTATGATGTCTCATTGAGGCAGTGCATTCCATAGTTTAAATGTAAGTGGTATGATGTCTCATTGAGGCAGTGCATTCCATAGTTTAAATGTAAGTGGTATGATGTCTCATTGAGGCAGTGCATTCCATAGTTTAAATGTAACTGGTATGATGTCTCATTGAGGCAGTGCATTCCATAGTTTAAATGTAACTGGTATGATGTCTCATTGAGACATTTCGCATTCCTTTGGTTGGAATTTGTCTGGGAGGTAATCTTTGATGATTGTTTTGTTACGTGCATAGTATGAAATTAATTCAGATTTGTTAATCAGCTGACAAGCAACATGGTAAAGCGCTACTGCAAATACACTTTTGTAAGATAACAATATTTCATTTGTCATACAGTTAAACTCAAACACAGTTTATTTTTAAAGTATAGAGTGCCTTTTTCATTGACTCTTTCATGGACTATAATTAATTGCCATCTTATTTTAATATATAAATCTGCCATACCTCTCTCAGAGCAGATCCAGACTCAAGGCCAGTCTGGTTCGCTCTGACAGCATGAACCAGCCCAGCTTTCCATACATGAAGGTAATGAGGTGTCTCTGTGTTGCAGCCTCACCCACAGCGATGTGCAACCTTACGGAATGAACAGGCTCTGTGGGAAACTATCACAGTGTCCGGGACTACTGGAGCTCAAGTGAGTTTTCCAGCAGGCCTAGTCTTGACTGTGTGAGGTGTGTGAGCCTAGGGTGGACAGACTGAGAATAACATTGCACTGTGTTAACAGAGGGTGGTGTAGGGGATCTCTATGCCCAGAGACACAGAGGAAATATTGGAGGTCCAGGTGCGACAGATGAGGAATCTAAAATAAAAAGCGAGGAACTCGATCTAACTCCTGTTGTGGAGTGAACAAAAAGAAAGGAAGAAGAAAAATAATAGAACCCTAAACCTTAGGGCGAGAGGACTCGTAGGTTTGAGTGGGAAACAAAGAAACCCAAACCTCTGCTCTGAAATAAGAGCGAAAGAGCGCACTTTACTTTTTCTAAATTGTACGGCTAACAAGTCCCGCGTTGAGAAGCAAAGCGGTCGATAGCACGCACAACTCCTATACCTTTGTGTAACCAAGACCATGTTCAGGGTATAGGCAGATTAAAATATGATTTAATGCTATTATAAGGGTTTTACGATTGGCCTTCGCTTTTCTCTGCAGCTTATCCCACAGCACCCTGGGGGATCCGTCCATCGAGAAGCTTCTGCAGCGCCTGCCAGGCATGGCTGCCCTGCAGCTGCTGGAGTGAGACCTCTCACACAGATCTCTAACATCACTTATACTGATCTTGTGATTCCGGTGATATTGATACCTGATATAACTTACATTAACTCCTGATATCACTGATACTGATCCTATGAGATGATAAAATAGTGATACCCCAATGTCAATAGCACTG
The DNA here is from genome assembly GCA_022702515.1 of Ilyophis sp. 1 JC-2022. Lineage (NCBI taxonomy): Eukaryota > Metazoa > Chordata > Actinopteri > Anguilliformes > Synaphobranchidae > Ilyophis > Ilyophis sp. 1 JC-2022. The sequence goes on from CM040400.1 coordinate 24,454,117, forward strand.
ATCCCTGACATCAATGAGACTGATCTCTTCTATCCCTGACATTAACTCCTCATATCATTAATATTGATTGTTAGTCACCTGATATCGCTGATGCTGATACAATAATATCACTTGTAGTAATCTCACCATTTATCTTTCTGTAGCAATACTAATAGGTCTGACTGTCTTATCTCTTTTTCTCAGATTAAATCATGTCCAGATGTCTACAGAGGGCGCCTTGCTATTGGTCAAATCACTGATTAACTGTCAACGTGTCAGGGCAGTGGAACTCCGGTACAGTACCCATAAGTACTTTGGTCTGTGTTACAGTCTACCCTACCCTCACCTCTCTACTGTTTTTTAAAATGTTGTGTGACATCATGCCTGCACATGCTACTACAGATTTTGAAAGCTGCGGATGACATTATACCATAATTGCTCATTTTCAAAAATTATGGGCTAAATTTCCTCTTCCTTCAAATGCATTTTCCCAGGCCGCAGGGAGAAGCTTGCATCAAGTTTCTCCAAATAAAAGCGGAACAGGTGACATGCAAGTGAGTGATTGTTCAGTGTAGCTAGCGAGCTAGCTGTTTTCTTCTTCTGTTTTTTCTTCCACTGTATACTTTTTTTGAGACTCATTTGCCCATCACAGTATAATGACTTCTTAAACTGTGATCTCATCCATCTGTTCCTCCAACACTCTGTTGTGTTCAAACTGTGGTTCCCTTGACACTGTGACCTGGTCAAACTTTGGAGTGCCCCCTATCATATGTGATCAGTTTGAACTGTGGTTCCCCCTAATACTGTGAACCGGATAAAAATGCCGCCCCCTGGCCTGTTAAAATTGCGGTCCCCTCCCGCACTGGGATGAGGTCGTTCTGTGGTTCTTCTGACTCCTTTTCTTTGTGTGCCCCCCCAGACTGACGCAGTACCAGCTGACCTGTGGAAACGTGGAGAAGCTGTCCAGAATCTTGCAGCAATGCCCCCGAATCTCAGACTTGGAGTAAGTGCCCCCCCTCCCCCGCATGTGTGCTAAAGCTTCCTCCAGCTACCACCACATGCGTGTTAAGGCTACATCAGCTACACATGCTACAAACACGTGTAAAGAAGGGTTCCAATAAAAATAAAAAAAGTAATCAGCCAACGATTCAGTTTTTGAACATTTTCACTGCCAATTTTTGCTGACTGTGGACTACTGCTGACGGCTGCTGTGGTACGTGTGATTCAACGTGTCAAATTTTTCAGTCCAGAGGTAACAATGAGATTGATCCACCACAACTTGCTCTTAGAAAAACCATTTTTTTATTTGCTAACCGTCAATTACACGCAGTCTGTGTTGTCTTTACTCTGTTATGTTTAATGTTCATTCATGTCTTGTTCTGATGGTGGAGCTTCGATCTGAGCTGGGCTTTATAGTTCTCACTCTGCATGACAATTCTCTCTCTTTTTCTTTCTCTTTCTCTCTTTAACACACGTGTCAGGTGTCATCTCGCTTTTTTGTATCATCCCTATCAGTTGTGTGGGTGGATTCTGATGTTTGTGGAATTCCTCATTACAGTAACACTTGGACACATTTTGTGGCATCATGTGATTGTCAGCTTCCTGTTTATTTTTGTATTTGTGTCTCCCAGCTTCTTTTCTTGAAGCTGTCATCTGACCTAATATTTTTCTTCAGTCTGTCTGGTAACCTGCTGAGAGATGAAGGCGTGCAATCCTTTGTGGAGTTCTTACCCAAGCTCCGGATCTCCAACTCTGTGAAGTAAGCAGCCTTTCCAGAAGTTTCCACAGAGCATGATCCAGGTCATTTCTGTTGACGACACGTTGCTCTTGTGTCTCCTAAATGCTGAAGCAACATCTTATCTGGCACAAAACTCTATTGTAGCTGTTTACAGCATTGAACTTTGAGAAAATGGTACGTAGTGTGATAGCAACATTCTTACAGTTTTTTTAACCACCACTGACCTCCCCCAAACCACAAGAAGCTCTGTAAGGTCACACACTTTCTTCTTCCACCAGAAAACATTTGTAAGTGTTTGTGATCTGGCAAAATGTCAAGCAGACAATGTTTTTCCACAGCCTAAAAAATGTAGAAAATGTATTTGACTAGCTCAGGTTTTATTCAGGAGGTGTCTGAATTTTTCTCCACAGACTTAATGACAACAAACTGACCCAGACTGGGGCTCTCTACTTGGTGAACTCCATAACTGTATGCAAGCGTGTCATGGCAGTGGAAGTCAGGTGAGGCCTTCACCTGCCAATCAATAGCACGTAACCTGGGCAGCAGCTCACTGTCTGTCTGTCTCCTAAGAGCCACTCTCTTCATAGTCTCTGAACAGTCAGTTTTCAAGAGATCTCAACACAATCTTACCTTATTGTATAGATTAGAGATAGGGCATGCCAAGGAATGTGCCAACTTAGACTTTGGTCAGCTCCTCAGTTAGCCTGCACAGTGCCTTCACTGAGTCCATATTATTTTTATAGAAAATATGGGGTTATGTCTTCATACTTTGCAGGTTCATGGCTTTGAACTGCACTGGTTTCACTAGGCTGAAAACTATAAGACCTCTCTGTTTTACAGTCTATTATTTTTGTCTTGTAGCCTAGGGATGGAGATGAAGTCTCTCATTCAGTTCATGCAGGATGACGACAGTGGCAAAGCACTCAGGTAAGGTCAGGGATCCCCCCTCTTGAGGAGAAATATCGAATATATTTAAAGGACTACCTTCTTACCTGAATTGTGTATGCAAGCACACTTCTCAGTATATAGTATACTAGGAGTGAGCAATGCTCTTCTTGGAGAGTCAGAGTGTATCCTGTTTTTGTTATTGTTAATCAGCACTTAATTAATGCAATTAAAACAATTAAAGTAGATGATTAAGCATTTAACTCACCAAGCCTGGTTTTTTGGGACATAATTGATTGCTGATTTTCTGGTGAAAACATAAACCAGCAGATCTTGTTATTTTCCAGGCCCAACATTGGCTTTTTCAATATGTGTGCATGCATGCGTGAGTGTTTATTATTTTGTATGTTTATGTATATAATTGTGTATCTATATTCATTGATTTAAATTCATACTTTAGTCTCTAATTTGGTGGCAACAGTAGTGCAAATGCATATTAATATTATATACTGTTATTCAATTAGTATTAAAATTTGTTTAATCATCTGGTATTTCACTACAACTTAAACTATTTCACTTTCGCACTTAATTTTCCCTCATTCTGTTTTTTAGCAATAGTCCTAGACATTCCTTTGTATATTTTTATTTTTCATTAATGTGATGGGCCTGATGTCTGCTTGGCATTACAAGTGCATCAATGGAATATAATTGAAGTTGAAAATATCAATTTTGTTACTTAAATAATCTGATAAACAATGATTAAAAAGTAGTACAGTCTATAAACAGGTTTTAGTAGGCCTTCTACAAATTATAATATTACTGGAGATCTCCTGTCCTGTAGGTTTTCACTCCAACCCAGAGATCTCATTGAGGTGCTAAGTAGAAGAATTAGGTGCGCCAAGTTAGTGTTGAAATGAAAACCTACAGGATGGTAGATCTCCAGGAAGAGGGTTGGGGACCACTGCAATAAAGGTTAGTAGTTAGCAGGCTATCTTTGCAATAGCATTTGTCTATGGAGGGTTTTTAAGGTGCCAAAAATGTGCATGTGGTGTTGCACTGTATCTCCCACCCAAGTATATCAGATATGACAAAACTGCCTGTTCCCTAAAGCCGTGATGAAATAGAATTAAAAGTAAACAGGAACAGCCCATCCGATTTTGCATGAAAGCAAACGGCACACAGGCCATTCATTCCCTCTCAAACCAACCTTTGTTTGCAAGAACGCTATAGTCTCTAGTCACAAAAATACTGCCTTCACCACAAAAATAGGGTCTTTCAAGTTTATTCCTCCTTTCCCCCTCCCCTCTCACACTTTCTTTTCAATCTCTCTCTCTCTTTAGTCTCAGAGAGTGTTGCCTTGGAACTGCCCACCTTCAGAAATTGTCTGATATACTCCAAAACTGCCCCCGTCTGGTCAGATTGGAGTGAGTATGTGGGAGAACTAAGCTACAAGACATCTATCGTTATCATGGTGACAGCTTTGATCTGGGTGATGATGTTGGTGGTGGTGGTGACCATGAGAAGATTATTATGATTATGGGATGATAGTGACAGTTTTGATGACAGTGTTAAAGACAATTTTGATGACAATGTTGATGATGATGATGGTGGTGGCAGGGGTGATGACAGTAACAGTATAGATGAGGGTAATAATGGTCATTGATGATGATGATGGTGGTGGCAGGGGAGATGACAGTAACAGTATAGATGAGGGTAATAATGGTCATTGATGATGATGATGGTGGTGGCAGGGGAGATGACAGTAACAGTATAGATGAGGGTAATAATGGTAATTGATGATGATGATGATGATGATGATGGTGGTGGCAGGGGAGATGACAGTAACAGTATAGATGAGGGTAATAATGGTCATTGATGATGATGATGGTGGTGGCAGGGGAGATGACAGTAACAGTATAGATGAGGGTAATAATGGTCATTGATGATGATGATGATGGTGGTGGCAGGGGTGATGACAGTAACAGTATAGATGAGGGTAATAATGGTCATTGATGATGATGATGATGATGGTGGTGGCAGGGGAGATGACAGTAACAGTATAGATGAGGGTAATAATGGTCATTGATGATGATGATGATGATGGTGGTGGCAGGGGAGATGACAGTAACAGTATAGATGAGGGTAATAATGGTCATTGATGATGATGATGATGGTGGTGGTGGCAGGGGTGATGACAGTAACAGTATAGATGAGGGTAATAATGGTCATTGATGATGATGATGATGGTGGTGGCAGGGGAGATGACAGTAACAGTATAGATGAGGGTAATAATGGTCATTGATGATGATGATGATGGTGGTGGCAGGGGTGATGACAGTAACAGTATAGATGAGGGTAATAATGGTCATTGATGATGATGATGATGGTGGTGGCAGGGGAGATGACAGTAACAGTATAGATGAGGGTAATAATGGTCATTGATGATGATGATGATGGTGGTGGTGGCAGGGGTGATGACAGTAACAGTATAGATGAGGGTAATAATGGTCATTGATGATGATGATGGTGGTGGCAGGGGAGATGACAGTAACAGTATAGATGAGGGTAATAATGGTCATTGATGATGATGATGATGGTGGTGGCAGGGGTGATGACAGTAACAGTATAGATGAGGGTAATAATGGTCATTGATGATGATGATGATGGTGGTGGCAGGGGTGATGACAGTAACAGTATAGATGAGGGTAATAAGGGTCATTGATGATGATGATGATGATGATGGTGGTGGCAGGGGTGATGACAGTAACAGTATAGATGAGGGTAATAATGGTCATTGATGATGATGATGATGGTGGTGGCAGGGGAGATGACAGTAACAGTATAGATGAGGGTAATAATGGTCATTGATGATGATGATGGTGGTGGTGGCAGGGGAGATGACAGTAACAGTATAGATGAGGGTAATAATGGTCATTGATGATGATGATGGTGGTGGTGGCAGGGGTGATGACAGTAACAGTATAGATGAAGGTAATAATGGTCATTGATGATGATGATGGTGGTGGTGGCAGGGGAGATGACAGTAACAGTATAGATGAGGGTAATAATGGTCATTGATGATGATGATGATGATGGTGGTGGTGGCAGGGGTGATGACAGTAACAGTATAGATGAGGGTAATAATGGTCATTGATGATGATGATGATGATGGTGGTGGCAGGGGAGATGACAGTAACAGTATAGATGAGGGTAATAATGGTCATTGATGATGATGATGATGATGGTGGTGGCAGGGGTGATGACAGTAACAGTATAGATGAGGGTAATAATGGTCATTGATGATGATGATGATGATGGTGGTGGCAGGGGAGATGACAGTAACAGTATAGATGAGGGTAATAATGGTCATTGATGATGATGATGATGGTGGTGGTGGCAGGGGTGATGACAGTAACAGTATAGATGAGGGTAATAATGGTCATTGATGATGATGATGATGATGGTGGTGGCAGGGGAGATGACAGTAACAGTATAGATGAGGGTAATAATGGTCATTGATGATGATGATGATGATGGTGGTGGCAGGGGAGATGACAGTAACAGTATAGATGAGGGTAATAATGGTCATTGATGATGATGATGATGATGGTGGTGGCAGGGGTGATGACAGTAACAGTATAGATGAGGGTAATAATGGTCATTGATGATGATGATGGTGGTGGCAGGGGAGATGACAGTAACAGTATAGATGAGGGTAATAATGGTCATTGATGATGATGATGATGGTGGCAGGGGAGATGACAGTAACAGTATAGATGAGGGTAATAATGGTCATTGATGATGATGATGATGATGGTGGTGGCAGGGGAGATGACAGTAACAGTATAGATGAGGGTAATAATGGTCATTGATGATGATGATGATGGTGGTGGTGGCAGGGGTGATGACAGTAACAGTATAGATGAGGGTAATAATGGTCATTGATGATGATGATGGTGGTGGCAGGGGAGATGACAGTAACAGTATAGATGAGGGTAATAATGGTCATTGATGATGATGATGATGGTGGTGGCAGGGGTGATGACAGTAACAGTATAGATGAGGGTAATAAGGGTCATTGATGATGATGATGGTGGTGGCAGGGGAGATGACAGTAACAGTATAGATGAGGGTAATAATGGTCATTGATGATGATGATGATGGTGGTGGCAGGGGTGATGACAGTAACAGTATAGATGAGGGTAATAAGGGTCATTGATGATGATGATGATGGTGGTGGCAGGGGTGATGACAGTAACAGTATAGATGAGGGTAATAATGGTCATTGATGATGATGATGATGATGGTGGTGGCAGGGGAGATGACAGTAACAGTATAGATGAGGGTAATAATGGTCATTGATGATGATGATGATGGTGGTGGTGGCAGGGGTGATGACAGTAACAGTATAGATGAGGGTAATAATGGTCATTGATGATGATGATGGTGGTGGCAGGGGAGATGACAGTAACAGTATAGATGAGGGTAATAATGGTCATTGATGATGATGATGATGATGGTGGTGGCAGGGGTGATGACAGTAACAGTATAGATGAGGGTAATAATGGTCATTGATGATGATGATGGTGGTGGCAGGGGAGATGACAGTAACAGTATAGATGAGGGTAATAATGGTCATTGATGATGATGATGATGGTGGTGGCAGGGGTGATGACAGTAACAGTATAGATGAGGGTAATAATGGTCATTGATGATGATGATGGTGGTGGTGGCAGGGGAGATGACAGTAACAGTATAGATGAGGGTAATAATGGTCATTGATGATGATGATGATGATGGTGGTGGCAGGGGTGATGACAGTAACAGTATAGATGAGGGTAATAATGGTCATTGATGATGATGATGATGATGGTGGTGGCAGGGGTGATGACAGTAACAGTATAGATGAGGGTAATAATGGTCATTGATGATGATGATGGTGGTGGTGGCAGGGGAGATGACAGTAACAGTATAGATGAGGGTAATAATGGTCATTGATGATGATGATGATGGTGGTGGCAGGGGTGATGACAGTAACAGTATAGATGAGGGTAATAATGGTCATTGATGATGATGATGATGGTGGTGGCAGGGGAGATGACAGTAACAGTATAGATGAGGGTAATAATGGTCATTGATGATGATGATGATGGTGGTGGCAGGGGTGATGACAGTAACAGTATAGATGAGGGTAATAATGGTCATTGATGATGATGATGATGGTGGTGGCAGGGGTGATGACAGTAACAGTATAGATGAGGGTAATAAGGGTCATTGATGATGATGATGGTGGTGGCAGGGGAGATGACAGTAACAGTATAGATGAGGGTAATAATGGTCATTGATGATGATGATGATGGTGGTGGTGGCAGGGGTGATGACAGTAACAGTATAGATGAGGGTAATAATGGTCATTGATGATGATGATGATGGTGGTGGCAGGGGTGATGACAGTAACAGTATAGATGAGGGTAATAATGGTCATTGATGATGATGATGATGGTGGTGGCAGGGGAGATGACAGTAACAGTATAGATGAGGGTAATAATGGTCATTGATGATGATGATGATGGTGGTGGCAGGGGTGATGACAGTAACAGTATAGATGAGGGTAATAAGGGTCATTGATGATGATGATGGTGGTGGTGGTGGCAGGGGAGATGACAGTAACAGTATAGATGAGGGTAATAATGGTCATTGATGATGATGATGATGGTGGTGGTGGCAGGGGTGATGACAGTAACAGTATAGATGAGGGTAATAATGGTCATTGATGATGATGATGATGATGGTGGTGGCAGGGGAGATGACAGTAACAGTATAGATGAGGGTAATAATGGTCATTGATGATGATGATGGTGGTGGTGGTGGCAGGGGAGATGACAGTAACAGTATAGATGAGGGTAATAATGGTCATTGATGATGATGATGGTGGTGGCAGGGGAGATGACAGTAACAGTATAGATGAGGGTAATAATGGTCATTGATGATGATGATGATGGTGGTGGCAGGGGTGATGACAGTAACAGTATAGATGAGGGTAATAAGGGTCATTGATGATGATGATGGTGGTGGTGGTGGCAGGGGAGATGACAGTAACAGTATAGATGAGGGTAATAATGGTCATTGATGATGATGATGATGATGGTGGTGGTGGCAGGGGTGATGACAGTAACAGTATAGATGAGGGTAATAATGGTCATTGATGATGATGATGATGATGATGGTGGTGGCAGGGGAGATGACAGTAACAGTATAGATGAGGGTAATAATGGTCATTGATGATGATGATGATGGTGGTGGCAGGGGAGATGACAGTAACAGTATAGATGAGGGTAATAATGGTCATTGATGATGATGATGATGATGGTGGTGGCAGGGGAGATGACAGTAACAGTATAGATGAGGGTAATAATGGTCATTGATGATGATGATGATGATGGTGGTGGCAGGGGAGATGACAGTAACAGTATAGATGAGGGTAATAATGGTCATTGATGATGATGATGATGATGATGGTGGTGGCAGGGGAGATGACAGTAACAGTATAGATGAGGGTAATAAGGGTCATTGATGATGATGATGATGATGATGGTGGTGGCAGGGGAGATGACAGTAACAGTATAGATGAGGGTAATAAGGGTCATTGATGATGATGATGATGATGATGATGGTGGTGGCAGGGGAGATGACAGTAACAGTATAGATGAGGGTAATAATGGTCATTGATGATGATGATGGTGGTGGTGGTGGCAGGGGTGATGACAGTAACAGTATAGATGAGGGTAATAATGGTCATTGATGATGATGATGGTGGTGGTGGTGGCAGGGGAGATGACAGTAACAGTATAGATGAGGGTAATAATGGTCATTGATGATGATGATGATGGTGGTGGTGGCAGGGGAGATGACAGTAACAGTATAGATGAGGGTAATAATGGTCATTGATGATGATGATGATGGTGGTGGTGGCAGGGGAGATGACAGTAACAGTATAGATGAGGGTAATAAGGGTCATTGATGATGATGATGATGATGGTGGTGGCAGGGGTGATGACAGTAACAGTATAGATGAGGGTAATAATGGTCATTGATGATGATGATGATGGTGGTGGTGGCAGGGGTGATGACAGTAACAGTATAGATGAGGGTAATAATGGTCATTGATGATGATGATGGTGGTGGTGGTGGCAGGGGAGATGACAGTAACAGTATAGATGAGGGTAATAATGGTCATTGATGATGATGATGATGGTGGTGGTGGCAGGGGAGATGACAGTAACAGTATAGATGAGGGTAATAATGGTCATTGATGATGATGATGGTGGTGGTGGTGGCAGGGGAGATGACAGTAACAGTATAGATGAGGGTAATAATGGTCATTGATGATGATGATGATGGTGGTGGTGGCAGGGGAGATGACAGTAACAGTATAGATGAGGGTAATAATGGTCATTGATGATGATGATGGTGGTGGTGGTGGCAGGGGAGATGACAGTAACAGTATAGATGAGGGTAATAATGGTCATTGATGATGATGATGATGGTGGTGGTGGCAGGGGAGATGACAGTAACAGTATAGATGAGGGTAATAATGGTCATTGATGATGATGATGATGGTGGTGGTGGCAGGGGTGATGACAGTAACAGTATAGATGAGGGTAATAATGGTCATTGATGATGATGATGATGGTGGTGGTGGCAGGGGAGATGACAGTAACAGTATAGATGAGGGTAATAATGGTCATTGATGATGATGATGATGGTGGTGGTGGCAGGGGAGATGACAGTAACAGTATAGATGAGGGTAATAATGGTCATTGATGATGATGATGGTGGTGGTGGTGGCAGGGGAGATGACAGTAACAGTATAGATGAGGGTAATAATGGTCATTGATGATGATGATGATGGTGGTGGTGGCAGGGGAGATGACAGTAACAGTATAGATGAGGGTAATAATGGTCATTGATGATGATGATGGTGGTGGTGGTGGCAGGGGAGATGACAGTAACAGTATAGATGAGGGTAATAATGGTCATTGATGATGATGATGATGGTGGTGGTGGCAGGGGTGATGACAGTAACAGTATAGATGAGGGTAATAATGGTCATTGATGATGATGATGGTGGTGGTGGCAGGGGAGATGACAGTAACAGTATAGATGAGGGTAATAATGGTCATTGATGATGATGATGATGATGGTGGTGGCAGGGGAGATGACAGTAACAGTATAGATGAGGGTAATAATGGTCATTGATGATGATGATGGTGGTGGTGGTGGCAGGGGAGATGACAGTAACAGTATAGATGAGGGTAATAATGGTCATTGATGATGATGATGGTGGTGGCAGGGGAGATGACAGTAACAGTATAGATGAGGGTAATAATGGTCATTGATGATGATGATGATGGTGGTGGCAGGGGTGATGACAGTAACAGTATAGATGAGGGTAATAAGGGTCATTGATGATGATGATGGTGGTGGCAGGGGAGATGACAGTAACAGTATAGATGAGGGTAATAATGGTCATTGATGATGATGATGATGGTGGTGGTGGCAGGGGTGATGACAGTAACAGTATAGATGAGGGTAATAAGGGTCATTGATGATGATGATGATGATGATGGTGGTGGCAGGGGAGATGACAGTAACAGTATAGATGAGGGTAATAATGGTCATTGATGATGATGATGATGGTGGTGGTGGCAGGGGTGATGACAGTAACAGTATAGATGAGGGTAATAAGGGTCATTGATGATGATGATGATGATGGTGGTGGCAGGGGAGATGACAGTAACAGTATAGATGAGGGTAATAATGGTCATTGATGATGATGATGATGATGGTGGTGGCAGGGGAGATGACAGTAACAGTATAGATGAGGGTAATAATGGTCATTGATGATGATGATGATGGTGGTGGTGGCAGGGGAGATGACAGTAACAGTATAGATGAGGGTAATAATGGTCATTGATGATGATGATGGTGGTGGCAGGGGAGATGACAGTAACAGTATAGATGAGGGTAATAAGGGTCATTGATGATGATGATGATGGTGGCAGGGGAGATGACAGTAACAGTATAGATGAGGGTAATAATGGTCATTGATGATGATGATGGTGGTGGTGGCAGGGGAGATGACAGTAACAGTATAGATGAGGGTAATAATGGTCATTGATGATGATGATGATGATGGTGGTGGTGGCAGGGGTGATGACAGTAACAGTATAGATGAGGGTAATAATGGTCATTGATGATGATGATGATGATGGTGGTGGCAGGGGAGATGACAGTAACAGTATAGATGAGGGTAATAATGGTCATTGATGATGATGATGATGATGGTGGTGGCAGGGGTGATGACAGTAACAGTATAGATGAGGGTAATAATGGTCATTGATGATGATGATGATGGTGGTGGCAGGGGAGATGACAGTAACAGTATAGATGAGGGTAATAATGGTCATTGATGATGATGATGGTGGTGGTGGCAGGGGTGATGACAGTAACAGTATAGATGAGGGTAATAATGGTCATTGATGATGATGATGATGATGGTGGTGGCAGGGGAGATGACAGTAACAGTATAGATGAGGGTAATAATGGTCATTGATGATGATGATGATGATGGTGGTGGCAGGGGAGATGACAGTAACAGTATAGATGAGGGTAATAATGGTCATTGATGATGATGATGATGATGGTGGTGGCAGGGGTGATGACAGTAACAGTATAGATGAGGGTAATAATGGTCATTGATGATGATGATGGTGGTGGCAGGGGAGATGACAGTAACAGTATAGATGAGGGTAATAATGGTCATTGATGATGATGATGGTGGCAGGGGAGATGACAGTAACAGTATAGATGAGGGTAATAATGGTCATTGATGATGATGATGATGATGGTGGTGGCAGGGGAGATGACAGTAACAGTATAGATGAGGGTAATAATGGTCATTGATGATGATGATGATGGTGGTGGTGGCAGGGGTGATGACAGTAACAGTATAGATGAGGGTAATAATGGTCATTGATGATGATGATGGTGGTGGCAGGGGAGATGACAGTAACAGTATAGATGAGGGTAATAATGGTCATTGATGATGATGATGATGGTGGTGGCAGGGGTGATGACAGTAACAGTATAGATGAGGGTAATAAGGGTCATTGATGATGATGATGGTGGTGGCAGGGGAGATGACAGTAACAGTATAGATGAGGGTAATAATGGTCATTGATGATGATGATGATGGTGGTGGCAGGGGTGATGACAGTAACAGTATAGATGAGGGTAATAAGGGTCATTGATGATGATGATGGTGGTGGCAGGGGTGATGACAGTAACAGTATAGATGAGGGTAATAATGGTCATTGATGATGATGATGATGATGGTGGTGGCAGGGGAGATGACAGTAACAGTATAGATGAGGGTAATAATGGTCATTGATGATGATGATGATGGTGGTGGTGGCAGGGGTGATGACAGTAACAGTATAGATGAGGGTAATAATGGTCATTGATGATGATGATGGTGGTGGCAGGGGAGATGACAGTAACAGTATAGATGAGGGTAATAATGGTCATTGATGATGATGATGATGATGGTGGTGGCAGGGGTGATGACAGTAACAGTATAGATGAGGGTAATAATGGTCATTGATGATGATGATGGTGGTGGCAGGGGAGATGACAGTAACAGTATAGATGAGGGTAATAATGGTCATTGATGATGATGATGATGGTGGTGGCAGGGGTGATGACAGTAACAGTATAGATGAGGGTAATAATGGTCATTGATGATGATGATGATGGTGGTGGTGGCAGGGGAGATGACAGTAACAGTATAGATGAGGGTAATAATGGTCATTGATGATGATGATGATGATGGTGGTGGCAGGGGTGATGACAGTAACAGTATAGATGAGGGTAATAATGGTCATTGATGATGATGATGATGATGGTGGTGGCAGGGGTGATGACAGTAACAGTATAGATGAGGGTAATAATGGTCATTGATGATGATGATGGTGGTGGTGGCAGGGGAGATGACAGTAACAGTATAGATGAGGGTAATAATGGTCATTGATGATGATGATGATGGTGGTGGCAGGGGTGATGACAGTAACAGTATAGATGAGGGTAATAATGGTCATTGATGATGATGATGATGGTGGTGGCAGGGGAGATGACAGTAACAGTATAGATGAGGGTAATAATGGTCATTGATGATGATGATGATGGTGGTGGCAGGGGTGATGACAGTAACAGTATAGATGAGGGTAATAATGGTCATTGATGATGATGATGATGGTGGTGGCAGGGGTGATGACAGTAACAGTATAGATGAGGGTAATAAGGGTCATTGATGATGATGATGGTGGTGGCAGGGGAGATGACAGTAACAGTATAGATGAGGGTAATAATGGTCATTGATGATGATGATGATGGTGGTGGTGGCAGGGGTGATGACAGTAACAGTATAGATGAGGGTAATAATGGTCATTGATGATGATGATGATGGTGGTGGCAGGGGTGATGACAGTAACAGTATAGATGAGGGTAATAATGGTCATTGATGATGATGATGATGGTGGTGGCAGGGGAGATGACAGTAACAGTATAGATGAGGGTAATAATGGTCATTGATGATGATGATGATGGTGGTGGCAGGGGTGATGACAGTAACAGTATAGTTGAGGGTAATAAGGGTCATTGATGATGATGATGGTGGTGGTGGTGGCAGGGGAGATGACAGTAACAGTATAGATGAGGGTAATAATGGTCATTGATGATGATGATGATGGTGGTGGTGGCAGGGTGATGACAGTAACAGTATAGATGAGGGTAATAATGGTCATTGATGATGGTGTGGCAGGGGTGATGACAGTAACAGTATAGATGAGGGTAATAATGGTCATTGATGATGATGATGTTGGTGGTGGCAGGGGAGATGACAGTAACAGTATAGATGAGGGTAATAATGGTCATTGATGATGATGATGGTGGTGGTGGTGGCAGGGGAGATGACAGTAACAGTATAGATGAGGGTAATAATGGTCATTGATGATGATGATGGTGGTGGCAGGGGAGATGACAGTAACAGTATAGATGAGGGTAATAATGGTCATTGATGATGATGATGATGGTGGTGGCAGGGGTGATGACAGTAACAGTATAGATGAGGGTAATAAGGGTCATTGATGATGATGATGGTGGTGGTGGTGGCAGGGGAGATGACAGTAACAGTATAGATGAGGGTAATAATGGTCATTGATGATGATGATGATGGTGGTGGTGGCAGGGGTGATGACAGTAACAGTATAGATGAGGGTAATAATGGTCATTGATGATGATGATGATGATGGTGGTGGCAGGGGAGATGACAGTAACAGTATAGATGAGGGTAATAATGGTCATTGATGATGATGATGATGGTGGTGGCAGGGGAGATGACAGTAACAGTATAGATGAGGGTAATAATGGTCATTGATGATGATGATGATGATGGTGGTGGCAGGGGAGATGACAGTAACAGTATAGATGAGGGTAATAATGGTCATTGATGATGATGATGATGATGGTGGTGGCAGGGGAGATGACAGTAACAGTATAGATGAGGGTAATAATGGTCATTGATGATGATGATGATGATGATGGTGGTGGCAGGGGAGATGACAGTAACAGTATAGATGAGGGTAATAAGGGTCATTGATGATGATGATGATGATGATGGTGGTGGCAGGGGAGATGACAGTAACAGTATAGATGAGGGTAATAATGGTCATTGATGATGATGATGATGATGGTGGTGGCAGGGGAGATGACAGTAACAGTATAGATGAGGGTAATAATGGTCATTGATGATGATGATGATGGTGGTGGTGGCAGGGGTGATGACAGTAACAGTATAGATGAGGGTAATAATGGTCATTGATGATGATGATGGTGGTGGTGGTGGCAGGGGTGATGACAGTAACAGTATAGATGAGGGTAATAATGGTCATTGATGATGATGATGGTGGTGGTGGTGGCAGGGGAGATGACAGTAACAGTATAGATGAGGGTAATAATGGTCATTGATGATGATGATGATGGTGGTGGTGGCAGGGGAGATGACAGTAACAGTATAGATGAGGGTAATAATGGTCATTGATGATGATGATGATGGTGGTGGTGGCAGGGGAGATGACAGTAACAGTATAGATGAGGGTAATAAGGGTCATTGATGATGATGATGATGATGGTGGTGGCAGGGGTGATGACAGTAACAGTATAGATGAGGGTAATAATGGTCATTGATGATGATGATGATGGTGGTGGTGGCAGGGGTGATGACAGTAACAGTATAGATGAGGGTAATAATGGTCATTGATGATGATGATGGTGGTGGTGGTGGCAGGGGAGATGACAGTAACAGTATAGATGAGGGTAATAATGGTCATTGATGATGATGATGATGGTGGTGGTGGCAGGGGAGATGACAGTAACAGTATAGATGAGGGTAATAATGGTCATTGATGATGATGATGGTGGTGGTGGTGGCAGGGGAGATGACAGTAACAGTATAGATGAGGGTAATAATGGTCATTGATGATGATGATGATGGTGGTGGTGGCAGGGGAGATGACAGTAACAGTATAGATGAGGGTAATAATGGTCATTGATGATGATGATGGTGGTGGTGGTGGCAGGGGAGATGACAGTAACAGTATAGATGAGGGTAATAATGGTCATTGATGATGATGATGATGGTGGTGGTGGCAGGGGAGATGACAGTAACAGTATAGATGAGGGTAATAATGGTCATTGATGATGATGATGATGGTGGTGGTGGCAGGGGTGATGACAGTAACAGTATAGATGAGGGTAATAATGGTCATTGATGATGATGATGATGGTGGTGGCAGGGGAGATGACAGTAACAGTATAGATGAGGGTAATAATGGTCATTGATGATGATGATGATGGTGGTGGTGGCAGGGGAGATGACAGTAACAGTATAGATGAGGGTAATAATGGTCATTGATGATGATGATGGTGGTGGTGGTGGCAGGGGAGATGACAGTAACAGTATAGATGAGGGTAATAATGGTCATTGATGATGATGATGATGGTGGTGGTGGCAGGGGAGATGACAGTAACAGTATAGATGAGGGTAATAATGGTCATTGATGATGATGATGGTGGTGGTGGTGGCAGGGGAGATGACAGTAACAGTATAGATGAGGGTAATAATGGTCATTGATGATGATGATGATGGTGGTGGTGGCAGGGGTGATGACAGTAACAGTATAGATGAGGGTAATAATGGTCATTGATGATGATGATGGTGGTGGTGGTGGCAGGGGAGATGACAGTAACAGTATAGATGAGGGTAATAATGGTCATTGATGATGATGATGATGATGGTGGTGGCAGGGGAGATGACAGTAACAGTATAGATGAGGGTAATAATGGTCATTGATGATGATGATGGTGGTGGTGGTGGCAGGGGAGATGACAGTAACAGTATAGATGAGGGTAATAATGGTCATTGATGATGATGATGGTGGTGGCAGGGGAGATGACAGTAACAGTATAGATGAGGGTAATAATGGTCATTGATGATGATGATGATGGTGGTGGCAGGGGTGATGACAGTAACAGTATAGATGAGGGTAATAAGGGTCATTGATGATGATGATGGTGGTGGCAGGGGAGATGACAGTAACAGTATAGATGAGGGTAATAATGGTCATTGATGATGATGATGATGGTGGTGGTGGCAGGGGTGATGACAGTAACAGTATAGATGAGGGTAATAAGGGTCATTGATGATGATGATGATGATGATGGTGGTGGCAGGGGAGATGACAGTAACAGTATAGATGAGGGTAATAATGGTCATTGATGATGATGATGATGGTGGTGGTGGCAGGGGTGATGACAGTAACAGTATAGATGAGGGTAATAAGGGTCATTGATGATGATGATGATGATGGTGGTGGCAGGGGAGATGACAGTAACAGTATAGATGAGGGTAATAATGGTCATTGATGATGATGATGATGATGGTGGTGGCAGGGGAGATGACAGTAACAGTATAGATGAGGGTAATAATGGTCATTGATGATGATGATGATGGTGGTGGTGGCAGGGGAGATGACAGTAACAGTATAGATGAGGGTAATAATGGTCATTGATGATGATGATGGTGGTGGCAGGGGAGATGACAGTAACAGTATAGATGAGGGTAATAAGGGTCATTGATGATGATGATGATGATGATGGTGGTGGCAGGGGAGATGACAGTAACAGTATAGATGAGGGTAATAATGGTCATTGATGATGATGATGATGATGGTGGTGGCAGGGGAGATGACAGTAACAGTATAGATGAGGGTAATAATGGTCATTGATGATGATGATGGTGGTGGCAGGGGAGATGACAGTAACAGTATAGATGAGGGTAATAATGGTCATTGATGATGATGATGATGATGGTGGTGGCAGGGGAGATGACAGTAACAGTATAGATGAGGGTAATAATGGTCATTGATGATGATGATGGTGGTGGTGGCAGGGGAGATGACAGTAACAGTATAGATGAGGGTAATAATGGTCATTGATGATGATGATGATGATGGTGGTGGCAGGGGAGATGACAGTAACAGTATAGATGAGGGTAATAATGGTCATTGATGATGATGATGATGATGGTGGTGGCAGGGGAGATGACAGTAACAGTATAGATGAGGGTAATAATGGTCATTGATGATGATGATGATGATGATGGTGGTGGCAGGGGAGATGACAGTAACAGTATAGATGAGGGTAATAAGGGTCATTGATGATGATGATGATGATGATGGTGGTGGCAGGGGAGATGACAGTAACAGTATAGATGAGGGTAATAATGGTCATTGATGATGATGATGATGATGGTGGTGGCAGGGGAGATGACAGTAACAGTATAGATGAGGGTAATAATGGTCATTGATGATGATGATGATGATGGTGGTGGCAGGGGAGATGACAGTAACAGTATAGATGAGGGTAATAATGGTCATTGATGATGATGATGATGGTGGTGGCAGGGGTGATGACAGTAACAGTATAGATGAGGGTAATAATGGTCATTGATGATGATGATGGTGGTGGCAGGGGAGATGACAGTAACAGTATAGATGAGGGTAATAATGGTCATTGATGATGATGATGATGATGGTGGTGGCAGGGGTGATGACAGTAACAGTATAGATGAGGGTAATAATGGTCATTGATGATGATGATGATGGTGGTGGTGGCAGGGGTGATGACAGTAACAGTATAGATGAGGGTAATAATGGTCATTGATGATGATGATGATGATGGTGGTGGCAGGGGAGATGACAGTAACAGTATAGATGAGGGTAATAAGGGTCATTGATGATGATGATGATGATGATGGTGGTGGCAGGGGAGATGACAGTAACAGTATAGATGAGGGTAATAATGGTCATTGATGATGATGATGATGATGATGGTGGTGGCAGGGGAGATGACAGTAACAGTATAGATGAGGGTAATAAGGGTCATTGATGATGATGATGATGATGATGATGGTGGTGGCAGGGGAGATGACAGTAACAGTATAGATGAGGGTAATAATGGTCATTGATGATGATGATGATGGTGGTGGTGGCAGGGGTGATGACAGTAACAGTATAGATGAGGGTAATAATGGTCATTGATGATGATGATGATGATGATGGTGGTGGCAGGGGAGATGACAGTAACAGTATAGATGAGGGTAATAATGGTCATTGATGATGATGATGATGATGATGGTGGTGGCAGGGGAGATGACAGTAACAGTATAGATGAGGGTAATAATGGTCATTGATGATGATGATGATGATGGTGGTGGCAGGGGTGATGACAGTAACAGTATAGATGAGGGTAATAATGGTCATTGATGATGATGATGGTGGTGGCAGGGGAGATGACAGTAACAGTATAGATGAGGGTAATAATGGTCATTGATGATGATGATGATGATGATGGTGGTGGCAGGGGAGATGACAGTAACAGTATAGATGAGGGTAATAATGGTCATTGATGATGATGATGGTGGTGGCAGGGGAGATGACAGTAACAGTATAGATGAGGGTAATAATGGTCATTGATGATGATGATGATGATGATGGTGGTGGCAGGGGAGATGACAGTAACAGTATAGATGAGGGTAATAATGGTCATTGATGATGATGATGATGTGGTGGTGGCAGGGGAGATGACAGTAACAGTATAGATGAGGGTAATAATGGTCATTGATGATGATGATGGTGGTGGCAGGGGAGATGACAGTAACAGTATAGATGAGGGTAATAATGGTCATTGATGATGATGATGATGATGGTGGTGGCAGGGGAGATGACAGTAACAGTATAGATGAGGGTAATAATGGTCATTGATGATGATGATGATGATGGTGGTGGCAGGGGAGATGACAGTAACAGTATAGATGAGGGTAATAATGGTCATTGATGATGATGATGATGGTGGTGGCAGGGGAGATGACAGTAACAGTATAGATGAGGGTAATAATGGTCATTGATGATGATGATGATGGTGGTGGCAGGGGAGATGACAGTAACAGTATAGATGAGGGTAATAATGGTCATTGATGATGATGATGATGATGGTGGTGGCAGGGGAGATGACAGTAACAGTATAGATGAGGGTAATAATGGTCATTGATGATGATGATGATGATGGTGGTGGCAGGGGAGATGACAGTAACAGTATAGATGAGGGTAATAATGGTCATTGATGATGATGATGGTGGTGGCAGGGGAGATGACAGTAACAGTATAGATGAGGGTAATAATGGTCATTGATGATGATGATGATGATGGTGGTGGCAGGGGAGATGACAGTAACAGTATAGATGAGGGTAATAATGGTCATTGATGATGATGATGATGATGGTGGTGGCAGGGGAGATGACAGTAACAGTATAGATGAGGGTAATAATGGTCATTGATGATGATGATGATGATGGTGGTGGCAGGGGAGATGACAGTAACAGTATAGATGAGGGTAATAAGGGTCATTGATGATGATGATGATGATGATGGTGGTGGCAGGGGGAGATGACAGTAACAGTATAGATGAGGGTAATAAGGGTCATTGATGATGATGATGATGATGGTGGTGGCAGGGGAGATGACAGTAACAGTATAGATGAGGGTAATAATGGTCATTGATGATGATGATGATGATGGTGGTGGCAGGGGAGATGACAGTAACAGTATAGATGAGGGTAATAAGGGTCATTGATGATGATGATGATGGTGGTGGCAGGGGAGATGACAGTAACAGTATAGATGAGGGTAATAATGGTCATTGATGATGATGATGATGGTGGTGGCAGGGGTGATGACAGTAACAGTATAGATGAGGGTAATAATGGTCATTGATGATGATGATGGTGGTGGCAGGGGAGATGACAGTAACAGTATAGATGAGGGTAATAATGGTCATTGATGATGATGATGGTGGTGGCAGGGGAGATGACAGTAACAGTATAGATGAGGGTAATAATGGTCATTGATGATGATGATGATGATGATGGTGGTGGCAGGGGAGATGACAGTAACAGTATAGATGAGGGTAATAATGGTCATTGATGATGATGATGGTGGTGGCAGGGGAGATGACAGTAACAGTATAGATGAGGGTAATAATGGTCATTGATGATGATGATGATGGTGGCAGGGGAGATGACAGTAACAGTATAGATGAGGGTAATAAGGGTCATTGATGATGATGATGATGATGATGGTGGTGGCAGGGGAGATGACAGTAACAGTATAGATGAGGGTAATAATGGTCATTGATGATGATGATGATGATGGTGGTGGCAGGGGAGATGACAGTAACAGTATAGATGAGGGTAATAATGGTCATTGATGATGATGATGGTGGTGGCAGGGGTGATGACAGTAACAGTATAGATGAGGGTAATAATGGTCATTGATGATGATGATGATGATGGTGGTGGCAGGGGAGATGACAGTAACAGTATAGATGAGGGTAATAATGGTCATTGATGATGATGATGGTGGTGGTGGCAGGGGAGATGACAGTAACAGTATAGATGAGGGTAATAATGGTCATTGATGATGATGATGGTGGTGGCAGGGGTGATGACAGTAACAGTATAGATGAGGGTAATAATGGTCATTGATGATGATGATGATGATGGTGGCAGGGGAGATGACAGTAACAGTATAGATGAGGGTAATAATGGTCATTGATGATGATGATGGTGGTGGCAGGGGAGATGACAGTAACAGTATAGATGAGGGTAATAATGGTCATTGATGATGATGATGATGATGGTGGTGGCAGGGGAGATGACAGTAACAGTATAGATGAGGGTAATAATGGTCATTGATGATGATGATGATGGTGGTGGCAGGGGTGATGACAGTAACAGTATAGATGAGGGTAATAATGGTCATTGATGATGATGATGGTGGTGGCAGGGGAGATGACAGTAACAGTATAGATGAGGGTAATAATGGTCATTGATGATGATGATGATGATGGTGGTGGCAGGGGTGATGACAGTAACAGTATAGATGAGGGTAATAATGGTCATTGATGATGATGATGATGATGATGATGATGGCAGGGAGATGACAGTAACAGTATAGATGAGGGTAATAATGGTCATTGATGATGATGATGGTGGTGGCAGGGGTGATGACAGTAACAGTATAGATGAGGGTAATAATGGTCATTGATGATGATGATGGTGGTGGCAGGGGAGATGACAGTAACAGTATAGATGAGGGTAATAATGGTCATTGATGATGATGATGATGATGGTGGTGGCAGGGGTGATGACAGTAACAGTATAGATGAGGGTAATAATGGTCATTGATGATGATGATGGTGGTGGCAGGGGTGATGACAGTAACAGTATAGATGAGGGTAATAATGGTCATTGATGATGATGATGGTGGTGGCAGGGGAGATGACAGTAACAGTATAGATGAGGGTAATAATGGTCATTGATGATGATGATGGTGGTGGCAGGGGAGATGACAGTAACAGTATAGATGAGGGTAATAATGGTCATTGATGATGATGATGGTGGTGGCAGGGGAGATGACAGTAACAGTATAGATGAGGGTAATAATGGTCATTGATGATGATGATGGTGGTGGCAGGGGAGATGACAGTAACAGTATAGATGAGGGTAATAATGGTCATTGATGATGATGATGATGATGGTGGTGGCAGGGGTGATGACAGTAACAGTATAGATGAGGGTAATAATGGTCATTGATGATGATGATGATGATGGTGGTGGCAGGGGAGATGACAGTAACAGTATAGATGAGGGTAATAATGGTCATTGATGATGATGATGGTGGTGGCAGGGGTGATGACAGTAACAGTATAGATGAGGGTAATAATGGTCATTGATGATGATGATGGTGGTGGCAGGGGAGATGACAGTAACAGTATAGATGAGGGTAATAATGGTCATTGATGATGATGATGATGATGGTGGTGGCAGGGGTGATGACAGTAACAGTATAGATGAGGGTAATAATGGTCATTGATGATGATGATGATGATGGTGGTGGCAGGGGTGATGACAGTAACAGTATAGATGAGGGTAATAATGGTCATTGATGATGATGATGATGATGATGATGGTGGTGGCAGGGGAGATGACAGTAACAGTATAGATGAGGGTAATAATGGTCATTGATGATGATGATGATGATGATGATGGTGGTGGCAGGGGTGATGACAGTAACAGTATAGATGAGGGTAATAATGGTCATTGATGATGATGATGATGATGATGGTGGTGGCAGGGGTGATGACAGTAACAGTATAGATGAGGGTAATAATGGTCATTGATGATGATGATGATGATGATGATGGTGGTGGCAGGGGTGATGACAGTAACAGTATAGATGAGGGTAATAATGGTCATTGATGATGATGATGATGATGGTGGTGGCAGGGGAGATGACAGTAACAGTATAGATGAGGGTAATAATGGTCATTGATGATGATGATGGTGGTGGCAGGGGAGATGACAGTAACAGTATAGATGAGGGTAATAATGGTCATTGATGATGATGATGGTGGTGGCAGGGGAGATGACAGTAACAGTATAGATGAGGGTAATAATGGTCATTGATGATGATGATGGTGGTGGCAGGGGAGATGACAGTAACAGTATAGATGAGGGTAATAATGGTCATTGATGATGATGATGATGATGATGATGGTGGTGGCAGGGGTGATGACAGTAACAGTATAGATGAGGGTAATAATGGTCATTGATGATGATGATGGTGGTGGCAGGGGAGATGACAGTAACAGTATAGATGAGGGTAATAATGGTCATTGATGATGATGATGATGGTGGTGGCAGGGGTGATGACAGTAACAGTATAGATGAGGGTAATAATGGTCATTGATGATGATGATGGTGGTGGCAGGGGAGATGACAGTAACAGTATAGATGAGGGTAATAATGGTCATTGATGATGATGATGATGATGGTGGTGGCAGGGGTGATGACAGTAACAGTATAGATGAGGGTAATAATGGTCATTGATGATGATGATGATGATGATGATGGTGGTGGCAGGGGTGATGACAGTAACAGTATAGATGAGGGTAATAATGGTCATTGATTGATGATGATGATGATGATGGTGGTGGCAGGGGAGATAACAGTAACAGTATAGATGAGGGTAATAATGGTCATTGATGATGATGATGATGATGTTGATGGTGGTGGCAGGGGTGATGACAGTAACAGTATAGATGAGGGTAATAATGGTCATTGATGATGATGATGATGATGGTGGTGGCAGGGGTGATGACAGTAACAGTATAGATGAGGGTAATAATGGTCATTGATGATGATGATGATGATGATGATGGTGGTGGCAGGGGTGATGACAGTAACAGTATAGATGAGGGTAATAATGGTCATTGATGATGATGATGGTGGTGGCAGGGGAGATGACAGTAACAGTATAGATGAGGGTAATAATGGTCATTGATGATGATGATGGTGGTGGCAGGGGAGATGACAGTAACAGTATAGATGAGGGTAATAATGGTCATTGATGATGATGATGGTGGTGGCAGGGGAGATGACAGTAACAGTATAGATGAGGGTAATAATGGTCATTGATGATGATGATGATGATGATGATGGTGGTGGCAGGGGAGATGACAGTAACAGTATAGATGAGGGTAATAATGGTCATTGATGATGATGATGATGATGATGATGGTGGTGGCAGGGGTGATGACAGTAACAGTATAGATGAGGGTAATAATGGTCATTGATGATGGTAATGACAATGAAGAGGAAAGTGGTAATGACTGTAATCTCAGTGTTGATGCTGGTAATAATGACAGTAGTTCAGACAGTAATAATGACATTGTTGATGATGACAACAATGTAATGGTGATTATGGTGGTGACAGTGATGTAATAATAATGTAATAATGATGGTGGGATAGTGATGTAATAATAATGTAGTAATGATGGTGGGATAGTGATGTAATAATAATGTAGTGATGATGGTAGGTAGTGATAGTGCTGATAACCTCTTTCAGGTTGTGCTGTAACACTCTGCAGAATGAGGGGGTCCAAATTCTGCAGAGAGCCCTAAGGAGACTTCCCTCTCTGCAACTCTTGGGGTTAGTGTACTGACAAAAACAGTACTGTATTACCGTGCTGTATTCACATGCACACAGCAGAAAGACGCATACACACTCCCAGGCTCAAACATGCATTGCACATGCTTTTGCCAAATGGAAAATATGTTTTGGGCAAACTGAGTCAGATGTGTCCTCCCTTCAGGATCAGAAACAATGGTCTGAGCGCTCGTGTGATCGAAGACCTGATGAAGGGGCTGGGCTGCCTTACTAACCACCTGGATGTCAGGTGAGGGCAGGGACACAGTCCTGTTAGGTTTGAGTTAGGGGGGCGGTGATGATATATGAGGGCAAAATTATGTTTTTAGAAAGGGTGATGATGTCACACAATGGTGTATCGTTGGATATCGTCCAATCAGGATTGAGGAGCCCTGGATCAAAGAGGAAGCAGCAGTCCAGCTGGTGTCCAGCTGCCTGGACCTGAACTCCAGTATAAGAGAGATCAGGTGGGTCATGACATGAGTATGCCCTCCATTACTTTACTGTACATTCATCAGCCTGACCTGAGCACATGGGTCTGAAACAGTTATCTCAATGTGAAATCCTGGAAAGCTGCAGTGTCGGCTGGTTTTAGGTGCATTTCAGTGCATACGTGCTTAAATTAAGACCTTGAGTGGCTATAAAGTCCACTCACACTGTTTCCAAGGCCAAGGCCTAAACCAATAAGGTTAGCTCTGGTGACACCTTTTATTGTAGTTTTGTTCTGAAATTTGGCAGGATTAACCTCTATTTAGAAAATACATAACAGTTTTTGTCTCCTAATTTTACTTTCCCCCCATGTTTGGATGCCTAGTCTTACCTGTAGGTGCGTTCGTTCACTGCCCTGCCTGATCTTCAATTCAGGAGAGCATTTCCTGTCAACCATCTCTTCTTCTCCAACTTATATGGGTTTCAGATATTCCCCAGAGGAGCTTTGCATACTGTCCTATCAGAGGGAATTTGTCAGAAACCTATTTTATATGTGGTTAATCGTGAAATTGATAATCTCTTTATATTCCTGCAGAGTATATAAAACAACTGTCAATATCACACTGGAAAAGGAGGACACAGAGGACATGACTGCACACACTTCCCGGTAAAATTCCCCACTATGGGTGGCCTACATGCTCCACTATGCGTGGCCTACATGTTCCACTATGGGTGGCCTACATGCTCCACTATGGGTGGCCTACATGCTCCACTATGGGTGGCCTACATGCTCCACTATGGGTGGCCTACATGCTCCACTATGCGTGGCCTACATGCTCCACTATGGGTGGCCTACATGCTCCACTATGGGTGGCCTACATGCTCCACTATGGGTGGCCTACATGCTCCACTATGGGTGGCCTACATGATCCACTATGGGTGGCCTACATGCTCCACTATGGGTGGCCTACATGCTCCACTATGGGTGGCCTACATGCTCCACTATGCGTGGCCTACATGCTCCACTATGCGTGGCCTACTCACAGTGGTTAGACGGGGGCATGTGCGTGGGTTAACCATAACTGTCACACTGTGAATTGTTCTGTGAAAATATGTTACGATCATATATTGTCCAACCCTGTTGTATTTGGGATGATATTGAGGTAAAGGACAGTAACTGATTCTATTTGAGTGACTGCTTAATAAGAAAGCATACAGTTACATCCAGTAGATTCAAATGTCCATACAATCTGTTTTGGGGTTATATCATTTAATTAGCTAGCTAATGCAACAGATTTGCAAGTACAGAAGCATCAGACAATATCCTGTCTTTACATACATATTGGAGCTGTAGAGGAGTATTTCTGGAGCACAGTGTTGAGAAGTGCAAGTAGTCTAACCAACTGCTGAAATTGCCTCTTTGCTGTTGAGAAATTATGATGGCACAGTTCCTTTAGTTTGGTGGGTTTACTGAAGAAAAAGAGAACTGCCTTAGTGAGATGTGTGAGTAGAACAGTTCCTGTTATATTTTGTTTTCTTTTCCAGAGATGACTCTATGAAGGCAACTTCAACTGTGTGTCCTGTGAAGTCCATTGGGTAAGAGTTGGGCCTTGATGTTTAGTAAGAAGATCAACTTAAAATCCCTGTAACATTGTAATATAGACAGAAGCAGAAGGGCTTCCTGTTATTCTGTATGAAAAAGCCAGTTAGTGCACACTATAATACCATGGGGTATTCAAATCCAGGCTTTACATAGGCTGTGTCCGAATCAGAGCTCTATCTACTGCGCCCTGTCTCCTGCGTACAGTGCACTGGCCGAAGTGTGCTGTTTAATGTGCACTGTTTAGCAGTTGGCGAAAAATATCCGCCATACTATTTTCCAACCGTACTGTGGAAGTGTCGTAAGCAGATCGTAAGACGTCCCAACAGTGTTGCCATGTCCTCGGTTTTACAGCTAAATTGGGATACTTTCAAAGTGCAGTCACGGGTAAAAATGAAAAGTCGCAAAGCATGCACTTATTTAAAAAAGTAAAAATATGATTATTTCTATTTCAAATACATTGGTTACGGTTAAAAAATTCTTTTAGGCTAGTTTTGAGTCGCCATTTGGCTGGAAAGTCTTGCAAGATCTGGCAACCCTGCGCCTCACCTTTGCGCTGTCATGTTACGTGTTGTTTTTGTTGTATTTGAAGGTAAACGTCAGCGAAGCTGCACCTAATTTTTTTTAAACGAAGCTTCACGTCATATTTATGTGAACAAAATGTTTGTGTACTTTTTGAAAAGTGTGCTCCCGAATGAACTCAGCGAAACCCCGGAAGTAAGTGTGTCATCCATGTGTTTCAAGTACACTGTAATTTGAAAATTTTTCACGTACTCTACGACTTTCTCGCCCTATCTACTCACCAAGGCTACTCAACAGTGTGGAAGAGTGCTGATTCGGACATGGCCATAGTGTGAGACAGTCTCTAGATAGTGATAACGCTAGATGTGCTGAATGGTCTGTTCTTAGTCATAACATTATCATGCTCCTTATATTCTTAAGTACGGTCACATTTTAATATATTCAAAAGCCCTGTACGAAGAGTTATTTATACAATGTAATTCTAGAGAATTCTTAAGGCAGTATACTTCTTTCTTATGCTGTAATTTTTGAGTAGATTTTTTTTAGACTTATTTTTGGGAGTTAATTTTCCAGTGTAATTTTTCTGTAGTCCTTCTCCTTATTGCAGTATGGTCTTTAGAGAATCTCTCGTCTATGCAAGGGTCATGGTCTCATCCTCTTACTGTGCCCTGTAGGCTAGTGGATTGTTCTCTTCAAGGTCATCACCTCCAGTTTCTACACTCCGTCAGCCAAAACTGCCCAATGCTGCAGGAGCTAGAGTAAGAACAGTCATGAGTGTCGGTGTGTGTGTGTGTGTGTGTGTGTGGAGGGGCATATGTGTGTTTGTGTGTGTGTAACACTATCACACTAATGTATATTTTCCTTTCCATCACCTTTAGTTTGTCCCACAATAGCATCAGTAGGAAAGGGGCGGAGTTTCTTTCCTCCACGCTCCCAGGATTGGCCAATCTCAGGAGACTCAGGTGGGTTGTTATTATGCTGGCTACTAACTGCCTCTTGATCAATCAATGGCATGTCCAATGTTTACTCAACCATAATAATTCTCACAAGCCTTGAGCAAACAAAAACTGGCAGCAAAATAAACTTAGTTCAGGTAGATGTGTCTCAAGAATATTATAATTCATTTATTTTTTATGTATGCTTATGTTTGCAGGCTAGGGTCAAAACAGACTTCTGAGGATGGAATCGAGATTCTCACACAGGGCCTTTCCCAGTGTCGGCACATGGAGAGTCTGAGGTAAGCCCTGACCCGTTCCTCCTCTTACTTGCTCCTGTTGCTCAATAAGAGGAGCCTGCTGATGAGTATCAAGGTTAAATTTTTTAACTACTTAACTTATACTCTTTAGATGGCAGTAACATTTGTTCAGAATTTAGAAATCAGGGACTCGTTTTGGGAATCAGCAGTTCCTTACTACTCCGTATTTGGATGGTTTCCATACTGCTTGTGAATGCTATGTGTGGTATCATGTTTCGAATTCTTGTCCAACCTTACTCTCCACCCCCCACACCCCCCCATCCCCTTCTCCACCAGCTTGGCTCATCACGTGATAAACGACAGGGGTGCCGCTGCTCTGAGGAAGATGCTGCCTGAACTTCAGGACCTCAGAGCCATCGAGTACGCATTCGTTACCGTCCCATACCCTCCGTTCAAAATAACATAAAAACAAAATTAATTCTGTCTCAGTAAACTCCTCCAGCTCCACCAAGGACAGAGGGATACATTGTTTCTCTTTCACTCTCTCTCTTGCTCCCTCCATTCTTCAGTCTGTCCTACTGCGCTATCCTCACCATGGCGGGATCACATGACCTGCTCCAGGGACTAGGGCAGTGCGCCGCCCTGGAGGACATCAGGTGAGTCACGTTTTGTTAGTTTGCCTTTTGTGCTACCTGTAGTTGCGGATTGCTAACGGTGATGTAGTACAATTGCAGAGTCCAAAAAAATGTAATGACTGTGTGCAGTCTGGGGTTTGGTGTTTTGTAGCACCCGCCACACCTGACCGTTTTCATTTTTAAAGCCGTTTTTTAACGATGAATTTTCATTGAGGTACAGACGGTTCCCCATATTTCAGAGCTGCACGGTTTTATTTCTCATATTGTGTTTGAATGCTTCGTATTGTACTGTGCAATTGTTTTATTTTACTTATTTGTTTTGCACAAGTGAAACAAACAAATTTCCCCGTGTGGGACAGTTTAACTGACTCAGTAACAAACTCGTCTCCTGGTGCTAGCCTGGACTCTGTTCAGCTGGATGCTGAGGGGATAGCTCTCCTGGCTTCTGGACTCCAGCACATGGCTTCTGTCAGGAGGTTGATGTGAGTACATTTTACTGATACACAATAACACTCCACTTATTCGTAGTACATGCCACACATTTGGACTATTGGGCCTCACTAGGAGGGGTAGGGATGGGAGGAGCTATCCTGGGGTCAGTGGCGGCTGCTGAGCTGAAAATTGAGGAGGCAGAAAACTTCCCGTTAAACTGACTATTGGTCTCAATCATTTTCCAATCATTTTCTTTGATTAACAATAGGCTACAGCGTTTATTTCACAAATTACTCAATGCCATCAAATGTAGCCAGTTCTCCTCAATTAGGCTATTAGGCAAGTAATGAAATCTTTTAAAATTTGCATCGCAAAATTGTGCACGTTTTAATCAACATTATAATTGTGGATACATCTGCTCTTTGTTCTCCGCACTCAAATTCCGAGAATATTCATGGCTAGTAAACGATCTTAAAGCTCAGCTTTTGTTAGATAATTTTTATTGCAGGTTGTGCTTTTCTCGTAAAGTTTTACTTTTTTGTTTAATCTCCCCAACATGATGTGAAGAAAGAAGCTGTGTCTTCACCTGCAGATTATTATTCTGATCGTTGGCACACTTGTTAATTAAGGAAAATGATTGGAAAATGATTGAGAACAATAATTAGTTTAAAGGTAAGTTTTCTGCCTCCTCAATTTTCAGCTCAGCAGCCGCCACTGCATGGGCTATCAATCACTCGCTCCTATATGAACCAATCAAAAAACTTTGCTCATTTTTCCTCAGGGTGCATGTTGAAAACACTGTGTATCGAAACGTTGGTTTTTTGCCTACAAATAATTTGTGAGCATTACAGAATGTGCGACGATCCTCTCTTTTCATAGTTTCTTTACAAGAAAAGAGATTATCATTGATCTGGCATCACTCATTTAACATTGAAAAGGTTTTTTTTTGTTTTTTTTACTGTGTTGACCCTTTCACCTCCTGTCTGTTCAGGACTCAAAGACTCAAAGAATTGTTCAAAACTATGGGTTTTGAACAATCTAACAATAGGATTTATGGAACTGACCCTGTGCACATGTAATGTCTTCAACTCACTGAACCTGTTCTTTTCATGTTGTGCATTTGATCCCTAGTTTGAATAAGATTTCCATGACGACAAGCAGCTCAGAGCAAGGGGGCGGGGCCATAATGGATCTGCTGAGGTCTCTGGAGGGGTTCCACAGGATGGAGGAGATAGAGTGAGTGTCCCATCCACACCTGTCTCGTCACAGACTTGTTTGCTCCTGCTTCAGTTCCACTCCGGGTTTTACCTCTAGACAGGGATTGGCAGCGCTTCAAATACATATATAGGTGTTTGTAACATGCCATAAAAACATGATGTAAATTATTATTGTATCATTATTGTATATTTTTAAAATTCTGTATTTGGTGGTTCAGCCTCTTTTGGTGGAATGGCTGTTCCTTGTTATGTACTTTACATTGCAAAGGAAGTTCCTTCATGGAAATATAAAGGCCTGACTTGTCTCTGTCAAATCTAAATCTGGTAAATAACTGCTGTCAATGTAAGTATAATAACCATGGATCAGGATCCTCGTATGCATTGCTGTGACTCCCATGGAACAGCTGTCTTCTCTCCTGGTGTCCTTCAGACTAGATGAGATCTGGATGGGTGACCATGGGGTCCAGGAGCTGGTCAGACACCTCAGAACCTGGAAGAGGCTCAGGAGGATCAGGTACAACCTAGAGGCGTATCCATGAATATTATCCTAAACTGTATTGATTGGCCAATTGTACGGTGTTCTTACTGTGTCCATGGCTGCTGATAGGCCAACTGTGTATGGTGTGACTGCCATTCTTAAATGCATAATTAGCTGCTTCTGGTTAGCTTTGATTGTTAGACCATGGCATCCCTGACATGCACATCAAACGGCAGCAAACATATCTCAAAGATCGTTGATTATTGTGTGAATGCATCGTTCTTGGCAAACCGTAGCTAAACGTTTTGCATTTTGAACACAAACCAGGTTTAACCCCAGGAGCCTAAAGAGAATTTGTGTTTGAATTTGTGTTTGTTATAGAAATACTCCTTAGCAATAGCCTCTGGTAACTTAACATCGCAGTCAAGCTGCTTTAGAGCTACTTGTATCAGCATGCTTTAGCTCAGGGGTCCTCAGTCTTATCCAGAAAGGGCCGGTGAGGGTGCAGGCTTTTGTTCCAACCAAGCAGTTACACACCTGATTCCACTAATCAATCACTAGAGTCTTTGCCAAGGATCTTGATTAGTAGAACCAGGTGTGTAGCTGTTTGGTTGGAACAAAAGCCTGTACCCACACCAGCCCTTTCTGGATAAGATTGAGAACCCCTATTTTAGACCATAACCCTCCAAATGCCCCATAACTGCCACTGTCAAGCTGGCAGGCCATCAGAAATATCTAAAATATATTTTATTGCACTTAAAAACTGTCTGGCCCAATCGTAAACATACACTTAAACTGACTATCAAAAAACTCCAGAAAGTACCGGTAAACTTTACGGTGACGGCCAACATATTCAAAAATGGTTGTAAAGTTCTCCTATAAATCCGACCGCCATTCCTACCCTACCTACTGTTAAAAAAGGGGTGTCTAATCTTATCCAAAAAGGGTTGATGTGGGCGCAGGTTTTTGTTTTCTTTTAGCCCAGCACTAAGACAACCTACCTATCTACTGATTGAAGATAATGATTAGATAATTCATTGAATCAGGCACTGCACCCACATCGGCCCTTTTCAGATAGGATCGGACACCCCTGGTTTAAACTCTCCCCACCTGTGTTTCCGTCTCCCCCTTCCCAGCCTGTCGAAGAACTGTGTGAGCGATGCAGGAGGAGAGCTGCTTGTGGAGACCCTGGGCCACTGCACTACCCTGGAGGAAATCATGTGAGAACCAAATCAGCAAGCCCCAGTCATACTGCAGAACAGCACAGGGTCACTTTATTATCTCTTTCAGACTGAGCAGAAATACACTGGTTAATGTGGGTCTGATATGGTAGTAATGGTAGTGGTTTGTGTTGAGACACTACACTTAGTAAATGCATCCATAGTGTAATGGTCACAACGCAATGCACCATTTTGTACCATAAAATAAATGAAAAACCTGAATGATGAGATTAAATATCAGTATAGCACAACACACCATCACAAGCAAACTGATACATTAACAATACATATGTGGCATGGGTACATAGAATATTAGTAATGAGAAACAGTCAAAACATAATAAAATTAATCTGATGATTTGATGAAAATGATTTATGATTTTGTTATTCCGGTCTAACCCCACCCACGTGTGTCAGTCTCTCCAGAAACAGCCTTGGTGTTATGAGCGCAGCCAAACTGGGTCAGGACCTCCCCATGCTTCACCGGCTCAGAGTTCTGGAGTAAGTCCTTGTGTTCCGACACCAGGGGGTGTGTCGCCAGCGCCACAGCAGGGAGCCAAAACCCATTAGGAAGGGGTCATGTGGATTTTCTGAGCCTGGTCCAACCACTGAAGCATAGCTTAACTGAACCAGTTAATCAATACACCAGTTACTTTTACACTTTCACAGAATGCATTGCAATAATAAAAGGAGAAGGGTGCCTATCTGCATTTGTATTTTACCATTCCTTAGCCAGGTAGCTCAACTGAGAACTCAGTTCCTTTTTGCTGTGATGACCTGTAGAATCAATGTGGTTCGGGCTTCAAGGGATTGTGTAGCCAATCAGATGTTAGGGGCCATTAAGTGGCCAGATTTTTATGGGAATTTGGCCAGAAAAGATCAGATTTTCTGGTGGCACTTTCCCATACAGGTTTTAAACATCACAAACTTTCACTTACCTCTAAAATGAGATGTTTCATCAAAGATTTTTCAGGGTATTTTTCAGGGCTAGTCAATTGGGAGACACACAAAAGGCGACGTGTCAAAAATTTTTGTAATAGTTTGTGTCAGTTGACACTTTTTGGGTCAATTTGACCCCAAACAAGGGCGTCATAAAATATCAACATAATATGAGGGTTAAGTAGTATATAGAAGTAGAAAACTGCATTTTCCTAAATTTCTTGAGTAGAGGGTTGTCTGGTTTCATGATTGATGCATGACTCCGCAGCCCTTTTCTGAGCCAAATCATGTCACATGTTCTTGTCTATTTAATTCTAGATTTACAGTACTGCTTTTGTGTTATTGTCATTTTTTTATATTGAACAGCCTATCAGAGAACCACTTTGGGGCAGAAGGAGCTATGAAACTGTCGGAGTCTCTGGTCCAGATGAAATCTTTACAGAAACTCAAGTAAGATAAGCCAAATTTCTACAGGCTACAGTTTAGAGAATTGTCTAACCACATGCTAATTCCAAAGCTTGCCATTTCTGAGAGCCCCACAGGGTTTCTAGAGCATGGGCTAGACTGTACCAACATAAAGAAGCAAGTTACAGTAAATGTCAAAGGGGGAAGAAAAAGGAAAAGGGGCTCTGGTCTGTTATCCCTGAAGGTGACCCCAAATCACAGTGGCAGTAGTATAATGGTTAAGGAACTGGACTTGTTACCGAAAGGTTGCAGGTTCGATTCCCAGGTAGGACACTGCCGTTGTACCCTTGAGCAAGGTACTTAACCTGAATTGCTTCAGTATATATCCAGCTGTACTAATGGATAAGTAATAAGACGTAGTAAGAAATTGTGTAAGTCGCTCTGGATAAGAGCGTCTGCT
The DNA here is from genome assembly GCA_022702515.1 of Ilyophis sp. 1 JC-2022. Classification (NCBI taxonomy): domain Eukaryota; kingdom Metazoa; phylum Chordata; class Actinopteri; order Anguilliformes; family Synaphobranchidae; genus Ilyophis; species Ilyophis sp. 1 JC-2022. The sequence goes on from CM040400.1 coordinate 24,488,974, forward strand.
AAATGCCTGTAAAAAAAAAAGAAAAAAGTTTGAAACACGGGGCAGACACTATTGTTGGTGTATCCCTTGAGTTCCTTAGGTCAGTTATCTTGTATTCACTGTATTTCTGTGAATTAACTGCTGAAGGTATTAATGCTGTAGCAATTGCAAGTGTATTGGGTAATTCTATCTGCTGAGCCAGAGGGCTCAGACTCTGGAGGACTGAATTTCTGCTGGTTTTAGGGGTTTACTTTCAATTTAGGCCTTGGAACCAATCAGTGATTTGAAATAATCACTCAAGTGCTGAAACACTGCAAAAACCAGCAGTCATTTTGGTCCTCTAAGACTGACGTCTGACACCCCTGCTCTAAGAAAACCGACATTAGACAGTAAAGCAGGCACAGCGCAAAGATTCTAAACGCATACCATTCAGTTGTGTGTGTGTGTGTCTGTGCTTGTGTGTGTATGTGTGCGTACGTGTGTAGGTTTGTGTGCACACTTGTGGGGACCTGGTACCCTTTTTCGTGCAGCTGTCCAGTGTGAACCTGTTGTGTCTTCGCAGACTGATCTCCATTGGGACCCAGGAGCTCACCGGACTGGCTGCCTCACTGGCACACTGTGTCTGTGCAGAGGAGGTCAGGTGAGTGGGGGGGGGGGCGTATTGCAGGTGCTGTTGTGACGGTGGCTTTTGGCCTGATACTAGAGACCCAGACAAAGGCTGTGTCCGAATACAGTTAGTTAGGAATATAATTTTTAAATTTTTAATTTTTATTGAGAATATCAATCAGTTAACATATGACAATTGTTACAAAGTGTAGATTATGAATGAAGATAGAATTAACAAATATAAAAAAAAGTAGTTTGTTAATATGAACCTATCTTCTACCATAGATATGCATATATACGCTCTATTTTTTTTTTTTTTTTTTCCGGTCTGAAATTGTCAGATGAGTGCACCTTTCTGCAGATGAGTGGGCTCCTGAATTCCCTCAACAAAACCCCAGAAATAAGGGGTTCATCCTGGTATTGTAAGTGCCCCCATTTGTGAGAAAAAGTCACCCACTCAAAAGCTTTTTGATGAAGTGGACTCAAATATGTGCCCTCAAAAGGGTGTAGGGGTCGTATTCGGACACAGCCAAAGAGGGAATTGTGTAACTCACAAAAGTTCCTGTAATCTTGCTGTGCTCTGCCCCTATTTGAATACAAGGTCACATGCCCCCTCACTTCTGTATGCATTGATGACTTCAGTCTCTCTTATTTAATCTACCCACGCCCACACTCCATTCTTCTCTCTCTCTCTCTCTCTCTCTCTCTCTCTTTCTCTCTCTCTCTGTATTCTGACCTTTCCCTTCCTTCAGATAATAAACTGTTGAACTGATGCAATTTATATTTCTACTGTACAAAGTTAAAGGTTAATTCGGGGTTAATTCAACTTTTACAGAGATTTTGTGAGTGAAAATGTCTCTCTCTCTCTCTCTCTCTCTCTCTCTCTCTCTCTCTCTCTCTCAGTCTGGCCTGGAATGGCAGTGGTGATTCGGTGGCCATGAAGTTAGCAGAGGTCCTGCCTCAGTGTCAGAAGCTGAAATGTCTGGAGTGAGTTGTCACTTTTTCCCACAATCCCCTTACCACCACTCACCCTCTGCAAAGAAATCTTTCATTTTCTGTTTCTCCAAAATCAGCACCTCATGATATACTCTGCACTGCTTTTTGTTGTTCTTAAATTACCTGTGAATTCATTTTTGTGGCGGTTTACCAGCTCGGATCTCTAGCATTTGCTTCCTGAAGTGAAATAAGACACGCCTTTTGTGGGTTGTTATGTAATAAAATATTTTTATCTTTGTTTGGAGCAATACAGTAGCACAACATGTACAGTGCCCTCCACAATTATTGGCACCCCTGGTAAAGATGTGTAAAAAGGGTTATAAAAAATTCACCTTTTGGGAATTAGCTTAATCTCACACTGAAAAAATTAGAAAAATCCAAACTTTAATTGAAGTAAATTTATTCAGAGAAATAACCCCTAGAAATTCTTATGAACAAAATGTAACTGAAGCATTTTTTCCATTTATATTTTATTTTTAAAAGTTGATCAGAGTCTTTAGGAACTTTCAAGCAGTAATCCATGACCTCCTGTTTCACTGGGGTATAAATATGAGGTGACACAAAGGCTATATTCCCTTATTCATACATCAACATGGGTATGATAAGAGAACACTCAAATCAAATGAGAGAAAAGTGTGTTGAGCTTCATAAGTCAGGGAATGGCTATAAAAAATTGCTACTCACCAGAAAATGCCCATATCTACCGTTAGGGCAATACTTTAAAAGTTCAAAGAAACTGGAACTGTTACAAACTTGCCTGGAAGAGGACCCAAGTTTATTTTGCCTTCAGGGTACATGGCATCATGAACTCCATGAAATACCAGGACATTTTTTATCTGAATCTGGCTGCCTCTGCCATAAAACTGGGTCATCGTTGGATCTTCCAGCAGGACAATGATCCAAAACATATGTCCAAATCAACACAAAAATGGTTAACTGAACACAAAATCAACCTTCTGCCATGGCCATCTCAGTCCCCTGACCTGTGGGCTGAGCTGAAGAGGAGAGTGCACAAGAGAGGACCTAGGACTCTGGATGATCTGGAGAGATTCTGTAAAGAGGAATGGTTTCAGATTCCTTGCTCTGTATTCTCCAACCTTATTAGATGTTATGGGATAATACTCAGTGCTGTTTTATTGAGGTTGTACAAAATATTAAATGCAGGGGTGCCAATAATTGTGGCATACATGGTTTTGTTAAAAATAATTATTTATTGATGAGGGATTTTTTTTTCTCAGAATATATTTACTTCAATTAAAGGTTGGATTTTTCTCATTTTTTCAGTGTGAGATTAAGCCAATTCACCAAACGGTGAATTTTTTTATAACCCTTTTTACTCATCTTTACCAGGGGTGCCAATAATTGTGGAGGGCACTGTATGTTGAATCATGAATAGTGCAATATGATCTTTGTTCTGCAGGTTTATGTGTTGTATAATTTCAGTGTTTGAGTTTACCGCCTGGCTGGCCTTATCTCCGTTCACAGTTTGGAGTGCAATAAGATCAGCTCAGCAGGAGCAGAGGAACTTGCTAAAAGCTTACGATCCTGCCCATCTGTTGAAGTTATCAGGTAAACATAATATAGGGTTTCAGCCTGTGGCTTTAATTCATTTCTACACCTCTGGTTATGCTTCTTGTACATTACATTACATTGGTAGATTGGGCACCAGCAGTCTGTCTGTGTTCTCCTTCATTGGCAATACTGTGCAGCTCAGCTGTTGGGACTGCAGAGTGACTAGAATCACATGATTCAGATGCACTGATGAGACCAGCCTGGAAATATAGTCCAGAAATAGTCACTGATTATGTTTTTTTGACGGTTCTGTGTATTTATACAGCATTTGGATGAAAACACATCATGAATAAAATTATAATTTTTATTATTCTCTATTCTTGTTATTCTTTCTTTGTGTTTATACTAATACACTAGTACTACTAATTCTAATAATAATAATCTTTGTCATCATCATAATCGTCATAATTATAATAAAAGAAAGCATTGGGGTTAAAAATAGCGTTCAATAAAGAAATTACACTATTTGCATTATTAGCAGTAGCATGTTGCTGGTTGTGATGGGATGATGTTTCATGCAACCAAAATGGATGGAGCTCCGGCAATATGCAATATCGCTGGTGTGAACCAATCATTGTGCGCTTCTGTGTGGTTTTGATTTGTACAGACATTTTAGCTCATTGTGGCTCCACCCATTATGAATGAAGCCTCACTCTCTTCTCACCAGGTTCTGGTATATCTGATATCAGTCAGCACATTTTGATTTCTGTGTTCCCTGCCTGCGCGCTTTAGGCTCTGGAGAAACTGCGTCAGTAGTGAAGCTGCCGAAAGACTGGGGACCAAGGAGCCAAGACTGAACTTCTCCCCAACCTAGGCTGAGATCGGAAAAGTTCTCTCACACAGAGAACACGCTCCTTAAGCCAGAGAAACTCCACAGTGCGGGAAAGGCTACTTCCACATCAGCAACCCTATACTTTTAACATGTTTGTTTTTTCTGGGGGGTTTCTTGCACTTCTTGGCTGTGACCGAATATGATCCCTGTTTCCTGCCCCCTGTCCACTCAGACCCCTGTCTACTATGTGCCCTGTACCCTCACTTTACAAGCAGTGTGCACAGGAAATCTCGCAAAACTATTTACAAACTAGGGTGGAAGGATGTAAAATTATTTTAATTTTTTTTTGTTTTATTGAGAATATCAATCAGTTTGCATATGACAACAGTTACAAAAGTGTAAATTATGAATTGAGATAGAATTAACAAAAATAAAAAGAGAGTAGTTCGTAATATGTCCTGCTGTTGTACTACAAGTTGCAGTATTTACTTCCGGTTTACTCCCCGAAATTGTCGGATGAGTGCACAGTTCTTTGGATGAGCATGCTCCTGAATCCCCTCAACAAAAACCCGGAAATAAGTGTTTCATCCTGGGATTTTAAGTGCCTCCATTTGTGAGAAAAAGTCGCCCACTCAAAAGCTTTTTGACGAATATGCGCCCTCAAAGGGGTGAAGGGATTATATTCGGTCACGGCCCGTAAGTAAAGAAATAATGGCCAGTGTTACAAATCGGCACAACAGCGGCAACTAGTGGATTGTTCAGGTGAGGCAGTCGAGATGAGGATCAGCTGTTAAGAGAAGGTAAAACAGTTGGTGAACGGTCCTGCCCCAACGGGCCGATGTATTGCAGATTTTCAAACCACTGACGTGCCAACATCAGTTCCCTTGGCGGTCCGATAGGTCCGTGCTTGCTAGGGAAGATATGAAGATTTTTATAGGTAGAATAAGAAATTATATTTTGTTTACTTGTAACAAGAGAACATATATTACCTTAGAACTGCACACAAAAAAACTCCAAAACAGATAGACAGTTAATATAGCAAACGCAGAATTGGTTGCAATCTCACATTTTTCCCCATCTCTTTCACTTCTTTTTCATCCCTCTCTCCCCCTTTCAGCATCCATTTCTTCCTCACTGTCATTATTTATGGTCAAACAACTCATATTGACAGACAGAATAATGACCAGTGTTACGAACTCCTGGATAGTCTCCAGATCAGCCTGCATGATACACAGTTCTGAAGTTAAAAGTCAAAGCAAGATGTTAAACTAGCTTAATTGAAACTGGTTCTGCTAATGCTTGGACATTAAGGTTTCGTTAAAAAAAAATCTGTTTAATTCTATTTAGTAACAATGAAAATCTGTCAAAGTCTGACACTATTTTAAAAAAATTTGGGGTTGATTTCACTTCATTTTCTTGAACCTGGAGACAAATCCATTAAATTGGCAACACTGTAAATGGCAGCTGCCTGATGATACCCCACCTATGAAGGTGCATAAGGACTAAGCAGGCCCCTTTGAGTGACAGTACTTCTGTCACTTGAAGCCACAATCCATTTCTCTGACTTTCTTGTTTTTCGTTTTCTCCTAAACACATGCATGCTGTTTTTGTCCATTATTTGTATTTATTATTTGCGCAAACATTCTATAATCTGGAATATTGTATGCAGTCTGGAACTGAATGTGGCAATTGCATTGTAATAATAAATACCAGTAAATGTTGCATATTTGACATTTCTTACATGGTCAATGTGTGTTATTTGAATGACTTTCCGGCTTGTATAACAACTATTGTTTTTACATTACAAAAAATATTTGCTTTGTCTTTTGTATGCTTTGAGGATGTTCTTGTGGTCTATGTATCTTCTTGTACAGCAATATTCACGGTAAAAATCCAAACAGGAAACAGGTCAGTCTTTTTTCTGTTCGCTTTAACACATAATGTTAACGTAACGTTGTAGCAATGTTAACGTGCAGCAGAAACGGCATATGAATGGCTTTTGTTACGTATGGTGGCTGATGAAATCCCAAATTGGAAATCCTGCAGCGCAATGCTATTGCAAGCCACTAGATGGCAGCATGTATTCAGAAAGAAATCGTGCTCATGAGAAAAAGTTTTCAGTTTCCCGGGGCTGTTACCTACAGAACTGTTCTGTGCTGTTACCGTATAGCCTAATATTACTAATATTAGACATTGTAAAATGGGGAAATTATTAGCTCTTTGTACATGTGTGGTCAGACAGCTTACTGTAGCAGTGTATCTTTAAGAAATATTCTTCACTCCCCACCTCCCTTCCTCCACTCCCCTACTACCACTCCTCTCCTACCCGGAAGTATGCAAAACTGCCTGAGCGTTTCGAGTACAAGTATTTGCATGTACAGCATACAGTGTACCTGTCATTGCGGTTTGCGTCAAGACATGAATTAATATGTAACCATTAATACGCAATTAAGATGTAATCAGCGACATTAGATTCAAACACAAAGATCCGTTTCCGGGGCACGGAGTAGAAAAGGTGGTAGTGGAGGAAGGGAGGGTACATTTTTCGTGTATTGGGACGCGCCCCTGCTCTTTGGTCAAAGCGGTTCCAATCCCATCTAGCCATCGCCTCACTAATAAATAAATAAATAGATAAAAGATGAGAAGGAAGCAAATGGTGAATTATACTTTTAGGTAATTTCAGCATTTTCGATATACGTGAATAATGTATACGGTGCTTTATGTTTGTAGTTAATTTATGTTACGTAATTTAAAGTAAATCAATTAAAACCGAGAAGTACCACATGAATTCAATGCAAATATTTCCAGAAGTAACATTGTTGTTCATAAAAATTACTAACGAACATAGAACATGATTTATACTTTCCAAAAAAAGGTGGTTATTCCTTACAAACGTGCGCAATATTTACTCATGCAGAATTGTCTTCATCTTTCCGCAGTTACCTTTTTTTAAAAATTTTTACACGTAGTCAATCCTAGATATGAATGTTTATATATTGCCTATAGCCTCATACCAATAGTAGGCTACCCTTGTAATACATTCTAGTCAATGAATATGAATAATAGCCCCTAATACTTATTTGATACTTTAATAGGCTACATAAATACATTCCAATAAAGTAAAGATTATTTGTGTTTACATCTTACATGATTATCATGTAACCAGACACCCAAAAACATTATAAAGCACTTATCCTCAAATAGTCATACGGGAAATAAAATGTCTCCGATGTGTCTATTTCACTAAATATATTTTAGAATTTTAGTCTTCAAAAACATTTCGTAACATTCTTGTAATACTTAGCAAAAGAACAGCAACATAAAAAGCAATAGTTCTATGTCGTAATACAGAATTCGTTCAAAGACGAGATTAATCAATCTATACATTTTCATAATGAAGACAAAGGCACGTGGTAGACACGATGCGTGCGCGAGTATTGGTTGGTAGTGCTTCTGTTTGCAAACAGCAATTCTCACGCGGGTGTGTCTGTGTCCGTATCCACGCTGCACGGCTACTTCTGCAGCTTTTACTTGAATGCAGGAACGAAGAAACTATTCCAGAAAGTGTATTTGTAGGCTCGTGCGTGTGCGCTGCTTGGCAGACTAGCCACGATTAGGGCGGAGTTCTCAGATTGAAAAGTGAGGGGTCACTGGACTAGCCATTTTTCACATTAGCCTACTCACAAGAGGAAATTGTCAAATGTAGATACAATCTAGGTAGGTTTCATTCCCCTTCCAGCACGCAGCTTCGGTCGGTAGTGGCACCGTTATTGGATATAAACAACGCCGTGCACGAGCTTGGAACATCACAACTTGAGTTCTAAACTCGAAGAAGGAAAGGCGCTCATAACAAAACAGCGCTCGACAGTAGCTATAGGGTAAGATTTTTTTTTTAAAAATCACATCTTGAAATGTGCCTCCAGAATATAATTCGTCCTTGATTGTCGTTTAAGATTGTCGCCTCAGGGAGAATTTTTGTGACATACAAATAAATATCGGTGGAATTCGGTAGAACTGAAGCAAATTAAAGTTCATTATATTGGGAATACGAAAACATCGATGCTTAACTGTAAAATATAACATGTCGTAAATATCGAGATATATAGAATTCTGGTTTCAGTGCAAGGGTTCTGCTGTAAAATGGCTGTTAAAAGAAGTCCTCCCCAGAGTAAAGCGTACTCGAAGGATTAACAGCATTGTACAGCTGGCTGTACGCTTTCTAGTTTCTTCGTTTTGCAAGAAAGTCAACGCGGCTGCTGTTGTCCCAGTAACTCCCGTAGCCTACTGGAAGTCGAGTCGTATAGTTATAGTTAAGGCTAACTTTAATGCAAATCATGGCGCGAGGAATCTAGCGTCGGTTATGGTATTTCCGTGGGTTTGCAGTGGGAACACGATATAACGTTATAGTGCTATTTTCAGTTACCGTGTAAACCTCGACTACACGTCTTGTGTCTTGATGATAGGATAACGTGTAGTTGCATTTGTAAAACCACGAATGCTTTGCATCAGTCAGACGTGGAGTACAGTGTTGGTAGCCTAACTTGTTCTGTGTTTTCCCCCTCAATATGTCAAGTAGCTTGATTGTCCTTTTGAAATCGATCTTTTGCACCACTCGCGGCGCACTTTCACTATATGGTTTAGTTTTACTCTTCTCTGTAGGGGGGTGGGGCGTTTACGTCACAAGCGCCATGCACACTGCCACGTTCAAAATATGGAATGCTTGTAGGTTTTTTTTGCACAGATGTAAAATCCAGGTTCAGAAGGGTAAAAGTCAGCCCCAGTATTTTGTTCCAATCACCTGGATTAGCTAATTAGTATAGTTCTTCTGCCAGGAGGTAGAACTAATTAGTGAAATCAGCTGGCTGAGATCATGGGTGGAAGAACTTTTACTTTCTGACCCCTACTTACTTTTTTGTAATATCTTTCCAAAATTCGAAGTCAGTGTTCTAGAACTCCATTGCATCAGTGTTGGAATGTTCAGTTAATAGAATAGAATAACTTTTATTTCCCGCTAGGGAACTTCAGTTGTAGCCCCAGCAACAACAAACAAGACATAGACAGTGGGGCAGACCCACAACACACAAACAAACATATCAAACAAAGACATCCAACAGAATCATTACATCAATTAAGTGAATTAAAGTGCAATACAGCCATCATTAAAAATAGCTCCCGCTGTCCCCAGATGTCCAGTGTCATAAGTCCCACACACAAACTCCACCTCCACGACTTTCCTCCATACATGTAGTGCTGCGGTCTCTGTCCACTGTCGAAACGGAGCTCAGCCTTCCCAGTCGCCGCCTCACTCCTCCACATTATCTTCTCTTTCCCTGGTGGCCTTCTGAAGATTGCCCGCACTCCCAAATCAGTCCCGACATCTTTAACTCTGGTGAAGAGTGATGGTAAACTCCGTGGCTGCAGATCCAACGGACATTCCTGAGCATAATGCGAATGCGTCTCCATAGTGACGACCACAAACAAAATCATCCCGGCTAGACAATTCGTCAATATTACAAAAACGAGCAGCAGGAGTACCCCGAAAAATCTCCATCCGCTTCCCCATACAACAACAGACACACAGCGCATGAAAAAAACAAAAGACAAAAGCCAGACACAACAAAACACATTCAAATTAACGAACACGAGAGACAGCTGGACTACATGTCGCCATTACAGCGCCACGTGACGCTGTTCCTACCTGGGTACAGCTATAATAGGAACCTGTGGCAAAGTGTCATGTACTTTCTAACCCACTGTGATGTCATAATCGGGTCTCAGAAGCCAGATGGCTGATGATTGGCTCATAGATATAAAACCATCTTACCTGGGTATGGTCTCAAAAATTGTGCCACTAACTATGACATGTCACATCTATGGTTCTATATCTATGGTCTTCGCAACAAACCCTCTGCAGCTGATAATGTTCCAATGCACTCTAGCAGCCTCTGCAGCTGAGGTTGTCACAGTGCTGCTTCAGATTATGTCCTCTTACAGTTTTTAGGACAAATAGCTTCCTTTCTGGAGAACCGCTCATCCAATCAACTTCAGCCGGCACTGCACTTCCTTGGGTCCCGGGCAATACACCTAGCGAATTTCAACTTCATACAGTGCCCGGTTGTCGAGCAAAGTGAAATACAGACAGACAGACAGACGGACAGGATTTCTTTCTTTATAGTTAGATTTTTTTTTACTATGCGTTTACATGCACACTAATGCTCCAATCTTACCCCGATTGTGGCAAAACTGATTGTTGAAATGGTCATGTAAACGCCTTTATCTGATTATGTTAGGTCATCATCAGCGTATTCAAAACCAGATTTAACCCACCTGGATTTTGCCCAAACCTTCAATTTTTTGGTGCATGTAAACGTGCCTTTTGAAACTGCGCATGTCAGGCAGAAGTGGAGAGAGGGACGGTGTAAGAGAATTTTTGGAGTGAAGAGAATGATGTAAACATGGCTTTTGGAGTAAAATCACATTACTTGTATCCATGTAGGGAATTGGTATCATTAGGATTTTATCGATACCGATACTGGTACCAGTACTGCTTATCGATACACTTATCGATACTACTCTCCATAATTTTGTTTTTAAAAAAATGAAATGAAATTGTTTCCTGAGAGTATATAATGAGGGAACCAATTGCTATAAATAAATGTCTGGTAGTTTGTTTTGTTGCTGCTTCACAACAAATACAATAAACTTAAATGAACAAAATTATAGATTACCAAAGAACTATAGTTATTGAGCTTCTCCGAAGCAAACAGAATAAGTTCTCACTGCCCTTACTCAGAGGGGCGGGACCAGAAGGGGTCATTGGTCTAAAACGTGCCCTGGCGTCTTGGGACCTTTATACAGTCTATGCTTGGGACAGGGAGACACACTGTATTTTTAAGTGGAAGTTGATGGAGAACATCAACATCCCTTAGTAGCCTACCGCGAACAAGCTGCTGTTTTGTGGACGCAGTTCGTAACATAATAAATTGACTGCCGTATCGCTCATCTTCAACATGTTTGTCATCACATATTAATTTTGGAGCGATATTAATTTTGGAGCGAGCTATGATGTGTCTACTACTCTGTTTCGTGAGCTGAGAGACGGCAGGGGATGTTTCAGCTACATTACAGGCCCGGCGTCTCGAAGCAAGCAGCCAAACTGTGGGTTAAGTATCTGAAATCAATTACTCCATACCTGTATAACCTTATCGCACGTACCATGCGTTTTTTACTATGCTTTAGCTAGCGTGTGAACCCACTAACCTACAATGCCGACTTTATCTGGAACAGTTTTCAGAACGGGGTTTCATGCTGCGGGAAACTGTAACAGACTGCTCTGTCACAGTCGAGTTAATTAGCGGTTAGCCAAAAAGACGGTGATGGTTTGCTCATTTAAGACTATGGGCTTGCTACCTTGTACCTAGCGGCACTAGGGACATTTATAATAAAAGTAGTCTTGTCAAAATAACATATGTGATTGATTGACCGTCAATATAGTTGATGGCAATAGCGCTACCCTATGTTCGTCCGTATGTGGTGATGCAGTGCGTCAACCTTGGCTACCGAGCTCAGCTGGTATGCCATCTAGCTAATCAAATTAGTTGATGTTAGCTGAATATAAATTGAAGATAACCGAATGAACGTTAATTATGTGACGAATACCACACATTCAATGCGAAAATCGAGGATGAAAATTTAATGTTATATTATAAAACATTAGCGACTTAAGGAAGTTTACCGCAAGTTCGTTTTGCAAAATGGTGGGTTTGGTCAGTTTATGGACTTCTCCCACAGAACTGCTTCTCCACTCCGAACTGTCAATCATACTGTGCCTGGACCATGAAGACCAGATCCGGTTGACCCTGCTCCCGACAACGTCACTTCGGCTTCAAGGAGCAGACACAGGCTGTGTTTCATTATGCACACTTGCATTCTACGTACTTGCATTCTAGATAGTACATTCTTCCAATTACACTAGCTAGAACGCACTTGATAGTATGCAAGAGCGCAAGTACGCTTCAATTTTGGAACACACTTGATGACGTAGTCAGCAGAATAGCCTACCTTTGACCTTACACAGGAAAAACTATAGAATCACCTCCACAAATTACCTTACTCGATAACCTAGCTACGGTACAGTTAGCACCATTAGGCCTAAGCGTTTGAAATTCACTACAAATGTTATGGTGCATGGCATTATTTACAATAAATATTGTTTTGCCAAATTTTGCATTTTCATTAATTTCCATAAAAATGTATGCTTATTTAACGATGGAGCCTGTGTAATTTTGCTCCATTTTCGACTCCTCTGCAGAACCCTCTTGACATAAATGCACTTGTCAAGCTACGCTATGAACGGCATGCGCTTCTCTTTTGCTTAATTTCTCCAATTAAATTTAAAACGATAGGCTAATACTGTGGCTTGTGGTACAAGCATACTCAGCATAGCTATGAAATATGAATTCAATAAAATTTTATTTGTATAGCGCTTTTTACAGAGAACCCTCACAAAGATGCTGCACAATTGTTGGCTAATTGTTCTTAGTGATTGAAGTGGACCATAAAATAAAGAGGTAAAAAGCAGGCAGAGAGTGGCATATTCAAGTGTCACGATTCGAAGCGACAGCATAGTATGATATTAAATAATAGCATATTATTAAGAGACGTGATTAAGACACCGTAGGCTACTGCAGGCTAATTTTGTTGAGTGTCAGACCTTGCACTTCGCTTCGTGACACTTGAAAGATATCCCACCCTCTGCCTGCCAGTGAAAAAGATGTGTTCAACATCGTTACTCTTTACATTATGGTCGACTACAATCAATAGAACTATCTACAATTCATGGTGCATAGCTCGTACCGCAATCCACAGTATTATCATTTACATTTTAACTGGAGAAATTAAGCAAAAGAAAGGCGCAGGGCGTTCATCTGCAGTGGAGTCGAAAAACGGCACACCTGTAGCATGTAGTTAGGCTACCGCAGCAATTTTGCTCGCGGTGTTTTACATTTTAATTGAGCTAAGCTCTCTCTTTCTCATAAGACAGTTTTGGTTCCATGCCGTGTTGCGCTATTTTTCTACAGTCTATGGCAGGGTTGTCACACTCCAGTTCTGGTGAGCCGCAGTGTTTACAGGTATTTGTGGTTTCCTTTCAATCAACACCCAGTTAAAGCATTGAGAACAAGGTGTGTGGACTTCATAGCCAATCAGTGTCTTAAATTAATTGTGCTGAAACGCACCAAAAACCAGCACACACTGCGGCCCTCCAGGGGCCAACTCTGAGTAAAAGATTGCGTAAAAGATTGCTCAGGGTAAAAGTTGGAAATCTGCTTTAAAAAAGTTTTGCACAAAAGACACCTGTCTTTATGTCACAGTGTCACCATATCACACGGACTCCAAATATTGCATACGTATGGTGTCCATCCTGTGCAGAGGTATGCAGATTCTCACAGCACGTGCTATATTTATTATACATCTGAATATCTGCGTGGAAACTCGCTTACGCAGCTTTCTAAGGCATTTTTCTGCTCAGCACTGTTTATACATGTGGCCCCTGGACTGGAGCTTGACACCCCTGGTCTATGTTTAGCGCAATGATCTCTGGGAACAAAAACCCAGTACAAGTGTGCGTAGATGCATACTTGAAATTATATGTGATGACAAACATGTTGAAGATGAGCAGTCAATTTATTATGTTACGAACTGCGTCCGCAAAACAACCGCTTGTTCACGGTAGGCTACGAAGGGATTACATTACATTACATTACATTATAGGCATTTAGCAGACGCTCTTATCCAGAGCGACTTACACAGCATTTCTTTTGCATTTATACATTGTATCCATTAATACAGCTGGATATATACTGAAGCAATGCAGGTGAAGTACCTTGCTCAAGGGTACAACGGCAGTGTCCGACCTGGGAATCGAACCGGCAACCTTTCGGTTACAAACCCAGTTCCTTAACCATTATACCACACTGCCGCCCACATGTTGATGTTCTCCATCGACTTCCACTGAAAAATACAGCGTGTCTCCCTGTCCCAAGCATAGACTCCAAGATGCCAAGGCGCATTTTAGACCAATGATTGTTGTCTTCCCCCTTCTGGTCCCACCCCTCCAAGTGAGGGCAGTGAGAACCCTATAGAACCTATCTTTATCCACACCCACATAACACATGTCTTTGAAGGTGTGTTACTCTTGAATGAAAAGAGAATTACTTCGTGTCATTGGGTGAAGATTAACTTTGCATTCAGCATCTGTATGCAAATGTCACAGGTTGTTTTAATATCTGAGGTTCCAGAATAGACCTCAGTCTAATGTCATGAGGTTCCAGAATAGACCTCAGTCTAATGTCATGAGGTTCCAGAATAGACCTCAGTCTAATGTCATGAGGTTCCAGAATAGACCTCAGTCTAATGTCATGCAATGGTGGAACAAAAAGTGTGCTAGTCCTAAATGTCAGTATGCTCACAGACAGGGCACAGGACTGCAAGTTGTTGAATGTGTGGTGAGATACAGCGATGACTGAACTTTAAATAATCGAGGGGACTTCCTTTTTAAAAATTTTTTTAAAGTCCTGGTTATTTTATACATATTCCAGTGCTATGTAGGCCTCATCTTCATGGTGAAATACACAGGGTAGTTGAGATATTGCATTAATACTGGGGGATTAGGGTTGCAAAGGGGGGATATTTTCCAAATAACATTTGGTATTTTTAGGAATTTTCAATGTCATACCTAACCTTTCTATTATGTTATAATTTTACTGCCATTTGCATTAAGGTGATGTTGGCATATCCCTGGTTAAATAAAGGAAATACAAAATGTTACCGGTCATATAAACCCTAACCTAATAGGAAGGTTAAACAAAGCTAATACAACACAAGTAGTCCATCAAAGATGACGCCACACAAATTGAATCTGAGGGGGATTGTCCAGATTCTTCAAAGTCTCTTTCTGAAGCTGAAGCTAGCTGTGGTTGTGATGAATAATTAGCTGAGGGCAAGCAAGTCAAGTAAAACTATTTTGTTTAACCTTATATTAGTCAAATTATTTCTAATACATAGGTAGGCCTATCTAATTTGCTGTGTTAGATTGAAGGAAATTATGAAAATATATTTTTACATAATTTTTCCTTATTTAATATGCTTTTCGTTACACAAACTACATTTGGGGAAAAAATACAAATAAAATAAAACATACAAATAAATGTTCACATTGTGGTAAGCCAACATTATGTTTGTTGACATTTCTTTAAAAACCCATGGTTTCTGCCTAACAATGTGTACAAAGTATTTGCAGTGACCCCTCAAATAGGCCCAATACATAAAAAAGACTTACTTAAAACTTATGAAAAATATTATCAGTACAAATTCCCAAAATCACCTGGGATTCCAAATGGGCTGGGATTCAATCAACAATCGTCCTGAACTTTGAGCAACAATTAAAATCACAAACACTGTTTGGCGAGTTCAGTCGATCCTTAAACCTGCAAAACCAAGTTCGTAAAGAAAAAATGCTTGCGTTAACTTGTGAGTTAAGGACCCATGTTGATTGAAAACAGGCCTAGGCCTGCTTCTAGCCATGAGCTTGTTATCTGCTGTAAAGAGCCCCAGATGCTGAATGTCTGTCAAGTTTGGTTTTGTTCAATTCAATTTACAGTTTGTGAATTTCACTTTGGATACACAACAAAATGTCTTTAGTTTTTTTTTAAAGAGAAAGGGTAACGCATACATACACTGTTAGCAAACCCACTTTATGCTTTGCGTTTTCTTGCTCCTGTTGACTGACCGGTGGCGCGCTTGCCGTCAGCAGACCCGGGGACAGGTGGCCGCCCGCCGTCAGCAGACCCGGGGACAGGTGGCCGCCCGCCGACACGCCGGATGTGCGGGAAGCGGAGAGCTTTGTCACCCATGTCAACATTGTCACTTCCCACTGTGAATTCTGTGGGATCCTGCCAGTCAGCCATGGCTCGTCGCATCAATCAGAACAATGTTTCGATTAAAAATCCAGACACCGGGGCTGCTGGATGGCTCACTATCATGAACACAAAGTGCTCCGTTTTTCCAATTTGTTTTCCATTAGCCCTATTGGCGATCGCCTATATCACCTATTCCTAGAACTCTGCTTAAGATGCAGCTAAAAATATTCAGTAAAAAAGGCAAGGTGCAGAACAGTTCAAAGCTCTTCCCCCCCCCCTCTTTGGGGACTGAGGGATTCACAAAGACAATCTGCTTTTCCTGAACAGCAGAGTAGCAATGGCAATGGGAACAGAAGGTTCAATCAGATCCTTGCAGAAAACCGACAGATCTGTGTAGGGATTTGTAGGCAATGTGCAAGACTTTGAATTCAAGCCTGAATTTAACAGGGAACCTGCAATCTAAGGTCCAGCGTGACGGTGCTTTAAGCTGTGTGTGTGTGTGTGTGTGTGTAGGTGTGTGTGTGTGTTGGATTTTGAAATAACTGGAACTGCTGTAATGTAGATTCTGGGAACCACTCCCCCTTCCAAAAAAAAACCAAGACATTATGATGGATAATCCATCCTAGACATTACACGTGCATGCATCAGCATTTCATAATCTTTTTCGGATATGATTTGTCTGAATTTCTCTGAATTGTGCAAGCAAAAATAAGTTGTTTTCAAAATTGTGGCCATCTAGACCTGTGGTTCTCAATCTCGGTGTACAGTCATGTCAATCACTGAACTCTCTGAATACTGTTTTTTATTTCAGCCAATATCTTGCTTGATTAATCCTTTCCTGTCTGTGAGAATATTGGGTCAACATTCAATTTTTTGACATGCGTTGCTTTAGAATGTTAGGTTCATTG
Organism: Ilyophis sp. 1 JC-2022; assembly: GCA_022702515.1. Taxonomy (NCBI): domain Eukaryota; kingdom Metazoa; phylum Chordata; class Actinopteri; order Anguilliformes; family Synaphobranchidae; genus Ilyophis; species Ilyophis sp. 1 JC-2022. The sequence continues at coordinate 24,505,725 of CM040400.1, forward strand.
AAAATATGACATGCACATGCAAAAATGTTTGTGGTGTGATCATATTATATCACACCCCTAAATGTAATATACCATTTTAAACCGGAATATAAATTTTAAACTGGGGCTTTCAATATACAATAATATGCTTTAACACAATATCATCAATTATCAACAAACAAAAAAAGTTTTTTCTTTCTAACTGCCTATTCTTCATGAGAGACCTAAGTTTTCAACCCTTTCATGTTCAAGATAGAGGGAAACTTAAACTGTGCGGTATCTTCACCATTTTGTGAGTAATACAGTAGAAATAAGAACAGATTTGTCATTTACTGCTCAAAAGTTAGAACCACTTAATCATGGATGGGAAAATGCTTTAGAATGTTAGGTTCATTAACATTTCACATTACCAGTTCCATACTCCTAATGGGCCACTGTTGAATATCAGTTCATATAATGCAAATTTAAAAGACACATACACTGAAATATACAATTTATGTGTTAAATGGAACACACAAAAAGTTAATTAACGTATAACGGAGAATGTCCATCCATCGCTGCCATACATTCATATATAATCAGTTTCCATTTCATTAATCCATAACTTATCATAAAAAAACATTTCTGTGTCGTTAAAGGGCTGTATACTAGCAAGAATGACATCTTACCAGTGGCGGGCCGTCAGGGCCAGCAAGGCCTTCTCTGCTGGCCTAAACATCATCAGAATATAAATTTAATTTTGATATATTTTTTCCACAAATATGTATTAAATTATTCCCCATAGTCTATTCTCTTCATTTCATAGCTTTTATCTTGGTTGCGCTGCTTCCAGCCTCAGATCGAGATTTGGAGGGCTGGCCTTTATGTTAGAGCTTTTATCCAATCATATTTCAGCCATAATGTGTTGCCAGGGTCCAAGAAATCTGCCCTTAGGCCTTCAGAATCGACAGTGCGGGCGCCTGTAGCTTAAAGTGAACCGAAACAACCCTGTGGTGTTAACCAATCAGATTTCGAATTGGCGACACCGGGGCCAGCTAGCAGGCGTACGATAACGTCAGCACGTGCACGTCTTTTGATTGGATACGCACTATTGAGAGGCAGAGCTATCGCAGAGATAGCAAACTTAACTTGAACGAGATTTCTACAAGCTGTTTTTTTTCAACCCACAATGGCTGAAGGGGGAGAAGCGATCGATTTGGTCGCAGATATAATTACAACGCCATTTTCAAGACGAACCTTTCAAGAAAAGCTAGACATCGTTAGAAGAGAACGGCCAACTCCGACGCTAGCGAGCCGGAATACACTTTCACCACTGTCGCAAATATATCCTCTTGAACAAATGCAAATTATTTGTTTGTTTTCTTTTATTTTCAGTGAATAGTTTATGTGTCTTTATCGTCACGTTTCTTAAATGAAACTGCTTTGGGTGCGACAATGCGCTGTTTAGCGAACAAACTTGTTAAAGCTAACATACTTTTGGTGGACTTAATAAAACTTTGTAGACTAATCCCCTTAAAAGCGCCTTTTATTTTAAAGTTTTGACAGTATCCAAGCGATCTTAAAGCTGGTAGTTTAACACTCTTAATTGTAAATGCGGATTTATTGATTATAAATGCTTCGGAAATATTAATATAACTCTGTTGTACTTGACTATGTTAAGGTGATGCAACGCCCGGTTATACTGCGTTTCTGTCTAAATGTATAGTTTCTAGAGCCATGGCGTCATAATGATGGTATTAAGAGGTGGAATAATTCAGGTAGGACTGTGTAGGACATCACTGAAGGCCTAGGTGTGAAATGCACGGCCCGCCACTGCATCTTACAGCTAACACTTTATGCTTATGCTTGTGTCCAGAATAGATAAAAAGCTCAACAATAACACAGTGTTAGACTACTTAGTGTAATGTCTATGAATGTTCAAGAGATTGTTCTGAATGAACAGACCAAAATCATCAGTGATATTGGCTCAAATGTCAGATGTCTTTCAATGTCATATTTCTCTTAACAGGCTAATCTTGCCAATCTTGTCAAAAATGTGAGTCAGAAAATAAATGTTTGCTGTTTTGTTCCCTTCTCCATTCATATTCGACAGGACTGATCAACAACAAATGGCCAATACCTAGCTAGTGTCACGGTCACATCAGTCTAGGGTTGATGTAACATTTGATTACTCGCTAAACACACTTCAAAACTGCATAAATACCAAGAAGCTGGCTTACCAATTCACGCAGACCATCAGGCACGCCCTAGGCCCGACTCTCAACCACAGGGTCGTAGTGGAACTCCCAGCCGGGAAACCACTCACTCGGGCAGCCCGGTGCTCTGCGTCCATCGGCGTCCAGCTAAGCGGACTGGGCTCTTCAGTTTGGTTAGTTAATTTAGTTTTCGTAAAGTTTGGTCAATAATAAGGAGGGACAAACACACATATAGGCCAGCATGGCAACAGAGAAGAGATGGGAAAACACGCGGCTCTTTGCAGCCAAACACAACCTGGCTCTAAGATGGCCACCGGTCTCAGATCACACCTTCATGCCCTTCTCTTCCTCCTTTTAAGCTCGCCACCACGCCTCACTTCCTCTCTTCGCCTATCACATGACCAAACCACTAGAGGGTGCTATCAAAATAAAAGTCCCCAAAAATCCCAAACCACACAGGAGGGCGTTAGACTGCTCCACTCAGTTTAAGGCCCACGCCAGCCGGCGATGGGTCGTAACAGTCCTCCCCCTTTCAAAAAAAGAAAAGAGACACCACACAAAAAAAATAACCATAACACCCTTTCACACTCAAATATATAAAAATATTTTTTCCATTTTCCTCTTTTCTTTTCCTTCCCCGTAAACCCATGTGGGGCATGGAATCAGCCGATTCCTAAAACCTCAGTTGACCATCCGGTCACTGAGCTAGAATGCCTAAAAACATCTAATACAAAATAGGGAAAACCCCATCACAATTTCCCCAACACATTAGCACTCAGTGACAACACAAAAGCAAAACGCGAGGATCCGCGACCCCCCCCCCAAATCCAGAATTAAAACGACTGGGCCGATTCGCCCCTGTCACCCAATTCCCCTCCGGATGTGCCGCATGTGCCCCTCCCAGCTGCCACTGTACACCACCACGTCATCAATATAAGTGACGACGTGGTCCAACCCTGCTGTCACCAGGTTCATTAGCCGCTGGAATGTAGCGGGAGCATTCTTCATTCCAAACGGCAGAACCCGGCAACGGTACAGGGCATCTGGGGTAGCGAACGCCGACACACCCTGAGCACGCTCGCTCAGGGGCACCTGCCAGTACCCCTTAAGCAGGTCGAACTTCGACACAAACTGGGCCTTCCCGATGCGGTCGATGCAGTCATCGATCCGCGGAATCGGGTAGGCGTCAGTCCGTGTCACACTGTTCACCTTCCTGTAATCAATGCATAACCTGAAGGCTCCACCCTCCTTGGCCACGAGCACCACCGGCGAGCTCCACTCACTGGGACCCTGCGCCACAGCACCGATCTCCAACATGTAGGCCAGTTCCCGCTGCACTACAGCCCTTTTCTGCGGCGCCAGACGGTAAGGGTGCTGCTTAATTGGGGAAGCACCCTGGGTATCCACATCATGGACCACCAAATCAGTCAGCCCCGGAGTGTCACGAAATAACTCCGGGTAAGACTCCACCAAAGTCACCACATCCTCAGCCTGTGAATAGGTCAAGTCAGTTAACCGGTCACGCAATGATACTCGCGCCTGTGTGTTCTGTAGGCGAGCACCCACCGGCCCCGGATGAGGGCAATCTCCCTCCTTGCTCTCCTCACCTGAGCCAGCCACCATCACCGCACACACCGGCACTCCTGGGTCACGACCCACATACCGCTTCAGGAGGTTGACGTGGCACAAACGCGACTGCATTCGCCTCCCGGGCGTACCAACCACGTAATCACAAGGCCCAACCTTCCTTAAAATGGGGTACGGCCCCTCGAAACGCACTCCCAGTTTCTCACCTCCCGCAGGCAACAACACTAAGACTTGGTCTCCCACCTCAAAGGAACGATACCGAGCCTTTCGATCATGCCGCTGCTTCATTCGTTGCTTCGCCCCCTTCAGGTTCTCCTGAGCCATAGTGCAGGCAGTTCGCAGATGATCCGAGAACACAGCCCCATGCTGCAGAGGGTCCTCAGGGCATTGCACTCCCACAAAACGCTCCTTCAGCAGACGCAGAGGCCCTCGGACCTTATGGCCATACACTAGCTCAAATGGCGTGAAACCCAGGGGCTCACTCACCGAATCTCGCACCGCAAACATGAGGAACGGCATAGCTACATCCCAATCCTGTGGCCACTGGGTGCTATAAGCCCGCACCATTTCCTTCAAAGTATGATGGAAACGCTCAATAGCTCCCTGCGACTGCGGATGACCAGCTGACGACGTCACCTGCCGAATACACAGCTTGTGCATCACTGCCTGAAACAATTGGGAGGTAAAATTACTGCCACGGTCACTCTGCACTTCCAGCGGAAGACCATAGCGAGTGAAAAACAATAAGAGCGCCTCTACAACCAGAGGGGTCTTGATATTACGCAGCGGCACCGCCTCCGGAAACCGCGTGCACACGTCCAAAATCGTCAACAGATATTCATTCCCTTTTTTGGTCCTAGGTAATGGACCAACGCAGTCAATCATGACCCGCGCAAACGGCTCAGACACCTCGGGTAACGGACAAAGGGGAGCAGGTGGAGGAGTGTGTCGGGTCTTCCCGGCCTTCTGGCAGGCATCACAAGACCGACAGAAACTCACCACATAAGCCCGAAACCCCGGCCACCAAAAGTGCCGTCCCAGCCGATCCCGTGTCCTCCTCACCCCTCCATGCCCTGCCATGGGTCCCTCATGCGCCAACCTCAAGGCCCTATCCCGGTAACCCTGAGGCAACACCACTTGCTCCACGCCTCCGCGGGACGCCCCGGCGGCCGCCAACGGCGCATCAACACACCATCAACATAACATCCCTCGGACACCTCCTCAGTCCCCTCCACGGCATCCGCCATGCTCAGAACAGATGATAGAGTGGAGTCCACCTGCTGAGCCTCAATTAACGCCGACCGACTCATCCGGGGGTCCTCCTGCACTTCCCCTAATGCGGCAAAGAACGTCCCAGCCAAACCCTCCAGCGGGACTCCAGCTTTACGGGAGGGCATAGCCCCTCCCACCTTAGCTTGGGCCCGCGTAACCACACACGCAGTGAAAACTTCAGGGAACTCCTGTTCTAACTGCTGCGTTTCCGCCTGCTCACACGGCACCATTGACACAACGGGCCTAGCACGCACCTGATCACCAGCCAGGTCATTACCCAGCAACAGACTGACCCCTTCCACCGGAAGCGATGAAACTAGGCCCACCGTCACTGGGCCAGTAACCAAGTCTGAGCGCAGATACACCTCCCTCAAGGGAGCTGCCTCAACTGCACCCCCTATACCCGTCACTAATATTACTTTGCCGTGAGACACAGGCTCAGGCCAATCAAAAACACTCGCCAATAACAATGATTGTGCGGCCCCCGTGTCACGTAATACAGTAATTGGCACCTTCTCTCCACCTGGAGCCACCGACACCAACCCAGCCGATGTAAAAGGCTCATAACCGGTCGGCGTCACCGAAGAGCGGGAATCCGTCCCATGACCGCACAACACGCTCTCACCTCCAGTCAGAGAAGCCACCAGCGCAACAGCCTGGGTCCGACTTTCCGGCCCACTACGTTTTGGACATTGCGAAATCACATGACCGGGCTTCTTACAGCCATGACAAATAATTTCACGGCCCCACCCAAGCTGCGGACACCGAGACTTAATGTGACCAGGCAGATTACAATGATGGCATACCAATGGTCTACGAGGTGCCTCAGGAGCTCTGCCCCCTTGAGGTTCCACCTGCGTGCCTGAAACCTTTTTAGCCTCTGACCGGCTAACGTCAGGAACCCGTTTACGCTCATGCCACCGTCCAGTAGACCCAGAGTGAATAATATCATACGAGTCAGCCAACTCAGCGGCTCGTCTGAGAGTCTTTACCTCCCTCTCGCTAAGGTACAATTCCAACTCGCGGGGAACACTGGTCTTAAATTGCTCCAACAGGCATAACTCTCTCAGCTCCTTCCAATCATACACCTCAGAAGCTGTGAGCCACCGATCAAAAACTATCTCCTGTTGGCGACTCAAATCAAGATACGTTTCACTCTGACCACGCCGCAATGAACGAAACTTCTTCCGGTAGGTCTCTGGCACGCCCCCATAGGCTGCCAACACCGCCTTCTTAAGGTCACTATATTCCAAGCTACTAAGAGGGTCTAGGGCCGCCATTGCTGACATTGCACGCCCTTTCAACTCCTGCTGAACCATCATTGGCCACCGGTCCTCCGGCCAAGCCAATTCAGCAGCTACCTTCTCAAATAGCTCGAAAAATGCCTCAACATTACTCTCGCTAAACTTGGGCATAAAGGCCCGAAACTCGGCAAAATTGAAAGTAGGCTCTCGCCCCTGAACCCCAGGGCGCGCTGCCTTAGCCAATTCCAAATGGTGCGCCCACTCTCTCTCTCTATCATCCCGCTCTCTCTCTCTATCATCCCGCTCTCTCTCTCTATCATCCCGCTCTCTCTCTCTATCTTGCTCTTCCCAAACGGTCTCCAGCTCAAGAGCATCTAGTAGGAGCATGGCCAGCTGAGGCCTCAAAGTGCCATCAGGGACCTCCACTTCATACTCCGCTGCTAACTCTACCAGCTGGGCTTTCTTCAGCCCCCTAAAACCAGCACGAGTAGGCAACGAACACGCCATCCCAACTGAAAGAGCCACCGCGAGACACAGCAATGCCCACACACGATTACTATCGTTCACTGTTACACTGGATCACCAAGCCCACTTGGTGCCAGAATACACCACAATCATATACTTATGGCGCCAAACGCCTTCACTACTATGCGCCTACGCGGCTATCCACAAAAACAGGCCCACCAACAAACAGGGCCTATCTAAGCCCCAGAGTCGAACACAAGTACACCAAGTGCTAACCAAGGCTACACAGCATAACAATTTGTACAGCGGTGCAGCACACACTCCACTGCACACCACTGAACATTACAATACATGTAGCTTCCAAAATCCGAAAGCCACCGTTGCAATATTTCCCCCAAATTCTCCCCAATCACACACAGTTATCCAAAACTATGCCTGCACTTGCTTAAACCATCGCTATCTTACCGCAAATCCACAATCAGCTAGTTTCCAACTAGCCTAGCCATCGAGCTACTGCCTCAAATAACAAGCCAGAATACTTTCCGCCCAACACCGTCTCAAACGATTCTTTAACCGCAGAATTCCGTGCGTACGCGGCTACTCCGCGCTCATGGACCTACACGCAACTTTAACCACGCTAGCTACTTCCAACAGATCCTCGCTAAACTAAGCCTGTATCCTTTAGCAGGCCAATAGACCCCAAAGCACCTTCAGCGCAAAGAATCGTTTGCACGTAACTAAACTACAAAATTAGCCCACAATGCTTGCGAATCTCCCGTTTTCAGCACTTCAGCTCTATAGCCACACTCGACAGTATTTGCGAATTAACAGTGATAGCACCCTTCCCCAAAAGCTGAGTTACCAAACCTAGCTACAAAAATTAGCCAAACAAACGCAGCTTTAGCCAACAGGCTAACCAGCCGCAACTAGCCAAACTAACCGAACTGGCCCAGACAATACCCTTGCGAGGACCGCACGCACTATTAACAGCAGTGTTTTAAATTCAGATCCCGGACGGGCCCCCAATTGTCACGGTCACATCAGTCTAGGGTTGATGTAACATTTGATTACTCGCTAAACACACTTCAAAACTGCATAAATACCAAGAAGCTGGCTTACCAATTCACGCAGACCATCAGGCACGCCCTAGGCCCGACTCTCAACCACAGGGTCGTAGTGGAACTCCCAGCCGGGAAACCACTCACTCGGGCAGCCCGGTGCTCTGCGTCCATCGGCGTCCAGCTAAGCGGACTGGGCTCTTCAGTTCGGTTAGTTAATTTAGTTTTCGTAAAGTTTGGTCAATAATAAGGAGGGACAAGCACACATATAGGCCAGCATGGCAACAGAGAAGAGATGGGAAAACACGCGGCTCTTTGCAGCCAAACACAACCTGGCTCTAAGATGGCCACCAGTCTCAGATCACACCTTCATGCCCTTCTCTTCCTCCTTTTAAGCTCGCCACCACGCCTCACTTCCTCTCTTCGCCTATCACATGACCAAACCACTAGAGGGTGCTATCAAAATAAAAGTCCCCAAAAATCCCAAACCACACAGGAGGGCGTTAGACTGCTCCACTCAGTTTAAGGCCCACGCCAGCCGGCGATGGGTCGTAACACTAGTTAGTACTTGCTATTGATAAAAGACGAATAGTTGAGTATAAAATTGTTATGATAGCAAGACAGACAGCAGAGCTAACGTTAAAAGTTATGGGAAAAAAACGCCTCAGAAAAGAAAATGCCTCACAAGAGAGCTGTTCGTTGGGAGCTAACTTTTAGACTAATGTTACTGTTTTTAGCTTCAGTTATTATTTAGTTAACTAGTCTACACTAAATATGGAAAATATCTATCAGATCACTTATGTTAATAATAGTAACAGACTTTTTCACAATTTCAGCTCAAAATGAGAAGGGGGGGGGGGGGGGGGGGGGGGGGGGGGGGGGGGGGGGGGCTCAAAATGGGGGGGGGGGGGGGGGGGGGGGGTAGAATAGCACTGTGTAGCTTCTTATTTCAAGCTTTACACTAATGTTCGCGAATTCCACGTTACAATTTGAGAAATTCGGTGGTACAAAAACTGGATTTTACACAAACTAAAATAGTTTTTGAAGTAATGTATAAATATATTTTTATAGTTAAATATGATTATAAATCCAGTGTTGGGGAGGAGTGAACTACATGTAATTAAACTAGTAGTTTAACTACATTTTGCAATAGCTTGCTGGTAGTTCAACTACATTCATATGTGCATAGTGATTCAAGTAGTTAAATAACTTTTTTTTTTGCCATTTTTTGTGTAGTTAACTACTGAAACTGCAATTTTGTCCTTGTGAAAAGCCCAGATGGGATTGTTTTGTTTAAGACAGGTTTAGGTCTCAGGGGTATTCCAGGAAGATGGATTGTCAGCTCACCTGTGAAAAATATTTGGCTATAGTTTTTAATGTTTTGAATCTGAATTTGTAAAACGAATAAATAAATTAGAAGTAGCGATCCGCCAAGTTCATTAAAGGCATTAAGCATAAGCATTAACAGTTAGCCCACACATTATCTTGGACTTTGTGCAGACTTTAGGCATGTTGTTGTTTGCTGTTTATTTATTTATTCGTCACTCGACAGGTCGCGTATTTGCCGGGACCACAGTCAAAAAATTATCTGCTTTGAACTCTGCTTACTTTTCGTTAGTTGTTGCTCCTCTGACATTGATTGAGTTTAAAACATGGGCGATGTCTTCCTCTGGAGAGTGTAGCTATCTGGCCTAACTTCCCTGAAGTAAAAAGTTGTGAGTAAAATTTCAATACCAATGAAGTCCCCGTCCCGCTGGTGAAACAATATTGACTGGGTGATAACGACTACGAGAATGATTATACATTTCAGCCAATTGACCTGTATATCTGTAAACACATCCACAGTTGTTAATTCATGATTTTGGGTGCTACAACTTGTACTAGCAAAAGGGGATGTACTTTTTACAGTAATTACTCAAAATTTACGCATGCGCTTTCAACATCGGGGGATCAGGTAGCCAGCCAGCCAGCCAGTCAGTCAGTTAGTTACCCACATTCAAACGTTTAAGCCCGCATGCTCTGTGTCCGGGCAAAAATGAACAGCTTGTTAATATTCTTGGATTGCAAATGTGGTTGACACAAAAGCAGAACGCAGAGGGGTCACCAGGACCAAGTTTAAGAACCACTGATCTACGATAAAGCTCATGACCATAATTATTCAAGAAAATGTTTACATTTAAAAAAATTACTTTTCTTGATAGTTTTGAATAATGACAAAAGAAGGTGATTCCAAATATCTAGCGGGTAATCAATCAGGGTTGATGTCAATTCTATTTAAATTCAGGAAAAACCTGTAATGTTCTTCTGTATAAATAATTTTTAGTTAATATGTTGAATTTCAACAAAAAGTCTCCTAATTCCTGAATGGACTACATGGAAACTGAATTAGCCACAACCGTGTAATAGACGGATAATGTGTTTGCGCTAATGTGTGTTTCACCTTCCTGACGATGATCCACATCTACCATATTGTTTCACTAAAATTTGTGGCAATAGCAGACATTTTGTGCAGGCCCTTTAGAAGTGCAGGGAACGCTGAATAATTAGATCAGTGAGTTGGTCAGGAACGGATCTGTTCATGGTGCTCCCCCTCTCTCTTCCTCGCTTTCACTCATGCACAAACTCTCTTACTCTTTTTCTCACTCTCTCCAACTTAGTGTGGCAGAGGCCTCTCTTGAGTGTTACAGAGATTCCCAGCTGAAAGAGGCCATTCTCAGGCTGCACTGCGGCCTCTCTCTCCCTCTCTCCATCTATCACTCTTTCTCTCATTTCCTAATTCTTTTTTTATCTCCCCTTCCTCCCACCCCTCCATATACCCCTCCATATACCCCTCCATATACCCCTCCATAAACCCCTCCATATACCCCTCCATAAATATGGTATTTTTCTGCCCGTCCAGATTCCATACAGATTTCCCATGCTGAGCCATTTGGGAATGCAGCCTGGTGTTCTAGTAAAGTCGGTAAATATTTAAAATCGCTTCTCATCGTTGTCAAATTATCATCGAGGCAGGGCCAACCACAGGTGTCTTGGTCGACTGCCTGAACCTGTTGTGGTTGAAAGCCAGAAAATGCAGCCCAAGTGATACAGGCATTTCCAACAGGCCCCCGTTTTCGGTTCCCCTGTGCCTGCCTTTGGTGAGCCCAGTATGTTCACAAAATCATGAAGCTTGATGAGGCATGATTAACAATCGGGGTGTTACTCTGCATGTGTTAGGGATAGCAGCTACACCGCTCTTAGGTCCAGCAATGTGTGTGTGTGTGTGTTTGTGTTTATACATGTGGGTGTAGGGGTGTGTGTTTGTGCATATGCATGTGGGTGACATGGGGTGTGTGTGTGTTGAGTCTGTGTATGTGGGCATGTGGGGGCGTTAGACCTCCAGCGCCGCTATCTTGTTTCTCTGAGGGTGGCGTTTCTAATGAACTGGGGCTGATAGCCTATATCTTCAGAATTACTGACCCATATCCAGGCTGCTGGAGGAGGAGGAGGAGGAGGAGGAGGAGGAGATGCCAGGCGTGTGGGTGAGGAAGTGGTCTTCATCTCATAAATGATGCTGCGGGCCTGTGCCCTCCAACCCTCTTACAGGCACTTGTGTGCATCACTGCTAGATAATGATGTTTCTGTGCTGAATGTTAATGTATCTGATCATGTAGAAGCAGACAGTGTGCTCTCTCTCTCTGTCATGCAGAAACAGTCAGACAAAAAACATGCGCCACACACACACACACACACACACACACACGCAAGCACGCAGACACATACTCGGCTCAGAGTAATACCTTGCTACCATATAATCTTCTCACAGTGCTGCTCTATGTTCTATCTCACCTAACGGCACAGCTGCACTGTCGCTGAAAATTTCCAGGAATTTGATATTTTTTGGTGTCTATCAAGCTTGAAGGCAAAAAACTCATAGATCAGGGGCCTTCAATCTTTTCCAAGGAACAGCCAAGTCAGCGAATTAACTAATTGTGGTCATCAATCAAGACCTTTATAGCTTACTTGGGTGATTTTGCGCATGGCGTCCACACCAGCACTTTGGATAATTCGATAAGGTCGCGGAGTCCTGCTGTAAATCTTTAAAGATTTTTGGTGTCCAGAGAACAAATGGTTAAATTTTCATAGTTTTCATTTTAAAATATAGAAATGTGAAACTGGGATGTTTACGACGCTGCAGCTGCCGTCTGGGTTTCATTTTAAGGTGCTTTAGGATTTGAGGCGGGTACTAGAGATCTGTGTGCATGAGCCTACTCAGAGGCCATGGTGACAAGGTCGATTTTAAGATAGAACTGTATCGCCTACCCTCTCTGACCCTGTTCAGGCATTGTCATGGGAACAGGGGTGGCGTTGTATTGGGCAGTGACGGGAGAGTTTTCACGCGGTTTCATGCGGTTTCATGAGTCATAATGGGCAGACTTGCCAATGAAATCACATTACATTACATTATAGGTATTTAGCAGACGCTCTTATCCAGAGCGACTTACACAACTTCTTATTACATTTATCCATTCATACAGCTGGATATATACTGAAGCAATTCAGGTTAAGTACCTTGCTCAAGGGTACAACGGCAGTGTCCTACCTGGGAATCGAACCTGCAACCTTTCAGTTACAAGTCCAGCTCCTTAACCATTATACTACACTGCCGCCGCTGTTTGCCAAACACAATAAACCAGCAACAGTCCATGTTGCTTTTCCACAGCCGCTTCCTGACTTCAATGGTCAATCGGTTGTGTCAAGCCCACAGTTTTAGACGTTCTAAACGCCCTTTGGTCCTCCTCGTGCCTGTCCGTGTAAATGGGTGTGGTCATGGTCAAGGGTTATCACAGGTGTCTTGTTATCAAAACGTGGAAGGCAGAAGGCGTCTTTCAATGGGAATATGACGTTGGCACCAAGGAGCAGAGTTGTGTGGGAGGGATCTGGAGTGCTGCTGGTTCCATAGAGGCCCGATTGTGGACAAGAAATTGGGACAGCAGCCTGGCTCTACCTGCCTGGCCCAAGTGTGGAAATGCACATATTGATGTCAATAGCCAGACATAAATCGGGATCATAAGTAGAACTTTTTTGAGGGTCGCATACAGGTCATCAGGGATTCACGTGGAAGGCCAGGGAAGCATTCCCGCTTAGCCAATCTCTGCTCCTCTCCTTAAAGCCACCACCCCCCCCCCCCCTAAAAAACCACACCCACCGACCCACCACACTCCACCCACTTGGGAAACCAGCCTGTTTCCGCTAGCCTAACCACATTTTATCACACCTGGCAAGGCAGGTAACGGGTAATTAGGTGTTAAAAATACGGCACCAGTAAGTGGTGTTTACTGTGTCAGATGACGGTGAGCCAGACTTTCCACTAGTATCTGTTTTTTTTTTTCTTTCTAAAAAGCAGATTGGGCTGTTGTGTCTGCGCTAGAATTTTCCATCGCGTCAGGCTCGCGGTCCAGAGACGAGCACTATGGAACGTGGCTATCACAGCGCAGGGGGCACTTATGGAGCAGAGGGTATATATGCAGGGTCGGGGCCGGGATTTGGGACAGGGATGGTGAGAGACCGCGGTGGTACACTGACTTTAGATGGGTTCAGAGAATGCTGGGGAATATGGGGTGAGTATTCAGGAGCGTCCGTAATTTTGTTAGGACAAATAAAATAATTTTTCACGCACAAATGCACGTACACACATGTACTGACTCACACACTTTTTCTTGCTTCAACACAACACATAAAACAGGTTGTTGTGTTCTTTTTATCCGGATTAAAGGAAGACGCACACAGACACACACTTGCTCGCTCTTACATACACACTTGCTCTCTCTTACACAGACACACACTCGCATGGCGAGTCTGCTCTCACCCAAAAATCTAACAAATGGAAAATTAGTTGAATCTTTTGCAGTTTTGGCGTCTGCATCCCTGTTGAACGTTCATCACAATATGGGATTTGAGCATCAAGACAAATTCAGACAAAATGTTTTTTTACCGGGACCCAGTGGATCCAGACCAGGTAGGGGTACCCGTCAGGTGTGTGCAGGTCATGTTTCCTGGGGGTACAAAGGATGCATTTCATCATGGCAGATTTTGAATTTTAATCGCTTTTTTAAAATGTAATTTTTTATTTGACCTGTTTGTGTTTCGTATTTCATAAAACCTGTGTTTATTTTGATTTCCAAATCATACCGATGAGAACACAGGCATGAGTTCACAATTGAAACCATCCACGAGCGGTCCACATACTGCTTGGTACATATTCAAACTGCTTTCCTCCAAGCCCCAGGGAACTTGGTTCCAGATTGGGTAATATAATAACGTGTGCTGTTGGGGCATCTGAACAGGTTTACACAACTTAAAAAAAATAAAATAATAATAAATAAATCTGTGGGACCGTCTCCTTAAACCAGGGGTGTCAAACTCATTTTCACCCCGGGCCACATCAGCATTATGGTTGCCCTCAAAGGGCCGGTTGTAACTGTAAGACTATAAATATAACCATACTTGCCAACCTTGAGCCCTCAGAAATAGGGAGATTTTCCGAAACCACCACGGGGGGTCTGGGGGGTCCTCCTCCCCTAGAAAAAAACTTAATTTCGGACCACTTTTTATTATCAAGGATTTTCGGGGTGGGGGGGGGGGGGGGGGTGCAGCAATCAAAAATTTTCGCGGATCTCGATTGTAATTGTTGACGGGGGGGTGCAATCACCTTTTCTTTTTTTTTATACAAACTTTATTTAACGGTTTATTTAACGTATGTACCGCGGGTGTGCGTCCGCGTCTGCGTTTGTCTGTTATATCGTAAAAATAAATCCCCGTTAACCAGCCACGTAGATACACGCGTCAGATAATTAAGTTCTCGCGGGCCACATAAAATGACGTGGCGGGCCGGATTCGGCCCGCGGGCCTTGAGTTTGACACCTATGCCTTAAACCAATGCTGTCATTGTGTCCTCCTGCCAAGAACGGTCTGCCTTAGTGGAAAAGAGTGACTCACTCATTTCAGCCGGTGCAGTAATGGAACGAAATGGAGTATGCTTTTTGTTACAGTGCTGTGGTTGGGTTTCTTCATGTTTTCTCCTCAGAAGGGGAATTAATGACAAAGGAGTAAAATAATGAGCTTCTGCCCTCTGTTTCAGACATGCACATGCATGCACATGTCCATGGTGTGTGTGTGTGCGTGTGTGTCTGTGTGTGTGTGTGTGTTAGAAAGAATGAATGAGAGCAAGTGTATTTGTATTTGTGCGTGTGGAGTGGATGTATGTGGGTGTGTTTTTGTGTGCGAGAGAGCGAGTGTGTGTGCGCGAACCTGAGAGAGAGACGGAGAGAAAGAAAACAAGTGTATTTATGTCTGCATGTGCGGGTGTGTCTGTTTTGTTTGATAGTGTGTTTTTGTGTATTTCTGGGTTGGCACGTCGCTGGGAGAAAAAGTGAGTCTTCCGTGGGGGTGGAATAAGCGCTTGTGAGAGAGAGAGAGTGAGTGTGTGTGTGTGTGTGTGTGTGTGTGTGTGTGTGAGAGAGAATGTGCGAGTGTGTCTGTGAGAGCGTGCGAGTGTGTGTCTGTATGAGAGCGTGCCAGTGTGTGTCTGTGAGAGGGCGTGCTAGACAATGTGTGAGAGAATATGTGAGTGTGTCTGTGTGAGCGCGTGTGAGTGTGTATCTGTGTGAAATGGAGTGCGAGTGTGTGTCTGTGAGAGTGTCCGAGTGTGTGTGTCTGAGATGGCGTGCGAGTGTGTATCTGTGTGAGATAGCGTGTGAGAGCGTGCAAGAGAGTGTCTGTATGAGAGCGTGCCAGTGTGTGTCTGTGAGAGGGCGTGCTAGACAATGTGTGAGAGAATATGTGAGTGTGTCTGTGTGAGCGCGTGTGAGTGTGTATCTGTGTGAAATGGAGTGCGAGTGTGTGTCTGTGAGAGTGTCCGAGTGTGTGTGTCTGAGATGGCGTGCGAGTGTGTATCTGTGTGAGATAGCGTGTGAGAGCGTGCAAGAGAGTGTCTGTATGAGAGCGTGCCAGTGTGTGTCTGTGAGAGGGCGTGCTAGACAATGTGTGAGAGAATATGTGAGTGTGTCTGTGTGAGCGCGTGTGAGTGTGTATCTGTGTGAAATGGAGTGCGAGTGTGTGTCTGTGAGAGTGTCCGAGTGTGTGTGTGTCTGTGAGATGGCGTGCGAGTGTCTATCTGTGTGAGATAGCGTGTGAGAGCGTGCAAGAGAGTGTCTGTATGAGAGCGTGCCAGTGTGTGTCTGTGAGAGGGCGTGCTAGACAATGTGTGAGAGAATATGTGAGTGTGTCTGTGTGAGCGCGTGTGAGTGTGTATCTGTGTGAAATGGAGTGCGAGTGTGTGTCTGTGAGAGTGTCCGAGTGTGTGTGTCTGAGATGGCGTGCGAGTGTGTATCTGTGTGAGATAGCGTGTGAGAGCGTGCAAGAGAGTGTCTGTATGAGAGCGTGCCAGTGTGTGTCTGTGTGAGATAGCGTGCGAGTGTGTGTCTGTGAGAGTGTGCGAGTGTGTGTATGTATGAGGGCGTGCCAGTGTGTGTCTGTGAGAGCGTGCGAGTGTGTGTCTGTGAGAGAGCATGCGAGTGTCTCTGTGAGAGCGTGCGAGTGTGTGTCTGTGTGAGAGCGTGCGAGTGTGTGTCTGTGAGAGAGCGTGCAAGTGTGTCTGTGAGAGTGTGCGAGTGTGTGTATGTATGAGGGCGTGCCAGTGTGTGTCTGTGAGAGCGTGCGAGTGTGTGTCTGTGAGAGAGCATGCGAGTGTCTCTGTGAGAGCGTGCGAGTGTGTGTCTGTGTGAGAGCGTGCGAGTGTGTGTGTGAGAGCGTGCGAGTGTGTGTCTGTGAGAGAGCGTGCAAGTGTGTCTGTGAGAGAGTGTGCGAGTGTGTGTCTGAGAAAGCCTGCGAGTGTGTGTCTGAGTATCAAGGAACAGAATTGAAATGAGACTTTGCTGAAGTAGGTTACTGGGCCATGTTGACTCTGTTCTGACGTCTAAGTTATGTATAACCACATTTAACTGTTCCTATAGCTGAAAAATCCTCTACGTTTTTTTTTTTTTTTTTAGTAAAGTGTGTACCACATAGCTCTGAGAACCCTTGATTGCTGGGTTCCCATTGGAGAGTTAAGCCTGCACTTTCTGAGGGTAGCAACGCAGAAAGAAGGATTCAAGTTCCAAACTAAGCCACTTGTGTGTCGAACTGGAGGGATTTGATTGGTTTGAAATGAAGCCAGGTTGAATGTGCATCTGAGGTAAGAACTGAATGTGATATTGGCCTGAATGTGTCTTATGCAAGGTAGCGAGGTTTTCACTGTACTGTTCCCATGCACTTCAGTTCCAGTTACTGTGTAGTTTTATGGCCATCGCCACATGTCTTTTCACCAATGGAATGTACTGTGATATACCTTAAAATATGTGAACTTTTTGAAAAATCATGATAAGTATTTCATAGTGCAGTTTAAAAGGTATATATTGCGATATTTTAAAGTGGCAATGATTTAGATATGTGCCCGTAATGTTGTGAAGTGTTATGAAATATCTCAATAATAAATTTTGTCTCAAACTGCAGTATTTCAATTTCCATAATGGTTGGTCAGACCCTTTTTCTCCAACCGATGCTTCCTGTCGTAATGTAGCTGCACATTGTCTCCTGATCAGTGCCTGTAGTGGACCAATCGCCTCCTTTTGGGACCGTGGGGGGTGTCATGTGACTTTGGAATGACATGCAGCTTTTCTGGGAGAGGCCTGTGTCTGTTTTATCTGTCCAGCCAGAGTAGACAAACAGAGTCTGTGAGGCTGGAGTGCGGTTGAGATGAAACCACACACCAGAGGTTTCAACCCCTATGCTCAGCTGACAGAGGCATAACGAACGGCCATCTATTTCAGTGTGCTTTTGCATGGTGTGCACAGATAACAGAGCAACACCATAACCACTTTCCCACTTAGCTCCAATCAGTGCCTCTGATGTCACACTGTGACAAGATGGTCTTTTTTCAGATGTGAATCAGCAAAGCCGAATGAATGCACGATGCACTAATGAACATACTGGCATCTAGATTTCTTTTTCTTTTGGGGGAAAAAACATGTTGACAAAACTGAACGTTTGGAACATATATATATATATATATATATATATATATATATATATATATATAGGTGCAGCTCAAAAAATTTGAATATCGTGAAAAAGTTCAATATTTTGTCACTCATTTCAGAAAGTGAAACTCATATTATATAGATTCATTACACATAGAGTGAAATATTTCAAGCCTTTATTTCTTGTAATTTTGATGATTATGGCTTACAGCTAATGAAACCCAAAATTCAGTGTCTCAGAAAATTAGAATATTTTGCTTTAACATATTTTTAAAGTATCATATTTAATATTTGGTCGCATATCCTTTGCATGCTGTTACTTCCTGAAGTCTGTGACCAATCAACATCAAAAGACTCTCAATATCTTATTTTCAGGTACTGTTACAAGCGATACTATAACCTCTGCATTTGAACTGATCTCTATGAGAATTGGGGGGGTAAGACTAGATTCAGCTGTAAATTACGCTGGTACAGTATGGAACACATGACTGGCGAAATGGCTGTACGTCATCAAGGGTCTAAGGTATCAAACGAGCCCCAAACCATCACTCTGCGGCCAGATATGGAGTAGATGTGGATGGATCCCTTTAAGGGTTGTTTCTTCTGACTTTTTTCCCCATAGAGTTCTATAGGAAAATGAGTCAGGAGAAATAACCCTTGCAGTGATCCATCCACATCTACTCCATATCTGGCAACAGAGTGATGGTTTGGGGCTCGTTCGATAGCTCAGGCCCTTGATGACTTACAGCCATTTAGCCAGCCATGTGTTCCATACTGTACCAGCGTAATTTACAGCTGAATCTAGTCTCACCCCCAAATTCCCATAGAGATCAGTTCAAATGCAGAGAGGTTATAGTATCGCTTGTAACAGTACCTGAAAATAAGATATCGAGAGTATTTTGATGTTGATTGGTCACAGACTTCAGGAAGTAACAGCATGCAAAGTATATGCGACCAAATATTAAATATGATACTTTAAAAATATGTTAAAGCAAAATATTCTAATTTTCTGAGACACTGAATTTTGGGTTTCATTAGCTGTAAGCCATAATCATCAAAATTACAAGAAATAAAGGCTTGAAATATTTCACTCTATGTGTAATGAATCTATATAATATATGAGTTTCACTTTCTGAAATGAGTGACAAAAAATATTGAACTTTTTCACGATATTAAAATTTTTTGAGCTGCACCTGTATATATATATATATATATATATATATAGTGTTTTGTGATAGAAGTTCTTTAATTTCTGGAACATTCTGTGTATTCCAGGCTCTCTTTGCTTTGTCTGAATCAAAATATAATGAACGTAAATTAAAAAGAACGTAAATCAAAAGAAAAAAACAAATATATGTGTTTTGTGGTTGGGAATCTGCAAAAACATTTTTGTGCAATACTGGTGTGCATTGCACCAGTAAGAGCCATGCCTGTATTTGTGTAATGCACAGTGCAGGGCTGCCAGACCCTGTCAGCTGGCAGCTGCTCAGCTAGTCTGCAGTAACAGGAGCAGTAGGTTTTTAATGCTGTGCTGGTTTTTTAAATCTGTCTGGATTGTTGGGACAGCTACTTCAGCATATTCTGAAGCGCTTTCATTGGCTTGCATTTTGAGTGCTCTGTAAGCACCGCCTCCCGTTTCTCACTTTCTGAAAGTTCATTCATGTTTCCTATCCACGTAGGTTAACTGGATTCTCCAAAAAGACAAAAATTCAGTTTTGATTCCAGTCCCGCACAGGTTTCGTGTATTCATTCTGTTCAGTCTTTAAAAACCAATTTGACACTTCTGTTTGAAAACACAGTTGTAGAATTGAGACGGCTTGCCATTGTCATTGGCTTGCCTGTCAGCTGGCCCACAGGGAACGGGTCCCTTTTCGGTTCTCCTGAGACCTTTGTAGTATGGAAAGGTTTTTACAGACCCCTGTTTTCCGCCATCATTTTATTGGAATGGTGAAAACGGTGGCGCAGTGGTAAGCGTCATGCTCTGTTTTCTCTAACCTTGCTTTTGTGATGAACGTTAAAGCTAGCTGAAACCCATTGACTAATATAATCCAAGTCACATTTCATTAACTTTCCAATTATGTTCTTGCACAAAGTTGGACCTATATTCTACTCTGTGCACATTGTGTGGTTAGGTTCCTGTGCAGTCCTGTGGCATTGAGTGTTAAGTCAGTTTATTTCTGTAATGTACACATTGCTTCAGTTTAATAAATATGACAAGGGACTATTGTGGAGCTACATTAGGGCAGCTCACCGTTCCAAAGATGTTCTCAGCAACAGTGACACTGACTACCAGCATACCAGTTGTGAATGTTCTTCCTCCAGTTGTGATTTGTCATGTTAAATTGTTGACAGGTGGATAAGCTGGGCCCCACCCTGCTATTTGGGGCGGGCCTATCCCACATACAGTGATGTTAAGGATACAGAAAAGCATGGCAAGTTAGGCTAATGTGTTTCTGGAATCAGATCCTTCTGGAAGGATCCCTGTGGAATGAACCACAGGTCATCCGCTGTCTTTTAGCAAAAATAAGCCCTTCATTCAGTCTTGCTCTGACGGAATACAGTTTGAGTTTGTACGTGTGGCTCTGTGCTTTCAGTTAAATTGCCTACAGTAGTGCCCACTTCCTGTTTTCAGTACAGCTTCTTTGTGACGGTGTCACTAAAACGTTCTGTACCAATAAAATAGAATTGAACAGAGATTCTGCAGAGGAACTTCTAGGGTAATGTGTGTTATGTATTAAAGAGTTTTTCTGGGTGTAGTTTTGTTGTATGTTTGTGTATTAGTAGTATAGTGTGTTTAATGTAACACTGTTTGTAATGTTTAATCGGACAAATCAGTGTACTGTAAACTATTGTTGTGCATCTGAGTGTCTTTGCACGGTGTAGCTTAAAGGCAGGATCTCAAACTCCAGCCCTGAGCTGTAATATCTCCTGATTTTCAGTGAGTTTAAGTGCTTCATTTCACTCACTGATTGGCTAAAGGCTAAATTGGCTATTCCACTCTGCATGTTTCCAAGGCTGAATGTGGCTGCCTGCAGGAAGGAAACCACAGAATCCTGCAGACACCGGGGTTTAGATCCCTGGTGTAAAACATTAATCTCATCAAAAAATGTCTCTGACGTAAATAAAAAATTTTAAAAAGCCAAGTTACTCACGCATAGCATACAGAGCGCTGTCTATAAGTCCTTAATTCCAACTTGCTATCAATACTTTAAAAGTATTGATATCAAAATGTGGCCAAGTTACAACTAACAATATTGCCTATCGTAGCTCACACTAAATACACTAGCTCTATTCCAAAGCAATGCTATCCAAACTTTCCTAAATTATTTAATGCAACTTGGCCCTGTGTTTTTTCATCTTAGCATGTGAAGAGATTCTGCCTCATGGAACAACTATTGATTTCAATTCATTTGTTTTTAACAGTTGATGAATAATTTCACTCCGGAAAGGATATGGTTATACTTTGTTGGCAAGTTTACTTTAGAAAATGTACAGGTTTTAAAATGTTAACTGTTGCTACAGATTTTTTTTACAATTCACAAACAGGCATTTATATGAAGAAACATCATGTACAATAGAGAAAGGGGGGATGAATAAATAAATGCAGATAAAAAAGAGTAATATTTTTACCTAGAAAATAGCATATATATAGCATTTTTACAAACGTATCCAGACATGTTTGTGGGTCAGATGATGGAAAAATTAGTAATTTTCTTAACATAATGATACTTATAATATTTGCGAACAGAATTTTGTGAACACAAGGATATCCATGCTCTGTAGGACCACACAGGTTTTGATAGAAATCCAAATAAATAAATTAATAAATACATAATAATAATAATAATAATAATAATAATAATAATACATTTTATTCATTCTGTGCTTTTCATAGACCCAAAGCAGTGGATGCAGACAATTGTTCAAACATGCCCTATAGTGTAGTCATTTTTCTGTTTAATTTCTAAGTGCAACACATCTGAATCAGAGTATTTTCAATATAAATTACTCTCATTTTGCAGTTTGATGTGGAACATACAGTTTCATTGACCACGTTCTCATGAGATGGTAAGATGAACAAACACAGGGCCAAGTTGCATTAAATAATTTAGGAAAGTTTGAAGAGCATTGCTTTGGAATAGAGCTCATGTATTTAGTGTGAGCTACGATAGGCAATATTGTTAGTTGTAACTTGGCCACATTTTGATATCAATACTTTTAAAGGCAGGCCTAGTTTTTGCAAGTTGGAATTAAGGATTTATAGACGGTGCTCTGTAGGCTATGTGTGAGTAACTTGGCTTTTTTTACGTCAGAGATGTTTTTTGATGAGATATCACTTATTTCAGGTAGGTAACTAATGATGAATAATGCAAGGTAATGACATAGAGAGAGACATGAATACAGAATACATGCATTCCAAATAAATGCATGCAGACATTTGCGTAACCATAACACCCTCTACTGATGAGAATGAGAACATTTCTCCTATTACCGATAGCCCACAATTACATTAAAAGTGTAGATGAGCTGCCTGTATTTAATGTCTAATGACATACAATGAACAGCACCACGTGAGCTACGGATCATGAAGAAGCATGTAAATTAATTGACCAAGTCTATATGGAGACATGCATGCACAATAGGCTAGACGCAAACACATTCTAGCTGAAAGAAAGACATACAGCCTAAATAGTTAGTACAGCCTAAATATTTTTCATAAGTAAAATGTGGAAATACGCAAACAGTTTTTCTTTTGCCATGACATTTGTGAAAGATAAACCAGAGCGTCGCAGCGTGGGATGCTATAGCAGTCAACAACAGTAAACAACTTTCCTGTTCGATGTGTGCTTTCCTCCGGTTTGCATTTCACAAATGTCATGGCAAAAGAAAAACTGTTCGTGTAGCTCTAAGCGTCCACGCTTGTGTATTTGCATGAGGTATGTTTCGGCCCTAACGTTGGCTAACAAGCTTAATTGGACAACGCATATTTCCCAGGAATCTTAGCCAGAAAGAAAACAATAGATACTACTAAGAAAGTAGCCTACCAGAGATTATTCTTTTTATTATTATTATAATGAAAAGTGTTTGCAGTAAGCTACATTGTCTGCAGAGTAGCGTAGACTAGAGGCATGTTCGGAGGCTATTGTCATTTTTTAAAGTGACTAACCATGACACAGATATGTTTGGGGAATTGGAGGTTTATAAATCCGATCTCTTCAGGTATTGCAGCTTATAGTAGGCTATCATCCATTTTGAATGTATTATCGTAAATTCTTCATTGTTCTAGTAGTTAATTTTATGGTGACATTGTGTTATGTGTGAAAAGGATAAACTGAACAGAGCTGAAGAGAAGAAATGAATGAAGACATAATTAAGAAATGTTGGCCGAGGCGAGCGTTGAAGGTTTGGTTTCCACAGTGAGTCAGACATGACCGCAAGAGCACAGCAGGCTCCACACAGACACATTTTTTTGGAGGCATTTGTGTGAGATTAACACATGTAGCCAATGGCACAGTTATTTATATAATTATTTTTTTACATTAATGCAACATTGCAATGTTAACCAGATATTCTGCATTTTGTTTGCTTGACAAATGCCATGGGATAACTGTTCCCATAACATAGCTAGCCTGCATTCTGCCGTGGTGTCCAGTGACTGAATTGTTTCATGTGATATAGGCTATAGGGCCATTTGTCAGTGTCCATCTGACTTTCACCATTTCGCTGTGCCCTGTTGGGCTCGAACCCCCAATCCTCTGTGTGAGAGGCAGCAACTGTAACCAGTAGGCCACAGTAGCTTCATGGAATACACAGAGCCATATAGCGGTTTTGTCTGTGATTCTGTGATGTGTCGACATTAGTTTGAAGTGTTTTTATTGGGCGATAAGCTTGGGAGAGCAGCTATGTGATGTTGTTATCCAATAAGGAGAATTATTCTTTGAGGGTACGGAGGCAGGCAGGTAGTGAGGGTCTCTGGGTAGGCAGGAAAAATAGGAAGACGAAGAAGAAGAAGCAGAAGAGGAAGGAGAAAACTGCAAAATGTATTTATTGTGTGGATGTGTGAAGTTGTATCTGAATGCTGTGTGGTTATATGAGGTCAGGACATACAGAAGTTAATGTTTTAAGGGCTGAGGGTCTGTGGTCATTGTGGTTACTTCTGTAGGAAACCCTGAAAAATGCCAAACTCTCTGTGCTGTATAGGTATGGGACATGCCCCGCCAAGCCGTAACTTGGCGGATGGCAAACCTGCCATTCCAATACAGGGCATCGTAGTTTGATACATATCATGATCCCACACAATGTAGCATAAAGTGCTGATATGTGTCCATCTGTCTTGTCTGTTCCCAGGCTGTGGCAGGGCAGCCTCTGTGGCCCCCATGGCCTACACCCTTGGCTCCGGGCCTGACTCTGGGCCTGCCGTCGGCACCCAGTACTGCGTCACCAAGGTGGAGCTCTCCATCAGCGGCACCAACCTGCTGGACCGGGACGTCACCTCAAAGTCCGACCCCTTCTGCGTGCTCTTTCTGGAGGTGGACGGAAACTGGATGGAGGTGAGGGAGATGGCGGTGTGAGCGAGGGGTGTAGGTCAGGGAGAGACGGAGGTGAGGAGGAACAGTGTGGAGGTGAGGCAGGGTGAGGGCAGTTGGTGTTTGGGAGGGCTCTGTTGAAAGGGAGCAGAGTTGGGGTAAAATTGAGAGCGGCTAAGAGGGGAAATAATATTTTTGGGGGGAAGGGGGGGGTCAGAGTAAAATCAAATAAGTTAAATTTTAAAATTGAAACTGTACAAATGAAAAAGCAAAGTATCACAAGCAAGTACAAGACTCTTAAAAACATTTGTGTGAACAGTGTACTCCATTAGGACAGTGACACATTTGTTGTTGTTTTGGCTCTCTACTCTAGCACATTGGATTTGTAATGCAACAGTGCATTAAAGTGCATACTTTCTGCTTTAATGGCTGTAAGTGGCTGTAAGTCATCAAGGGTCTGAGGTATCAAACGAGCCTGAAACTGCTGCCAGATATAAATGGTAAATGGACTGCACTTATATAGCGCCTTTATCCAAAGCACTTTACAATGGCCTCTCACTCACCCATTCACACACACATTCACACACCAATTGCGGCAGCTGCCATGCAAGGCGCTAGCCTGCTCATTGGGAGCAATTTGGGGTTCAGTGTCTTGCCCAAGGACACTTCGACATGTGGACAGGAGGAGCCGGGGATCGAACCGCCAACGCTGCGATCAGCGGACGCCCGCTCTACCTCCTGAGCCACGGTCGCCCCTGATATGCAGTATATATGGATGGATCACTGTAAGGGTTGTTTCTCTTGACTTCAGAGTTCAATAGGAAAATAAGTCCTATAATTGCTGCACGGTTCACCCAATATGGATGTAAAAACCCTAAAATTAAAGCTGAACGTCTGTAATTTCACCTCATAGTCACTGTTCCATTTCAAATCCAAGGTGCTGGAGCTGGATTTACATACATATATTTTAGGCTACATGTAAGACAGCATTTTCTTCTGTTTTTAGTTAGTTTTTAAGAAATAGTGCTTAAGAAATATATAAGCTTCTGCCTTTAAGATTGTGATACTAATGTGTTACAGCTGGGGACAGGGACCCAGGGCTGTGTGTAAGAATATTGAGGACATACTATAGGTAGCTGTTAGTCAATAGGGCGGCCCAGACAGGAAACCGGTGCCATGGTTGCCAGGGTAATCGTGGAAGCACAAAATGTGAGAGAGAGCAGTGAAACAGAAAGGAAGTCCTTTGAAGAAAGAGAATGTCCTGCATTTTTTTACTGAGAGAGAGAGAGAGAGAGAGATGGGGGGCGGGGGGTTCTGTCATTACAAACAGAAGAAAAAAGATAATGGGGAAGGAGAAATAAATTAGCATGAATTAGATGCCAGTGTAATAATCCCTGTGAAGGTAGCTTTGTCACTCATCTGAATGGCATTAGAGTAAGGAAGGAAGGAAGAGGGAGGGGCATGGGGAGAGAAAGGCAGGAGGTGAGAGAACAGTGAGAATGGAGGGAAGGAAAGGGATAGAGAAAGGGATACAGAAAAGTGAAGGAATGAGAACAAGAGACGGAGATAAAAAGACATGTCCAGTACATATGGATGAAATGTTAGTATTTTTGTAATGTATTGTCTGAATGTTCTGAGAATAAACCCAGTGGTATTCCTTAAAATAAAAAAGTTGTACAAATAATATCTTGCAACAGTGTTTTGCCAGCTAGTTATCAAGCAAATATTGAGTAAAAACGGCTGCATTTAACTTTAATCAGTGCAGTGTGCTTGCAGCGCATTCTTCTGTTCCTACTTCCTGCTGTGGCAGAAGTCCTTCTAACCGTTAGGCACCATACTAAGAGCTATCGAAATCATGTCCCTCCACGCTCTGCACATGAGGCTCTCTCTATGACAGCCCCCCCCCCCCAGGCTGTGAGAGTGTGACTCACACAGAGACGCAAACCAGAGAAGAGTGTGTGTGTGTTTGTCTGTTTGGGTGTGTGCGTTTCCTTTTTTCCTTTTTTCATCTTTCTGTATCTGCGTGTGTGTATGTCACCAAATAGATGTGCCTACATCTATTTGCCTGAATTTAGCATTGTTTGTGTGTGTGCGTGCGTCTGTGTCTCTGTACTGCAAACTGTGTGTGCCCAGAGCAGTAAGCGATCACCAGCATTCCAGAACCAGTAACCCTGGTCCTCGCTGCCGTCTCTAAGCAACAAGAACAAACCGCCGCCTTGCGCTGCTGCTGGCCTGGTGAATATTCCTTTGAACCTGGGATGCTCGAGCCATGAGGCTGCGAGACCCATGCTCTTATTATTCCGCACTGAGCCAAGGAGCTGCACAGAGAGCTGGATAGGCCCTGAGAAATCTTACTTCATCCCACAAATGCGCCAGAATTACGCTCCCACCACTAGATGCACACATACCTACATAAGTATCTCATGTAGGTGCTAATATTTGTACTGCATACGCCTGAATGGGAAGCAGCACAGCCTTATGGCTTATCGTCTCTTATTTTCTTCTGTGTCACGTACGGGCTGAGAATGATGCCCGATGACACCATACTGATGAGGTAACCGGTAGCGCTGGGGGTGATGATGCATGTGCAGCGCGTTCATGTTCCCGCGGCGAGAGATTAAAAAGAATGGAAAAAATTAAACGTACACTTTAACCATCAATTCAGAGCGACCTTGCGTTAGTCTCTCACTGACTGCCTTCATCATTATCAATGAATTTGGGGGGGCACCCCAGTTCTCCCACCGATACCCCGGGCTTTACGTCATCACAGCCATTCACACTAAATTACTGAGCACGAAAATTTAAATGTGCCAAATAATAATTCCATTGTATTGGCAGTTATGGTGAAATGTTCTATTATTTCGCACTCTGGCTGCGTTGCATTCATCGAGCGCTGTTTCAGGCCTTTCACATCGCTTCCCCCTTTGTTATTGAGGGCATGACTGGACTTGCTCAATCCTTCATAGCCACCGTAATAAAACTAAGCTGCTAGGTGGTACACCGTGTGACCTGAACCTTTTTTCTCATACCTTAGACCTCCACAGAGCTATAGATTTATTTCTAATGGAGTTTGGGTTGCTGGTTGTTATGAAAACGATACAAAACATGTTCAATGCACAAGAAGAATGCATGCTGAATAAATCACCGTTTTCATTGTTCAAGAGTATGAAGACTGTCTCTGAAAATGTAACATGGCCATATTTTTTTATTTTTGGATAAAATACCGTGATTCTAATTACTAGATGCATTAAAGCTAAAATCTGTTAGTTCATTGTGTTGCTTTCAGCCTTTGAAACTAACATGTTTGATTCTTATGAGGACAATCACTGTTCTATTGAATAAGGAAGACTTTTAAGTAGGCTTAGGCTTTCATGTCGATATATTTGAAATGCGGTTGAAGTTACAGGCTTATTGTCTTTTCAAGAGTGTTAGAAGTTTGTGGAAATGACATCCCGTTTCTGTCATTTTAAATTGAATACATTTTGGTCTATGATATCCCCGTCATGCAAGATGGGTATCAACATTTGTTCTCGTCTCCATCCTTCTTACCATTGTGAATGGGTCTTTGATCTGTATTATATAAGTCACTATTCACATCTTTTCCCAGGTTATGTATTGCACTGTAGATCCTAAATCTGCTAACATTCTCAAGAGATGTACAGTTTTAAGCTTTTTGTCAGCTAGCAAATAACAGGGATTTGTATCTTATTTCATATTTGTTTATTTACAACAAACCAACTTTTTAAAAACTTTCTGAAATCAGTTGGGAGAAAAGTAAAAAATTGTGTTCTATAATGTGGTTCTCAAACTTGGTCCTGGGAACCCAAGTGTATGCTGGTTTTTGTTCCAACCACAATTACATTGGCAGAATTTTAACAAGCTGTTAATTTTAAGAATTAGACTTTTTTGTGTTTTGAGATAATTTTCCCTCTTAAACCACATTATGTCAGAAATAGCTGTGCATGACATGATGAACAGAAGTCCTATATTCACATTGTGTTTATTGTGCTATACTACAAATGATTATATAAAAAAGGTTTTTTTAAAATTCAGCAGTCAAATTAAAGACTGAGGTGAATCAATAGGTTTCTAATTTGTGAATGCTGCATTGTTAGTACGTTTAAGGAACAAAGTTATGAATGAACTTAAACACATATGTTCAACAACCAGCTGTAATCAGAACCAGCAGACACAAGGGTCCCCAGGGCCAAGTTTATGAAACACTGCAATACTGAGGCGTCACCAGCATTGAAATTTGTCCTTGAATTGAAGTGGAAGGTCTGTTATCTGTACTTATATATAGGTACCCTTAACAATGCTTTTCATCATTGTCAGTCCTATAGCCAAAATTAATCCCATGCAGCCATATATTTGTAGGCTTTCCTATTCTCAGACATGCAGAAAATTGTGGACCAAGGTAACCAGTTTTGGGCAAGTAACAGATTTGGAATATCTGCATATAAACTTGTCATATGCTTGATTTAATACCACAGGGTGAAGTTTCAATTCTTCAATAATAATTGAGAACACGTTAGTTAGATATTGCTGCCTTGCCTTTTTTTGTCTGCGAAGTGATTTTCTCATGAAATTCAGTAATCTATCACAAAATCGCCTCATATTTCAGTTATATCTAGAATGGAAGACCTTTTTTTCACACAGGGTTTATCATTAGCAAAATCAGAACAGATTATTGTCCTAGAATCTACCCTTGTGGTACACCCTATGCAACAACAGAAATCTTTGCCATTCTGTTACACCCTGCCAGCTCTTAATGCTGAGTCATACATATAATTCAGTTCAGCATATTCTGAGCCACACTTATTTCATATAATTATTTAGCTAGCCTAATTTTAACTACCTTAATGTTTAACAAATGTCTTAAGCTTTATTCACAGGGGATATGTTTCACCCAAGGAGGTTCTGTAATGTAATTTGTATTACATTCATACAAGATAAAAGAATCCCTGTTTTTTCACCCTTGTTACTGACCGTGTCCCAGATGTGAATGGGATAGAATAGAATAACTTTTATTTTCCCATTAGGGAACTTCAGTTGTAACCCCAGCAACAACAAAAAAGACATAGACAGTGGGGCAGACCCACACACAAACAAACATATCAAATAAAGACATTCAATAAAATCATTGCATTAATCAAACTAATTAAGTGAATTAAAGTGGAATACAGCCATGATTAAAAATAGCCCCCGCTGTCCCGAGATGTCCACTGTCATTAAGCAGTCCAACACACAAAATCCGCCTCCACGACTTTCCTCCATACACGCAGTGTTGCGGTCTCTCTGTACACTGTCGAACTGCGTCAACCTTCCCAGTCGTCGCCTCACTCCTCTGCCGCATTATCTTCTCCTTCCGTTCCCTGGTTGCCTTTTGGAGATTGCCTGCACTCCCAGATCAGTCCCGACATCTTCAACTCCGGTGAAGAGCAATGGTAAACTTTGTTGCTGCAGATTCTGTGCTGCAGATCCAAAGGACATTCCCGAGCATATGATGCAAATGCGTCTCCATGGTGACGACCACAAACAAAATTATCTCGACTAGACAATTAGTCAATATTATAAAAACGAGCAGCAGGAGTGCCCTGAACAATCTTCAGCCCGCTTCCCCGTACCACAACAGACACACAGCGCATGAAAAATACAAAAGACAAAAGCCTGACACAACAAAATACATTAAAATGAACAAACACGAACACGAGAGACAGCTGGACTACATGACGTCACTATATATACTATCATATACAATGGGGGAAATAAGTATTGGACACGTCAACAATTTTATTATAAAACATATTTCCAATGTAGCTATTCACATGAGATTTTGACCAGACATTGGTATTAACTCAATAAAACTACACAGCTAAAGAAATTGTAACGTTCCAATTCTTTAAAAAGTTATGTGCAATAAAGTGAAATGACACAGGAAAAAAGTATTGAACACGCTAAATTTAATGTGGTAGAAAAGTAACAGCTCTGCATTTGAATGGATCTCTATGGGAATTGGGGGGTGAGACAAGATTTAGCTGTAAATTACACTGGAACAATATAGAACACATGGTTGGCTAAGTGGCTCTAAGTCATCAAGGGTCTGATGTATTAAACAAGCCTTTAACCATCACTCTGCTGCCAGAAATACAGTAGATATGGATGGATAAATCTGTCAGGAGAAACAAAGTGACTGTATTTCTGGCAGCAGAGTGAATTTGCTGATCAATTCCCAAGGATTATCACTGGATATGACTGAAACGTAACATCAATACTATACAGTGGGGTGCAAAAAAAACAAAAACAAAAACTTGGGCACCCCTAGTCAAAATGCCTTTTACAATTAATATCTAAGTGAACACACTAATATATAACATATAACAATAACATATCTAAGACCTCTAAATGGTACAAAGTTCAAAGTTAAACTTTTAAAGCAAGATAACTTTTTATTTAAATTTTTTACATTTTCAAAATAATAAAAACAGGAAAATGGCCCTGTGCAAAAGTTTGGGAATCTTGTCAGTTAGTACTTTGTAACTCCTCCTCAGGCAACTATAACAGCTTGCAAACGATCCCTGTAGCCAGCTAAGAGTCTTTCAATTCTTGCTTTTGAAATTTTTCCCCATTCTTTCTGCCAGAAAACCTCTAACTCAGAAATATTCTTCGACCTCCTTGGAGGCACGGCATGTTTGAGATCTCTCCACATATTTGTCTGGTGACTGTGGTGGCCATTCCAAAACCTTCATTCATCTTTTCTGGAGGTACTTCATGGTTGATTTCGAGGTATGATTTGGATCATTGTCTTGCTGGAATACCTATCCTTCAACTTCAAAGTCTGGACTGACCTTCAAACATTAACCTCTAGGATTTTTTTTTCCTTCCACCCACACAATATTTCCTGTGCCCCCCGCTGCCACACAACCCCAAAGCATAATGAATCCACCTCCATGCTTAACAGTTGGCAAGGTGTTCTTCTTTACAAATGCTTCACACTTTTTTCTCCAAACATATCTTTTTTGGTTGTGGCCAAAAAGTTTAATTTTGGCTTCGTCAGTCCAAAGCACATTGTTCCAAAAGGCTTCAGGCTTCTCCTGTTTTTTTTTTTGCATACTTCAGATGCTTCAAGCCTTCTTTCTGGCAACTCTGCCATGTAGGTCTTTGTTGTTTAAAGTACGTTGTATTGTTGTCCTGTGAACAACTAGACCTGCGTCTGCTACTTCTTTTTTTCTTTTTTCTTTTTTCTTTTTTTTTGCAGCTTTTTTGCAGTCATGTGTGGGTTCTTCTGAGCATTTCTCACCAGGCCGTTCTATCTGAAATGGTTCTTGGTCTTCCAGATCTTGCCTTGACTGATAATGTTTCTCACAATGGAAATACGTAGTTTGAAATGTTTAGTTTTTTTTTGCCTTCTCCTTGTGGGTGGAAGTGAATTATCTTAAGTTGATTCTGACATCGTTGTTTAGAGGAACCCATGGTTGTTAACACCAGACAGAGAAGCCAGTCGGAAGCTTTAAAAGTCATGGAGTTACTTCAGAATAAATAGTTCAGCCCTGGAATTATATTCACCTGACCCGTTGAAGCCCTAACGAGTAAATCACCTGGGCCCTGGGCCCTGGGCCTTAGTAATCATCTTTTTAAAAAGTAGCAAAGAATAATCCAAAAGGGTTCCTAAACTAATATTATCAGAAGACCTCTGTTTTATGCGAAATATGGTAGGTAATTTACGGTAGAGTCTTTACTTCACAAATTATGACATGACAGTTTCGCACGGGATTAACCCCTTTGCGCAGATGGCACATTTAGTCAATTCTCATCTGTTTTTATAACTCCAGATGTGAGCATCACATAAACTTGGTAAATGGCATAAATTAACCCCTTTGTTCAGATGGTCTCGCTGGCGAGACCTTTTTGCTCAACTGAGAAATGTGTTGCTCCTGCAGCCAAAGTATTAGTGGAGAACACAAGCACTGTGTTTTAACTTTATTGGTAGATGATTCGTGACGATTTCTGCCCAATGCATAGTTTAATAGACTACTTGTCACTTGTAGAATAACAACTGCTCATTCCAACTTTCTGTGTACTGATACGTGGTAGATTAAGGTAAAGACTTCCCTTAATCAAAATGACTAGAAATATTTAAAAAACTACAGAGAAATGCAATCCCGGGGCAAACGTATACATACTGTAGAGTACAGGAGAAAGTGATGTTTTATTGAGGTACAAGAGTGAATGATTAGGCAACATATTTAGGTGTATGTAACACTGTGATATCAATATTTTATCTTAATCAATCAGAAGAAGCAAATGTATTTTATTTATAATGGATAAAACAAATTTTTATTAATTTTATGACATGTTTTGCAGAGGGGTTTTGGACCCATAGATATCTACCCCCCTATACTGATGAAAATATAGTCATTAACACTTGAAAATTATCGAAAAGTGAGATTTATGAGCCAAAACTGTTGATTTGTAGTTAAATATACACTACCGTTCAAAAGTTTGGGGTCACCCAGACAATTTCGTGTTTTCCATGAAAACTCACACTTTTATTTATCAAATGAGTTGCAAAATGAATAGAAAATATAGTCAAGACATTGACAAGGTTAGAAGTAATGATTTTTATTTGAGATAATAATTTTGTCCTTCAAACTTTGCTTTCGTCAAAGAATGCTCCCTTTGCAGCAATTACAGCATTGCAGACCTTTGGCATTCTAGCTGTTAATTTGTTTAGGTAATCTGAAGAAATTTCACCCCACGCTTCCTGAAGCACCTCCCACAAGTTGGATTGGCTTGATGGGCACTTCTTGCCATACGGTCAAGCTGCTCCCACAACAGCTCAATGGGGTTGAGATCTGGTGACTGCGCTGGCCACTCCATTACAGACAGAATACCAGCTGCCTGCCTCTTCCCTAAATAGTGCATAAACATAGTGCACCCCCTTGCATAATTTGGAGGTGTGCTTTGGGTCATTGTCTTTGGGTCATCAAGCGCTGTCCACAGGGTATGGCATGGCGTTGCAAAATTGAGTGATAGCCTTCCTTATTCAAAATCCCTTTTACCTTGTAGAAATCTCCCACTTTACCAGCACCAAAGCAGCCCCAGACCATCACATTACCTCCACCATGCTTGACAGATGGCGTCAGG
Organism: Ilyophis sp. 1 JC-2022; assembly: GCA_022702515.1. Classification (NCBI taxonomy): domain Eukaryota; kingdom Metazoa; phylum Chordata; class Actinopteri; order Anguilliformes; family Synaphobranchidae; genus Ilyophis; species Ilyophis sp. 1 JC-2022. The sequence goes on from CM040400.1 coordinate 24,539,257, forward strand.
CACTCTTCCAGCATCTTTTCACTTGTTCTGCGTCTCACAAATGTTCTTCTGTGTGATCCAAACACCTCAAACCTCGATTCGTCTGTCCATAACACTTTTTTCCAATCTTCCTCTGTCCAATGTCTGTGTTCTTTTGCCCATATTAATCTTTTCCTTTTATTGGCCAGTCTCAGATATGGCTTTTTCTTTGCCACTCTGCCTAGAAGGCCAGCATCCCGGAGTCGCCTCTTCACTGTAGATGTTGACACTGGCGTTTTGCGGGTACCATTTAATGAAGCTGCCAGTTCAGGACCTGTGAGGCATCTATTTCTCAAACTAGAGACTCTAATGTACTTGTCTTCTTGCTCAGTTGTGCACCGGGGCCTCCCACTTCTCTTTCTACTCTGGTTAGAGCCTGTTTGTGCTGTTCTCTGAAGGGAGTAGTACACACCGTTGTAGGAAATGTTCAGTTTCTTGGCAATTTCTCGCATGGAATAGCCTTAATTTCTAAGAACAAGAATAGACTGTCAAGTTTCATATGAAAGTTCTCTTTTTCTGGCCATTTTGAGAGTATAATCGAACCCACAAATGTGATGCTCCAGATACTCAACTAGCTCAAAGGAAGGCCAGTTTTATAGCTTCTCTAACCGGCAAAACCGTTTTCAGCTGTGCTAACGTAATTGCACAAGGGTTTTCAAGGTTTTTCTAATCATCCATTAGCTTTCTAACGCGATTAGCAAACACAATGTACCATTAGAACACTGGAGTGATGGTTGCTGGAAATGGGCCTCTATACACCTATGTAGATATTCCATTAAAAACCAGATGTTTGCAGCTAGAATAGTCATTTACCACATTAACAATGTATAGAGTGTATTTCTGATTAATTTAATGTTATCTTCATTGAAAAAAACAGTGCTTTTCTTTCAAAAATAAGGAAATTTCTATGTGACCCCAAACTTTTGAACGGTAGTGTATCTCTCTTTATTTTTTATTTAGAGCAGTACACAATTTAGCCATTTGGATAGATTTGGAGACACTAATGGACACTGCCTATATTTTGCATTATAGACCTTTAGTAGTTCTGCAGTAGTCCTCAGATTTTGCACACTTGTTGACAAGGAGTTTATGATCTGTGAAATGTATATATTTACCTGTTTCACTTATGTAGCTCTGAGTATTTTGTTACAAACTAAAAAAAAACATTTTTTTTTAGCATTTTTTTGCATCAAGTTTCGCTTGCATTTGTGGCACTTTATTTTGACTTAAATAAACAAATCTAAGTTCATACTGTAGATGGTACACCTGTCTTGTTTAAGATCACAGATTACCTCAGCAATTATTACAAATCACACAAGGTCCCCAGGTAATACTAGTCCAGTGCAAATGGGGCATAAGATGAAAAACAGTAGGTAATTCAGGCTGGAATTTTTACGGTCATGGACGATTCTTTTGGGATTAAAATCACAGGAGTAATGGGTAATACATGCAATTACAGGATGTTCTGGGGTAATACTAGTCTCATGTGAATAGGGCTTTAGATAATTAATAAACACATTTTTTGCCTTAATGCTGAACCACTGAGGAGGTGATATCATTTTCTATTTTTGGTGATACTGGTGTGATAGAATAATTTTTTATAGAAACATAAATTACAAATCACCAGCCTGCCCTGCTGCAAGATTTGGCACCAGCTGTAGTTTTAGGACCCGGAAAGAGTTTCAAGTGATGTCATCCACATATCAGGGACCATGAACGTGACCACAAGTACCACCCACCCACAACTTCTATCCTGAGCTGGAGAGGCTAAAAAGATTGTTTGGCCCCAGCTGTCAGTAAAATATTACACATGCCCTATTCGCACTGGACTAGCATTACCTGGGGACTTCATGTGATTGTTGGGGATCTCTATGCCAGAGACACGGAGGAAATATTGGAGGTCCAGATGCGATAGATGCAGAATCTTAAAGTGTTCCAATGAACACCACTGAAACGGACAATAATCTGTAGTGGAATGGGGGAAAATAAAGAGAACACAAATAACCTCGCGATAAAAACGAGGAACTCGATATCCGAGCAAAACAAAAGAAATAAACAGTCACGCTTATCTAACTCCCATTTGTGGAGCGAACAAACAGAAAGAAAAGCGAAAACTCAAAAGACCCCTAAGGTGAGAGCACTCGTCGGTATGAATGGAAAACCAAGAAACGAAAAACCTCAGCTCTGAAATAAGAGCGGAAAAGATCACTTTGCTTTTGCTAAATTGTACTGCTAACAAGTCCCGCACAACTTCCTATACCTTTTACCGGCTCGAATGTTACGTGAAATAACATGGAAGCGACGAGAAAAGGAGGAAGCGGGGTATAAGTAGTGAGCGGAAATGGAGGACAGGTGAACTCACTAATTACCGAGACGAAAGCAAAAGCCGTAGCGGAACACAGAAAAATCCGATAGATTACCGGTAAAAGAAAAAAGGAATACAAAACGCGGAGATAAGGAAAGAAAGGCATGATCCATGACAGTGATTTGTAATAATTGTAGAGGTCGCCTGTGATTATCCCGTCTTATTCTCATGAAAATCTGCCATGTCCGTAATTTGTAAAGTAAAAATTCCACCGCAAATTACCTACCATATTTCGCAAAACAGAGGTCATCTGATAATATTAGTCTCGTGTGAATCGGCATCTCAGTAATTTGGGGCGATATTTTTTTCTCCCGCAAGGATTCCTTGTTTTTCCAAGCCTTTTTCAGCATCTTTTCGAGTCGAGAATTATGGAGGCTGCCATGAAAATTATTCATGCGAATTTTGACAACATCTTGGTTGCGGTTCGTATGGCAAAAGTTTTCAAATGTTGGCCAAGTCCTGAATTTAGGAAATTGAAAGTGAATTGTAGCCTATATCCAATCCTGTAGCCACCTTCAACGCACAAATTTTCATACACTTTGCCTTACAAATGTACAAAAAAGAACAATTTGTGAACTGACAATTTGGAAGTATAGGAATGTTACGTTTCAGTCATATCTGGTGATAATCGTTGGTATTTTATCAGTAAATTTGAGTGAAATAAAGACTTAGTTTATCCTATGTGAATGTGCCGCATGAAACACAGACATCAGGGGGTACTTCCTAAATCACGAGATCCCCAGGTAATACTAGTCCAGTGCGAATAGGGCAAAACACTCATTTGTGTGTGTTTGTATTTGTGTGTGTGATTGGACATTGGTGTGTGTGTCATTTTATGTTTTGTTTTTTGCGTATGCGTGTATATTTATGGGTGTGTTCGTGCCGCAACATATGTGTTTCGGGGCTATTGGGTTTGTGGGCATGTGTCTCTAAACACCATTGCTGTGAGTTTATAACAGATTAGAACATATGGGTAAAGTCTTCTGTGTGTGAGTTTATAACAGATTAGAACATATGGGTAAAGTCTTCTTCTGTGTGTGAGTTTATGACAGATTAGAACATATGGGTAAAGTCTTCTGTGTGTGAGTTTATAACAGATTAGAACATATGGGTAAAGTCTTCTTCTGTGTGTGAGTTTATAACAGATTAGAACATATGGGTAAAGTCTTCTTCTGTGTGTGAGTTTATAACAGATTAGAACATATGGGTAAAGTCTTCTTCTGTGTGTGAGTTTATAACAGATTAGAACATATGGGTAAAGTCTTCTGTGTGTGAGTTTATAACAGATTAGAACATATGGGTAAAGTCTTCTTCTGTGTGTGAGTTTATGACAGATTAGAACATATGGGTAAAGTCTTCTTCTGTTTGTGAGTTTATAACAGATTAGAACATATGGGTGAAGTCTTCTTCTGCGTGTGAGTTTATAACAGATTAGAACATATGGGTGAAGTCTTCTTCTGTGTGTGAGTTTATAACAGATTAGAACATATGGGTAAAGTCTTCTTCTGCGTGTGAGTTTATAACAGATTAGAACATATGGGTGAAGTCTTCTTCTGCGTGTGAGTTTATAACAGATTAGAACATATGGGTGAAGTCTTCTTCTGTGTGTGAGTTTATAACAGATTAGAACATATGGGTAAAGTCTTCTTCTGTGTGTGAGTTTATAACAGATTAGAACATATGGGTAAAGTCTTCTGCGTGTGAGTTTATAACAGATTAGAACATATGGGTGAAGTCTTCTTCTGCGTGTGAGTTTATAACAGATTAGAACATATGGGTAAAGTCTTCTTCTGTGTGTGAGTTTATAACAGATTAGAACATATGGGTAAAGTCTTCTTCTGTGTGTGAGTTTATAACAGATTAGAACATATGGGTAAAGTCTTCTTCTGTGTGTGAGTTTATAACAGATTAGAACATATGGGTAAAGTCTTCTTCTGTGTGTGAGTTTATAACAGATTAGAACATATGGGTAAAGTCTTCTTCTGTGTGTGAGTTTATAACAGATTAGAACATATGGGTAAAGTCTTCTGTGTGTGAGTTTATAACAGATTAGAACATATGGGTAAAGTCTTCTTCTGCGTGTGAGTTTATAACAGATTAGAACATATGGGTAAAGTCTTCTTCTGTGTGTGAGTTTATAACAGATTAGAACATATGGGTAAAGTCTTCTTCTGTGTGTGAGTTTATAACAGATTAGAACATATGGGTAAAGTCTTCTGTGTGTGAGTTTATAACAGATTAGAACATATGGGTAAAGTCTTCTGTGTGTGAGTTTATAACAGATTAGAACATATGGGTAAAGTCTTCTTCTGTGTGTGAGTTTATAACAGATTAGAACATATGGGTGAAGTCTTCTTCTGTGTGTGAGTTTATAACAGATTAGAACATATGGGTAAAGTCTTCTGTGTGTGAGTTTATAACAGATTAGAACATATGGGTAAAGTCTTCTTCTGTGTGTGAGTTTATAACAGATTAGAACATATGGGTAAAGTCTTCTTCTGTGTGTGAGTTTATAACAGATTAGAACATATGGGTAAAGTCTTCTGTGTGTGAGTTTATAACAGATTAGAACATATGGGTAATGTCTTCTGTGTGTGAGTTTATGACAGATTAGAACATATGGGTAAAGTCTTCTTCTGTGTGTGAGTTTATAACAGATTAGAACATATGGGTAAAGTCTTCTTCTGTGTGTGAGTTTATAACAGATTAGAACATATGGGTAAAGTCTTCTTCTGTGTGTGAGTTTATAACAGATTAGAACATATGGGTAAAGTCTTCTTCTGTGTGTGAGTTTATAACAGATGAGAACATATGGGTAAAGTCTTCTGTGTGTGAGTTTATGACAGATTAGAACATATGGGTAAAGTCTTCTTCTGTGTGTGAGTTTATAACAGATTAGAACATATGGGTAAAGTCTTCTTCTGTGTGTGAGTTTATAACAGATTAGAACATATGGGTAAAGTCTTCTGTGTGTGAGTTTATGACAGATTAGAACATATGGGTAAAGTCTTCTTCTGTGTGTGAGTTTATAACAGATTAGAACATATGGGTAAAGTCTTCTGTGTGTGAGTTTATAACAGATTAGAACATATGGGTAAAGTCTTCTGTGTGTGAGTTTATGACAGATTAGAACATATGGGTAAAGTCTTCTTCTGTGTGTGAGTTTATAACAGATTAGAACATATGGGTAAAGTCTTCTTCTGTGTGTGAGTTTATAACAGATTAGAACATATGGGTAAAGTCTTCTGTGTGTGAGTTTATAACAGATTAGAACATATGGGTAAAGTCTTCTGTGTGTGAGTTTATAACAGATTAGAACATATGGGTAAAGTCTTCTTCTGTGTGTGAGTTTATAACAGATTAGAACATATGGGTAAAGTCTTCTTCTGTGTGTGAGTTTATAACAGATTAGAACATATGGGTAAAGTCTTCTGTGTGTGAGTTTATAACAGATTAGAACATATGGGTAAAGTCTTCTTCTGTGTGTGAGTTTATAACAGATTAGAACATATGGGTAAAGTCTTCTTCTGTGTGTGAGTTTATAACAGATTAGAACATATGGGTAAAGTCTTCTTCTGTGTGTGAGTTTATAACAGATTAGAACATATGGGTAAAGTCTTCTTCTGTGTGTGAGTTTATAACAGATTAGAACATATGGGTAAAGTCTTCTTCTGTGTGTGAGTTTATAACAGATTAGAACATATGGGTAAAGTCTTCTGTGTGTGAGTTTATAACAGATTAGAACATATGGGTAAAGTCTTCTTCTGTGTGTGAGTTTATGACAGATTAGAACATATGGGTAATGTCTTCTTCTGTGTGTGAGTTTATAACAGATTAGAACATATGGGTAAAGTCTTCTGTGTGTGAGTTTATAACAGATTAGAACATATGGGTAAAGTCTTCTTCTGTGTGTCAGTTTATAACAGATTAGAACATATGGGTAAAGTCTTCTTCTGTGTGTGAGTTTATGACAGATTAGAACATATGGGTAAAGTCTTCTTCTGTGTGTGAGTTTATAACAGATTAGAACATATGGGTAAAGTCTTCTTCTGTGTGTGAGTTTACAACAGATTAGAACATATGGGTAAAGTCTTCTTCTGTGTGTGAGTTTATAACAGATTAGAACATATGGGTAAAGTCTTCTTCTGTGTGTGAGTTTATAACGGATTAGAACATATGGGTAAAGTCTTCTTCTGTGTGTGAGTTTATAACAGATTAGAACATATGGGTAAAGTCTTCTTCTGTGTGTGAGTTTATAACAGATTAGAACATATGGGTAAAGTCTTCTTCTGTGTGTGAGTTTATAACAGATTAGAACATATGGGTAAAGTCTTCTGTGTGTGAGTTTATAACAGATTAGAACATATGGGTAATGTCTTCTGTGTGTGAGTTTATGACAGATTAGAACATATGGGTAAAGTCTTCTTCTGTGTGTGAGTTTATAACAGATTAGAACATATGGGTAAAGTCTTCTTCTGTGTGTGAGTTTATAACAGATTAGAACATATGGGTAAAGTCTTCTGTGTGTGAGTTTATGACAGATTAGAACATATGGGTAAAGTCTTCTGTGTGTGAGTTTATAACAGATTAGAACATATGGGTAAAGTCTTCTTCTGTGTGTGAGTTTATAACAGATGAGAACATATGGGTAAAGTCTTCTTCTGTGTGTGAGTTTATAACAGATTAGAACATATGGGTAAAGTCTTCTTCTGTGTGTGAGTTTATAACAGATTAGAACATATGGGTAAAGTCTTCTTCTGTGTGTGAGTTTATAACAGATTAGAACATATGGGTAAAGTCTTCTTCTGTGTGTGAGTTTATAACAGATTAGAACATATGGGTAATGTCTTCTTCTGCGTGTGTGTTTATTGCAGATTGGGCGAACTGAGACATCAGTGAACAACCTGAATCCAGTGTTTGGGGCGAAGTTCCAGGTTGACTACCACTTTGAGGAGATCCAGAAGCTGAAGTTCGCCTTGTTCGATGAGGACAAGTGCAGCACTCAGCTGTACGAACACGACTTCCTGGGAGAGTTCACCTGCACGTTGGGGGTGGTACGCTTTCCCCTCTCACCTGGTTCTCACCTGTCCTTGACCTCTGACTTTTCTCGCCTGTGATATCAGCTCTATGATCTCACACCATGTTGTTGTGACTGTATCTGATCTCAGACTTCCCTTCCCTGTACCTGACACCGTTACCTGGTTCTCACTGTAACCTCTCACCTTTCTCAGCCGCCTTTAGGCTCTGAATACTTCCACGTCTCTCCGATCTTTCTCATGTGGTTGTCACCTGTAAGTGACCTGACGTCTCACCTGGTTCTCGACTGATCATGACCTCTGACCTCTTTCTTCCGTTTTACCCACTATTCCAAGGCTGCGTCCCAATATTATTCACTCCCCACCTTCCTTCCTCCACTCCCCCACTACCACTACGCTCCTACCCGGAAGTATGCAAAACTGTCTGAATGTTTCGAGTACAAGTTATTTGCATGTACAGTATACAATGTACCTGACATTGCGGTTTGCGTGGAGACATGAATTTATATGTAACTATTAATACGTAATTAAGATGTAATCAGCGACATTAGATTAAAACTCAAAGATCCGTTTCCGGGGCACGGAGTAGAGGAGGTGGTAGTGGAGGAAGGGAGGGTGCATTTTTCGAGTATTGGGACGCAGCCCCTGTGTCTTCTAGTTTTCTTCACTTCCTCTCCCTCTCAGTCACTTATTCAGCACAGCATGATCAGCTTGAAAACGTGTATTTCAGCTGTGGAATTTCCTCTGAAATCGGGATTTGAGAATCAGTTTAGTGTAGCTCAAACTGGAAGTCTGTATTTCTCATTTTCTCCTGCCATTTGGAGTTGACCCCTCTCTCACATCTGTATAACCTCTCTGGCCCCTAGATTGTGTCCAGTAAGAAGTTGCATCGGCCACTTATACTGGCCAATGGCAAGCCAGCGGGGAAAGGAACTATCATGGTGAGAGACGACGTGTTAAACACGCACGCGCGCATGCTGGAACACGCACATTCACACACTCATGCACAATCACTGCTAACATTGTCACTTTAGTTTTTTTTTTTTTCTAATATAAATTCGGCGCCCAACGTGGGGGCTGAGCATCTCCAAATCCAACCGCAATTTGGAATAGCCAATCATCTGCAGCAACAGCCGCGCTCACGCTGCGAACCCTACTGCCGCTTTGAGAGTGTTTACATCCGCTGCTCCTCTGAAACATGTGGCTTCTTTTCGCACCGCGGACTACAGCCAAGCTCGCACAGAGAGGCGTCGGAGGAGGACCTGCGGCTTTCACATGCAGTCCGTGGGCGCCCCCAATTGACCAGCGGGGAATGCTAGTTAGCCATGAAAACGGATCCCTAACCGATGAACCATCCCGTTCCCTGGGCGACACAATCGCCAATTGCGCGTCGCCATATTGAGCTACCGTCCACAGTCGGCACTGGCACGGTCCGGATTCAATCCCAGGTCCTGAGGCTCATCCAGTCCCTTTTGGTTTCTGTTGCAGATAACCGCACAGGAGCTGTCAGACAACAGAATAATAACACTGAACATGTGTGGGAGAAAGCTAGACAAAAAGGTGAGCGACAGAGTGGATCAAGAGGTTCTGAAATGGACTTTATTTCTTTCATATTTAGTTCTTGGCACAGGAAGTGGGGTGAATAGTGCAAGTAGTCACTTGTACTTGTACTCCACATCCATCTCTGTCTGTTTCTGCTCTGATACAGAGTGCTACTTCTTCCCAGTACATTTCGCTGATGAATATATGGAAAATCCTCTTTCGGTACAAAAACTACCTACTGCTGACTGCATATAACCTTTTTTACATAATGTCAAAGTGTGTGAAAACCTTTTTACACAATATGTCAACAATATGCAGACTGAGAAATTCTATTCCCATAATGTCACAAAACGCGGTGTGTGTTACAGTCTTACAGTGTGCTCTCTTTTTTACACGTTTGATTCCAGGATTTCTTCGGAAAATCAGACCCTTATTTAGAGTTTCACAAGCAGGGAGAGGACGGGAAATGGATGCTGGTTCACAGGACAGAGGTAAGTGTGTGTCACTTGGGTTGGGGGAGGGTGTGGGATTTGGGGGGGGGGGGGGGTGCCACAGCCTGAAAGCCTGCAATTATATGCTCTGTTTTTTTATTTATTTATGGAGTGACAAAGTTTAACTGGTCAACACACCTCATTGTGAGAACACAAATGCCTTGTATGCATACTCACTCACTCTCCCTCCAACATTCTTTTTATCTCACAGACACACACACACACACACACACACATACTCACCGATAAACCAATTATGGTAGAGTTGTTCAGTTGAAATACTTCTGCTTTAAGCTACGATAGAGTTACCTTTTAGGCTCTCTCTTAGGCAACTGGTTTTGCTGTGCTCCTCGCCTGTAACACTGTACTATAAAAGAGGAATGGGAGCATTGGGCAAATTGGTTAAGGGGAGACATAATATGTGAGCAGATTAGAGGTGAGAAGTGTTCATAAGTTAACTGATTGGTCGAGAGACTGCCTCAGTCCAGGTGACATTGTGTGGCTATAACACTTTCAGGTGATCCACCCTGTTCCCATTCCTACTGGAACATTTGTGTGTGTGTGTGTGTGAGTGTGAGTGAGTGTAATCGTATATTATTTACATGTGCCCTCTTAGGTAATTAAGAACACTCTGGATCCCGTGTGGAAGCCCTTCACCATCCCACTTATCTCCCTCTGCAACGGAGATGTCGACAGGAACATCAAGGTGATTCCCCCAGGGGCACGGCTTCCTGTGCGTGTGTCATAGAGGGCATGGATTCCAGAGGATTGGTCATTGAAAGGCGCGGCTTCCTGAGGATTGGTTGATGAGGGGCGAGGCTTCTGAGGATAGGTCATTGAGGGGTGGGGCTTCTTGAGGATTGGTCAATAAGGTGCAGGGTTTTCTTAGCATGGGTCATTGAGGGCCAGGACTTTCTAAGTATGAGCCATTGAGGGTATCTGAACTGAGAGGTGGGGCTTCCTGTACCTTATAGGTTGTTGGCCTTTTAGGAAGTTGATTGGGCTCAATGAAATTTCTTACCTGCAGACCCTTTTGAGGTTTTTCTGGTAAGCAAAAGGAGCTTCAGGATAATTGAAAAATACTGCATAATTGATAATAGGTGATGATACATTAATAAAACCTCCATTTAATATTTAATAAGGGAAGAGGCAGCTGTGGCGCATCGGGATGTTTTTTCTTGTTATTTGCAGATTTATAGACATGACATTCCCAGGAGAAAGAGGACTTTTCTGAAATTAACCCACAAAATTTGCTTTCTCATTTCTTTGGATGGAGGCCCTGGGATTGGCTACTTGAATGAATTTCAGAAAGCATCTAAATTGCACAAGCATTCAGTGAGGTGCATATACAAGATAAATTTATTATGAATAAATATATATATCATTATGGCAAAATGAAACACAACTCAAATATAATGAAAGTTGTTCTGTGGCTCCATAATAGAACAAGTTCACCCTCCTGGCAGCTGGCCTCCTACTTACTCACTAGGACAGGAAATGGCCTTCAGGAAGTTTTTCACTTCCTCATTAAAATTTTCACCTGACTAATCTGCATCTTGTTGATCAGGTGAACGACCGGTTTTTTAATGGTTGCTGTTGTTATTCCTAATTTTTTTGTATCAGAAATTGAACATTTCCCAGAACAAGTGTTTGTGGGCTGTGACCCTGAAAAATGACAGTTCAGTTCCTCTTATGTTGAAAGATTAGTTTGTCTGCGCGAGGCTCATTTACTCTATTTGACGTAGCTCAATGGGGCCACGCTTCTATCTGGTTGTACATTGTAGGTCTCAGTTGGAGACACGAAAGTTGCTTGTTGCTGTTGTATAGTGGTTAGAGAATTGGGTTTGTAACTCAGAAAGTTGCATGTTGCTGTTGTATAGTGGTTAGAGAATTTGGTTTGTAACTCAGAAAGTTGCATGTTGCTGTTGTATAGTGGTTAGAGAATTGGGTTTGTAACTCAGAAAGTTGCATGTTGCTGTTGTATAGTGGTTAGAGAACTGGGTTTGTAACTCAGAAAGTTGCATGTTGCTGTTGTATAGTGGTTAGAGAATTTGGTTTGTAACTCAGAAAGTTGCATGTTGCTGTTGTATAGTGGTTAGAGAATTGGGTTTGTAACTCAGAAAGTTGCATGTTGCTGTTGTATAGTGGTTAGAGAACTGGGTTTGTAACTCAGAAAGTTGCATGTTGCTGTTGTATAGTGGTTAGAGAACTGGGGTTGTAACTCAGAAAGTTGCATGTTGCTGTTGTATAGTGGTTAGAGAACTGGGTTTGTAACTCAGAAAGTTGCATGTTGCTGTTGTATAGTGGTTAGAGAACTGGGTTTGTAACTCAGAAAGTTGCATGTTGCTGTTGTATGGTGGTTAGAGAACTGGGGTTGTAACTCAGAAAGTTGCATGTTCCCAAGTGCTCTTCTATTGTAGAAAGTTTTTTAACCTGAAGTAAAGCAAATTTAAGCCAATATCCAGCTGTTGTATAAATTGATAATATGTAAACAAAAAAGTAAGCTACAGTGCAATCCGTAATATTGGACGGTGACATAATTATAGTTGTTTTGGCTCTGTACTCCAGCACATTGGATTTAAAATAAAATGATGAATATGATGTTAAAATACAGACCACCAGATTTAATTTGCCTTATCAAGTGAACCATGTAGGAATTACAGCCATTTTTATACATAGTCCTTCTATTTTGGGGGACCGAAAGTAATTGGACAAATTAACATAATCTTATATAAAGTGATAATAATTAGTACTTGGTTGCAAATTCTTTGTGTTCGATGACTGCCTGAAGTCTGCGATCCATAGACATCGCTAGATGCTGGGGATCTTCTCTGGTGATGCTCTGCCAGGCACTGTATGCTTGTCACTATGGATAAGAGTGCCTACAAGCAGTTAAATCATAATGAGTAATATTTACACTGTTGTAGAGGAAAGTGTTGTTTTGTTTGGATGGTGCTGAAACCTTATAGTGTGGTCTACATCTTTCTCTCTTGTAGGTGCTGTGCTATGACTACGACAATGATGGAGGCCATGACTTCATCGGGGAGTTCCAGACCACTTTGGCCAAGATGAGTGAAGCTCAGAGCTCACTGGAGGTGAGGGTGGACTCTCCCACTGACTGTGAGGGAGGAGGGGGGGGGGGGGGTGGACTGATAGTGGACTCTGCTGCTGACTACTGTGTGGGGTGTAGTCAAACTGGGTGGGTGGAGAGTTGACTGACTTGGACTGTCTGTTCAGCGCAGCCACAGAGATAACGGAGTCATTTCCAATAGAGTACTCAAGTGACTACGTCACGCTGGTTTCGGAAGTAGATTCCCCATTAATTTAGAGCATAGACATTAACTAAAGCTTACTTTTAAACCATTTCTAGTGATTATGTCTTACCGTCAATTTCCAGGATTGTTCAATATAAAGCCCGTTCGCAAACTATGTCATTTTTCTGGACCAGCTTTGAGTATATTTTACGTTTTAGTATTTTTTTGTGAACATACCAGCGCTGGCACTGTTTAAAAACTCCACGATGCATAATTCCCTCCGAACGTGCAGCCTTGACTCCATACGTTGTCATATAATTAGCAGTAGCACACAGCTCCGTTATTAAACACTTTTTTCTAATGTTAGCTAGCTAGCTTGAAGGACTAAAAGCTAGAATTGCTTTATGTGGTTAACTGTAGTACAGTTTCTGACCTTGTCGGGCGGGCTTCTCTACTTAGCAAGCTAACGTTGGCTCCTCTTCAGTGGCAGTAGCCAACTCCCATCTGCCACAGTCAGACAGACGAGATGATGATATCGTATTGGTCGAGAACCACCCGTTCATTGCAGTACTGGATATGTAGTCCGTTAAAGTGGACTACAAGTCGAACTACATTAATTAATGCATTACTCCGACTCCGCCCACGACTGACGTACTCATTTGAGTACTCTGAGTCGCCAGCATTTTCACAGAGGGCCCGTTGTACATTACAGGTCTCCCCCCTGCAATAGGCAGTGGTACAGTCCAGTTTGACCATCATCCCTCTCCCGCCCACCCCCATTGACAATGCCCCCCTTCTTCCACAGTAGCTGGTGGTAAAGTCCTCTCTCCGCTCACCCAGTTTGACTGCAACCACCCAGTTCTCTCGTGGTTTTAGCAGGGCTCAATGTGTCTGGTTTTCTCAGAACATGTTATTGTGGAGCGTTGCTAAGAGACAGAGCATGGCCACCTAGCTTGTTTTTTCCTCTGAGCTGATTGTTCAACATCCTCGACAAGCTAGAGTTTTGCTACTGAGAAACCCCCCAGGGCCCCTGAATGGGTCAGGCCAATTCTGAAGCCCCAAGGTACAGATTACACACCTGGAAATTCTCATTTGTGCAAAAATCTGTCTGTTTAGTCAGCAACAATCTTCCTCACCTTGCAGCTTCTTATAACCAGTTTTGTGTATCTCTCCCCAAGGTAATGTTGTCAACTAATGATGTTACATCATGTACAAATTTTCTGAATTGGGGGACCAGTTCTTTACTCTGTTAATTATTCAGGATTGGGTGTCCGGTTCATGATCTAATGTAAATTGGAATGCTGTGCAAGGTTAGGTTCATCAATAGGGGTGATGTTGGAAAGTGTCTTGAAAATTGGAAATGTGTTTGTCTTCGCTGTCCCCATCAGCCCATATCGTGTTGTACTCTTGTCTAGAATATTGTGTTGTATGCCAAATTCCTATCTAGAGTACAAATGAAGATCCATAGTATGTCCCTGCTACCCTGCCTAATGAAGCCCCCTGTCTGTGCGGTCAATGCGTTACAGGTGTTATCGCAAAGTGGGAGGTGGTTTCACCCTGTAACGGTTGACCAATACTCCAGCACATCTGTTGTCTTCAAGGCAACAATATATATAATTGAGAGTGAGAGGGTGAGAGACAGACAGAGAGAGAGGGAGAGATGCTCGGAGAGAAAGAGCGGGTAAAAGAGAGAAAAGCAGATTTTTTAATTGTTTTTGAGACGCAAATCACTGTCGCTTCACAGTTCTCTCTTTTTTCCCCTGCCCTGGCACGTCTGTGTGGCCGGTTACAGAAGCACAGATGAGGAAACTGATGAACACATTTAAATAAAAGACAAAGGCTGGATTTGGAATGGATTTCAATGCGGTAGAGACGGTGGTCAGTGTTGGGGGCCGGGGCGGGAACAGCACCAGGAGGATTTGTTTAACGCACCGTTTGTTGGGGAGTAACCGCGATGAAATGTTTTAGATCTTGTCGTTTTCCTCCGCATTTCACGCAGCGTCCGCATCGCTTTACTGGCTAAGAAGGCCCTCCTCACTGCCTGGCTGCTCGATTCAGCCCCTCGTCACACCGCTGTTAATTATTTCAAAATGAAAAGATGCATTCGATTGCATGATTTACCTTGTCTGTTTGCTTAGCAGGCTTCCCTATAACTCTGCTGTACTGTTAGCTCATGGCCAGGTCATTTGATGGAACAGGAACTCACCCTCACATTGTTATTTCTTTCCTGTTTAAAAAATCTCCACTTGCTTGTGAATTTAGTTTTACACTTCTACTAAAATTACTTTGGCAGTTTAGGTCATGTTTTCCAGATTAGGATTGGATCTCACCAAATATTGGTTGTAATGAAGTCTTGTCGCAGTGCTGGAGAGAAGGCACCTCAGGAACAGTGGGGGATCTAATGCAAAGGCATCGAGTTCCGTCCTTCAAAGCAAGTTTGAGTGGAAGTTCTTTAATATCTGAGGTGCCTTCATTGAAGTGTTGCTTTATTGTTGTAATGTGCAAAAATCTTCCATCTCTCCAAGTTTGGTTTTTCAGTTTTTTAGATTGTTCTGTTGCAGCGGCATTCCTGGCTTAGCCTGAATGCCTTAATCAATTGTCCTTGTTTGTGCATTTTCCAAGTTCTTTTCCTCCAAATTTGGAAGCTGTGCTCATTGCTGCAACTTACATTATCAGTTGGCAGACAAGCATACACTCTCCTGAGCAATGAGATGCGGTCATCACAGCCTGCTGAATCCCTCCCTCCCTGGACCATGCTGAGGGCCAATTATGCCTCGCCCTGTGCGACTGCCATAGTCTGGATTCGATACCAGACCGTTGGACCCATCCCACACATTAGAACGGCGCGTTAGCAGGACAAGCCTGGAGGCGTTTCTCTTGTGTACGCGTGATGATACCCTGCCTCCAGTCGTGTGATAATACCCTGCCTCCAGTCGTGTGATAATACCCTGCCTCCAATCCATCCTCCCAGGTGGAGTTTGAATGCATCAATCCCAAGAAGCAGAGGAAGAAGAAAAGTTACAAAAACTCCGGGATTATTATTCTGAGGTCGTGCAAGGTAAGCGCTCGCTCATCAACAGCTCATTACCTCCCCTCATTTTCTAATTAGGCATTTCGCAAATGAAAGCTAAACAAACCTGCGCTAAGTGTATTAGACAAATGCATGACAAGTCATTATGTGTACAGTTACTGATTTGCCTATTAATAGATTTTCTTAATGTTATTACACACAAAACACTTGTAATTGTAGCTTTGCTGCAAGTGGTTTTAATTTCCTTTTTTCTTTCTGCCGGATTAATGTAATAACCTCAAATTCCCAAATCTATCGTACCAATGATGTTAGGCGGAGAATAGCCTGAGGCTCTCAATCGTGTTTTTTTCTCACCTGGGCCGACGGTGTTTGCTGTGTTATTGCAAAGCAGAGCCATTTATTTTGTAGGGCCAAATCAAAGCCTGGCACCTGCTGCCAACAATATGATTATTTGTCCGTTGGCACGGGTGTGGCAGTCTTGTCACAGAGACGGGCCGAGGCATAGCAAGTTGTTTTTATAGAATGAGGACCGTTTTTGACAACGCGTTTGTTGTTAAATCACGGGGCGACAGGTGTGTGACATAGCCGGTTGTATCTCCTCAGATTGCGAGAGACTACTCCTTCCTGGACTATATTCTGGGAGGATGCCAGCTCATGTTTACAGTAAGTAAAAACCCAGCTCTCCTGGCTCCCCTTCCTCTCATGTGAACTTTGACCCCTTCACCGACATCAGTATGCCCACTTCTATATGTCTATATGCACACGCACGTATGAGCACACGCACCACATACTCGCAGCCACACACAGACGAGTGAAGGCCAGGCCGTAATGCTCCGGCATTACGCTCCCTCACTGCCTTCTGCTTCAATTACGTGATGTTGTTTTTTATGGACATATTTGCTCATTTTTTCCAGTTATGAAACATGGCATTGTCCTGGTGAACAGGATCTATATATAACTCAGGATATTTTTTTCTTCTTCTTCTTACGTGATTGTCGGAAAGACGCAGATTGAGAGAGAAGGTGGGGTTGCTATAGTTACCGCAGCCTGTGTAGAAGCGGTCTGTATCTCCTTTTCAGACAGACAGACAGAGCGAGCATGGGGGAGAGAGAGCGAGAGAGAGAGAGAGCGAGCATGAGAGAGAGAGAGAGAGAGAGAGAGCGAGCGAGAGAGAGAGAGCGAGCGAGAGAGAGAGAGCGAGCATGAGAGAGAGAGAGAGAGAGAGAACACAACCAGAGACAGAGAGACCTTGGTGATACTGGTAGAAGTACAAAAGCATCACTTGTGAGAACATTCCCGTCCATACAGCTCCTGTTAGCAACCATTCTTGTACACTGTAACAGTATGTTCTTGCCACGTCAAGAGTAGCCTATACGTGTTTGTGTCTTGTTAGGTTTAATGTGTGGCTCCATTCAGTCCATTTACAGAGAGATCTGTACAAGTACACAGCAGTGCACATTACAAGTCCCGCTCCCATGTAATGCTGAGCCTGTTGCACTGCAAAAACCAAAAAATAAATCAATCTTAACCAGCATTTTTATCTTATATTTAGACTTTAACAAGCTAATATTTTTCACTTTAGAGAACAAAATAAGATTTTAAGTCTCATTCCAAGACTAAAACACTTAAGACATTTTTTGCAGTGTGTAAGGTGCCTTTCTGAGGCAGAAATCTACTGTGCCTCTCTTCTCCCATGCGCTCCGACTGGCTTTGTTAAGATGAAGAATTCATCTGCTCTCAGGGTAATGCCTCCCACTGTTTAGACAAGAGCACATACAGAGGGCTGAGATCCTGTGAGCAAAGGTAGGAGTGTGGAGCAGTGTGGAGCAGTGGTTAGAGCAGCAGTGTATGGAGCAGTGGTCAGAGCAGCAGTGTGGAGCAGTGGTCAGAGCAGCAGTGTAGAGCTGTGCTCAGAGCAGCAGTGCGGAGCAGTGGTCAGAGCAGCAGTGTGGAGCAGTGGTCATAGCAGCAGTGTGTGGAGCAGTGGTCAGAGCAGCAGTGTGTGGAGCAGTGGTCAGAGCAGCAGTGTGGAGCAGTGGTCAGAGCAGCAGTGTGGAGCAGTGGTCAGAGCAGCAGTGTGGAGCAGTGGTCAGAGCAGCAGTGTGTGGAGCAGTGGTCAGAGCAGCAGTGTGGAGCAGTGGTCAAAGCAGCAGTGTGGAGCAGTGGTCAGAGCAGCGGTCAGAACAGCAGTGTGTGGAGCAGTGGTCAGAGCAGCAGTGTTGAGCAGTGGTCAGAGCAGCAATGTGGAGCAGTGGTCAGAGCAGCAATGTGGAGCAGTAGTCAGAGCAGCAGTGTGGAGCAGTGGTCAGAACAGCAGTGTGTGGAGCAGTGATCAGAGCAGCAGTGTGGAGCAGTGGTCAGAGCAGCAGTGTGGAGCAGTGATCAGAGCAGCAGTGTGGAGCAGTGGTCAGAACACAGGTTTGTGGAGCAGTGGTCAGAGCAGCAGTGTGGAGCAGTGGTCAGAATAGAAGTTTGTGGAGCAGTGGTCAGAGCAGTAGTGTGGAGCAGTGGTCAGAGCAGTAGTGTAGAGCAGTAGTGTGGAGCAGTGGTCAGAGCAGCAGTGTGGAGCAGTGGTCAGAGCAGCAGTGTGGAGCAGTGGTCAGAGCAGCAGTGTGGAGCAGTGGTCAGAGCAGCAGTGTGTGGAGCAGTGGTCAGAGCAGCAGTGTGTGGAGCAGTGGTCAGAGCCGCAGTGTGGAGCAGTGGTCAGAGCAGCAGTGTGTGGAGCAGTGGTCAGAGAAGCAGTGTGGAGCAGTGGTCAGAGCAGCAGTGTGGAGCAGTGGTCGGAGCAGTAGTGTGTGGAGCAGTGGTCAGAGCAGCAGTGTGTGGAGCAGTGGTCAGAACAGCAGTGTGGAGCAGTGGTCAGAGCAGCAGTGTGGAGCAGCGGTGTGGAGCAGTGGTCGGAGCAGTAGTGTGTGGAGCAGTGGTCAGAGCAGCAGTGTGTATAGCAGTGGTCAGAACAGCAGTGTGGAGCAGTGGTCAGAGCAGCAGTGTGGAGCAGTGGTCAGAGCCGCAGTGGTCTGAGCCGCAGTGTGTTGAGTAGTGGTCAGAGCAGCAGTGTGTAGAGCAGTGGTCAGAACAGCAGTGTGGAGCAGTGGTCAGAGCAGCAGTGTGTGGAGCAGTGGTCAGAACAGCAGTGTGGAGCAGTGGTCAGAGCAGCAGTGTGGAGCAGCGGTGTGGAGCAGTGGTCGGAGCAGTAGTGTGTGGAGCAGTGGTCAGAGCAGCAGTGTGTATAGCAGTGGTCAGAACAGCAGTGTGGAGCAGTGGTCAGAGCAGCAGTGTGGAGCAGTGGTCAGAGCAGCAGTGTGGAGCAGTGGTCAGAGCCGCAGTGTGTTGAGCAGTGGTCAGAGCAGCAGTGTGTGGAGCCGTGGTCAGAGAAGCAGTGTGGCCAGTGGTCAGAGCAGCAGTGTGGAGCAGTGGTCAGAGCAGCAATGTGGAGCAGTGGTCAGAGCAGCAATGTGGAGCAGTGGTCAGAGCAGCAGTGTGGAGCAGTGGTCAGAACAGCAGTGTGTGGAGCAGTGATCAGAGCAGCAGTGTGGAGCAGTGGTCAGAGCAGCAGTGTGGAGCAGTGGTCAGAACACAAGTTTGTGGAGCAGTGGTCAGAGCAGCAGTGTGGAGCAGTGGTCAGAGCAGCAGTGTGGAGCAGTGGTCAGAATAGAAGTTTGTGGAGCAGTGGTCAGAGCAGTAGTGTGGAGCAGTGGTCAGAGCAGTAGTGTGGAGCAGTGGTCAGAGCAGTAGTGTGGAGCAGTGGTCAGAGCAGCAGTGTGGAGCAGTGGTCAGAGCAGCAGTGTGTGGAGCAGTGGTCAGAGCAGCAGTGTGGAGCAGTGGTCAGAGCAGCAGTGTGGAGCAGTGGTCAGAGCAGCAGTGTGTGGAGCAGTGGTCAGAGCAGCAGTGTGTTGAGCAGTGGTCAGAGCCGCAGTGTGGAGCAGTGGTCAGAGCAGCGGTGTGTGGAGCAGTGGTCAGAGAAGCAGTGTGGAGCAGTGGTCAGAGCAGCAGTGTGGAGCAGTGGTCGGAGCAGTAGTGTGTGGAGCAGTGGTCAGAGCAGCAGTGTGTGGAGCAGTGGTCAGAACAGCAGTGTGGAGCAGTGGTCAGAGCAGCAGTGTGGAGCAGCGGTGTGGAGCAGTGGTCGGAGCAGTAGTGTGTGGAGCAGTGGTCAGAGCAGCAGTGTGTATAGCAGTGGTCAGAACAGCAGTGTGGAGCAGTGGTCAGAGCAGCAGTGTGGAGCAGTGGTCAGAGCAGCAGTGTGTGGAGCAGTGGTCAGAGCAGCAGTGTGTAGCAGTGGTCAGAGCAGCAGTGTGGAGCAGTGGTCAGAGCAGCAGTGTGGAGCAGTGGTCAGAGCAGCAGTGTGGAGCAGTGTTCAGAACAGCAGTGTGTGGAGCAGTGATCAGAGCAGCAGTGTGGAGCAGTGTGAAGCAGTGGTCAGAACAGAAGTTTGTGGAGCAGTGGTCAGAGCAGCAGTGTGGAGCAGTAGTGTATGGAGCAGTGGTCAGAGCAGCAGTGTGTAGAGCCGTGGACAGAGCAGCAGTGTGTGGAGCAGTGGTCAGAGCATCAGTGTGTGGAGCAGTGGTCAGAGCAGCAATGTGGAGCAGTGGTCAGAGCAGCAGTGTGGAGCAGTGGTCAGAGCAGCAGTGTGTGGAGCAGTGGTCAGAGCAGCAGTGTGTGGAGCAGTGGTCAGAGCAGCAGTGTGGAGCAGTGGTCAGAGCAGCAGTGTGGAGCAGTGGTCAGAGCAGCAGTGTGTAGTAACACCAGCTGCTCTACTGGTGATGTAAAAATGGCATGGTCCATCTTTGTGCCGAAGGAACTACTTATCTTTTCAAACTCAATCGTCATTCAATGTTGCTCATGTCGTCGTTGGAATATTTGTGTGTGTGTGCGTGTGTGTACATGTGTGTGCGCGTGTGCATGTGTGTGTGTGTGTGTGTGTTTGTGAGTATGTCTGTAATTGTTTGTGACAGTGTGAGTGTGTTTGCGTTTCCATGTTTCTGTTTACCCTACATTTGTCTCATCTCTGTGTGCATATCAGGTGGGCATCGATTTCACAGCTTCCAACGGGAATCCAAGAGAGCCTTCCTCCCTGCACTACATCAACCCCATGGGCAGCAACGAGTACCTGTCTGCCATCTGGGCTGTGGGGCAGATCATCCAGGACTATGACAGGTCAGTCCCTACCAGAGTGTATGAAATTAACTTTTTTACCCACTAACCAGAGTGGCCTGGGGATTCTAAAAATCACCAGCCATTTTCAACTTTTTACCAGCCACGTTAGTGGCTGCTAGAGTAAAACATTTTTACCAGCATTTGGCTGGTGTTAATTTCACACCCTGGTCCCTACGGCTACACACCACAGCATTTGGATTCACTGTGACTATATTTCACAGCATCTGGATACACTGACTATATTCCACAGCATCTGGATACACTGTGACTATATTTCACAGCATCTGGATACACTGTGACTATATTCCACAGCATCTGGATACACTGTGACTATATTCCACAGCATCTGGATACACTGTGACTATATTCCACAGCTACAATCCAGAGCATCATGCTCCACTGTGACTATATTCAACCGCATCATGCTACACTGTGACTTTCTCCAGAGCTACACACCATAGCATCGTGCTACAATGTGACTATACTCCTGAGCTACACGCCATAGCATCGTGCTACACTGTGACTATACTCCAGAGCTACACACCATAGCATCGTGCTACATTGTGACTATACTCCAGAGCTACAAACCATAGCGTCGTGCTACGCTGTGACTATACTCCAGAGCTACACACCATAGCATTGTGATACGCTGTGACTATACTCCAGAGCTACACACCATAGCATCGTGCTACATTGTGGCTATACGCCAGAGCTACACACCAAAGACACATTGTGGTCACATCCAAATTTGGGGGTTATATGCCACAGCTAAGGTGCCATGCTAATACAGCTTTGCTCCACCCTCCATTTTAGGCTTTGCTGAATGCTAGAATTTGGACATTTTGTTCTTTCCGGGTCTCATTTTATTGACCTAAATACCTCAGCTTTTCTCTTTCTGGTTTTCACTCTTCTCCCTATCATTCTCTCTCCCTTGCTCTTCCTCCTCCTCACTATATTTATTTATTTCTTGCTCACCCTCACCCCTCACGTCATGGTGTCTCTTCCTCAGTGATAAGATGTTTCCTGCTCTGGGGTTTGGGGCCCAGCTCCCTCCTGACTGGAAGGTAAATATTACCAATATTTTCATGAGCAGGAAATTTATAATTAGCAGAAAATGTGTTGGATGTTCAGAAAGCTGGTTGCAAGTTTTCATGGCTTCTGTGCTACAAGGCTAGGCATGATTGATAGGGGTACTGTGTGGGACTAATGAAACCAGAAAGCAGAAATAACCATGGCAGAAAAGTATAATAATTATTATTATGATGATTGTGCAAACTAACAACAAAAGTGCCTCACCCTGTGGAACAGGCTTGCAGACCCGTGCATTTATATAATGTTATTATAATAGCACACTCTTCATTTTACGGTATTGTTTACCGTACTACTAATTAATACTACACTAGAACACATTGATTCTGCTTTAATATTATATTAGAACACAGTTATAGTAATAACAACTGAGTACATGAACATTTTGCACTTCTTTGCATGCTGTCAAACGCTGAATTGTTGCGGTGTTCTTGAAGACGCCATATTGATTTGCAGAGTGGAGTTTGGTGCAGGGAAAAAGGAGATGCGTCAGCATGAACAACATTTATTTATTTTTTGCCCTGAGCGAATGCATTTCTCCACTGGCACAAATCCCAGTGGGTAGCGCCAGCCGGCCACCGTGACTTGAACCTGTGTCCTTCAGGCTACGCGTCCACAGCATAATTCAGCTAATTGCTACGCGCTAATGCCCTGAGGACACCCCATTTGATGTCAGTGCATGCATGTACTATATGGACCACGCTTGTGTGTACATTGTGCTACATTACACACGCAGAGAACACAGTCTCTGATCAATGGAAATGGAGGGAGGGAGGGAGGGAGGCAGGGGAGGAGAAGAGGGTGGGAGAGAGGGGGAGGGCAGAGAGAGGGAGGGCAGAGAGAGAGAGGGAGGGCAGAGAGAGAGAGAGAGAGAGAGCGACAGGGAAGATAATAATGCAATGAATATGTACATATTACCATGATTATGCAATGGGCTCATTGTCTCTGTTGGGTTGCCATGGCAGCGCATCAAGGAGAAAGGAGAGAAGAGAAGGAAGTGAGCAGACAGATTTGACCGAGGAGCATGTTGCTTCGTGAAGTTTTGTGCTACGCTGAACTACTGCGTGAAGTAACGAGAAGAGAGGGAGATCAACGGAGGGAGGAGAGTGAGAAGCGGAGAGAGGGAGGAGAGGAGGTTAGAGTGGGGAGAGATAGAGGGATGAGTTTTTGAGAATTTTAACCAAACTTTATTTGGCCACTAAAAATATAAAATCTTTATAACATTTTAACACTGAAAAAAAAAATATATATATATTTTTCCCAAAGGGAACAGAGAACACACCAGTGAGAGACAGGGAGGAGATAGAGAATGTGGAATGGGGAAAGAGGCAGAGGAACGAGACTGAGGGGAATGTACAGACCCAAAGGAAGATGCTGAGACTGTGCAACTGTGCGGCTGTAAAACAAATAACTATTTTAAACCGTCTTTAAGTGGCATTGATTTGGTACAACTGTTAAATGACAACACTGTGGTTTCCTCCTATTGTGTGATCCAGATAATTGTTATTGCCGCCTGCAGCACGCTAAACAACCTTGTCAGATGCTTGTAATTAATTACGATGAAATTGCATCAGTGGAGCTGTCTGTGATGGGGATATATACTTGTATGTGCCAGGATATCAGGCGATGGTCTTTGTCGTGCAGAACGGTCCCCTGTCCTTGCCTCTACGCCTCATCCGTCGTGCCTCAGAACAGACACAGCCAATCTGTGTCAGCCCATGTCATAAGCGTTCCCGTAGCCATGGCAACCTCTCCCGGTTTCCTTCGTCCTAACAGGACGATGTGTTTTGTTCCGCCTCTGCAGGTGTCGCACGAATTCGCCATCAACTTCGACCCTACCAACCCCTTCTGCTCAGGTGAGTGAGTGACTGAGTTTGACACACTGGGTTTAGTGAAGGTTTATAAATAGTAGTTCATAGTCAACTGCTCCTTTCCCGGGGGGGGATGTTAAGAACATTCTAATCACATATTTGTGATCTTACATCTTAAAGGGTTATGGTTTAAGAAGTACATAAGAAAGGAGGGAGGGAAAAAGACAGGATCCTGATTGACTCAGTCGGTTATGGTGCTGGATGAGCTGGGCCATATAGCTTAAGAATCACAGGACTGGGCTGACTGCAAACAGGACTCCACCAGACCCAGGTGGCTGTATCTCCCAGGAGTAGTATGGGCTTAAGTGGGCTGAGCAATGCACTAGGAGCCCACAGGTTACCAGTTGTTGTCAGTAAGAGATGGGCTGCCAAGGATGGGTGGACAACATTATGCAATATTCTTTTATTAACTTTATTTTATTTTGTCATATTGCCATTGTAATTTATGTAGAAGTGTGAAAAATAAATCCTACCATAGTCCCGTTCTTCATAAAACTATTCTTTAAAACTATGACTATAACTTAAAACTGTCCAGGATAACTTCATTTTGTTAAAAATGAAAAATGACCTTTGCTACTTCCCCACTTCGAGTTTATTTTCCACTTCTCTCAGTCCCTCAGTCCAGTCCACTATATTTCCTAAATTGTTTTTTGCACCAGAAGGCTGTTTTTAGGAGACCCATCAACTGTTAGTTTTTGTGGGATTGTGCAGTCAACGCTTTTGACATGGAACCGCGCGAGGTCTCTGCTTCACGCTTTTGTTTTAAAGTATTTATGACTAGCAGCATTTCAGTGTCTGATTAGCGTAGACGTTTTGAAACGACTCGCAAACTTCACAGTGGCATGTAGCTACATGGCATATGAAACAATTAATTTATTCACCATTGAAAACTAGCCACGTATCTAGACTTAGCCATTTCAATTGAAACGTGTCTCATTAGTTTCATTGTGATTGGCACCCACGCTTGCCTCTGCTGGCTCCCAATCTGTGTCAAGATGAAGCTGGAGCTTTCTTTACAAGCCAGCGATCCGTCTCGTTGGTGATTCATTTTACTTATTATTTACTGTATAGGCTAGTAGCCCAGTCTATTGCTGCACGTGACTTCAACTTGCCATCGCTCTCTTGAATTAAGGAGCCTACACTAGCCGGCAGGTGATTGGTTTCAGTGTTTGTTTTAATAGGCTATCGTATCATCTTTCTCGCTTTTAACGAAAGCAGCCAGAACACGCACAACCTATTTACTTTGAAATGGCCTGTATGCAGCCTAAAGAACAGCGCGGACAATTATATTTTCAATTGTAGCCTACTATTAGGTTATTAATTAAAACCAATTTTCATTCTAAATGTATCAGCGGGATTTTCCCCGCTTGATTCCAGACATATATGTGGGATTCATAAAATATATGTGCAATTCGCACAATCCCGCTCTGATTTTTCAGCCCTGACAATGTGTCACCTGTAGCATAGAAAATGGCCACTGGCTCTCAGATGGCTGGCTAGACTGGAGAACAGTATTGGGGAGGCAGTGTAGGGTTATTGTCTTCTTCTTGGGAATGTTGCTCCTAACTCAGAGGTTGCAGGATTTCACGCAAGATGCTGCCATTGTGCTCTTTACAGGGTTCATACGGTCATGAAAAAGCTGGAAAAGTGTTAGTTCAAATCTTTGTTACAAATGTTTTCATGTCGTTCATTTACACTCAGTTTAAAATAATTCATATGCTTTTTGAAAATTCATGTAACCTAAAAAATATAAGATGAGCAACAATGTGGGAACGATATACGCTTTAATTTAATACTATTTGTGTTAATTTCATAATGACAGAAAATGCAAAAATGCTGCAAACAAAATATGTAGGCTAGTAGAAAGATACTTTATTGGCATGATTTTTTTTAATAACAATAATGCCAAAGTAAACAATTATGACATCTATCAAGTAGTCATTAACTCAGCGCCCAGAAATATACTACCGGGCAAAGGGCAACAATGTCCCAAATAAATCTATTTTACCCCAGAAAGCACAAAGTGCAGGGGTAAAAAAAAAAAAAGTGCCCCTAAAATATTTTCTGTAATATTCAGATTTATATGACCCACTCCTGTGACTATCTCACTATCAAATGCAGCTAAAACAGTTGTTGGTCAATTCACATTTGATTGACGTACACCGGCTTCTATACCAAATTATAGTATTCATATGTCTCTGAAATTATCACTTTAAACTTTCTACACCACACGCTTGTTCCCGCTTCTCTCCTGCCTTGGCCTGACTGTGAACATTCTCATTATTACACAGTGGACTGATTTTTGGTATGACCTAATAAACGATTTCAACGATTAACTACCGTATCTACGGTGGCCACTAGTGGTGAGTCATCAGCGTCCCAATTATAGTATTCATATATCTCTGAAATGATAAATTAAAACTTTTTTTTTAAAAAGAAAAAATTATTTCGATGCCGGATTGTTGAAAAGAAGTGTCACTGCTTGCAAAAACATCAGCCTCTCAGTTGCACTGCAGGGCAATAAAACGAATAGCCCAAACCATTACAAACCATTTACATCTTTATTACCTTGCCACAGAGTCACAGACAATAAAATGCTAAAACTATTGGTACCGTTTCTACGTGCTAAAAAATCATGTTCTGATATAGGAACAATAATACACTGCTCAAAGAAATTAAGGGAACACTTAATCAACACAGTATAACACGAAGTCAATTAAACTTCTGGGATATCGATCTGTCCAGTTAGGAAGCGTAAATGATGGTGAATCAATTTCACCTGCTTTGGTGCAAATGAAAGTGACAACAGATGGACAGGAGAGGCAACAGCAAGACAACCCCCGAAAAGTAAATGGTTCCTGCAGCCCATTCAGGTTGCACAGGTCGTCCAGCTCCTCCAGGATGGCACATCCATACTTGCCATCGCAAGAAGGTTTGCTGTGTCTCCCAGCACAGTCTCAAGAGCGTGGAGGAGATACTGGGAGGCGGGCCATTACACGAGGAGAGCTGGACAGGGCTGTAGAAGGGCAACAACCCAGCGGCAGGACCGGTATCTGCTCCTTTGTGTGAGGAGGAACAGGAGAAGCACTGCCAGGGCCCTACAAAATGACCTCCAGTGAACTACTCGTGTGCATGTTTCTGACCAAACTGTCAGAAACAGACTCCATGAGGGTGGCATGAGGGCCCGACATCCTGTAGTGGGACCTGTGCTCACAACCCAGCACCGTGCAGCTTGATTGCCATTTGCCAGAGAACACCAGAATTGGCAGGTTCGCCATTGGCGCCCCGTTCTCTTCACAGATGAGAGCAGGTTCACATTGAGCACATGTGACAGACGTGAAAGAGTCTGGAGACGTCGTGGCAAATGTTATGCTGCCTGCAACATCATCCAGCATGACTGGTTTGGTTTAATTGACATGGTGTTATACTGGGATGATTAAGTGTTCCCTTCATTTTTTTGAGCAGTGTATATTATTCAAAAGTTAATGAATTGTATGTCCCCCCCCCTCTCCTTGCTCACTTGTATATACCCGATGTACTTTCGGTTTAGTGGAAATACAATGTTTTTCTACAAAATTTCTGATGTAAACATGGCTTAAGGAACCAAATCTTTCTGAACAGAGGAGGGTATTGCTTTAAATATAATAAGTCGAAGGAGTGCAGAGTACAATAGGTTCAGCCCATCATATTGCTGCAATCAGTACCAAATCTATTTCCATTTCAGCTTCAGTCTGGAGAGATCTCCGGGTCTCCAAGTTCACCGCAGATCCTGGCAGGCTCTTCCATACCCTAATAACGCCCTGTGCAGAGAAGCACTTTTCTTCTGTCAGCGCGAAATTCACTTTATAACTCCTCTGCACTCCGTATCTGTTGACAGGAAGGGGTTTTAAATAGCTCCTGCTGTCTAAGTTTAATCCCTTCTTAAGATTTTAAGCATTCAGTGTATTGAGTCACACTGCATAATTGGGGCGCGCTCGGCACAGTTAAGTGCGCCGGCGGTGGCACGCTGGGTGGGCAGGGTGGTGTTGCCATTGCTGCACGGGCAGAAGAAACTTGCTCCTCCAGGGGTGCAAGACGAGGGACAGTCCGTCGTGGGGTTTCCTGCCAAACCTGGCACTTAATTACAGAATTTATTTGATTCCAGTCATTTATTCGATCGTGTACAATGCGTGAGCTACCGCTGTATCCTTGTATCCTTGGTGAGACCAATTTGCTGTGGTCCAATATAGGAGTTGAACCATTTTCATTAGTGTGTGCAGCTGTTTAGTAAATGAAGCCAGAATAATGTGTTGGAATAAAAACCAGCACATGCTCTCCAGGCCCTGGAAGGAAGGGAGCTGTGATTCGCTGCCTCTACTCAGTACAGTATTGAATGCAAAAGATGAAATGGAGTGAAAGAATCTCACGAGAAAGCAAAAGATCAACCGTTTTTTGTGTCATATCATGAGATTATGTGTCATTTTCACTTAGAAGAGCACAGGTGCATGTGTCCAATTCCCTGGCACTCTGAACCGTCATCTGGCTTCCGCCACTGACTAAAGAGCAATTTAGTAAAGAAAAAACAAAAAGGCCCAAGTTTGATAAATATGTGCGAATCTCAGACAGTAGTTGCAGTGTTTCAGCAAGGGTTTTCCTGGGGTATTGTTTGTAAGGTGGGGGTCTGGCCACATTTTGAGTCTGAGAGCTCATGTAATGCTTTTCTGTGAATTTTAAGACGTAAAATAACAATGCAATTTCTGGCCATGAAACCCTACCCAGCTTAAGTCTTAATTAAATTAATAATATTTTCACACATTGATTAAATATCTACTTTCTCTTTATGTTTAACAATCATAAAACATTTTATTTTGGGGGAATTTGCTCAGTTATTTCAGTCAGATACCTCAATAAAGCCAATATCAAATCAGAAATAATCATTACATAAGCTAATTTAACTAGCTAACACTAATTAATTTTGGTAAGCTAGCTGTCTGATGGAATTTTGCTAGCTAGCTAGGTAGCAATACATCCCGGGTGGGAATTTATAGGTGATAGCCCAGTATAACAACTTAATAATGATAACATTAACTAATAGTTGTATTTGTTATGGTTGGTTCCAGAAATTATCAATTGGGTAAAGCATTCATTAGAACACAAATACTACTCTTTCAGAGTGCTGTACTGGCTTACCTCCAAATCTATTTCAGAATCCTTCTCGTCGGTCATTAATAGCGCGGCGTCTGTCATTTTCTCAACAGAGTGCGCGCTAAAGGTTTCATTTCCGTCAAAAACTTGGACTTGAGAATGCAACACCAATCATTTGGCAGTAACGGCTCAAAGCAGCGTGCCAGTTTTATGGGAAGAGCGTCCCAGAATAAAGCATGCATGCTATAGTTACTGCGAGGGTCAGGTGCATATCTCGTAGCGGCGTTCCTGATTCCTAGAGAGGCGGTGTGTCGCTATAGTTTAATGGGAAATGGGAATAATTGTATAGTTCAATTGTATGGGAAACACTGAGTTGTGAGGAGAGCAGAGCCTGAGCTGCCTGCTGCTTTCTGCCTCTCAAACACTGACCCTGGATCAGCATATTCAACCTGAATCTCAGCCCCTATCGTTATGTAACAAACGCATAAACTGATCCAGGGTGAAGTGACTTAAGGGGCGGAGCCGTGCTGCTTGGGTTATGTGCACATTTTATAATACATTTCCTGTTTTCTGTTTCCGCATGGCAACAGGTGTGGAAGGGATTGCCGAGGCTTACTCCGCCTGCCTGCCTCACGTCCGCTTCTACGGCCCCACCAACTTCTCCCCCATCATCAACCACGTGGCAAGATTCGCCTCGCAGGCTGTCCAGCAGCCGACTGCTGCTGTAAGTGAGAGGGGAGTGGGCGTGGCTGCGTCGGGGAAGGTGGATGGGGGCTAGTAAGCTCAAATCCAAAAACCATATCAAAATGGTTTTACATGGTGTTTTTACATGTGCGGGCTGATTGGGGTAGTAAGTTAATATCAAAAACCAAATGAAATTGAGCTTGGCTGGGGTGGTACGGGGTGAGGGGTGGTCAGGGTTGGGTGGAAGGCCCAGACAGGGCATACCACTTTCTCTAAAGACGGGACGTATTTTGACACGATCACCATGATCCAGGCCATCCGTAGCGTCAGACCTTTCATGGTTCACGTGGTATACGTGTTCATTCTGTACTCGGTTGCGTGTGTTGACGTTGCCTCTCTGTCTTGTCCGTACAAGCCGCACCATCTTAAAACTGTGCAGCCACAGCACTGGGGCTGCATGCGGTGGATTGAATCGGAGCCTTCACGGATAAATTTAAGTTTCATCGTCGCAGCCCCATTGAGTCTCGAAGTATAAACTGGTCTTATGTATTCCTAAAGGGAAGGACTAGCCAGTTCCTTCTGACCCACTAAATCAGGCTCAAAGTTCTGATCCGTAGCTAGAATACCATTTGCAGACTGGGAACGCCGAATGTGATGCAACATCAGGTACGACTTGGTTTCCTGGTTCTCCTTTGAGACCGTGAGCATAATACCGTATCTGAACCACGTTCACCCTTCACACCCAGAGCCTGTGGGAATAAAATGTTTATTCTGGTTGGCATAGCGACTAACACACGGCGTTCTCCATAGTGAAGGTAGGATGATTGTGAGGCATTTTGGGGCCGTTCCTACAGAAGTATCAGCAATGGTGGCTTTCCTCTCAGATTGACAACGATGCTGTCTGTGTCTGACAGAGCCAGTGGAAATGGAGGTCATATTTGAAAAGCAGCCACCATCCTTTCAAACTGCAGTTATTACCGTAATCTGACCTGCCAGGAATACAGTATATCTGCTCAATGTTAATGGGATATTATTATGCTATGTGATCTCTGCTTCCACAGGGTAGCCTGAGGGACCGAACAGACAGAACCATACAGTCTGTGCTGCAGTTCTGGTCTTAGTTCTGTTCCTCCCAAAAACATTATGTAGCTATGTAGTGAACAAGGTGGAACGGTTCTGACATATTCTAATACAGCTCAGAGACGGAATAGTTTGTAAAAGTATTTTTCAGAAAATGTGAACCTGCTGTGAACTTTAAAGCTTGATCCCAGCTTGTTTTAAAAAAATAAAATAAAAACACCATCTTCCTGAAAATATACTAACAGCAGGCTTGTAATCTCTCAGTCGGTGAGGAGCTCAACGGTTTTGCATAATATGAATCGATCCCAAGCCTTTAGTGCAGAAAGAAGGGAAGGAAAAGCTCGGATGGAAAAGCAAAGCAGAGAGGTCGTTAGACGACATGCTGCTCGGCCGTTGGCTGATGGATTTTCAATCGCTTATTAAAATGTTCTATCGCATTAGTAATGGAGAATGGTTTCCTCAAAACCCGGCCCCCCCCCCAAACTGAATCACCTCTGGGACTCTTTGGAACAGGCAGAACACAAATAGAAAATGTTCAAATGGAAACGGCGTTCTACTGTACTTGAACGTGTTCCGATTCTTTTTCTCCTACACCGGTGACAATGGTGCTCTGTGTTGACTTCCTGTTGCAGTCCAGTTATTTGACCACAGTCAAGGGTTATTAGACCCTTAGTGTTTTCAACTCATGGTGCTCTGAATCACATTTTTTCAGTGGTTGCGAACTTGACTGCTCCCTTGTATATGACCACCCCCTTCCATACACACACATGAGCACACGCACACACACACACACACACACACATTATGCTCAACCACACATCCAGGGGTTGCTATGTGGATTTAGTCTTTAATGAGGTTCTTTGCTGTTGCTGTTGTGGATACAGTGGGAGAACGGGGACAGTAACTGAGGGAGTGAGTGGGCCGTGGGCCGTGTGCGTGTGCGCGTGCGCGTGCGCGTGTGCGTGTGGGTCTGCAAACACGTGTATACGTGTGAGAGAACCAACATTTTGCATATTGACACTGCAGCAATGGCAGGATTGTTCACCAACAATTTCACCAAAACGGCTGATCCCTGTCTCAACTTCCTCACCTTAGATGTCCATTAGTGGTTGTACAGGGAAACACAGGCAGAAGCGCAGACTGTACAGGGAAACACAGACAGAAGCACAGACTGTACAGGGAAACACAGGCAGAAGCACAGACTGTACAGGGAAACACAGGCAGATGCACAGACTGTACAGGGAAACACAGGCAGAAGCACAGACTGTACAGGGAAACACAGGCAGAAGCACAGACTGTACAGGGAAACACAGGCAGATGCACAGACTGTACAGGGAAACACAGGCAGAAGCACAGACTGTACAGGGAAACACAGGCAGATGCACAGACTGTACAGGGAAACACAGGCAGATGCACAGACTGTACAGGGAAACACAGGCAGATGCACAGACTGTACAGGGAAACACAGGCAGATGCACAGACTACAGGGAAACACAGGCAGATGCACAGACTGTACAGGGAAACACAGGCAGATGCACAGACTGTACAGGGAAACACAGGCAGATGCACAGACTGTACAGGGAAACACAGGCAGAAGCACAGACTGTACAGGGAAACACAGGCAGATGCACAGACTGTACAGGGAAACACAGGCAGATGCACAGGCTGTACAGGGAAACACAGGCAGATGCACAGGCTGTACAGGGAAACACAGGCAGATGCACAGGCTGTACAGGGAAACACAGGCAGAAGCACAGACTGTACAGGGAAACACAGGCAGATGCACAGACTGTACAGGGAAACACAGGCAGATGCACAGACTGTACAGGGAAACACAGGCAGATGCACAGACTACAGGGAAACACAGGCAGATGCACAGACTGTACAGGGAAACACAGGCAGATGCACAGACTGTACAGGGAAACACAGGCAGAAGCACAGACTGTACAGGGAAACACAGGCAGATGCACAGACTGTACAGGGAAACACAGGCAGATGCACAGACTGTACAGGGAAACACAGGCAGATGCACAGGCTGTACAGGGAAACACAGGCAGATGCACAGGCTGTACAGGGAAACACAGGCAGAAGCACAGACTGTACAGGGAAACACCGCAG
Source organism: Ilyophis sp. 1 JC-2022 (assembly GCA_022702515.1). Lineage (NCBI taxonomy): Eukaryota > Metazoa > Chordata > Actinopteri > Anguilliformes > Synaphobranchidae > Ilyophis > Ilyophis sp. 1 JC-2022. Next base: position 24,572,114 of record CM040400.1, read on the forward strand.
GGCAAATGTAGGGCCATAATTGTACTGTGTAGAAGAGCAGTAATGGGCGGGTAATGTTATCAGTTGAAAGTCTACCGAAGCTGCTTTGAAAGACACTCGCTGTCCCCTTCCACTCATTTTATCAGCCCAGAGAAAGGCAGCCATTAAAATTCTCGTCCAATTATGGTTTATTTATAGAGAAAGGTTCAGCGAACAAAATGGCTCCTCTCTTTCTCTCCCTTTCTCTCTTTTCCCCAGTTCACCCTGTTTGTTTTTAAACAGTAATGAGATGTTTCTCAAAGACCTAACCAACATGCTCTGCTGCCTGCAGCAAGGGATTCCGTGACATTCAGAGTCTCAGAGAAGGATTTGACAGCAAAATGATGAGGGGTATCTAGTGAGTCAAATTACATTTTTATTGAAGAGGTGGGGTTTTGGGGGTCATGACCTCACCCAACTTGGCAGTGGCCACCCAGGGGACTGGCCATTTACCTGGGGGAGGAATAGGGGGTCGATGAAGCTCTGCTTTTACAGGAAAACAGTTGGGGGATGGGGCGGGGTCTGCATTTTCTTGTGTTACACAAGAGTTCCATTATCAGGAAACAAGCTCAGATTCTTTTTCATCTTCGTCGCCTTCATTGGACCAGTTTCGTACAGCTGCGCGGAGCAGTTCTGCGCCCTTCCTCCAGGAGGCGCTGACGTGGAGCGGTTTTCTGGGAGCAGGCAGACAGATGGAGCTGGCCTTTTCCACACAAAACGCACCACCTCGTGATGAAGATGAGGGGTAATTAATGAGCTGGCATTTTTATTTCTGGCTTTTTAACAGGTTTTTCAGCCGGCTGCCATATTCCAGCTCGTCCCCGCAGCTAGATGAGCCGAGTCAGTGTGGTTGGAGGAGATAATAGCGTGCCATTACTAAGCACCTCGTCTGAAGGTTCATAAAAACAGTGCCGAGCCTTCTTTGTCCTTAATTACCCCTTGTCACCCTGCAGACAGCGGCAGTTGGCTCCCTCTCCTTGTGCTCTCCGGAGGATAGGGGAACAGCGCATCTTCGCTACGTGTACTTTATCTCGGAGAGGGGGGCCAGGGCCGCTCCCCTGGAACGTTGCTCCAAAAATCTCAGCGGCCCCCGCGCCATGATGTCACAGAGGTCTTTAGAAGTCTTTAATGAAGTGCCGCGCGGTATGAGATTGTGTATGTTGGCACACCGGGTCCGCTCAGAGGAAAAGGGCTTGACTGGCACGGCACCCACTTACCTCGCTACTGTGGCGGGACAGCACCGTGCAGAGCTTTTATGAGGGGTAGGTCCGTACACAGTAGCTACATAACTCTTTCGCCCCTCATGGGAAAGATTATGTAAAACAAACTCAACCATGTAAGGTATTGTTGCCAATTAAATTAATTTGACAGCTATTCTCACTGATACCGATGTCTCCTATGAAATATTTTATTTGTTCAGCTAGCTAGCTAGTAGATAAGACACCTAAATGAAAATGATAATTCAAATTGCATGTAGTGCTCTCCTTATTTTAGCTCATAGTGTTGTACTTCCTAGTTCCTATCAATGTACGGACCTACCCCTCTGTAATGTAATCTAGCTAGCTAGCTACATGCAATCTGATAGGAGTTTTGTGCAATGACTGTTTAAAAAATTTCCCATCGCAAGATTAGTGTGGGGTTAACTTTACAACCTAAATAAACTCAAAACTCGGTTGTTTTAATTTAGCATTAATCCACTTCTTAAAGATAATGTACAATTTTGGCCACTGGTTCTAAAATTGGCGCTGATGAGCCGAACACACACACCGCCGTGTTAGGTAACACCGAAGAAGAAGAAGTTTGGCTTGCGAATCACAAGTTAAGCGAGCGTGAATTGACACGGTGAAAAACAGCGGAATATTTGTCTCAAAATTCTGTCCGTAAATCCAAGCAGATCAAGCGTGTCCTTCGATCGGCAAATGTAGATTCGCCAGTTCGCAAGCCAAGCTTTTGATTTGTACATGTGAACATTGGAAACATATCTGTAAATGTTATTTGCATTTGTGAATATAATTTTTGCAAAATCTACCTCCATACAGTAATGTCTTAAACATTGAAAAGGCAAAATTTGTCAAAACAATATTTATTGTGAATGATGTAATGCACTGTACCATAACATTTGTAGTTAATTAAAAATGCTTACTGATGCTAACTGTACCGTAGCTAGTTATCGAGTAAGGTCATTTCACAGAGGTGATTCTATTGTTTTTCCTGTAAAGCCAAAGGTATTCTGACGCCATAACGTCATCAAGTGCGTTGCAAAATTGAAGCGTACTTGCGCTTTTGCATACTATGAAGTATGTTCTAGCTAGTATACTTGGAAGAATGTACTATCTAGTATGCAGAAGGCAAGTATGCATAATGGAACACAGACAGTGAGTGCGAGAGAGGGAGGGAGAGCTAGAGGAAAGAGCATTTGTAGCAAAGCAGTCTGGAATGTGTGTGTGTGTGTGTGTGTGCATGTGCCTGTGCCTTAATGAGTCACTAATAAGCAGGCCTGTTGGTACATTAAAGGTGCAGACTTCTGAGGGCACACAGGGGGAGAGAGGGGCCTCTATCAAACACTGGCTAGTGCAGATGGCCCCTCCAACCAATCAGTGGTGGGGAGTGGGGGCGGGTGGCATGTACGGTAGGCGAAGACCAGGCTTTCATAGAGTAAGCAACAGTGGGACATGACTGAGTGATGTGTGTGCGTGTGTGTGTTTTTGTGTGTGTGTGCTTGTGTATGAGAGAGAGGGGGAGAGGGAGAGAGCATAAGAGCATAATTATGTCTGCATAACCATAATAAGCTGTTTTCTGGTAATGAGTTTGGGGAGCGAGGTAGACCCTAAATAACATTCTCTTGTCAGAACACACTCCTTTCCCCCCCAGCGACAGGAGTGTAAAATTTGGGCCTGTTTTTGTTCTGCCCATGTCTTGTGGCTCTTGCTCTGGTGGTTGCATGGTATTAAATTGCTTCCCTTTTAGAACAATGATCTGTCTGAACAAAGAAAGGCTCTCCTCTTGCGTAATGGCAATTCCGGAGCACGGCAGGCACAGATAACAGCACAGTTAACAGCATTCATAAGACGCAGTCACAGCAGTAACAGAGCACAGTCATGAGTACAGTCAGCACAGGGCACAATAGTCATGAGCGCAGTAATTGCAGGGCGCAGTAATCTCAGAGGACGGTCATCACATCGGTCAGGGATCTGCAAGGTTGTCGGTCACCAAACCCAGTTCTTTTGATTCAGTATAAAAAGCAGCAATGGTGGACTGGAGGAAAGAGCAGCCCAGTTCTCATGTCATTAGCGTAGCAACCATAGACTGTAAAAATACGGAAAAAGTGACTGTGATGTCACCCATCGGCTTTCAATGGGTTTGTGAAAAGCGCTTTGAACTGGTGGAAATGCTGCCAAGATGTACAGAAATTGGCGCCAGAGACTGCAGTGTAGGGAGCAGGGAGACCCTTATATGGTCATTAAGTCCTGGCCGGATCCGGTTCATCCACTAAGCGCATTAGATAGTAGTAATGCGCTGTGACTAGGAAGTACCGCAAACTGTCACGGTTTGGTCCAAAAAATGTTAAAACGGCATACAAATGACACAATAACTTAAAGCCCCAGGGAACAAAGCCTAAAATCGTTCAAATGTACGTATGGTATCAAACTTGAGTGTGTTATTAAGCATCCACCAAAGTTTGAATGAAAAAAAAAATATATAAATATGATGAAACACACTCAAAAACAGCTAAATTAGCTGATCAGACCTGTATTAGGATGGTCGGGGCGTGGTCGTAATATTCTAATACGCATGCTGGATTGACATTTCTCTGTCCAAGAAGACACTCGGTATCACACATAACATAAAATACAAAATATCACAAGAGGGGAGAATCGGGGTTGTACAATATGTACGAACCTACCAACGCTGAATTTGAGAGTGAAGAAATTCCACAACCTGATAACCCGCGTTCTCTAGCTTCACAGGTGGTGACGGAATGGTGGGGCTCAAGATACTAAGTTTCCATGTAATAATAAACCACACTTCTTAACTTTGTTATAACATTTGCTTCTTCCAATAAACGATAAAGACGTGGGGTATTGCTGCTAGTTAGCTAGCTAGTTAATATCGGTAGCTTGAATGTTGAATGCCACAGCATTGTTTGGTTGGTTACCCTGGCAACTAAAGCTCCGCTTCAGTTCTGTGTTAAAAAAATCTACTGCGCTGTACCCAGCACCAGCGAGCGCAGTGATGAGAAGGCAAATGTGTCATTATTAGTTCACGTTAGTACTACACACCCAACGTTAGCCAAGATACGCATAACGTTACTGACATCCACAGGGCTAGCTAACACACTGGCCTTGTTCGAAATAATAAGGCATTAATGCGAGAATGCATTCGTTTTGACAAATTCTGGTGGGAGGGACAAGCGACTCAGCCTTGTGATTGGTTTGGGATTATTCCCACTCAATGTACCGCCCAACTTCAATCCAAAAACGAGGGTAAAAGTATCCAATATCTCTGGAACTCAGAAAGTAATTATTTCAAATATAAGTATATGCATATTGTATGTCCACAAGACCCAAATTAACCTAAATAGAAGGCAATCCTGAAAATGTGTTCCCTGGGACTTTAACAAATCAGCACATGGGAAGACATTAGACAAAGGAAAAGCATCTGTTGTGACTAATTGTTCTTGTGGGAAAAATGTATTTTGACCGCATTTGGGTACCATTGATTTACCATTGAAAAACAAAAGATCTATACTGGAGCCAACTGCGCTGGCGCCAGAGAGCAACGCTCTCAACAAGACCAGGAAGTGAGCTTCAACAGCAAAGCCTGGTTTTGGCCTCTTGGTAGCAACTCGCTAAGCAACCTGCATTTGGAGGGCAGCCGCTCCCGGTCAGAGCACACTGGATGCCCCAGAGCCTGTGTCTCAGAGGCGACCCGGGGCCCGGTCAGCCAGCACCACAGTAGTACCAACATTACTGGTTGCTCCCTCTCACAGGAGGTATGGTATAATGTCACGGCAGGCAACATGCCCCCCCTTTGCCCACATTTTCTTTGGTGTTATGAAATCTCAGTTTGCCCCAGTCACTTAGCTTTGGGTGCTCAGCCGGTAGTGGGGCGGGGCTCAGGCGGTAGTGGGGCGGGGCTCAGGCGGTAGTGGGGCGGGGCTCAGGCGGTAGTGGTGCGGGGCTCAGGCGGTAGGGGTGCGGGGCTCAGGCGGTAGTGGGGCGGGGCTCATGCAGTGGTGGGGGGGGGCGGGGCTCAGGCAGTAGTGGTGCGGGGCTCAGGCGGTAGGGGTGCGGGGCTCAGGCGGTAGTGGTGCGGGGCTCAGGCGGTAGTGGTGCGGGGCTCAGGCGGTAGTGGGGCGGGGCTCATGCAGTGGTGGGGCGGGGCTCAGGCGGTAGTGGTGCGGGGCTCAGGCGGTAGTGGTGCGGGGCTCAGGCGGTAGTGGTGCGGGGCTCAGGCAGTAGTGGGGCGGGGCTCAGGCGGTAGTGGGGCGGGGCTCAGGCGGTAGTGGGGCGGGGCTCATGCAGTGGTGGGGCGGGGCTCAGGCGGTAGTGGTGCGGGGCTCAGGCGGTAGTGGGGCGGGGCTCAGGCGGTAGTGGTGCGGGGCTCAGGCGGTAGTGGGGCGGGGCTCAGGCGGTAGTGGGGCGGGGCTCATGCAGTGGTGGGGCGGGGCGGGGCTCAGGCAGTAGTGGTGCGGGGCTCAGGCGGTAGGGGTGCGGGGCTCAGGCGGTAGTGGGGCGGGGCTCATGCAGTGGTGGGGCGGGGCGGGGCTCAGGCAGTAGTGGTGCGGGGCTCAGGCGGTAGTGGGGCGGGGCTCAGGCGGTAGTGGTGCGGGGCTCAGGCGGTAGTGGGGCGGGGCTCAGGCAGTGGTGGGGTGGGGCTCAGGGATGTTTAAATCGCTGTGCGGACCTGAGAATATTCTTCATGTTAAAATTAGCACTGACAAGCTGTTGTGGGGGGGAGGTGGCAATGGTAGCACAGCTCCATCTCCTAATTTTGGCTTTGCCTTTCCCTTTCTCTTATCCTCTGCGCTCTCCTCTATTCTCTTTCCATCTGTTCTCTTGCTCCTCCCTCTGTTTTCTCTATCTCTGAAGTGCAATTCAATTAAAGCATTTTTGGCATAGCAAAAAAGAACAACAGAGGGAGAAACAATAAAACACCATACACTTCATCCTCTCATTCTTTTGATCACTTTCTCCCATTCCTCTCGGTCCCCCATACCTCTTTCTCTCTCTCTTTCTCTCTCGTTTTCTGTCTCCACCTTCTCCTCTCCCCTTCCTGGTCTATCTGTCCCCCATTTGATATACCCAAGACAGAACATATAGAATATGTGATGGATACTGCGGAGGCTGTAGGTTTGTAGTATTCTCATGGTGCATGTATCTAAAGGTATCAGTAACTACTTTCAAGAAAAATCCACGCTCAACCGGTGTAATTATGAGGCAAAATACAAATGACATTTTGGTGTGTTGCCGATGGTGAAGTATGCTGATGGCAGTCTTGTATCCTAACTCATGACCACAGGTGAACCTCATCTTAGCTAAAAACATTGGGTGTGAATCTTTCCTGAATGTAGTTATTGAATTCTTTAGCTCTATTTTTTTTTTTCACAAAGAGCTCAAATCTTTTATTTCATTATTTCAAATGTCTAGTGATTTTTTTCTGGCTTGAGTTAAGTACTCATTAATATCTTGCCTGTAAATCGAGCGTCTGATATTTTTCCTCTCAAATTTGTTTGTCCACCCGTGGTGACGCCATATAGTTAGGGATATAAGGCTGCCTTCAGCATACACCATCAGTTCACTGATGACGGTGATACACCGAAACGTTAATCGTACGTATCGAACGTAATCATTTAGCCTCATTTTAAAAACGTTGGGCAAGGATCTTTCCTGAAAGTCATTACCTACAGCAAGCAAACCGAGGTCAGGGGATCACACTCAAGTGAAACCCGTCGCCACTGACTCCACTCAGCCGACATCACATCGCTGTCATATCCTTTAAAAGAACGTTGTTTCTGCGGCCCTTGGCTTGTCCACTTCAGCAGGACTGCAGCACTGGTATGACTATGAGAACGTTCTGGAATGGTTTTTTCCCTCTTCAAAGGGGGCAGACAGTTTGAATGGCGAAATCATGTGGAATAATAACGCAGACTGTGGTTTTGAGGCTCACGGTGCCCGCTGATTTTCAGTGTGTCTCGGCACTTAAGTGCTTCATTTAAATAATTAATTGGCTAAAGTTAAATTTGCTGCTGATCGAAAGGAAACTGCAAATAGCAGTGCTCTGTCCTTCCCAGATTAGTGTTATCTACTGTATGTCGATGTGAATGTCACCATTTGGCCCAAGTGTGCAGGGCTCAACTTGCCTGGAGACAGGGTCCCATATGTTGTGGGGAGACAGAGGGTTTGGGAGGCAAGGGGAGGGGTTTGCAGGCTCTTATGTGGAGTCTTGTGGTTGTGCCGTTAAATTGTCTCACTGAGAACGCTGCTGTTTACCCACATGGGCATCATGGGAAATCACCTTGAACTGGATAAATAAATAGCGTTGTTTATTTTGTGGCACCGTCTCTCTTCTGCTCAATAGCTCCCCTTGCTGGATGCGTTTCTCCCTCACTTGCTCTGTGGCCCCCCCACCTGGTCATATTCCTGTGTCATTTGCTGCGCAATGCTCGTATCCCATAGTGATGTCTCTGCAGTGCTCTGTGGCGCCCCCTCATGGTGACGTTCTTCCATCACTTGCTCTGTAGTGTCCCTGTTCTGATGGTGTGTTCCCCTCTCCTCCCCCCTACAGCAATACTTCACCCTGCTGATCATCACAGACGGCGTGATCAGCGACATGGACGAGACGCGCCACGCTGTTGTGCAGGCCGCCAAGCTGCCCATGTCCATCATCATCATCGGCGTGGGCAACGCCGACTTCGCTGCCATGGAGTTCCTGGATGGGGACAACCACGTGCTGCGGTCCTACATGGGCGAGGAGGCCATCAGAGACATTGTGCAGTTTGTCCCCTTCCGGGACTTCCGCAACGTGAGTCCGCCTCCCTACACTTTCTCTCCTGCAGTCTCAGTAATAATAATAATTATACAAACCCCAATTTCAAAAAAGCTTGGACAGTATGTAAAATGCACATAAAAGCAGAAAGAAGTTATTTGTAAATTATCTTTTACATATATTTTATTTTAAACCGTAAAAGATATGTAATGTTTTACCTTTTTGTAAATATACGCCAATTACGAATTTGATGCCTGCAACACGTTCCAAACAATTTGCAGAAAAAAACTGGGAAGTTCAAAAAACACCTGTTTGGAACATTCCACAGGTAAATAGGTGATGCTATCATGACTGTGTATAAAAGGATATCAAAAGACTTCATCTTATTTTCAGGTACTCTTACAAGCAATACTATAACCTTGCTGCATTTGAATGTATCTCTATGGGAATTGGGGGGTGGGACTAGATTAAGCTGTAAATTACACGGGAATAGTATGGAACCCATGGTTGGCTAAATGGCTGTAAGTCATCAATGGTCTGAGGTTTCAAATGAGCCTCAAACCATCACTCTGCTGCCAGATATGCAGCAAATATGCTGTAGATATGCAGTAAATATTGATGGATCATTTTAAAGAGTAAGTACAGCCACTGTCTCAGCCTGTCTCCGCCTACAACACAATTTTGAAAAATACTTTGTTGGGTGAGCGAGAGAGAGCGGTGGGGGCGGAGGAGCTTTGTCCATCGTCATTTGCATAAATGAATGTACATTGTACAAATGATTTCGTATAGCTCGGATAAAACTGTCAAACTAGACATTGCACATCAAATATGAATCAAGATTCAGCAACTGCATGGCCTATTTCTCACCTCAAATATTTTCAGAAACATATTTCAGTGGACTATTTAGGTGGAATAAGAGAGTTTATGAACAGGACGCCACGTTGTTCCGGTCTAAAAACATGGAGCCGAAACTAAAGTAATGTAGTGTGTCTAACCAATCAGGTGCCGGCTGTTTCCGTTGTGGGCGACAACAATTATCCATATGACGTAGAGGTACCTCAAAAGCGGTACTCTGACATCACGATTGGGGCGGGGGCAGTGTGGGGAGCAGAAAGGAAATTTCAACCGTTAGGGGCAGCACAAAGACGCTTTTCTACCATTTTTTTATGATACACAATATTATTTCAGAATTGTTGAAATAATGGAATGCATGGATAAGTTTCATTATAAGGTAGGCATACAAACACAAGTGATCTAGAATGTACTTACACTTTGCAGGTTGTTTCTCCTGACTTGTTTTTTTATTGGACTCTATGGAAAAATAAGTCAGGAGAAACAACCCTTCAAGTGATCCATCCAAATCGTACTGCATATCTGGCAGCAGAGTGATGGTTTGAGGCTTTTTTCCCTGTCCCAAATTTTTTGGAATGTGTTGCCGGCATCAAATTTGCTTTGTACTGTTTTCAATTAAATATGTGTAAAATCCTTTACAAATCACTGCTTTCTGCTTTGTATGTGCATTTTACATACTGTCCCAACTCTTTTGGAATTGGTGTTTGTAATAATAATAATGATGATCATAATAATAATAATAATCTTTATTTGTATGGTAATTTATTATACAAAAAGCATCGCAAACTGCTTCACGTAAACATAGAAAATAGAATAGCCAATTACGCACCGCCCTATTGAGCTACCGGCCACAGTCGGCACTGGCACGGTCTAGATTTGAACCGAGACTGTGGGGCTTATCCTTGCACCACAGTGTGGTGTCTTAACCAAATGGGCCACCCAGCAGCCCATGAGCATATATTTAAGAGAGATAATTTAGTGATAATATAATCTAAGTATAAGGAAATAGATAGCACAGAGGTGTTAACCATACCAAAATAAAAACCGGCAAACAACCTGTATTACACACATTATGAAAGACGGATTCAAATACATATTTTAATTAAAATACCGCAACGGCATTCCTGTTCCAAATTTTACGCCACTAAGGTGTCGTGTAGAACTGGTCTAAACGTGCATATCAAGGCATGGAGGGGCATTTGTAATTCACACAAAACTTCACCCCCCTCAACCTTAGCCACGTTCGAGAATGAAGCTTTCTCACCTGCAAATGATGAATTTCAGTATGCAGCGAGTGAGGCTGAGATCACGATACAATCTTTTTGTGACAACGGGGTGTTCTGCCACGAGTGAAAACGATTGTCTGTTGCACTCCAAGGTTAGTTCACCCTAACATTCTACTGGAAACATGGCTACCCATCCACGTCCATCCACTCCTCTGATGTTCCTCATCATTGAAAATGTCCTTCGGCAAAGGCCAACGTTCAGTAGGAATGTGTCCGGTTTATATAAAGTCCAGTGGGGAATCAGTCTGTCCCAAGGCACATTTTTAATGGTCTTTATCTTTAGTGCTATGTGGCAAATTGTGGCCGGGGATCAAAGCTGGCCATAGCAAGCGCTGAAAGTGCCTGGGCTAGAGGTGTGACTTCAAACCGTTTAGACGTTAAATGTTAACAAAAATGCAAAACGTTTAGGAAAATCTCTCTAGACGTTTAATCGCAATTTAAAAAATAAATTGATAACATAAAAAAATTATTTCTAACCATTTCTTTTTAAGGTTTTAAAAAAAAATAAAAAAATTTACTCTGATTGTCGTAGGCTCATGTTTAAAAGTAGACTATTAATGCGTATCTGGCATTGGTGAGGTAACGTTAGACTAACAGGGGAAATGCCTATGTTCCATGATCAGCTCTCGGGCAGTAACGTAAGCCAGCATGGCGTAACTCAAACTGACGTTCCTCCAAATGCTTCGAAAAAAGCCATATTTGGTCTCACTTTGAGCAGATTACAGAAAATAAAGTTAAATGTAAACTTCAACACCGAGGTAACATGCTCCAACAGCACTGGAACGATGAAAATCATGTGAGACTTAAACACCCGACAGTGACTGTGAGTGACGACAGCAGCCAAGTCAGCTCAAGCCCGACCGCTTCTCAGCAAACATCAACGAGGGCTTTCGCTTTGAAAATGTGCGACAATAAGACAAGAACGTGTGACCAGGTTGATCGGATGTACAGCCAATATCTCTTGTGTAAGATGAGGGGTTCACCAACCTATGTCGAGCCGGGGTATGCGATGCCGAGATTAAAAGCCTAAACGCAAGAATTGACCAGACCTATCATGGGTAAATTAATAGGCTAGTATTTTGTCTAAACTTGAATGGCAGTAGCCTATCAATAACATAATGTTAGTCCACTCTGTAGCAGTTTTATGTTTTACGCAGTTGGACGTTTAAACACATTAAACACATATTGAGTTTTGCCCATCCCTAGTCTGGGCCTATCGGTTTGTTGATAGCAGACGGGTTTGGACCAATCACTGTACTTTCTTCATCCGGTTACCCCAGTGTTTCTGTTTCTGTCACCCCCTTCATTATTTCCTTCGATTTATTGTTGAAAACTACGTGACATACGAGTGCTTCAGTTAGTAGTTGAAAACAATGTGAGATATGATTCAAATCTTCAATTTTTCAATGTTATCAATATGCTTTATTTAAGGGTCATTCACCTGCCTTGGGTCTTTCCATGGACCTGAGGTTGGCCAATTTCTAGGCTTGCTTTTAAAAAAGTGAAACCAACCAGCCATAAAGCTAAGCATTCAATTTAATTAACATTCGCATTTTAAGGGAACATAGGTACATAGTGTGAAGTTCAACAGGGAACAAACTCAGTTTTAAGAACAGTTCAAACCATAGACGTTCAAACCCAGGAACAGCATGAAGACTCACTAAAGATTTCATAACACCGAAATTGCCACTGACATATTCACGTTCAAAGAGAACATCAGTAATAAGTACTGGTGATACTACATAGTACATATAAAAAACTGACTGTGAATCAACTTTTGGCCACGTATATTTTTTTACATAGTATTGAGATATAGGAATTATTGAAATATACACATATGACTGCATTAGGTGTTGAAAATGTTGGGGAACGGAACGGTCATGCTTAGTTGGTAGCAATCATGGAAAGAGTGCCAGTAGCTACCAAGTTCACCAGCTAGGCATTTCACATCAACCTGTTACACCGGCGCTATTTCACGGAAAATAAAAATAAAAGGGAATTTAAAGCTCGCTCAAAAACTGGAGTAAACATACGTGCTAATTTCAGAAGGTGGTGAGATTTTCGGGAACAAATTGGTTTAAAGACAGGCTGGTTTCAACATGAATGGACTTTCTGCTTGCCAGACAACTGTAATTACCTATGAATAGTAGCTAGGTTGGTCATTGGTATTATTGATGAAGTTACTTTATTCGGCGGCTAGTTCTTGGAAGGAGGACATGCTTGCTAACGTTATATGTCGTATAGATCGCGTTAGCTCGAACTGGCTAGGTGGCTAAGTTACCAAAGCGTAGCTACCAGCTGTAGCCAGATAATGCCTGATTCAGACCAACATTATACAAACTCAGCGTTATGCAACAACAGAAAATATTTTGTTGTTTTACCCTGGAATTTTAGACATTTTTACTGTAAAATACAAATCTGTAATCCTGAAATTGTATCTAGCAGACTTTCACGTGCACAAGGAGGTCTGTGGGGTGGGGGTGTGTCTCTTTCTCTGTGGGCAGGGCCAAGGAAATTTGGGGAAAAACTGCATACTCTAGCTTTAAGTATGCATATTAACATGTAGTTACATAGTACTTACATATGTATTGTTGCACAGGTTCATGGCCACTTTAATGTAAATTGCAACAAAATATGTAATAGAAATGACAGGCAGGTCGTCAGAAAACAGAAGGCATGATTATCACACGTAATCTGGACTGTGAGGATGGATTTTGAGCAATATTAAAGATTACTGTTCTGGAATCAACGTTGTGGTGTCAGAGGGCATTTCTCAGATTAGTGCTGAGGCAAGAGTGCAGGTTTGAGATCAGCTCAGCGGCACTGTTAGTCACAGACTCCAGCTCTGTGATGATCACATGATCAGAGCTTCTTTAGTGCTTGGAGATGAGGCTGCTCGTGGCTGCTCTAGACTCACACCAGTTCTGCTGTGCTTGTGTGAACAGGAGTGGGAGTGGGAGTGGGGGTGGGTGTTCTGGGCGCCATGTGACTTCCTCAACAGGAGGGGAGAGCAGACACTAAAGCCTGGCTTCAGCCCATCCACAGGAAATGAGAAATTAATTTCATACAGGAAGTGTGGGGTGGCAGAAAACATGCTTTCCCCTGCCAGGTTTCCCTTCAACACAACTAATGAGGGAATCTGCCATGATGCATTTTGATCTCCAGTTAACAATCGAAGGAGTTCTGGGAATGAAGACAAGCAGTGCTCATACCTGGCAGCATTCAAATACTTTATTAATTTTCCTTGTTTCCTTACCTCGGATGCTTCCGAACATGTCACAAGAAAACGAGGGAGTGAAGGTGACCAGTTTGAGGCGACATCTTTCTTAAGTGGCGTTTGAAACCCTTAACTGTTTTGTTTTGGTCTGAATTTCATTATAAATATTGCTTTGTGACAATTGCATTATGTAAATAAAATAGAATTTAATTGAATGGCTCATTGAACTAATATCTTTAAGCTCCATTTTACTTATCATCTTTCCGTTTCCACACTGGCATTTAGAAAATGCATCCTTCATTCCTTTCCTACTCTTATGTAGTGATATTTCAGTTGCGTGTTAAACCCAAAGTGTTTTGAGACTTGCAGTTAAGTATAGCCCAGTTTGCTTTTGTAAAAGAGGCGTCATTGTATATCCTTCACCGAAGGAGGTGGCCAATGACTGATTCGGTTTCCTGCCTTCGTTTATTACAAGTTGAATGTTCTGTGAAGGCAGCCGGTTAGCCCCATCACAGGAAGGCGATGGGAGAGGGAAAGAAGGGCTGCATTTTTATAGTGTTCGAACGTAGCCCCTGGCTGAGTTTATATGACTCAGCTTAAAGGAAGATGGTCCAGTAGAAAAGGCTATAAAAAAAAAAAAGCTCATTTTGATGTAGATTTTTTTTGTGGGTTTTGCTGTCTTTCAGGCACCGAAGGAAACGTTAGCCAAATCCGTGCTTGCAGAGTTGCCCCAGCAGGTCACACAGTATTTCAAGCAGAGGAACCTGTCGCCTAGCAACAAAGCACCAGAGTAAAGGATTGAGGCCTGGGACTGATTTGCATGTTGCCAAAATCTCCTCGCTGTTTACAAAAAAAAATAAAAAATGACACTCGAACAAACAAAACAAATTGCATGAAAAATTTCAATACGTTTTTAATACCTTGTCTGATTTTTAAAACATACCCCTCTACCCCTTCTGCCCCCCCCCCCCCCCCCCACACACACACCCTGGCCCTATCCAGATGCAAAACTTTTTAGAAGAAAATCAATGAAAAATCAGATGAAAACATGGAACACTACTCAAGCTCCAGGGCTTAAATAGAGAGAAATGAGAAAAAAAAAGTATTGAATGTACCTTTGTACTAATGTAACTATCTGTTTTATTACCGTTGTTGTTTTTATTTTATAAGAAAATAATGTTAATAATGTTTTATGTATCTCTTATGTAGTGCATTGTAAAATCTGTGATAAAAAATGAGTACCCTTGTCAAGGTGTGACGTTGGTGATTTTCTACAGTTTACCGGTTATATTCTGCTAACACTCAGGTCAATAAACTCATCAATTACAGAGAAATGTTAGGATCTGTGTGGCTGTGTGAATACAGACTGTGTGTGTGTGTGTGCGTGATATAATTTTTTCAAATATATGTCTATTTATATGTATTTGCCACATGGTATGTGTGTGTTACTGGAATCATTATATTTGAGTTGGTATGAAAAAGTTACGCCGGATTCATCAAACCGTGTCGGAAAGGCAGATTTGTTCGTATTCCCTGCGCATGTTCATACATTCCGATTCATCGCAAATTGTTTGTATAAATCCACGGCCATGAATTGCCTTATATGGAAGTTGCGAATTTAATTTGAGGGTGCATACGAAGTCCAAAGTGGCCCAGAAAAAGCACTGAAGAAAGACACTGAAATCAAACTTTTATTAGCAGATGTTCAGTCAAGGAAGAAAATGTTTAGTATTGTCCATTCTGGTGTCATGGGAACTGGTAAAGTAAAAAAGGCCTGGCTGGAGATAACGTGCTATCAATGCGGGATCTCCCGTCACACAAACTGTTCAAGCCTTTCTACATCAGACGAGCACATTGCTTCCATCTATCAAGCACTACAGTCTTTCTCACAGCCTGGAAATAAATAAAATGTTATAAATTTTGTTGGTGTTCTGTGCGTGTGAGAGGTAAAATCCCCTAACCCCTAGTGATGGAAAGAGGTAGTTGTAAATCTATAAACTCTGACACAGTAAACAGCAGTTTGACTAATAAATTCTTACCAATAAGCCAGCCATCTCTCTCATCAGCGTTCTCCAAGCAAGTGCCAACTAAAGTTCCCCCAGAATCACATGTGAGCTGCATTGATGTGATAACAGCCCTTTCTATTCATAGACGCAGACATATCTTCCGATGGACACGAGGCTACGTGTGCAGTACAGTCTATGGCATCGATAGCATTGGGCAGGTTGTCAAATTCATGAGTATCCGAAAACGACTAACCAGCCATTCATCACTCTGAACCACAAATATGCAGGATCCTAAAGATGCGTTCAAATATGCAGGATCCTAAAGATGCGTTCAAATATGCAGGATCCTAAAGATGCGTTCAAATATGCAGGATCCTAAAGATGCGTTCAAATATGCAGGATCCTAAAGATGCGTTCAAATATGCAGGATCCTAAAGATGCGTTCAAATATGCAGGATCCTAAAGATGCGTTCAAATATGCAGGATCCTAAAGATGCGTTCAAATATGCAGGATCCTAAAGATGCGTTCAAATATGCAGGATCCTAAAGATGCGTTCAAATATGCAGGATCCTAAAGATGCGTTCAAATATGCAGGATCCTAAAGATGCAGACCTGTAAGCTATTTTATACAGACCTGTAAGCTATTTTATACAGACCTGTAAGCTATTTTATACAGACCTGTAAGCTATTTTATAGAACATTTTGTTAGTTGGTTAAATGTTTAATTAGCATAATTATCGTTATATATCATTTTAATTAAATTAATTCAGAAAAATAGTAGCCTTTCTGGGAGCATTAAGTTAGGGGTGTAATTAAATAGGTTCATAGCTTACAATTGATTAATAGGCATAGTCTAAAGTGCTTGCTTATAATTATTACGTTTGCATTGTGCACTTCAAAGGCTAGATTTAGTCTTGTGAATTTAACAGAAAATAAAAATAAATTTGACATTCAGAAGATACATTCGTTCTGCTCTTTATGACTGAGGCCCAGTGTTTGTGTATATAGGGGCCATTATGTGTGCATACAAGTTGGTGTGTGTACAGAGGTCATTATGCTTTAGAGTGTGAGTGTCCATACAAGTGTTGTTATGCTTTCACGTGTGTGTATAATACAGGGGTTGTTATATTGCAACAGTGGTGCATGTATTTCTGAAAAGATGTTTTTGTGTGAGAGAGCAGTGGGGGAGAGAGGGTAAGCAAACGTTTGTATAAAGAAAGCAGTCTGTGTGAGTTTGTGTGAGTGTACAGGGATCACTGTGTTTGAAAAGTGTATACACCGTGGATCTGGATTGAGAGCATGCCTAGTGTGTGTCCATTTGGTGATGACATGTTGGTATTCAGGAAAGAGACCATTCCAGGTCTGATCGGGAATTTCAACAGTGGAATCATTCAGATGGAGCAGGTAGACCTTTTATGATGACACTGGTAGGTAGATTGGAAAGATAAATCCACTGGTTATTTATTTTGTTTCTTTGTACCTTTTTCCCCCTTTTAGAATCACCATTTGTAGTGAAGCACACACACTTCTGATGAACTCACCACCACCCTAAACTAGAAGAGAGCTAGCTTTGTGTGCCAGGCTTATATCTCTGTTATAAGCCTGGTGAAAACAGATCCATAACCCCCAACCCCCACCCTCAATTTTTGGGATGCAACTAATATTTTTAAACCAATTGCATCAACTCAGTGAAGGTGGATCGAAGGTGAAGGTAAATCAGACGTAAAATGTGAGACAAAGGGAAGCGGTTTGTAAAATTTCACACTTCTACAAACTGCTCACAGAGAATCTGACCAATGGATAAGCTGGCACGTTCTTGGCATGCCTATTTCTGCTAGAGCAATTACTGTTCTTTGACAGTAAGGCGAGTGTCTTGAGATCTCTTCTAGAGCTAGTGCTGATTGGAGGAGAGGCATAACCTGTTATCACCTGGTTTATAGCTAGGGGGCTAACCCATTCACCCTTAAGAAACTGAACCCACATCACCCCAGCAGGAAGAAGCCATGTGAGTCCCATTCAGTCAGCGAATGAACCAGGGCGCTGTTTCCCCAAAAGCATCTTAGTGTTAAGATCATCTTAGAGTGTTTTGTGTTCACACTTTATTAACGTTATGATTGAAATGACAAAAATTTACTGACTTTACATAAAACGGATAATAAAAATAGAGGGAGAAAGACGAAAAACAAATGACAAAAAACAATGAAAATAATATAAAAACAAAATGGCGTAAGATAATTTTTATCGAAGATCCTTTTGAGAAATGGGGCCCAGGAAAGATGTCGACTTTAACCTTCCTTATGTTGACATTTTATGACACCTTTTTATGTTTGGGTTTTTTTTTTAAATGTTAAATTGAGGGTCAAGTTTTTTTCAAACAGTTGAAACCGACAAAAAATTATTGTACTAGAAAATGTTTTTAAACTTTGTGTGTTGCCTTCTTAATGTCTCCCAAATTACTAGTTAAAGATCTGTGATAAACTTCCCATTTTAGAGCCATCTGTGATTGGCCAGAAATTTAATACAACTGGTATTCCTCCCGGTGACAAAATATAAACATGTACAGCTAGAGCTCCGTAGTCCCGCCCACTTTGGTGACAAATGTCTGGTGCCACTTTTTGGAAAAAATACAATGGGAGTCAATGGACTGTTAATGTTATTTTTTATATATTCAGGCAGCTACACATTCAAAACACCCAAGAGAGGTGTTGTCACATTTTAAAATAATTAATAAAATTGGTCATTTGAAATTATGCTGAACACCACCACTGCTGAAGTGAAAGCCATAAAGCTGACACTTTTGACATGGCCAGACTGAAAGTGATTCTCGCCCTTGGCGATGCTCTTAGTTTCACTTCCATTATAAGACAACGTGATACAATTTTTGCTAGCAGAGTAGCCGGTATCTACTTCCATAATAAGTTACAAGAGCAGACAGAGTGATAGCCATTTTCGCTAGCAGAGTGGCCGGTAGCTAGTGCGTTAACTAGCAAAAGCGAGAGCCAGTGATGTACGACCGGGGATTCTGGGTAGTGTAGTTATGTTTTCTCAAACTCCGTTATTTATACGATTCAAATTTGATTTAAACACGGTGCTGAGTATATAATAGACTTTGTATCACATATATGTCAAAGTTTGGTCCATACAATGCCATAACATCATCATAAGGGTGACTGAGAGATCCCAAAGTGGGGCAGGTAATGGCTTCCAGGAACAGCCAGGGATAAGAGGGGGCGGGACTACAGAGCTCAATGCCCACCGATAGTTCGGTGGCTACGCCCTGAAGTTTTGGAGCAAGGGCAGGCTATGCCCCAGCTATCTCAGCGCAGCAGTTGATCTGCGTGGAGAGGAGATGGAGAGCGACACCGTTCAGTGTGAGCTGCAGTGTTGACTGGACGAGAGCAGTTATTGACATTTTGTTGGTTAATATAGCAATAATATACCCTAAAACATAAATTCAACAATATTTTTTTCAAGTGGCTTTATGTGGCATTTCCTGCAGAAAGGGGGAATTTGGGTCAAATACACTGCTCAAAGAAATTAAGGGAACACTTAATCAACACAGTATAACACCAAGTCAATTAAACTTCTGGGATATCGATCTGTCCAGTTAGGAAGCGTAAACGATTCAATCAATTTCACCTGCTTTGGTGCAAATGAAAGTGACAACAGTTGGACAGGAGAGGCAACAGCAAGACAACCCCCAAAAAGTAAATGGTTTTGCAGGTGGTGGCCACAGACCATTTCTCTCTCTTTATCCTTCCTGACTGATTTTTCTCTAGTTTTGCATTTTGCGAGTGCCCTTGTCACTACTGGTAGCATGAGGCGGTTCCTGCAGCCCATTCAGGTTGCACAGGTAGTCCAGCTCCTCCAGGATGGCACATCCATACGTGCTGTCGCAAGAAGGTTTGCTGTGTCTCCCAGCAGTCTCAAGAGCATGGAGGAGATACCGGGAGACGGGCTATTACACAAGGAGAGCTGGACAGGGCCGTAGAAGGGCAACAACCCAGCGGCAGGACCGGTATCTGCTTCTTTGTGTGGGGAGGAACAGGAGGAGCACTGCCAGAGCCCTACAAAATGACCTCCAGCGGGCTACTCGTGTGCATGTTTCTCACCAAACTGTCAGAAACAGACTCCATGAGGGTGGCATGAGGGCCCGACGTCCTGTAGTGGGACCTGTGCTCACAACCCAGCACTGTGCAGCTTGATTGGCATTTGCCAGAGAACACCAGAATTGGCAGGTTCGCCATTGGCGCCCCGTTCTCTTCACAGATGAGAGCAGGTTCACACTGAGCACATGTGACAGACTTGAAAGAGTCTGGAGACGCCGTGGCGAATGTTATGCTGCCTTCAACATCATCCAGCATGACCGGTTTGGTGTAATTGACTTGCTGTTATACTGTGATGATTAAGTGTTCCCTTAATTTACACCTTAAAGGTGCATGCAACATACATCCCTACAACAGACATTCTCACTTGGAGAGAGTTCAGTGCAGTGACCACATCTGTACCCGTTGAAACGGAAACCAATATTGTTGATATCTTGCAGGTAGTGTGATTGCATACAGCCTTTGTAAAATGAGTAGCCTACATGGCGTGGGTAACTATTTGGACAGCGTGTGATTTTGTTTGCTGGCCACATCATTATAAGCTCAAATGGGGGCTCGGCAGCAGCTTGAGCTAGCGTGTTTTGTGTGTATGAGTGAGAGAGGTAGCGAGACAGAGAGTAGAAATTAGCTTTTGGCTACTAGTGGAAAAAAAATTGCTGGGGCGTGGTTTGATACCTGGAGCTCAGCCCCTATTTCATTACCTTATCACGCCCAGATTTTGGCATTTTTCGAATTTCAAAAGGGGACTTCGAGTTTCTAGCGAAACCAGCGTGTTTTATTACCCTTTAAATACTTTTGGACCCAAGCCCTGGAGGGCTGCATTATCAAAGCCTTGGTTGCCTTTCAATCAGCAACCATATTATGTCTTGCAAATGAGGCCAGTGGACTTAAATCACTAAGTGCTGAAATGTATCAAAAACCAGATGACACTCCTGCCCTCCAGGACTGAAGCCTGACACCTGCTTTAAAATGAGTGCTTAAAAAGAAAACACGCACAACACGTAAAACAACTCTGAAAACTGTTCGTTTTATTCTGCCCCCCACAAACTTGCATTAAATTTCAACGTCACACACAGACAGAGAATACTCTCGAAGAGAGAAAGTAAAACCCGCCCAGCAAACACTCTCTCCCCCAATTTTTACAAAAACACCACAACACACACAAAAAAAAACGATGGTAGAGAACATTTTTGCAGAAATTTCATCTGAATGGCGGTAGCGCGTTTGCCTTCTCGTGCTGCGCAAGACAAGGTCTTTGCGAGAGGGGAGGGGGATGGTGGGTGTGTATCTTCCTTTGATCCTCCGCACCGTGTCTTCCCTTCACTCATTCGCTCAGCAGGAGGAGGGGGCGGGGCTCTATGCTGGAGACTGGGCTGCTAAGGGTTAAACTGTGGAGTTCAACACACGGGAGGGAGGTGGGGTTAAATCACAGGTGGAGGATAAGCCTCGAACGCAGAACAGTTTAGGCATGTTTCTCTTAAGACATACATTGTTAGGCACTGTTGCGCAACTGACTAAAGTAGCCTCATACTGTGTATGTTTGGAATTTGTGTCAATGTAATAACTGATGTGATTGTGTGTGTACTCAGGCTAGTACGTCAGTGTGCGCATGTTTGCATGTAAGTGTGGGTCCATGAGTGAGTGAGTGAGTGAGTGAGTGAGTGTGAGTGTGTGTGTGTGTGTGTGTGTGTGTGTGTGTGTGTGTGTACTCAGGCCAGTACGTTTGTGTGCGCATATGTGCATGTAAGTGTGGGTCCAGGAGTGTGTGCATACATGCATTTGCATCCATGTGTGTCCAAGTATGTGCGTGTATGTATGTGTGCATATATGAATGTATCTATGCAGGTGTGTGTGTGCCTGTGTGTGTGTGTGTGTGTGTGTGTGTGTGTGTGTGTTTGTGCATGTAAGTGTGGGTCCAGGAGTGTGTGCATACATGCATTTGCATCCATGTGTGTCCAGGTATGTGCGTGTATGTATGTGAATCTATGCGTGAGTGCGTGCTGCCTCTACCTTCGCTGTCGGTGCTGGACTCTGAGTCACTGCTGCCGGAATAGGCTCCGAGCCCAGGCAGTATCCCCACGCACACGGCGGCCGACGGCAGGTGGACCACGCCCGTAGAGACGCCACGCCTGCTTTCGCTTTCACTCACCTCCTGCTCTGAGAACGCAAGAAAAATGCAGATACAGTCACAGAGCTCATCTCACAGAGCTCATCTCACAGAGCCACTGGCCGCAGTCAGGCCTACTGAAGCACACAATGAGAGGAGCTAGGGTATGCTCACTGAAGTGCACCAATCACTGTGTTGATGTAGAGACCAACGTGTTTTGATTCGTTCTAACAAGTGATTGACAGCTGATTGTAGCTTGAGCCATCATGGGGTTCACAAAACCTTCCCACACTAGTGTAATTTTCCATATCCAAATTTTCCAATTTATAATAGCTAAATCTGGTTACGAAACTATTTTATATCCCATTTGAATTGTATGTAAGGCACTTTTGGCGCTGAACATTGTATGAAAGGTGCTATACAAATTAATTCAAAATTATTATAGTCTATACAGTGGCACCACAACCAGCAATTACATACACCGTTTACATAGCACTGTTTATACAGCAAATACTAAGAGGTTGTATATTTGTATAATCTGGTAGTTTGCATTTAACCTATAGCTACTGTAATTATGAATATAATGAGTGTTGGTATTAAACTGCTGTAATGATACACAGGGACATTTTGGGACTGTGGTTTTGTGATCATGGGACTGGGCCCTGAGTTGAGTCACATTCACAAGTAACACAAAGTGCTTGATTGATCAGGCACCGGTTTGGGCAGGAACACACCCCTCTTTTGAAAAGGAGAGGGGGGACCCCAATTTAACACACACACACACACACACACACACACAATGAAATGCATGGGTGCCCTAAAGTCATCCACCAATTGGGATCAAAGGAACGGGTTCGGTCGTGTCAGTGACTTTTGACCATAAAAACCCATCAAACTCTACCAACGTTGCTCTCATGGTAAAGACGCTGTCTTGCCCTACCAGACGCACCACTGAAACCCGGACGGACTTTGCTGCGTTTCCCAACCCGCATCTCGCCTGATCACAGAGACAAAACCTCACTACACTGCATTACAGTGTGGGTGTTAAAGTGCCAGTGTTACTGTATGATGGCTAGTAAGCATTTGATCTCTGACCCCGCCCCTCCAACCCACCTGTTCGGTTCACAATCACCTCGGTCCCCTCCTGCTTCTGTTTCTTGGAGCTGTCTGATGACTGTGAGGAGCTTCAATGAGTGAGGGGGAGGGAAGGAGAGAAAGGAGGGGGGTGGAGACAGAATCAAATTCATATTTATCCTCAAAAAAAAATAATCACCCAATGGGAAGCAGAAAAAAACATATGTAACAGTCAACAACCAGTGAAATGCACACATGCATTCAAAATTGACTATTGAGGGTGAATATAGTCAGTCAGACGATCACTGACAATCAAGTGGGAAAGGTGATGGGTGGTGTTCAGCCAATGGGATCTGCCTGAAACCTCAATCAGTGGTCACTTCACTTCACAACGGGGAGTGCCTCACCTGCGTCGTTTGACCGCCCCGGCGAGCAGATGTGCCTGGGACAGGTGGCTCTTATGTTCGGTCGGTTTGGGGCCTGCCCGTTTTTCCGGCTCCTTCCGGCTCTCGCTGTTGGCCGTGAGCCTGGTCCGGGCATTGTGCGGAGTTGGGGTTAAGGGGAGGACCGCAGAAGAGAGAGCGCAGACAAGCAGGCATTCGGACACTCCAAATAACACCTATACTTACACATACTCCAGAGAAGGGTCCCATTATACTACCACTCACAAAAGTGTTCACAACAAAATGCTGAAACAAGCACCTAGAACTGCCAATTACCCTCCACTAAACCAGAACCACCAATCCCCTTACGCTAAACCAGAACCTCCCTAATCCAAAAAACACCCATCCTTCTCCACTAAACCACAACCAGCCATCAAATCCCTCTCACTCAACCAGAACCACACACTTTCCAGGCGTCTCCCTCAGACAAAATCAGGCTACACAGTGATATGCGACTCGCAAGGGAGTGCAGCAAACTGACACACAGGCGACCAAAAGACTACTGCTCACTGCTGTAATCCCACGCCAAGAGCGCTAAGCATCCCTGCCTGTCATCACAGACAGCCTGTTGGTGAGACATAGTTGCCGTGACAACGTCTACTCCTAGTTATGCGCAAATGGGACAGACAGCAGGAATGGACTGTGTAGAGACACATACACACACATATACATATATACAAACACACACACACACACAAAGCATGCATATATACAGTGCCCACCACTATTATTGGCACCCCTGGTAAATGGTTATAAAAAATTCACTGTTTGGTGAATTAGCTTAATCTTTTTTGAAAAATCCAACCTTTAATTGAAGTAAATTTATTATCATCATCATCATCATCAACCCGCTTATTCCTATTCGCCTATCCCAGCATGCATTGGGCGAGAGGCAGGAATACACCCTGGACAGGCCGCCAATCCATCACAGAGCACTCACACCATTCACTCACTCATTCATACCTATGGGCAATTTAGGTATAGCCTAACCTGCATGTTTTTGGACTGTGGGAGGAAACCGGAGTACCCGGAGGAAACCCACGCTGACACAGAAAGGCCCTCGGCCGGGATTCGAACTCGGTACCTTCTTGCTGTAAGGCGACAGTGCTAACCACTGCACCACCGTGCCGCCAGTAAATTTATTATGAGGGGGAAAAAAAATCCTTCATCAAGAAATAATCTTTTTTAACAAAGCCACGTGTGCCACAATTATTCGCACCCCTGCATTTATATATAGAATAAAGTAATCATTTTAAATATTTGGTCGCATATCCTCTGCACCAGACTGGGTTTCTTGAAAATTGCTTCATTGGAGATAATATTCGCCACCTTCTTGAAATAATTGAATACCATGATATGGGAGAAAAAAAAACCAGGCCTTGTATTCATTGCTTAAGGCATTTAATAAAGTTCAATTGGATTTCATTTACAATAGTCTCCTTTTTTTTTACTTTGGTGATTCCTTTATAAATTGGGTCAAAGTGTTGTATTACAAACCCATTAGTATAATAATAAGATAATGGTTATTTCTCTGAATGTTTTGAGCTTTCTAGAGGGTTACGTGGGCTGCCCATTATCTCCTTATCTGTTTATTTTAGCAATTGAAATGTTGGCCATACAAATTAGAAGAAACTCCAGTATAAAGGGCCTGCATACATATGGCTTAGAAACAAAAATCTCCCTATATGCTGATGATACGACCTTTCCTTTACAACCTCAGCAACCTGCACTAGATGCCCTCATTAAAGATTTGGAGGAATTCTCAATTTTATCAGGTTTGAAACCAAACTATGAAAAGTGTAATATCCTAAGAATAGGCTCTTTAAAATGTTTTAACTTTCAATTAACTGAATCTTTCTTTAAAGGATTCCGTGGATTCCACGGATTCCGAAAATATATTGTAATCAAAACTGGACAACTGGCAAGTTAATTTTGAATATACATCCAATCTTCAAAAGTAAAATATTTCCTTTTATTCAAATTAAACCTTCTCGTTATGCATTGGTTGTTCAATTAATTATTACCAAATATCTGCCCCTTTTTCAAAGAGGCTATTAAAGCCTGGTTTCACTTCCAATACTCTCCCCCAGAAAAAGCAGACACGGTCCAGAAACAAATTTTATGGCTCAACTCCTAACGAATGGAAACCCCTTTCTATGGCTACCTCTTTTAAACAACGGAATTCTTAATTCACAAGGAAAACTTCTGTTATGAAACTTTCTGTAGAATGTACGGAAAGATCTGTACACCGCATAATTTCAATCAACTGCTTCAATCAACCCCCAAAATGGAAAAACAGATCTGAAAACTATAAATACTAAACAACTGGTTCTTAGACCTTATATCAGATCTCATAAATGGTTGAATAAAGTCAAGATAAATAAGGAAATAAAAAAAATTCTTTGAAATCTCTAATATATTAACTGCTATTCCATATACATTTTACATATACTGGGAGCAAGAGTTTGATACACCTATACCTTGGAAGAGGTTTTTCAATGTCATATATAACTGTGCAATTGATGTTACAACTAGAATATTTCAATTGAAACTATTTTATAAAATTTTACCAACAAGAAATATATGGGGCATTGGAAACTCACCGCTCTGCAGATTGTTGGGAAGAAAGTGAGGACCTATTACATCTTTTCTGGTATTGCCCTATCGTTGCAATCTTTTGGACACAGGTCCTAAGGTTGCTTAAACATCACGTATGCCAACTTACTTTAACTGCGGTTAATATTGTATTGGGGGATTTGAATTAAAAATGCCCTATATTAAATAACAAAATAATACTCCTTGGAAAGATATACATGTTAAAAACTCAAACAAGAAATTCAATAAGTCTGTTTTGACAATATATAAAACACTATTCAATGAAGGAAGCAATAATGGCAAAAATAAAAAAATTAAATTAGAGAACATCTTGTAATTTGGGAAACCCTCAGTAAAGGAGAAATTTGGGAGATACCTGATGTCCCCTTGTCCCCATGATACCATAATTTATTTTATTTATCAGTTTTTTTTTTTGTTTTTTTAATTTAAATTATTATTTACTTATCTATCGTTATTACCATCTTGGTGGTTTGTCTTATCCTCATGTTTTGTGTAATTTGTCGTTTTGTTTTTGTTTTTGTTTTAACTTCTGTTTCGCTCAGATTAAACTTTTTTTTTTTTTTTTTTTTGCCGTTTCTTGTCTTTGTGTTTTATGTTATATGTTTAATTGAGACCCGGGGGTTTGTGGGTGACGCCTGGCTCTGCTGCTTATGCATGGGGGGGATGTAAGTTTAATTTATTTTTTGGTCCATTCTTCAGCTCCTTGCATTTGGGAGGAGGAGGTTGGGACCACGGGGGTGTTTGTTTTATTTGTTTTTGTTTACTTGCAGATGTTTTTGTCTTGGAGATACTACGGGGGGCACGATAATTTACTACAGAACAAAAATAAATAAATAAATAAATAAATGCCAAAGACAAACAGAAAAATAATACGTATAATAATAATTGGCGATAATGTTGGCAAATTTTATTTTGAAAATAAATAAATAAAATTATTATGAAGTTGTCCCCCAAAGTTGGGGGGTGGTGGTGGGCACACAAATTTAAAAAAAAAATTGTGGCACACATGGTTTTGTTAAGAATAATAATATTTTGATAATGGATTTTTTTTCCTCATAATAAATTTACTTCAATTAAATGTTGGATTTTTCAAAAATGTTCAGTGTGAGATTAAGCTAATTCACCAAACGGTAAATTTTTTATAACCATTTTTACTCATCTTTACCAGGGGTGCCAATAATAGAAGTGGGCACTGTATATACACAAACTGTCCGAGTCCATATGGATACGAGCCTGCTAAAATGGCCAAATATTAATGTAAATGTATGTTTGTTTGGTGCTAGAAGGCTCAAAAAATACCCCCTCCTATATCCATCAGAACACTATACTGGTCCAGGCTGAGGGCCGGTCAGGGAGGGTGGTGGGTTGTGGCGATAAAGTCTGACAGTCCCCCACAGTCTCCTGGGCACCATTATTTACAGACAAAGGCAGTGTTCGGTTAAATCTTAGGGTCTCTCACTGCCGGTGTGTGGAGATCTGGGTTCCATCAAAGCTTTCTCTGAGAATCTGAGAAAAATCTTGGGAACCACACGCAGACTACTCATAAAAATGTTTTAAAAAGAGAGCAAATTAATCTGTTCTAATTCTGTACATTTTCCCCCTCAGAAGGTAATTGCTCTGCGTCTCTGTGGCGGCAGGCCATTGTACAGCTCTCATGACTCAATCAGTTCCTATAGTAACAGCGGAACCCTCCGGGTCCGAGAGCAAGCAGGGATGAGGGAGTCTGCTCACATCTTTACTGTACGAGAGAGAAACGTGTTTCCCTGGGGGATGGAGTACCATCTCCACCTTATGTCCAGGAGGTGGCAGGCTAATTCAAATATACGGACTGTCCTCTCATCCTCCATAAACACAAAAAATACACGTGCCCCAAGGAGCACAGGAGGAAACACTGAACAAACAGGAATGAATCACGCAGACCGCTAATCTGGGCACACCCTTCCTAGAATGCAACATGCCGACATCAATGCAGGATCGCTTTTCAGCTGGTTTTTCTGTAGAGCCAAACAAAAAGAAACCAGCATGAAGCCTTTTCTGCTACAGCCTCAGTGTAGTAAAGGTGGTGAAAGCCGACAAGAAAAAGCTGTTCCGCCCACCGCCAGGCCCAGCCAATGAAGCGACAGCAAGAGGTGCTGCGCTTTTTTGATAGTGGCAAAATGGCTAAGGGCACTCAGCAGCTCTTCAGCAACTCCTGTCAGTGTGAAAGCACAGATTAATGAATAAAAGAGCGAACAAATTAGCGTGTGAACGGGTCCATGGGGGTGCGAACGAGCTGGCAAATTGGACCTCCTGCGCTCTGCAAATTCTGACTGACGGAACGAATGAACAAATGAACGAGTGAATAAAACGAATGAATTAACAAGCCCTCAACAGTCGCTTCGCAGCTCCGCCTGACTGCGCGCGTCATTATTACGCCGATTACGTTCCCTTCCAAGTGCCAAAAGAGAGATCGTGTCCCCTGCGTAATAGCCGTTTTAAAAACAGATTAAATTTTATTACGTTTTCATGTACTACTCATAACTGCTCCTCCTCGTTTTTATTGCACATTCATTTGAATCAACCCAACATACCAAAGGCAATTTCCCTCATCTAATTGTGACAGAGGATAAAGCCTTTGTGAATTCTTTGTTGATTGAATCTGAATGAACAAACGCATGACTGGATGCATGAATGAATGAAGGCCTCGAGGACTGAAAAAGAGAGGAAGGATATTCTGTACTCCTTCAGCTCTTGCATGTCCTCGTCTCTCCGCTGTTTCTCCACGAGAGACTGCTGCCTGGAGACCTCGTCCAGGAAGTTAGTCTCATCCTCGTCCAGACCCTTCACCATATTCTCTGCGGTGTAAAAAAAATAAATAAATAATAATAATAATTAGAAAAGCATTAAAACGCACCAGGTTAACCAGCTCTATTCTTACTGTGAGGTCAGTGTACAAGACAACCTATTGCAAAGCTGAAGATTTTGGCAACAGGAGCTTCACTTGTCATAATATATGAGAGGATCTGGAATTGAGATTAACACAAGAGCTGCTGTTGTCAATTACTGTTCTGAGGTATTTTCTGAGGTATGAAAAATTTGATGCGCTTTTTACAAAGAACTGTCACAAAGATGCACAGAAAAACAGAAGGAAAACTGGGCAAAAACCAGGCCTGAACCCCCAAACATCGAACAAGGTAAAAACTCCCCAGTGGGAAGAAAAACACGCAAACGGTGGCGAGAAAAAAAAACTCCCCGATGGGAAAAAAACCTCGGAAGGAACCTGGAAGATCTATTCGGACACGTCAAAAATTGTGACTACGTTGACGTCTGCATCGGCACGACACCTACTTTGTTTACACACACATGCAACACATCATAATAGCACATTGTTTTATTAATAAAGCTTGGAAAATGTTCAGCCTGCAGTTACATTATTGTAAGAAAGAATCTGGTCCCCAGTAGGTAGTAGTACAAAGGCCCTGCAGGGGATACAGACACACATGTATGGAGCACTGGGAGCTAGAAAAAGGAAGGATGGGGAGGGCGGTCACCAGGGAGACGGTGAGGCTGTTGAAACCAAGCCAGACTCCAGTCATCTCTCACAGGAACAGACCTACTGCTGATCTGGAGTCAGTCACAGACCCCATCTGTTCTTTCTGTCTCACACACACATGCACAGACACACACACACACACAAACACAAAGCCACCCCCACATTACACACACACACACACACGCACGCACGCACAGACACACACACACACACAGACACGCACACACACAGTCACCCCTATATGAGACAGACATAGACAGACACACAACCAGCTTTCTGCAGCATACACACAAGAGCAAACACCTTGCCGCCCCCACACAACACCCACACAGACGCATGCATACACACACGCATACACCAACGCAACACACACACACACACTTCCAGGCCCTACTGCCACTCTGCTGTCTCCACACTCTGGAGATGAGGTGTGTAGTGGGCGTGATGGGGTAGGTGTCGTTCTGAGTGTGACTGAGTCCAGTCTGTGTCTGAGAAATAGACAGACAGACAGACAGAGAGAAAGGTAGAGTAGGAAAGAGAGAAGCTTACTGAATTTGAACTGCTCCTCATACTCCTCCTGCTTCTTATCCTTCTGGTCCTGTAGTCGCTCAAACAGAGACCTGGCGTCGTATTCCTCCTCTGGAACCTCTGCAGTGCGCAAGGGGACCACATTCATTGACGCACACAAACAAAAAGCATAGGTTATGATGAGGTAGAAATAGAAGGTAGTAGGGGGGTGCGTCCCAATACTCAAAAAATGCATCCTCCTTCCCTCCACTACCACCTCCTCTCCTCCGTGCCCCGGAAACTGATCTTTGTGTCCTAATCTAATGTTTCTGATTACATAATAATGAATGTCTCGATGCGAACCGCAGTGTCAGGTACATTGTATACTGTACATGCAACTACTTGTACTTGAAACTTACAGGCAGTTTTGCATGCTTCCGGGTAGGAGACGAGTGGAGGAAAGGAGGTGAGGAGTCAAGAATATTGGGACGCACCCAAGGCTTTTTTGGAGGGGCTTTCATTGGGGTGGTACAGTAGTAGATACACAAAGGGTTTTAGATGGGAGGCAGAAGAGGGTCTTTTTTGTGGGTAGGGTGGCAGTTGGGGGCAAAAGTGTCAGAGTAAAGGTATTCATATTTCTTTTGGGGGGGGGGTCTAACCCTCAGGGTCGTCAGGCTTCCTGACTTTCTCCCACTCCTCTTGCCTCTTCTTCCTCTTCTCCTCGATCTCCGACTCTGTCACAAACTTGCGGCTTAGGTCTACGCCCCCCGCTTCCGCCATGGCAGCACCTAACACAAACGTATACAAGCATGCGTGCGTGCGTGTTACACGCCTTACTGCAGTGTTCCTTATTCCTGGTCCTTGAGGGCCGCAGGGTGCGCTGCCTGTTTTGTTTTTGCCTTAATATCGGCAACCAATTCAGACCCAAGAAGCCCGGCGAGGCGAGTTAACTGTGTAATCGACCGCTTTAATCGATCAACTCAGTGCCGGCTAACAACAAAAAACAGCAGACCCTGCGGCCCTCCAGGACCAGGAATGAAGATCACTGCCTTACTGGCACCTTGTCTCTGCACAATGGTGACTGTACTCTAGGGGGTCTCCAATCTTAGGCAAGAAAGGCCAGTGTAGGTTCAGGCTTTTGTTCTAGCCAAGCAATTAAATGGTTTATTCGACTAATCAAGATTAGCAAAAGACCATGAATAGAGGATCAGCTGATTCAGGTGTTTTAGCGTCAGGCTAAAGCTAAAACCTGCAACGCCACTTTGCATAAGATTGGGGACCCCTACACAACTCAGCGGCACTCTAAACACTAAAACACTATCAGCGTAACCACAAATCCCACATTTTCAGATGATAATAGGCCTACCTCATGATATCCATGTGTACGCAACAATGTTTCTCAATTTGCCTTCCACAAACCACTTGTCTTCATGTATAAATGGCTTTATGGGGATTGCATGGGAACTGCCCTTTGGAGCAGTGCTCAAGATTTGCCCTGGAGGCCAGTGTGAGTATTTCAGAACTTTTAGCATTTTTCACCAAGATCTTCAAATGCTCCATTGTGAATGAACTGGTGAGACCTTAGGTGTTTCTAACACTGAGCAGGATAAAAACACACTCACTGGAGTCAAGCTGACGAGGAAGACAGGGCTCTGCTCATGAGGTCAGCTGTACTACGCAGAATTTGGCCTTCCTGTATGGGTGAGAAAGGAGGTGAGATTAGAGACAAGACAATGTGAGTTTACTCTCCAATTTGAGACAGTGGGGTGGTAACTAATCCATCCAGTTCACTTAAGTTTTCATTTAACAGGATTCATGAAAACTTGTGCCCTCACCATACGAATCACAGTGCACTTTTCAGTCATGCCCAAATAGACAAATAAAACAGAGGGGGGGGGTAAGAGGTACATTTGGAGGGAAGAATGAATCGACTTGCATTATTTAAATTTTATAGAGCTAATTTGCGGTTGATTTTGTGGCGCAAACAAAAGGTGTTTGTTGTTAAGAGATAACTAAAAATGAAATAAATAAATCGGATCCCTCTGCTTGTTCCCTCTGTTCTCCACGCCCACTCCTGAGGGTCCTGGCGGTTCAGCAGGTCCAGGAGTGCTTCAGTACATGCGGGGAACGGGGAACGGGCTCCGCGTTCAACGCTGGCGGTGTGAAGATGCCCCGTTCCTTCCGTCCCTCCCACTCCCGCCCCCGCGCGCGCTCAAGTCTTTCAAATGCCCCCAGGACGAGGCTACGAACCACAGCTCTAGCACACTGGGACACCGCAATCCACAGATGCGCATGCAATCAATTGTTCCAGCAAAAGTTCTTGAAGCCCACCATAACAGCGAATACTCCAGTGTATCGTCAAAGCAAATACATTGTATGGAAGATGGCCATTATGCAGCAATATAACCTATTCTGACCCGGCATCAAAGTCTCTCGGAACTCCACAGGCTGCCTCTCGGAATCTATCATGGCAATACATGGCTATAATAATGTTTTTTTAAAGTGTATGTCGCCATCTCCTGTCTCATTTAAGGAATGCATCACAAAAATACGTTTGCTTTTAGCTACTTACATGGGTATAGAGTTCCAGCTATTGTAAAACTATGTACTTAAGGCAATCGTGAAACAATATGCAGATTATCTTTATGTATAGGCCTAAATCAAACGAACAACTGTGCCTGATGGCAATGCACGATACGTCAACAGCATTAACACCAGGCATTAAATTAACTTTTTCACCCACTGGCCAGAGTGGCTTGTGGATTCTAAAAATCACCAGCCATTTTCCACATTACCTTTACAACATAACACAACCTGCCAAAGTGGCTGCTAGAACAATTTAAAATTTTACTAGCATTTAGCTGGTGGCGGGTACTAATTTCACACCGTGATTAGTAGCTACTCAATTTTGTGAGCAATAACGATAATGAAAATGTTTGTATGTAACGTTAATCACACCCAAAGATCACTGTAGTTAAACAGGTGCCGTTTGAATTTTAATATGTTTTCAAACTTTGATTGGTTAAATACTATTTTAAAAAGCTAATATAATGCACGTCTCCTCCAATGGATTGTATGACAAATTGCATCTTAAACTAAAACTGGCAAATAATAGCGTTATCTGGCTATCATTAGTTTTAGGTTAGGACGACGCAATTCGTCAAAAGAGTACGATTAGAAGACAAGTATTTGATCTTTTTGAATTTTATTTTCAGCAGTATAAACAAGCATATCAATCTGAGGTAGCTAAATTGGCTAGCCGCCAGAAAACGGACCATCTGAGGTTCTTAATTATATAGCTACAAGAATAACTTAAAAATAATTAATTAATCCAAAAAGAAGAACAGTGGGATTACCGAGCTAAATATTGTCAGTTGGATAAGGCACAACAAACCAGACCAGCGAGTGATTTAACGTTATACCTGCAAAACCACCTGCATTCTAAAATTCTGTATTTTGGCCCAATATCGTTTGTGTGCATTTTAGACAGCTAACCATATTCCCATATTGAAAAGCGCGTTGGCGAAGTAACGTTAACGTTAGCTAACTAACGTTATCCGAATAGCTCACTCTGCCTAGTGGTTAACGTTAGCTGCCAGCTTTTTGGCTGTCATAGCCGAACCGCTAATCTTGGGCCCACGACGATATGCATTGTGTATTTCCATAATATCTTGACCGAAGACAAATTAATTATATAGCTCGTTACTGAAAAACAAACAAGATTTTGATATTGTGAAATTTAGCTAACGTTACGTAGGCCGGTACTAGCCAGGGTTACGTTTCTTGCAACGAGGTACAGAGCATTAGCAAGCTAGCTAACTTTAATAGATAGCCAACACATTAGTAAATAGCGACCACGTCTATTTCCTAAATGTTACGTCAAAGCAGTTATTGCATTCAACTGTAAAGTGCAAATAATGCATTAGATCGATCATTATCAGAAGCTGTGTATTCCTAGATAAAAACCTTATTATATAAACATCAGCTTTACCAGATCCAAGTATACAGCTTTGTGTCACAGTGAACACAGTCCGTTCCTTCTTCTTCTTCTTTAGTGTTTATTGGCGGTTGTGATACAAGCTTAAAGGTGCCTTACCGCCACCAACCGGACTGGAGTGTGAAACAAGAAATTATGCAGTAAAAAAAAAATTGTATTAAGAAAAATAAATTGTATTAAAATAAATAAACAATAAGTAAATAAAAAATTATCCTCTAGATAATTTTAGCTAAATCATTTTCTTTTCCACATTCTCTTGAGATGGTAAGATGAACAAACACAGGGCCAATTTGCATTAAATAATTTAGGAAAGTTTGGATAGCATTGCTTTGGAATAGAGCTCATGTATTTAGTGTGAGCTACGATAGGCAATATTGTTAGTTGTAACTTGGCCACATATTCATATCAATACTTTTAAAGGCAGGCCTAGTTTTTGCAAATTGGAATTAAGGACTTATAGACAGCGCTCTGTAGGCTATGCGTGAGTAACTTGGCTTTTTTTAAAAAAAATTTACGTCTGAGACGTTTTTGATGAGATATCACTTATTTTTGGTAGGTAACTAATGATGAATAATGCATGAAGATAATGACACTGAGAGAGACATGCATACAGAATACATGCATTCCAAATAAATGCATGTATTGTTCGACGTGCTTTCCTCTGCCTTTCACAAATGTCATGGCAAAAGAAAAACTGTTCACGTAGCTCGAAGCGCCTACGTTCGCGTATCTGCGTGAGGTACTTTCGGCCCTAACGTTGGCTAACAAGCTTAATTGGACAACGCACATTTCCTATAAATTTTTGCCAGAAAAAAACCCAATAGATACTACTAAAAAAGTAGCCTACCAGAGATTCTTATTCTTATTATTATAATAATTAAGTGTTTGCAGTAAGCTACATTGTCTGCAGAGTAGCGTAGACTAGAGGCATGTTCGAGGCTATTGTAATTTTTTTAAGTGACTAACCATGAAACAGTTATGTTTGGGGAATTGACGGTTTATAAAACCGATCTCTTCAGGTATCGCAATTTATATAGGCTATCATCAATTCTTAATGTGTTATTGTAAATTCTTAATTGTCATAGTAGTTAATTTTATGGTGACATTGTGTTATGTGTGAAAAGGATAAACTGAACAGAGCTGAAGAGAATAAATGAATGAAGACATAATAAAGAAATGTTGGCCGAGGCGAGCGTTGAAGGCTCGATTTCCACAGTGAGTCAGACATGACCGCAAGAGCACCGCAGGCTCCACACACAGACTCATTTTTTTGTCGACATTTGTGTGAGATTAACACATGTAGCCAATGGCGCAGTTATTTATAAAAACATTTTTTACATGCAATGTAACGCAATGTTAACCAATGTCAACCAATTTGCTTGACAAATGGCCATGGGATACCTGTTCCCATAACGTCGCTAGCCTATTACATTTTGCCGTGGTGTCCAGTGACTAAATTGTTTCACATGATATAGGCTATAGGCCATTTGTCATTGTCCATCTGACTTTCACCATTTCGCTGCAGTGCAAGTGAAACATTGAACAGTTAATATTGGAAACGTCTTTTGCCTTTGCAATAAAAATATCTTTGTTAATGTGAAAATAATAACAGTGTAATAAATGAAAAGTATTTAACAGTTGCACATTGTTTTTGTCAAAAATAAATGTAAACCCCCAATCCTCTGTGTGAGAGGCAGCAACTGGAACCAGTAGGCCACAGTAGCTTCATGGAATACATAAAACCATATAGTGGTTCTCTTTCATCATCTCGTTTTGAGATCCACCTATGGGAATGACATCCGGTCATGACCACCACAGAAGCATCCAATTGCACCACGTCTGGCCCTGACAGACAGTAGCGTGTCAAATGCGAAGGAGGCTCCCGCCCTCCTTGTACGAGCATATATGACACTGCAACGCTACTACTCTTCAGTTGACATTCGCTTCTCGCGAATTTCGGAGTACCCCACTCACAGCTTCGACCGTGTATCCCACACAAACCTTGTCACTTAACTGTCCGCAGGAGGATATATCTCCGGATCCGCCTCCGCCGGGCGTGAAAGGTTCGGGAACGTGCGTCAGTGCTGAGTAGCTCCACTCGGTGTTAGCCTGCTACCCCGCGCGCTAGCCCTTGTATCGTGCCAGGCTCCCCGCCCCAGACACGATTTTTTCCTGCATCTGCTAACGCGGAACAGGACAGTGCTGTCTCACAACTAGCCACCCACGCTAGCTTGTCTCTTTGCTCTCTAGCCTGTTTCTCTGCTTAGCTGCCTAGCTCCCCGCTAATGGCTCTTTCTAAGCCCGTTCCTCTCGGCCCGTCCGAGGAGCTACGCTCGCGTGCCTGCCCGGCCGCATGCGGTGACCTCATCGCGGCCAGGGACACTCACGCTCTCTGTGTCATGTGCTTGGGCTTAAAACA
This sequence comes from Ilyophis sp. 1 JC-2022, assembly GCA_022702515.1. Classification (NCBI taxonomy): domain Eukaryota; kingdom Metazoa; phylum Chordata; class Actinopteri; order Anguilliformes; family Synaphobranchidae; genus Ilyophis; species Ilyophis sp. 1 JC-2022. The sequence continues at coordinate 24,608,284 of CM040400.1, forward strand.
TGCCCAGGAGGCCATTGACTCCCCAGAGAGCTGCAGCCACTGCCTCGCTCTGCCCAAAAAGCTCAGGCGACGGAGGCAGAGAGTTGCTGCTACCCACGGCAACGACCTGGGTCCCGAGGACTCTGACAAAGAGGTGCTTCTGGAGGTATGTGAGCGGGCCGCGGCCCGCCTCAATATCGAATGGCCAGCCCTCCAGAACCCGGCCGACGAGGAGAGGGATGTTTATGATGGGAAATTCCTGGGCCCCCCCCCCAGGCCCCAGAAAACAGCTCTTCCCAGTTCTCCCCGCCTGCGCTAAACACTTGAAACACCACTGGAAGGACCCGCTTGATTTCAAGCACGGTTTCTCCGGTCTGGAGGTTAAGGACATGGCCGCCCACGCCATGGGGGAACCCCCAGCTGTTGAGCCCTCCATAGCTCGACACCTTAACCCCACTCAGGGAGGTCTCCTGGCGCCGCCCAGGCCTACCCTCCCTAATAAGATGGACCGCTTCACAGCCTCCATCCAACAGGCTTCCTATAGGGCCTCAGCCCTCGCGGTTAGAGCCCTCAATGTTTCCTCCCTCCTCTCAGCTTACCAAGCTGAGCTCACAGAGGAGATGGGGAAACAATTACATAAGGGGAGCCCTTCCCCTATACTGTGGCAAGAGATTGTCACTGTAAACGACTTGGTTCTGCGCAACTCTCGCCAGTGTGTCCAAGCCTGCGGCCGCTCCATGGCTCTTTCCGTAGCCGGCGAGCAGGCGCTCTGGCTTAATCTCTCTGGTCTGCCCGACAGTGAGAAAAGGCGCATAGCCGGCGCCCCTGTTGAGCCAGGCCGGGCTCTCTTTGGCCCCGCACTTACCCTCATGCAGCAGCGGTGCGACGACAAAAAGAAGGAGGATGAAGCCTTCAAGCTCTGCCTCCCCCGCAGAGCGACGCCTCACCTGCCGCCACCCATGCGGCCTCCACAGCCCCCAGTGGTGAACCGCCGTGTCCAGCCAGGACAGGGCAGGGGCAAGCCCCAGGGCAGAGCCCCAGGCCAGCAGGGCAACTCCCCTGCTAAGCCTTGGGGGAATATGTCCTTTGCCGCAGCCGCGGCAAAGAAACCCTCTCCCACCCCCGCCGACCAGAAGCGGAAGCGGCCAGCCTGACACTACCGCTATTGGGGGGCTAAGTCCATGTTCTGGGGCAGTCAGCCCCTTGGACACAGGTTCATCTCCTCTCTCCCCCCCCACGAAGAGAAGGAGACTCCCAATTCAGGAGGACAGCCCTCCTCTGTTCGCTGCGGTCAGGGCACCTGTTGGAGTTCACGTGCCCCCCAGCTTCAGTCTCTGTTCCAGTACTCAAAGAGTGTTACCCACATTCAGTGTACAAATGAACACCAGGCCATTCCTAATAAAGGCTCCCGCCCTGAAAGGCCAAAAAACAAAAGATGTGTTGAGAAAAACCCCTTCTTATCACATAAGGCCTCCCCTGGTTTCACCACTAGGTGGAGTGCCAGCCCCATTCAGCACGGCCGCACTCGGCCGTTTCCCTCTGCGGTCCTCCGCACCAGCAGGGGCGCTCACGAGCCACATACAAGCCTGGCAGGCGACGTTTGCCCCCGAGTGGGTACTACGCACAATAGCCAAGGGCTACAGACTCCAGTTTGCAGGGAAACCCCCATGTTTCAACGGAGTCATTTACTCTCAAACCGAGAGGAGTTCGGCCCATGTTTTAGAGGAGGAAATTTCCTCTCTATTACAAAAGGGGGCGATACGTGTGGTTCCCAGAGATCAAGCCCAACACGGCTTTTATTCTCGCTATTTCCTGGTCCCAAAGAAGGACGGTTCCCTCTGTCCGATCTTGGATCTCAGAGTGTTGAACAAACATTTGAGGCGGTACAACTTCAAAATGCTAACTTACAATACTCTTTCACGTTCAATACGTCATCAATCGATCTGAAAGATGCTTTCTTCCACATAGGCATCTATCCTCCCCACATGAAGTTCCTTCGCTTCGCCCACCGCGGCGTTTGCTACGAATACACAGTTCTACCGTTCGGTCTCTCCCTAAGCCCACGGGTGTTCTGTGTCTGTGTGGAGGCGGGCCTGGCCCCGTTAAGACTAACGGGGGTCAGAATACTGACTTATATGGACGATTGGCTAATCATTGCCAATTCGAGAGTCAGAGTCGTGAAAGACACGCAGTTAGTTCTGGCACAACTAGCTGCGCTCGGGTTCAGGGTAAACCTCCCCAAGAGCAATTTCTCTCCTTCACAGAGTGTAACGTTCTTGGGGCTGGTGCTAAACTCTGTTTCGATGCTAGCCCGCCTGTCAGCGGACCGCATTGTATCCCTGCGGGACTGTCTCTCTCTGTTCAAACTGGGCTTAAGAGTACAGTACCGCACATGCCTCAGACTGCGAGGGCTGATGGCCTCAGCCTCGCAGGTTTTACCGCTGGGGTTACTGAGGATGAGGGGCTTTATGAGGTGGGTTTCATCACTACACCTCAGCCCCGTACGCGATCTCCATCGCCGTCTCACAGTGACGCACGAGTGCGCGGCAGCTCTACGTCATTGGGAGAACACAGACTTTTATACTCAGGGAACCCCTCTCGGGATCGTTCTCATGAGAAAAGTCGTAACGACAGATGCATCCCTCTCTGGGTGGGGGGCCACTCAGGAAGGGCGTGTAGTGAATGGGATGTGGCCAATCCAGCTGCGCTCAGCTCACATCAATTATCTGGAGCTCCTGACTATATGGATAGCTCTCAGATATTTTCTACCCCGCTTAAGGCGACGGCATGTGCTAGTACGCTGCGACAATACGACTGCTGTAGCATACGTCAATCGCCAGGGGGGCATGCGCTCTCTCCATCTCCACAGTCTAGCCCACAGACTGCTGGTATGGGGCAGCCATCACTTTCTGTCGTTACGTGCGACCCATGTTCCAGGCATTCTGAACACGGGCGCAGATCTGCTGTCAAGGGGAAACCCACTGTACAGGGAATGGCGACTGCATCCCCAGACTGTGGAAATGCTATGGCAGAGATTTGGCCACGCAGCCGTCGATCTCTTCGCCTCGCACGAAAACGCCCATTGTCGTATGTTCTTCTCGCTACGGGACAAGAATGTGCCTCCACCCTTGGCCCAATGTGCTTCTATATGCGTTTCTCCCCCTCGCTCTCATCTCTCCCACTCTAGCCAGAGTGAGAGAGCAGAGTTTGACACTGATCCTAATAGCGCCCAGGTGGGCGAAATCGCCGTGGCTGGCGGAGATAATTCCTCTCCTTTATGCACAGCCGTGCGCGCTCCCGTTACGCACGGACCTGCTGTCTCAGGCGAACGGGGAAATATATCACCCCTGCCCAGAGCGAATAGCTCTTTGGGCTTGGCCCGTGAAAGGCACAACCTCGACGCTTTAGGGCTCCCCCCTCGCGTGGTGGCAACCATTCAGAGCGCGAGAGCGTCTTCTACCAGATCACTTTATGACAATAAGTGGCAGGTATTTGAAAAGTGGTGTGCCTCCCGTCAGTCAGTGCCCTATCAGTGCTTTGTTTCTGATGTGCTGAGTTTTTTACAAAACCTGATGGATGAAGGGGAATCCTTTTCTACCATTAAGGTTTACCTGGCAGCTATCACTGCTTGTCATATGGGTTTCAATGACAATACAGTGGGGCAGCATCCCCTCGTGCGCAGGTTCATGAAGGGGGCTCGCCGTTCTCTGCCTGTTGTTAAAAAGCTCATTCCCTCATGGGATTTATCACTGGTGCTGGAGGCTCTGTCCCAACGGCCATTCGAGCCTATACACGGAATAGAGTTAAAATTACTGTCTCTGAAGACAGCACTGCTGCTCGCATTAGCCTCTGCTAAGCGGGTCAGCGATCTCCATGCGCTCTCAGTGCATCCCTCATGCACAATATTCTCCCCTAATATGGATAAGGTTTTCCTCAAACCTAATCCTGCCTTTATGCCTAAAAGCTTCCCAGCTTTCACATGTGAGGTGTTGGAGCTTTCCGCTTTTCACCCACCGCCGTTTTCTTCTGAGGAAGAGCAAAGGCTACATATGCTGTGTCCTGTGCGTGTTCTCCACACGTATATAACAAGGACTAGGGCTTTCAGAAAGAGCAACCAGCTCTTTGTGGCCTGGGCCCCCGCCTGCAAAGGGAAAGCCATCTCTAAGCAGCGGCTGTCCCATTGGCTTGTGGAAGCTATTGTTATGGCATATGGTTCAAAGGGGGTATCGCCTCCCTCGGGTCTGTGGGCTCATTCTACGAGGGGCGTGGCTGCATCATGGGCCCTATTTCGTGGGGTCTCCATGCAGGAAATTTGTTCAGCCGCAGGCTGGGCTTCTCCACATACTTTTGTGAGGTTTTACCGTCTGGATGTTACCAGGACACCGGTAGCCCACTCAGTATTGGGGGTGAGCTCTGTGTGAGCCACACACATCTCACTATGGGTGTAGTACTTCACACTGTTCCCGGACCCCAGTTACTACACTGGACAGTGGATTGTGTTTTGTACTTGCCTACAGGGGATGCGCTAAGCACCACCCTTCCGCTAGGGAGGGAGGCCTCCCTTGCTGGCTTGACAGCGTCTCAGCTGTGAGCATATGGCAATCCGGGAGTTGGCCAAATCTCCCATAGGTGGATCTCGAAACGAGATGATGAAAGAGAACTTTAGGTTACTGTCGTAACCCCGGTTCTCTGAAACATCGAGTGGAGAGATCCACCAACATTGCCCTGCTTGCTGTGCGCGAGAAGCGAATATGTTCACTGAAGAGTAGTAGCGTTGCAGTGTCATATATGCTCGTACAAGGAGGGCGGAGCCTCCTTCGCATTTGACACGCTACTGTCTGTCAGGGCCAGACGTGGTGCAATTGGATGCTTCTGTGGTGGTCATGACCGGACGTCATTCCCATAGGTGGATCTCTCCACTCGATGTTTCAGAGAACCGGGGTTACGACAGTAACCTAAAGATTTCTTACACCTACTCCTCGCTCTGTCTGAAGCTCCCCTGAGCCTCATGATAATCCAGCCCCTGACGTAAACGGTTCTTGGTTCTGGACCAGCTAAGTGTTGGTGCCGCTCTGGAACCAGTTTTCCTGGCCGAGAGCCGGTTCTTTTGCTGTCAAAACGCGAAGAACTGGTTCGAATTTAGGCACCGACTCCGAACCGGTCTTCAAACTTGCTTGGTGGAAAAGGGGTATGTGTAGGCTGGTTTTCGTTCCAACCACAATTGCAATCCCAAAATTCTAACAAGGTGTTAATTTTTCATAATTGGGTGCTTTTCATGTTTAGAGGGATTATACCCTCTTAAACCACATCATGTCAGAAATTGCTATGCATGCCATGATGAATAAAATTCCCATGTTCCTACTGTGCTTATTGGGCTATAGGCCCATTGCAAATAGGTAACAATTTTTTTTAAACTGATCAAATTAAAGAATTTGATAAATCAATTGGGTAATTGTGTTTTTAAGTTCCCTCAATTTTTTCCTTAAAGGGGATTTCCACCTCTTTTTGTAATTATTTGAAATATAGCACAATGAGAATTAGGGGTGTAACGGTACACAAAAGTCGCGGTTCGGGACGTACCTCGGTTTTGAAGTCACGGTTCGGTATGTTTTCGGTACAGCGAAAATAAATGCAAAACATAAAATTGCTTTTCATTTATTATGAAGTTATAAACTTGTAAACAGTGGCTAATTGGCCGTAATTTTCTGAACAAAGGAAGGCACATATCTTTCTTTCTTAAAAGATATGGCGTTTGTTATTGATTTTGCCTGGTCTGAATTAGTGGAGGCAGCTTAAATGCCATGGGTGGGTTTGCACTCAACTGTGTTTTGCCATGTACCAGTTCGCCATGCTGACGAGGCTGGGCTGTGCTAACCCTGTATCGGTATGCTGGCCGATACAAAATCATTTCATGCTGAAAAATGAAAGCTGAAGTTTTAAAAGCTAAAATTGTTTAAAAGTCATGTTTGTTTACTGTTCACAATGTGGGTCGCGGTGTGAGCTGCCATGATGATGTGATGTCAAGTTCTTCCTAGTCAAGGTTGTTGATTTCCCGATCATGATTTCCGACATGGAACTCGTAGTCAGAAAGGTGTTTTATTACATTCCTAGTTGGAAATAAAAAAAATTATGTACTTAGATACTTTGACTTAAGTATAAATTTCCAAGTGGTACTTTAACTTTTACCTGAGTATTTTTTTATGTGGGTATTTGCACTTTTACTTACGTGATATGTGTACTTCTTCCACCTCGGTGGTTTTGGGATCGTGTCACTGCAGCCAGGACCATGGGCAACAGCTGTGTGTGCTGGGAGTGGATGGACAGATCGGCGCAACACGGGCAGCTTAGACTTGTTGATCACGCAGCTGCAGAGCCGACGGAATCACGCAGTAGCCAGCCTCGGGACCCAGTCACACCGCCTAGTCTTGGCCGTGGACCACGCAGACGCCGGAGAGAGGAAGACGATATGGACGAACTGGTACTGGATACTCTGGCCTTCTTTAGGACACTAGTTGACAAGTAAGTGAGGAACGAATAGGCTAGCGAGTGTACACTGTGCACACTTAATTCTCTGCATTTTATTACAAGCCCCTGTTTACATTTAAATCATAGCATTAATTTGAGTCCCACACGACATTACCACCTTCAAAGAAACAAAATGTCACATGGCAAGTGTTTTGGAGTGGAGGTTGCAGAAATGAAGGCCTCTGTTCAAGCAATGGGACATGTAAGAGCTCATTTGTCATTTAAGGAAAGTAGAGCATTTGGAAGTTTCTGTGTCACCCTGCAGAACACACTGATGTAACATTTGTTTTCTCTCCATGTTTAATTTGTATCATGGTAATATTTACTCATCAGATGTCAAACCATCAGGGCTGCGTATGTCTGTTTTTATTTGTGTGCCTGTCGGATAGGTAATGTTTTAAGTAATCCTGTGCTTTTGTGTGTGTGCACACTTATGAGAACTCTTTGTCCTGGGCGTTTACACAAAATGCACCGAATGAACTCAAAACCGTTTTGGCTGCAGGTAATTGCATTTTCTGCACACCGGGCCATTTGTTGCCTGTGGCGTGTTGTTCGCTGATCTTTTTTTCGTTCAGTGCAGACCAACCAGTTTCCAGCAGTGTGTTGAGCACCAAACCACTTCTGCACTTCCTCTGTGCAACCTTGCCCACTTGCAGCAGTCTATGTGGACGATAGTCTGAGGCTTTATACTGTGAAAACCACAGCAAGCCCAGCAAGGTGTGCCCAGACAGCACATTTCAACAGGATCGCTCAGGATTAGGTGTTTTCCAATCAGGGAGGCAGCATTCACTGTCCGGCTACTGTGCAATGTTTCTCAGTGACTGCAAAAAGAAAAATATATATACTTTTTTGCATTTTGGAGCCTGTAGTTAATGGGAATGAACCCAGCCCCAGCAGTTTTGGTGTTATACAGGGACATAAGTATTCCTGATTAATCAGTATTATTATAATTTTTTTAAATTAAATATTGTCCCCCACAGGCCCTAAATGTGGAGGGTTTGTGTGTGCTACAAATTTACACATTAAAATATTAAGCAACAAAACCAAGCATGTTCAAGGCCTCATGGACATTTAGGATATGAAAAATCCCCATTTAATTTTTAGTTGTGGAAAATCACATCTCTGTATACTTGGTTTGAAACAGTGGAGCTGATCTGAGTGCAGATTACAGTTAGGTATTTAGCAGACACTCCTATCCAGAGTGATATACAAAGTGTATGCATATGTTTAGGGAAAGAAGAGTCAAGGCAGTAGTTGTCAGTACATAAACCTACAACATAACACTGAATACCATAGAAGGCGCAAGAGGGTGGTTGAGGATGTAGTGCAGTGGTAGGGAATCTTATCAGAAAATGGCTGGTGTAGGTGCAGGTTTTCAGCGCCGTAGCCACTGGGCTGTTGCAGAGAGTCTATCTCCATGAATTTTTAAATGCCGGAGCCATCCTTCATGCCAGCTGTTGCTTCCATCCGTCTTCGTACATACACAACACACGCCCACGCAGTAGTCAACCTCGCTCATTTATTTGACGTGCCTGCACACACATGCACACCAATGGATGCACAATTAATACACATTGATCACATGGACGCACACCCATACCTTTCTCCCCTCTCTCTCAAATTCATCAGGCTTGTGTTCCTCACACACGTACACACCCACATTTGCAAGCTGTTTTATGACCACGCAAGCACGCTCGGTAGCTGTTGCTTCTGCCCTCACAGGTGGTCACATTCCGGAAGCTTCAGCCCAGCACCTCAAGGGTATCGCCAACAATTACCCAAGAATGACACAGACACACACACACACCATCATATATCTGTTTTCAGAACCAGCCTGCATGTTCCAATTAACCCTTTTCTTATGCTTTATACAGTGTAATATGTTACACCCAGTAAAAGCTGCTTTTCTAATGGCATCGTATCAGAGCCATGCAGGGGGGCCAGGGAATGATGCCCCATGGGCACCTTCCCTCGCCCTTGTTCTTGTGCGCAGAGAAATCAATCCATTGCCAGAGCTCTGCATCACAGTACCTCGATAATCATCGTCGATGTGACGTAAGGCTACACAAAGAACCCTCTGATTCACTCCTGCCTTGTGATAAAGTTAAACTTTATCACAGGTCGCTTGTACTCTAATGTCAGCAGCTAACGTCAACTAGCTAACTTGTCTGTTTAACAAACATTTCTGCTTAATGTTACTGAACGGAAATCTAATGTTTGAACTGAGGTAACGACACCATTGTTTCCAATGTGTTAAAACGAAACCGGAAGAGGTGATAAACCGTTTTTGTTTACTTCCGTTCTATGACAGCTTGACGTGAAATAGGCCCTTTGGGCAGGGTTCTTTTTAAGAAGAGCAGGATATTGTCATTCGTAGCTTCACTCATAAAGGGGTTTGTGAAAACTCACTTTAACTTAATTACTGCAAAATGGCACTAATTTCAATTTCTCATCTTTTTCCCCCAGAGACCAAGAACCACCGTGCTCCGTAATGACCCTGATCAACATGGCCAAGGAAGGTAATTGGGGTGTCCATTCTTCTGTGATGTCATGACCCTGTCATTACCATGTCACAACCGCCGCAGAAATGTTTTGAGAAAATGTTTGGGAGTAAAGGAGAGACTTTAAGGATTGATGCTCAAATCTGTTTAAGGCTTATCCAGCCAATGTTTTGCACACATTCTGCTTCTGGAACTGAGCAGTTTTTTAACTAATGTGAAGTTGGCATGAGGCGCTAGCAGGATGAAAAGGTTTTTGCGGGGAAGAGGTATATGAGCATAAGCAAGAGCTTCAGGTGAATTGTTATCATGCTGAAACCCCTTAACACTTGAGACAAGTATGAGTATTATGTATGGAACCCCTCCTCTCATAAATTAAAATATGATGTGGGCTGTGACATGAAACAAGCATTCAACCAGACACTTAATTGAGCGTCCGTGTGCCCAGAAGCCGACTCGGCTCCTCCGCTTCGATGACACAAGCCAGCATCTGCAACCAGCCAGACCGTTTCATCAAAGCAAGCGGAAGGATGCAAAGTCCTGCCAGAAAACAAAGCTTTTTCTGTGGACAGCTCCCTGGCCAATTAAATTGTTGTAAAATTAACGTAGGAAAAGCACCAGTTTTCTGTGCGTGCCAGTATGCGGTTCGCTCGTGATATCATGATTTAAGGTCGACAGGATCTGGGTTGGAAAGCCCTAGTCATGCAAGTATGCTCTTGATCCCAATCATATGGAGTGGAGTGAAGGAACGCTCTTAACGTTTGTAATGCCCTCTGTGAGTTGGCCCTTTGGTTGTCTATGGCGGCATATCAATGCAAAAATCGCGAGAGAAAATAAAGTGACATGCGTGGAAATCGAGGAGCCGTGTGCAGAACCCGAAACTGCGCATGCAAATTGTTTTGCCGTGTGTTTTTACACAAATTGAGCGCGAGTAAAGTCCGTATTTGAGTGCAATATTGTGGCCTTTGAGGAGACATCCAGGCTTTGAGCTGCACATAACCTGAACGAGCGCACAAAACGGTTATCCAAGCACAAATACTGCTCGGGCTCGCATTTATCTTTCTTGCTCGCGGTTCTCTTTTCTGCTCTTCGTAAAAAGAACCCTGCCCTTTTTCTTTTTGACAGTGGTGGGCGGGGCTATAGATTCAGTCGGTGATCTGTCATAGTTGAGGGGTGGGTCCAGCGAGGGGGAAAACAATGCCGCCTCTGTCACTGTTCTGAGTAGGGACATTTTCATTGTAGATCAGGCGAACTATCGTTGTTATTTTATTATAATGTAAGAAAATTACATTGACATGTTGTTTCCTAAAGATAGTCTGGCAAAATAAACCAAGCAGTAGGCTAAGCTACTCAAGTGCTGTCCTTATGCGGTTAGTCAGTGGACAAATGATCCAACTCCGTGGCCTCTGGTATCATTCCCTGACATCTTCTTCTGTCTTATTGAATTCCCTGGGAAGGAACCATGTCAACTACATTATGATCCAGTGGCGTATCGTCGGCTGTAAAATAGGTCTACTGTAACCTTAGCTTTATACAGATATTAATCCCAACCTGTTTCCATTTATAGTTCTTAATTATCAAACAAGCAATTAACTAAATAACAAAGATCAATGAACAGAGCAAGTTTTTCTATGCTAGGCTAGCATTTATTTTGTTTCATAAAATGTGTAGCGCTGACTTATTATATATGTATATTGATAGCTGCAGCGCTAGAAAAATTTGGGTATAGACTACAGCATTAGACTTTTCAATTTATTTAGCTTGAGTAGCCTAACAATTAGTTTGCTGAATAATCAAGAGAGAACCAATATGTAGCCTATGATTAAGAAATGACAACAAAGATAACTAACTTGAGATTGTTTAACAAGGATCAGGCAATAATCTGAATGCGTTAAAGAATGTAGCCTAATTAATTTTAAGACGGCACTCCAATTGGTCAAAGCAACTTAAACATTAGAAAGCAGATAGGACAGTCTTGTCTCAAACCATTGAGCACAATGCATAGCCTAATTGAGGCTAGAAAAACTTATTTACAATCTACAAAACATTGAACATTTAAACATGGAGCATTTAAAAGTCAAATCTTTGCATTATAACATGTAATCGTAATAAATGTATGACATGAAGTGTGTTTAAAATCTCACCTCAATCAGCCTCATGGTGGCGCTATAGAGACAAATATAATATTTTTGCTATAACTTTTTAACCGTTTGCCCGATTTTTGTCTCATGGCAAACAAATTTTCCATTAGGACCAATGAGGTCTGCCATATTGGATTTTTTGCAAATTAGCATTTTGTGAATTAGCAAAAAGAATACACTCCTGAGACCATTTCACGTATCAACATGCAACTCACACCAGTTTGTTCAGGGGACGGCCCTCTACTATAAAAGACGCTCATAGTCCAAATATCCTGACCGCAGTAAGCCAATAGAAACTGTTGTAGGCGTGGCTAGTCACATATATGGCCATAACTCATTGACCAATTTGGACCAGACTTGGTACATAGCATTAGTGTACTTACAGTCAAGCCGGAAAGTCTGAACACCCCTTTCACCTTCTTCATGTTTTATTACATTACAGACATATTCTACCATAGATTGAGCTCATTTTTTGTCTCAAAATTCTACACAAAATAGCCCATCATGACAAAGTGAAAACATGTTTTTAGAAATTTTTGCAAATGTATTAAAAATCGAAAACTTTTTCATTTACATAAGTATTCATACCCTTTGCTTTAACATATTTTTAAAGTATCATATTTAATATTTGGTCGCATATCCTTTGCATGCTGTTACTTCTTGAAGTCTGTGACCCATCAACATCAAAAGACTCTTGATATCTTATTTCCAGGTACTGTTACAAGCGATACTATAAGCTCTCTGCATTTGAATTGATCTCTATGGGAATTGGGGGGTGAGACTAGATTCAGCTGTAAAAAGATCACTAGTCTTTTGATGTTGATTGGTCACAGACTTCAGGAAGTAACGGCATGCAAAGGATATGCGACCAAATATTAAATATGATACTTTAAAAATGTTAAAGCAAAATATTCTAATTTTCTGAGACACTGAATTTTGGGTTTCATTAGCTGTAAGCCATAATCATCAAAAGAAATAAAGGCTTGAAATATTTCACTATGTGTAATGAATCTATATAATATATGAGTTTCACTTTCTGAAATGAGTGACAAAAAATATTGAACTTTTTCACGATATTCAAATTTTTTTGAGCTGCACCTGTATATCAATTGGGGGGGGGGGGGGGGGGGGGGTTAGGGGTCACTACTGTCCCTCTTCCTGTGGCAGGTAGCCACATATTGTGCTGCCAATTTTGCACAGCACCTTACCTCTCCCAGGAGGATTTGTAATAATTGGGTCTCAGGTAGGATTGGGAAGTTTTGTTGTATTAATTAAAATTTTGGAAAGAGATATTCTCAATTTTTTGTATTTCTCACATTGGGTGAGGAATTGCAGTTTCAATTTGTTTTTGACTGCAGTGGGAGCACAGCCTCTCTTCTCGGGGCAGCCAAGTCTGCCGGTGGCGGCCGGTTTAAATTGCTAGGCTGTGCGAGTCTGTACTTTGTCAATGTTTTCCTGAATTTATCATTTTTCACTGGTCAGGTAGTCTGCCACAGTGTATTCTCATTTTAGGGCCAGATAGCATTCAAATTTGTTTTGATTTTTTGTTTGAGTTTCCCAATAAGTTATATAATTGTGTTTTTGTTGCTTTATAATTTGGTTGATTCTGATTGGTATTGTTGGTATGTAGCTGTCCTGAGGCTCGGTGGTCTTAGTGGGGGTTAGTGAACTGAGCCTCAGGACCAGCTGAGTGAAGGGACTCTTTTCTGGTTCTTGGCATTACAGGGCTTTGTAATGGTATGAGTGGGGGTCGCTGTTTTTTAGATCATAAGAGAGAATAATCTTAGCCAAATTCTAATTGGGATTTCAATGCTGATCTTTTTCTTTATGGCATGGAACGCCCTTGCGTGCTTTCTCGTTCAGTTAATTTATTGCCAGGTTGAATCTTCCAGTAGAACTTATTATGTAACTCATTATGTGTGTCACAATATTTCTGACTCCCTCTCTTTTTTCTGTCTCTGTATTGCTCAAATTCCAAATGTTTTATTGGCAGGAAATGCATATTGCCAGTACATACAGCAGTACAGTTGAACAATGTTAATAAACAATAGATAAATAATCAGTAAATGCTATACACTGTAAAAAATATAACCTTGATTAACATAATAAAATTGAGGCAACAATATTACAAGCAATATTATTGAGTAAATGTAATTGCTTGTTCGATTGAGTACATTTGCTAGAATAGGTTGTTTAAATTTACTCAAATAAATTGGGTCCAGTTTAATAGAAAATATAATAGAATTGTGTTGAATTTACTCATAAATATTACATTAAATTGAACAAACATTTTTAAATGTGTTGATTTCACTGAATAGGTTGTTTAAATTTACTCGAATAAAATGAGTCCAGTTTAATAGAATCGCGTTGAATTTACTAAAAAATTTCATTAAATTGAAGAAACATTTATAAACGTGTTGATTTAACTGAAAAAAGTAGTTGTTTTTCCACACTATATATGATTAGTTCAATAATAATAATCAATTATATTAATTGACATCTAATCAATACTGTCCATTAAAACTACACAATTATTTCAATCCATGAGGGAGATTTTTAAAATAAGTCTCGTCTCCAGCCATTTAGTCATGACATGACCACTGGCGTCCTGGCTATGCAAGACTATTAAAATAAATATACCAGCACATAGAAAATATTTGAAAATATTTATTTAAATTTCTACCAGAAACCCAAAAGGTAAAATATACACCACAATATACGAAACATACATACGTATGTTGGACCGTGCTTGGGTCTTTGCATACAGGTACTTTTAAACAGGTAAGAACAAGGAATTTGACTATAAACATACATGTATGTATGTAGGACCTTGCTTAGGTCTACGCATAAGAATTTGACTAATCACTTTAGACCTTTACACCACTTAAAAAGACCATAACAGTATAAATGAGTTTTAGCCCATTTTACTACACAGAAACACATTTTACATTACCTCTGACCATTTTTCTGAGCATATTGAACTTTTTTATTTAATTTATTTACGCCCTACAGCTCCTTGGGCAAGACACTGAACCCCAAATTGCTCCCAATGAGCAGGCTAGAGCGCCTTGCATGGTGGCTGCCGCCATTGGTGTGTGAATGTGTGTGTGAACGGGTGAGTGAGAGGCCATTGTAAAGCGCTTTGGATAAAGGCGCTATATAAGTGCAGTACATTTACCATTTACCAAAAGCTCACATTTTCCCCAACAAGGTTAAAGGGAGGCTACAAAGGTGTTAAAGACCGAACAAAAAAGGTAGTTAAGATAATATGTAGAGAGGCTGTGTGGGTGTCTACATGCACGGATGGATGGATGGATGGATGCAGCATGTATGCATTTGTGTGTGTGGGCTCTGTGCATACAGGTCAGTGTCAGAAATACACTGGGGCAAAGGGCAAAAATACCCCCCAATAAAACTATTTTGCCCCTAAAAACCAGGGCTGGGACAAAATATTCCCCCCAAACAACCATAACAATATGAATGTCACTATCACACTAGTAAAACACAGGATTGACACTTTATAAAAAATAAAAAATAAAAATAAATAAAAAGTTAGGAACAGGCAACATGACAGTTCTCAACTGTACACCAATTACGCCTTTCAGTTCACCAAAAATATGTGTTAGGCTATTATGTTCATCGTCTCGTACTGTATATGTTCCAAAACCCTAAACGGTTTTCTAGAAGTTCATTTAGTTTTAGAGAAATTGAGTTGGATCACTTGGATTTTTTACACCGAGTGACGTAATCCCTGTATGACATCACGCGGTGTAAATCCAAGTGTTTCTCTAAAACTTCTCAATTTTTCTAAAACTAAATGAACTTGTAAAAAACGGTTTACTGTTTTGGAACATATAGGAGACGATGAACATTATGACCTAGCATTGATTTTTGGTGAACTGGCCCTTTAATTTGTTTATGAGGGACTGGACTGCACTTTGAACTGTCCAGCTCCAAGAACAGTCAGTCTCTGAGCATACAGGTCAGTGTCAGAAATACATGCAAAAACGCCCCCCAATAAAACTATTTAAAATTTTGAATTTTTTTAAATTCATTTTTTAGCAAACAGCATCTGTTTCGACTTTGAATCTAAAATTAATCTAACAACTTGGAAGTTTCCCTTGAAATATTGTCTCCTTTTAAATCCAGAAGAAAGGGGGCCATCAGCACCTAGTGCTGTGCTTAATGGATGGGATTTACACAATTCAGTGACAATAGCTTAAACAACAATGCAATTTTTTTTTTAAAACTTGCATCAACAATGTTTCGAACAACTGAAGAAGATGATGAGCATATAAACAGAAGCTCTACCAAGTCATCAATGCAACTTCAGCAGGAGAGAACCTATGTTTTTAAGAATTCCATGTGATGCACCTTCCTGACTATCACAATCTAAACTTGTGTCATTGTCACCATCCTCTGGCACCCCCCCCCCAAACAGATAGGAACAGGCAACCTGACAGTTCTCAACTGTACACCACTTACGCCATCAATTTGATTTTGAGGGACTGCACTTTGTTTGACAGCTTTGAAACATCCAGCTCCAAGAAAAGTTTCTGAAATGTCTCAAATGTATACCTCAGCTCTTTGGGATAGCTGAGATTCAGTGCATATATGTCAAGCCAAGGAGAATGGAGGAGGCCCTTGCCACATTCCCCAGACCGGTCAGTACTTGTATACCCTCTATGATGATGCCAACGTCCTCTGGACTGTCTCCACCTGAGTCACCCTTCTTCACATAGATCTTCATGATCTGTTGTGCACGATCCTCCAAGACATCGCAACCATCAGCAGCCTGTGAAAAACACAAGCAATCGATGCTCTCACATGTCATGCAAACATTACAAAACTGAGGATTAAACCTGTTTATTCCCAGAATACACAGTGGTATTACAGTGATGATGCACAATCATATTCACTTACATCATACTCTTTGATGAGATGACCTGCATCTTCATTTAGGTAATCAACCAAGCAACGTATTATGACTTCTCTTGTCTTCTCGATCGGTAGACCATTAGGGTTCTGGAATGACAAAAAAACATGGAATTCAATTTACAGCCCCACTTTTAATACATAGACTACCCTTCTCTGTCCATTTTTCACCCACTAGCTTTTCTTCTGCCATACACTACAGTCCCTTGTGTGTGTGCTGAATGCCCGTTTTCTCCTCTAAGAACACTACCTGGAGAAGGGACATCTGGGCCAGCAGTCGCTCTCCAAGTGCTCCCTTCTTGGCCTGAAACAGGGACATCAGCTTTGGGGTGTAGTGATCCAGCTTCAACATGAATTTTGGCTCTAGCTGCACAGTGGTGATTCTCTGGAACTCATCACTGACCTGAAAGAGTGGGGAGTGGCTCAGTGATTAAGTAACAGGAGTAGTAACCACAAGGTTTCAGGTTCGATACCCAGCTGGGGATACACACTGCCATTGTGCCCTTGAGCAAGGCACTTAACCCTGATTGCTTCAGTAAAAATATCCCTCTGTATAAATGGAGGACGTGTAAGTCGTTTTGGATAAAAGCGTCTGCTAAATTATCAAATAAATTGTATAGACAAACACATACTTAAAGGAACAGTTCACTTATAAAACTCACTTTATGGTGTTGTTTACTCACCCCCCATGTCAGTCGAATCCCAATTGAGGTTTTAAAATCTATATTGTTCTATATAGAACATCTTTGTCTTCACCGATTCAATGTTGGACCCCTATAGGCCTAATGTAGCCTAATATCGCTTATAGGGGTCCAACATTGAATCAGTGAAGACAAAGATGTTCTTTACTCCGTGAATATTATAGATTTTAAAACCTCCATTGGGATTCGACTAACATGGGGGGTGAGTAAACAACACCATAAAGTGAGTTTTATAAGTGAACTGTTCCTTTAAGTATGTGTTTGTCTTTACAATTTATTTGATAATTTAGCAGATGCTTTTATCCAATGATGTTATTTATTGTACTGGAATGTCTTATCAACCACAATATATTATTTATTTTTGATGCAATCAACTCAATCAACATGACTACCAGGGTATACATAAACACCCAGTAATAATCCATATCCACTACTACAATATCTGAATATCTACAATGAGTGCCTAAACTATGGGGGTTGAATGTGGACAGGACTGATTACTCACTTGAGACGTGTCAAACAACACAGGCCATCTGTTCTTGAAGTCTTCGATGCTGGGACTCAGGTTGACTACTTCATGTCTTCTGTGAGCAAATGTTTTGGACATCTTTTCTTTGATGACCCTCGTGTTGTCCCTCTTCTTTGCTTCACAGATTATTTTGATTCTCTCCTGTTCCAGACTTTCCTGGTTCTCTCCTGCTGGGTAAGGAGGAAGATAATTGAGTCTTTCAAATGAAGCACGAAGAGGGTGTGTGCCTAAGTGCGGCAGTGGCTCAGTGGTTATAGGACAAGCTCGAAATCGAAGGGTTGCTGGTTTGAATCCTAGCAAGGGTAGTACCAATGAATAAAGGCCTCTACACACCTACCCAACTAGTGTCAACTAACTGCCTGCTTGGTATAGATTTTCACCAAATACATAAATAAATTGTAGCACCTTCTGTGTTTGTGTGTGTGACCACAAGACACATACCTGGGTTTTCAAACAAAAGATGATACCACGTGATTCCAGGTGTTCCTGTTAAAAAGAGATACATCAACATTAGCCATCCATAAAGCGTGTGTGATAATATGTTAACAAGTATGACCAAAAAGTATGTTTTATTCTTCCCCCAATAAAATGCAATGACTTTAGTTTGCACTGGTTTGACCTGTGACCTGTGATGTGACGAGTCTATTACAGACCTGGGCTGCATTCCAATCCCATATTTTTACTGCTTGCATCTTTTCCTAGGTCCTTTCCTCGCTCATTAGCTCCACCCAGTGGAGGCCATAAGGAAAGGATCCAAGGATCACATACGAGGACGCAGCAGCGAGGCAACATGAATTAAGCAAATGGAACGTCCTTGCTCAGTCAAGCGTCAGCTGAAGCGACGTCAATTACTAATGACGTGTGCACAGCTGTATCACCTGTCAAAAAAAGAAGGCTAACGGATTGTTCTGTAGCCTATCGTATTTTTATCTCTGAGCTTGTTTTTGCATGCAAAATGGTATAAGCTATAGTTTTATTTGACGCTATATTGCACTGTGAAGTTATCACAATTCTTTTCAATGATTTTCTCCCGTGGAATTTGACAGATGTGAAAATGACATGGGAAATAGGGATATTGTCTCTCAATTACAGGTGTTTGTGTTTGACGTACAGTGTCCCATTAACACATCCACAACAACCGGCTATTTATTACTGTGTGAATAAAGATCACACGAAGAATAATTAAAATTGTAAGTAGGCTACGCCTATATTCCACGCGCTCAATGGCCAGTCCCAGCAATTCATCAATGGACTTGAACGCACGTTTGTTCGTTAAAATCGGAGCACATTACAAATGACACGAGTCATTTGGCTTCATATCATGCAGTCCCATCAAATCAGCTGCGGTATCCAATGATTAAAGAGCTTCCAGTCAATAACCCAGCTGATGCCGTTTCATTAATTCATCAAGCATGTATGATCCGATGGTATTTAAAGCCCGGTACACACATAAAGATAATTTGGCTGATTTTGGCCCGATTTTCCCCCTTCCGACCAAGGACAGCAAACGCTCGATTATCTGATGCCTCTAAAGATTATCCTACAAGATTATCCTGTGGTGTGAGGTGTGTTAAGAGTCAATTCCTCCCGACAATCTGCTCGAAAAATGGTCATGGCCGACGATCGTAAATATCAAACCTGTTCAATATTTACGATCAAAAGTCCTCTTGTGTGTGGGGAAAGCCGACAGCTCCCGAGTCACTGACTCTGTGGATCGTGACGTGGAATGGAATGTAGCCAATCAAGAAGCAAGCTGACTGAAGAACACGGAAGCATAAAAAGGGAGAAGACGACATAATCATGGCTACCAGCAACCGCGCGAAGCTCAAAGTCAGATGGACTTCAGAAATGGAGGACCAACTTGTTGATTTATGGCAAACACACAAGTGTTTATATAATGTGTCCGCCAAATGTTACCATAATAGGAATGACAAGGACAAGAGTTATAATAAACTCTTCCTGCATGTCCTCTTCCCATGCCTCTTCCATGTTTGTTTACACCAAGGGGTTCTTCTTCTGTTTGGGTTTAACGCGTCTTCTTCTTTTCATTCTCCGGCAGTTTATATGCCCTGTCGCACATGGCTGCCTCCTAGTCAGGGTACTACGTTAGATCACGTTTGATCACGCGAGATTTCTGGCTTGGGGGACGAGACTCTAGACTGTCGTAGGACAAATCTTTATGTATGTGGTGTGCTGTATTGGGAATATCGGAGCATACCACACACAATACGATCAAAACTGTTCAATCCATGATTTTTTATCTTCATGTGTGGGGTCTCTCACAGATAAAAAATCTGTTAAGATTTAGAAAATCTTTATGTGTGTACCGGGCTTAAGCGACAGATACTGATTTCAAAACTTAGATCGCGCACTTACAGGCTATTATATAACAAAAACAAAATGAACGTGTTCGCAATGAACCTAGCGTTAGGACTGAACGCT
This sequence comes from Ilyophis sp. 1 JC-2022, assembly GCA_022702515.1. NCBI lineage: Eukaryota > Metazoa > Chordata > Actinopteri > Anguilliformes > Synaphobranchidae > Ilyophis > Ilyophis sp. 1 JC-2022. The sequence goes on from CM040400.1 coordinate 24,628,034, forward strand.
TGGCACCGGCTTCAACAAGAACAGTGGCGTTGCCAGTTGAGGAGATCGCGACTGCGTCGCGCCATCCTGTTCCTAACTGAGGTAAGAATCACGTATTCTCAACAGTAGTCATAAAACAGTGCTCCTGAGCAAACATGGACATTGATAAGTATTTAACAGTGAGTGGAGTACAATTCACCTGGATAAATACGGGCTACAGCAAAGTTATGTCATGCACGTATAGTAATTACATGTTCTATAATACCACACATTTACCTGCATGTAGGACTACAAACTGTACATTTGGCTACTGTGGTTTGGTGTTAATCAATCAATCAACTTGTGTGAACTGTAGGCTGCATGTACACACTTCATGTATTTCATTTTATTTTTGTTTAGGTCGACGATTCATCAGCTGGGCATTATGCCCAATTAAATGCCACTGTGCCAGTGCTCCAGCTGTATTTTGATGGGGACCAGGACCTCATAGCAGACTACCGTCTGAGCCGCGGCTCTATGGAAGCATTAATAATGCTACTGCCGCGTGAGGGGAGACATGGCTGGGCACACCACATTAGGGTCCTGGCAACCGTGTACTGGCTGGCACACGGTTTGTCTTACAGTGTGGTGTGCCGGGCCTTCCAGATGCCCAAGACCACCGTGTGGCGACTGGTCCACAGTGGAGTGAAGCAGATTGCTGCCCTTCGCCAGGAGGTCATTCGGCTGCCCACTGCTGGAGAACTACGGGAGGTTGGCCAAGCATTTTCGCAGCTGGCCAACAGCCCGGTGTTCTCCAATTGTGTGGGTGCCATCGACGGCTGCCATGTCCGCATCAAGACCCCCTCTGGACCTAGCAGCCAGGATTACCTCAATAGGAAGCTCTTCCCATCCATACAGATGCAGGCAGTATGTGATGGGAAGGGGAGGTTTCTTAACACCTTTGTGGGGTATCCTGGCTCTGTCCATGACACCAGTCTTGAAAAACAGCAGGATCTACAAAGAGGCTCTGTATCCTCCTCCAGGTAGGGCTATATATTGTCCCACATTCTCATAGACATATTGTGCTTTCCAGTTGTCCTGTAATTGTGAGAAGTTACTTAATGAAAGCTGACTGCATGACATGTGAAATTATGGACTTATTTTAATCGAAGATACTTATAGAATTTTGGTCTCCCAGAACCACAGGCTATATCCATTACATTCAGTGTGAAGATGAATGTGACTTGAAAACACTCGAAAATGACCCAACACATCGATTGTGATGTACCGCTGTGATTATTGCACTAATAATTTTGTCCATATTGTCCGACCCTACCTCCAGGGTACTTCATTGTGGGGGATGGTGGCTACCCCTGCATGGACCATCCTGTGGCCATCATCACGCCATATCGGGAGCCACTGCAAGGGAGGGTACAGAGCCACTTCAATCAGCACCATGCCATGGCTCGTTCCATAATTGAGCGAGCCTTTGGCATGTTGAAGACGCGTTGGAGGTGCCTGCTGTTCAAGGCTCTGGAGGTGGACCACACCTTTGTACCCACGGTCATCACCGCATGTGTTGTGCTCCACAACATCTGCCTGACGAAGGGGGACATCCTTGAGGCCGTTGAGGGTTTTACTGACATCGGTGTGGCTCCACCACGTCCACTGAGGGGGGAACAAAGCGGACATGGCCGACGAGACCGACTGGCAGGGCAACTGTCTGCTCCAAATGTGCGTCCAGTCGCACTCAACGAACATGATTATATGTAATTTGTCAATTGTTAACAATATTATTTATACAGGAGAGCTTTTTGTTAGTGTGTTCGTTTTTTATGTTTGTATATTATCCCTTGCAGCCCCTCTCTCTGTCCATAGTGCTCATCCACATGTTTTATTTGTTATGTTAATGTGAATAAAATGACTTCTCGATACTAACATATCCGTTTCATACATCTTTTCTGTGCCACATTTCCATTATAACCTTTATGTATTTAAAAACACACTAAGCATACCACTTTGACACCAATGTATGTCAACCACCTGTTGGGGAAGTGAGGATTCTGTAAAATGTCTATTTTCCAACAGTCAGTGCCCTTGTTAAAATGTTCAGAGCTCTGAACACAGGCTATATTGCGTGGTAGAACCCCTCACTTATCCTGCAGTAAAAATATATTTCACATTTCATAATTATTAGAAATGACAATCCTCAAATCAATCACGTAATTCATCCATAGGTCAGTCGGACAGTAACCTGGTGGAAGCAACAAATCAAGAAGTGTAATTAAGAGTACATAATTACAGTAAAAGATAAACTGTAAATTTATATGACTGCAAATCATACATTCATTAATGAATGTAGGCTGACTACTTTGAATTTACAAAAAGGAAGACATTCATTTGAAGTTACCAGTAAAGATACCGATAAGCCAGAAATAGCCCAACTATTACCCTCCTGAAGCGTACACGATCAGCAAAGTAGTAGTTTTTGTTAGTATTTGTGTCTTTCTTTTCTCCCATATTGTTCTGTGCTGCAGAAGGGGTCACTCAGATGACAACTATATCTTAAAAGGTAAAAACACAAGTAACAAATTGACAAACACTTGTGTGAACTATTTACATTTTATTCAACATTTTATCGAAAATTTCCAAAAGTTTTTTGGAGCTTTCTTGGGTTGCCCGGAACCGCTCCTCCTCTCTGGCAGCCTCTTCCCTGAGGAACTGAAGAACGGCTCCCTCACTGGTCCTTCTCCTTTTGGGGGGTGGGGGACAGGCAGAGGTGGATGGCCCATCATCATCCTCCAGTGGGAGGCTACTTGAGCCAGGCTGTGCATCCTCTTCCTCCACACACGCCCGGCTACAAGTGACCACCCCAAATTCAGGAAGAGATGAGCCAGTGCCAATTGAGGCCTCATCAGCCACATGTGCCGGGTTTTCAGCAACACATGAGTCCATCAGGACAGGAGGATCAATAGATGGCCTCCCCCCGATGGCCTCATGCATTGCAGTAAACCACGGCCATGTGGCTGCTGTGGCCTCTCCCCTGTCTGTCCCCGTCCCTGTAGCAGGGCATCTGAGGGCCTACAAGGAAAGATGTAAGGGTGAAGGTGAGCCGTGAGCCAATTGCTCAGGCAGAATAGTGTTTCACGATGTAAGATAAACTAAAATTTGCTAAAGACCAACATCAGAAATTGAACCTTCACCTTATATTTTCCCTTGAGGTTGTCCCATTTTTGGATATTTGGGCAGGGCTCACCTGGCCCTGTAGGCCCATCTGCTGAAGAATTTCACTGATGAAAACAACACATGTTACCATACCATACCCAAGTGCCCTACAACAATTACTGCCATGCCATAACATGTTTATGTGTTATCCATTTACAGGGGCAGGCATGCCTCTTGCCATCACACTTACATTAGGGATATCAGAAGTTGTCATTTGCATACAATTAACTACTTCAACACAAGACATGAATCATGGTGCTGAGGAGTGATTCCGTCAACATTAATCTATGACATGTAGGAACACCAATATGGACAGTGACATGGTCCTGCAAGAACATAAAAAATGGCTTATTGCCAATGTTTCTGTGTAACATATTTTTGTTCTATGTGACATCACACATTATAGAATGTCACTAATGACTCACCCCCAAGCTTTCTTTGCGACATGCCTCTTCCCCGTGAACAGTTTCTCATTCTCACACCTCAGCCGAATGAGGCTCTCATCTGTCCCTGTAAATGACACAACAGACCTGCAAGTAAAAACCAGCTAGTAATGTCTGTGTATAGCCCTAAATCACAACGGCATGTGTCAAGGGGCTTCACAAGCCCATAATTCAGACATGACATATGTAAGTAGGCTACATGATGCAAAATAGTAGCCTATCCTAATAAGCTAGCCTAATGTGCATTTCATCAGTCAAAGACAGCAAATGCTATAACATAGACTGAAATTACATTATTTCTGTCATACAAGAGTGAGGAAAAATATATTTTAAACGCAAAGCAGCTGCGTGTTCATGTTTCAGTTGTTACACTGGAAATCGAGCAGCGACTGTCGAGCCTATTTCAGTTAGCCTACTTGCCGGGATGCATTCAACAGTGTGAACATAGGCTAAACGTAACATAGCCTATTGAATAGCGTACAATATAAAATTGTATACAGTTTTGAAAGGACATGGGTTAATTGAAGCTTGCGTTTCCTATGCAGTAACGTTAGCTAACAAACTATATGGGACAGAAACATGTCCTAAATGTTACGCTTACACGCTGAACTACAATATTTGTTGTCTCTTTTTTCATGAATAAACTTGCCTTTCGTTTGTCCGAAAGAACGAGTGACATTATAAATGAAAGCGCTTTATAAATTAAATTGAAAGGAACGATAAGCACTTACATTTGTGTACGCGAGGTCCCGCCATGTTTTCAACTGAGGCAGATGTGATTGTGGATCAAACACGTCACGCGTTCTGAGTAAAGACTTCCGCAAAGGCTGCACTCGTGTTTCCTCACTGAAGAATTCTTTGGGAGCCTACTCTTTCCCCACTCCTCGCTCCTCGGTGGAGCATTTAGCGGTTTGGAATGTCCTTAAAGATGGCGGACCTCGATCGATTTCCGGGTCAGACGAGGACCAAGTAGATAGGACGGCTAAAAAATGCGATTGGAATGCAGCCACGGTCTACTCAGTAGTGATGGGCAGTTCGGCTCTTTTTTCTGAGTCGGCTCTATTTGTACCATTCAGTTTGAAGAGTCGGAGTCGGAGGTGCCATTTTGGTACTTCCGGTTAATACAGAAGAGCCGTTTGAGCCGCATCTTTTTCCTTCAGCGGCGCTACTCGCGAGCTGGAATTAGAAGCTGTTTCAGACAGCAGACCCTAGCTGGTAACAAAGTAGACAAAATAAGTTTGTAAACTAGCCTTGATATTTTATTCAGACCCAAATCATCTGAATGATACTCATTGCTAATATTCTCAATTTACAGTAGCCTACTGTCTCAAGCTAGTTTGTAATCGCAGGTTACGTTTATTTACGACTTTCCCATCTCCGTTTTTTCGATCATAGATTGTAACATTAGATCTTACAGGTAATAATAGCCATTGAATGGTTATATTTGTATAGAGCTATTTAATCTATGCTAACCATAGGGTTATTTAAATGTGTTTATTTTAACTGTACTTTATTTATTATATCATACACAATTGTAGGCTATTTATTCTGTTCACTGTTGTTGTTGGGTCAATAGTTCTAAAATAAAAATGCCACCACTTTAAATATATTTGCTGTCATTTTTAGTAGCCTAACCTGTCATTTTGAAGTATTTGCTGTCATTTTTAGTAGCCTAACTTAGCTGAACACAATCGCATATTAATTCTGTTTTATAGCCTACTGCAATTTCCTCGCAAACAGCCAAATGTATTAATATAATAATAAACAGTTGGCTATTAAAAGTGTCGACGTCTCGGAATATAATTAGATAGCCTATTAGGTACAGAATTCCTTTGCAAATATGGTTTCTGGTTGATACACGCTGAGTAGGCTAAACTCGATTATTAATGCTGTCGCCTACAGCATTTATTTTCCTCTCCGTTAAAACTTGAAAGGGCTTTGTTTGTTTCACGGCTCTGAGTCGAGGTGATTTCGTGCTGAACGGAGTTAGGTCCGACTACTAGCCTACTATTGCTACCTATCCTTTAACCGTTAGTAGTAGCCTAGTCAAAATTACTTTGGAATGAGCTGGGGCGATTATCTAATTCACAAAATTGTGTGCAATATTGTTTAGATCAACTTTAAATGTATTCATAAAGCATTATAAAGAAGATATTCGTGTGACCTATTTTGTTGGGCGCATCAATCGCTGCTCGACTTCAACGCCGCGCATTACCACTGCTGAGTGTCTCGGGGGAGTGTCTCCCGGCTGTAGTAGAAAGCAGGCAGAGTCAGAGCCGGAGCTAAGAGCCGAGAGCCGAGAGCCGTGGGTTAGCACGATTCCCTCGAACTGGCGAGTCGACTCAGACGACTCAGCATAAAGAGTCGACTCATAATACCGATTCGTTCGCGAACTGCACATCACTACTACTCAGGGGCCCAGATAAGACAAAATGTATACTTGCCCTGATTTTGTCACAACACATTTTCACAGAAATACACTGTAGACGCTCAATATCTGCATGATATCACCACACATAAATGTTGTTCAACCTAGTAATCATGTTACCGTTGTTATTCATTTTAAAATACATATTATATATTAATAACCTATAATATGCCCTAATGTAAAAAGGGAACAATGAGGCAATCGCAATTGTGGAATGAATGCAGTTAAATCAAGTCAGCAAGTAATATAAATTTAGCAGCAAGAGGTAAGCAGGGCAAACCTAAAATGTTCGATTTTTGCCACATGAATGCCTGTACTCATGCTGTATAAACGGCTGTTTATTGTACTCCCATCGTTTTATTTTAATAATTTAACATAGATACGCCAAAACCCTGATGAAAATCGGTTCCGTATTTCAAAATATAGACATTTTATATATTACAAAACATTTAATCTACTCCTTTTTAATCTCATGATATAAGTATAAGTAACTCAGCTTCTCGTGCATTACTATGTCTAAACTCGCTAACGTTTGATACGGCGAGTGATGCAACGTTAGTTAGCAGGCTATGGCAAGGAGGGTTGTTGGACTCGTTTTCAGTTACATTAGTTAATTAAGAAACAATGTAGTTATTTTACAACCAGCTTAAATATGTATGCGATGGCAGAAAACATAGTATCAAGGCGAATTTATGCAATTTTATGCAAGATATGGGATAAAACAGCGTGTGGGGCCGACGACACTCATGACGTGAGTTCGATCACAGCACACTGTAGCACAGAAGCAGTGCGCGCGTGGCTGTTACGTTGTATAACATTAGTGCTTTTAATGCTTGTTGCAGTTTATCAATAAAAAAAGTATTTCATCACAGGTTAAAATAATGAAATTTAAAAAGGCCTTTCAAAATAAATGGTCGCCGTGGGTAACCCGGTGAGCTAGCCATATTCTCATTTCAAGATAGTTAGCTAGCTGGCTAGCTAACGCTAGGTGGAGCTAACGTTAGTTAGCCAACTTAACTGGCTAAATTAGGTAGCACTATTAAATTAATAAAATTCACAAAAATTGCTCTCACTGGTCGTACCGTTAACTGGAGAATATGCTGTCTGCTATCTCATAAAATAGTTTGAGTTAGTATCGAAGTAGACGGCCCATCTTACCTCATCGATACGAAGGTTGATCTGGTGAAACGTGGTGAAAGAAGTTGAACTTGTCCAGGAGCCTTGATTGGAGCAGATTGGGTGCGCATGGGCAGAACGTGGGACTTTACATAACTATCCCGAAGCCAGCTGAACTTGGCGCGTCTCGTGTATATAAGCGCAGAAAAATGTTAAGACCCACTCATTTAAAATGATTTGGATTCACTGAGTGTGCTCTTTTGTTGGAGTTACTCAAAAAATACCTTTACATTTTGAATAACTTTCTAAATTGAATTAATTCTTCAATTATTAAATGAAATGTACTTAAACCTTTACTGAAAAGACACGGATTCATTTTAAATCTTTTTGGTCGATTTTTTTAGTAAAATCTACAGGACCCCAGAATCATTTTTTACAGTGTACATGACTGACAATGACAGCAGTAATAATCATAGTAATATTACACTTCTCACAATCAAACTCTGTGAAGACCCACCTCTTCTGGCCGGATCTTGACCATCCCGTTCCCACCAGTTACCTGCATGTGGTAATGCGAGTGTTCTAGTGTCACTGTTGCTCCTGGATATGTGCAAAATGAATGTAATGTAGTAAGTTAATGTTTTTGAGTACCATGCTTATCTTCCTCTTAATACCCCCCCCCCCCCTTCTCCTCCTCTCTCTCGCTTTGTCGTTCAACCCCCCCAAGGTTACCGCTGGTTGGAGATGGTCCAGTCTATGATTCAGGTGATACCGCTGGACGATCCCCTGGGCCCAGCCGTATTCACCCTTCTGTCCGACTATAGGCTGCCAACCACAGTGAGCACCGACATCTGCCGTCTTTACACAGAGCATAAATTGGTGGAGCTGACCTGGTATCGATTTCTGGACAGAAGTGGAAATCAGAGAATTATTAAATGTAAGGCGCGAAAGGAAAATTATAAAACAGATTGATCGTACAGTCCGTGACTCAAACGTTTGATACTGTGTTATTTACTCCCGCTGTGGAGAGACAGCGATGATCGAGTGTGTTTGCTCATTTTCTCCCGCTGCTGAAACAGTAGCCTAGTAGTAGTGTGTTATATTGTCCAGTTGATTGAGTTCAATTTCTTTATATTCTTGGACACTGGAGCAGAAACACGCTGGCACAAATCGATCGGGACGTGTTATTCCCATGCCCCGATGTTGGTTTTGGTGCGCAGCTATTCTAGATCAATTTTAAAACATTGGCTAAGGGTGCATCCCAATATTCTTCACTCCTCTCCTCCTTTCCTCCACTCCCCCACTACCGTTAGTATCGTACCCGGAGGTATGCAGAACTGCCTGAATGTTTTGAGTACAAGTAGTTGCATATGCAGTATACAATGTACCTGACATTGCGGTTTGAGTAGTGACATTAATCAATTTGTAACCATTTGCAATTAATATGTAGCCTAATCAGCAACATTAGATTAGTACACAAAGATTGGTTTCCAGGGCACGGAGGAGAGGAGGTGGTAGTGGAGGAAAGGAGGATGCATTTTTCGAGAATTGGGAGGCACCCTAGATCTAACTTCAAGAACCATGTTTAAAAAAATATATACATATATTTTTTAAAGTGCCCTCTAGTGGAGGGGGGAACAAATATCAAATAAACATGCATATATACAGTGCCCTCCACTATTATTGGCACCCCTGGTAAAGATGAGTAGGGTCACCGTTTGGTGAATTAGCTTAATGTCACACTGAAAAAATTTGAAAAAGCCAACCTTTAATTGACGTAAATTATTATGAGAAGAAAAAAAACCCTCAAGAAAATTATTTAACAAAACCACGTGTGCCACAATTATTGGCACCCCTGCATTTATATATAGTAAAAAGTAATAATTTTCAATATTTGGTTGCATATCCTTTGCATGCCATGACTTCGATGTCTGTGACCCAACAACATCAATCTTATCTTATTTTCTGGTACTCTTACAATGGGAATTGGGGGGTGGGACTAGCTGTAAATTATGCTGGAACAGTATTGAATTCATGGTTGGTAAAATGGCTGTAAGTCATCAAGGGTCTGAGGTATCAAACAAGCCTCAAACCATCATTCTGCTGCCAGATATGCAGTGAATTTTTTTTTATAACCCTTTTGACTCATCTTTACCAGGGGTGCCAATAATAGTGGAGGGCACTGTACATTTTACCAGGCCCAAATCCGGCATTCTTTACCGGTATAATACATTATTTCATCTGTATTTATCTCCTGTGGCATAAAAATATAAAAAATATGGCAAAATATTCTAACAAAGGGAGTTATATTGTACATTACATAGAAAACTGCAAGTACACAAATAAGCATTGAGCATTGCGTTACTGCCATTTTAGCAGACCCTCTCAACCAGAGCAACGTGGATAAATGTGCATTTTTACATAATATACATTTATATAGCTAGATATACACTGCTCAAAGAAATTAAGGGAACACTTAATCAACACAGTATAACACCAAGTCAATTAAACTTCTGGGATATTGATCTGTCCAGTTAAGAAGCGTAAACTATTGTGAATCAATTTCACCTGCTTTGGTGCAAATTAAAGTGACAACAGGACAGGAGAGCCAACCGCAAGACAACCCCCAAAAAATAAATGGTTTTGCAGGTGGTGGCCACAGACCATTTTTCTCTCCTTATCCTTCCTGACTGATGTTTCTCTAGTTTTGCATTTTGCTAGTGCCCTTGTCACTACTGGTAGCATGAGGCGGTACCTGCAGCCCATTCAGGTTGCACAGGTATTCCAGCTCCTCCAGGATGGCACATCCATACTTGCCGTCGCAAGAAGGTTTGCTGCGTCTCCCAGCACAGTCAAGAGCATGGAGGAGATACCGAGAGACGGGCCATTACACGAGTAGAGCTGGACAGGGCCATAGAAGGGCAACAACCCAGCGGCAGGACCGGTATCTGCTTCTTTGTGCGAGGAGGAACAGGAGGAGCACTGCCAGAACCCTACAAAATGACCTCCAGCGGGCTACTCGTGTGCATGTTTCTGACCAAACTGTCAGAAACAGACTCCATGAGGGCCCAACGTCCTGTAGTGGGACCTGTGCTCACAGCCCAGCACCGTGCAGCTCGATTGGCATTTGCCAGAGAACACCAGAATTGGCAGGTTCGCCATTGGCGCCCCGTTCTCTTCACAGATGAGAGCAGGTTCACACTGAGCACATGTGACAGACGTGAAAGAGTCTGGAGACGTCGTGGCGAATGTTATGCCACCTGCAACATCATCCAGCATGACCGGTTTGGTTTAATTGATTAGGTTTTATACTGTGATGATTAAGTGTTCCCTTAATTTTTTTGAGCAGTGTATTCAGGGTACCTTGCTCAAGGGTACAATGGCAGTGCCCTACCTGGGAATTGCACCTGCAATCTTTGGGTTACAAGCCCAGTTCCCAAACCATTAGACTACACTGCCACCCCACACATGGGTATTCCAACAAACACAGGTAACAAACATGGAATTTAATCTTTGTGTATCAGGACAAACTTGGCATGAAATGAGAGAAAGAGGGAGTTAGTTTAGCTATAGACGTTCCCACTTTTTGGGACTTAATCAGCTATATCAACTCATTGAAGGGAGTTCATCACAGTTCCGCAGTCCACTCTTTGTGAATCTGGTCAAGCTCCCACTCCCAACTGCTTCTGAGGTGGACGAGGCGTGTTCTCGTAAGCGGCATTGTACAGCAGTTCCCAGCTGGTTTGGCAACATTTGGCTGGTGTTGTCGCTGCTGGTTACAGTTAGTCCTGCCCCCCTTCCCCTGCCGAGGGAGTCAGTGCATCACCACACGCTTCTCCCTGGCTGCAGGCAAAGGTCCATGTTTTCCTTCACAGTTCCGAGTTATTACGGTGCCTTCATCTCCCTGAGGCGTCCTCTCTCTTAGAGCTAAATCCCAGCATGCCATGTGTCCCATGGTTTATGTAGCTCTTTACAAATAGACCCCTGAAAGGATGCGTGTTCAGAAACTAGCTGATAGTTGCCTCACCTTTGATGCTATATTGTGATTATTAAAAGTGGCATTTATTTTTTAGAAAGTGGCTATTTTCGCTTTTATGGTTGCAAGTAAGCTTGTCTTGCTATCGATGGCTATATTGCTAGGTACCTAGCTTAGTGTAGATATGTAAGCTTAACTTTTTAACTTGTTTAGTTATATTAGAATTGCTAGCTAACAAATTTTTTAGGCTATAAATATAGTTTCGTATACTAGCTTGTCAGGATGTCAAAAGGAGCCCTGCTGCAACCTGTCCATATTATATCAGGCTGGTTAATAATAATAATTAATAATGATTACCGTAATTTCCGGACTATAAGCCGCTACTTTTTTCACACGCTTTGAACCCTGCGGCCTAAACAACGATGCGGCTAATCTATAGATTTTTACGGGCTAACGGCCTCCAGGGGGCGCTCTAGCAGGAAGCGCAAGAGCGAGACAGACAGGTGGAAGAGATAATGCGCCGAGGAAGACGCTAGTTTGATTGTGTTTTGAACAGCCATTTTGCGCATATATATATATCAACACTAGATGACTCTCAGTATGTGTGAGGCGACGAGGGACAGTCATCATCTGACTCCGTAGCTAACTGCCCCGTCTTTCATTTGCATTAATAAAAATATCTGTCAGCTAATTGTGTGGTGAAAATGTTTTTATTTTAAATATTTTTCGCATGTTTTCAAATAGTTGTTACAAGTGGTGTATTCCGATTCTAGCAACCATTGCAATGGACACCCATGATGTTGGTAAAGTAAATTTTTGAAGGTTGTACGTTACTGCTCACCATATGCTATGAGATGCTATTTATCTCTGATAAAGCTAATAACACGGGCGCAGCCATACAACGTCATCTCTGGTCCAACCAAAGATGATAACGTGACAAGATAACTCACTTCCAAGTTAACTTGTTTGAGAATTGATATGGTTACAGTTGGGAGCAAGTGGAGCATCTCTTCATCATGTATCATCTTTGGTTGAATGCGGAAGAACAAGATGGCAGCACCGCAAACCAATATTAGCCTACTACTCGAGTATTTCGTCAATTATTTTGATCACGGATGAGTTTACCCGTGATGTAAAACATTGTAAAGTGTAATCGCTATAAGATTGTGTATATTATATTTTCTGTCAGCCCGTAGTTAGCTCATTTTGACAGCTTGGTTAGCACTGACGTTAGCAAACTGTAGCTAAATCAACGTTATAGGCTAGGGGGTATTTGCTGCTTACATTACTTCTGTGAAAGTGTGAACGTCTGCATAAACAAATAAATGTAAATGTTGTAAAGATGTTTATTTGGTACAATGTTTTTGTGGAACAGTGTGTTTAGTTCTAGGGTTAGCCCACAGGTTTATTGTTGCGTCATTCGTAAATAGACGATTTGTGAATGCGCATGTAAGTGAGATCGTCGGTATAATACAGCTAGCTACGTAGTAACCCATATGCATACACTGCAAATTAAACTAGATGACTATTCGGATAACAACTAACGTTGACATAGTAACATTTGCATTTCAGTACAACAATAAACGACTAGGTACCGCACTGGAATCATGTTTGCACTTTTACATTAGGATGCAATTGTTAGCTTGTCAGGTTAAAAACCACCAAACTGCTAAGATAGCTTAGTGTTGATGTAACGAAGATATTCGATGCACAGCAATGTGTCATTTATCGTTAATTTCAGCTTCTGAAATCGCAAGTTGATGGTTTATTTTCCATAATATACACACCTCTGTGACGTGTCTAAACCGTGTTTAGCCGGCAGTAAACCATTGTGACCGCATTCTCAACGGAGCGTTCCAGTGATACGTTCTAATCACATATTTGTGATGGTACGCGTTTGGGCCAAGTCTGGAATGATCACATATTTGTGATGGTACGCGCGAAAGGGTTAAATGTAATCTCATGTTACAACGTGGACACCTGCGGCTTATAGACAAGTGCGGCCTATATATGTACACATTTTTTTTTCTTTCTAAATTTAGTTGGTGCGGCTTATATTCAGGTGCGCTCAATAGTCCGGAAATTACGGTAATAGTTTAATCTACTTTTTTTATTCTCTAAAAGATTATGAATGATACCCGGTATATACCTGAACAGTAAATAAAGTTGAAGCAAGTGGAGAAGGAGCTCTGCTGTGTGGGGCGTAGCTCTGACTGCCGTAGCTCTTCCTCCTCCTCAGGACGCTCTGCAGCAGCTGTCGGACACGTTGAGTCTCAGTGCCGCTGTGGCGCGACAGGACGCCTTCACCCCAGCCCAACACCGCAACACCATCGCCGTGCTGAGCGTGCTGGCCAACTCGCTGACTTCTAACTACCATAGACGTAAGTCCTGTAATCGCACACACACACACTTTTACATACACCTACCCGCACACATTCACACTTAAACACGCTCACTCTCATAACTCCTTGGTGTTTATATATTTTGGTTCCTGTTTGCATGGCAGAACAATGATGAAACTCATTTGCAGCATGTAGGGGTTTTTAGTTTTTTTTGCTTATTTTGGCAAGCCATGCCCTCTAGCATATTGGCAGAGGCATTGGGGTCAAACACTGCATGTTGCCCCTGATTTGGCAGTACCCCTGCAGGGAGACACATGAGCAACGCCCTTTCTCAAAGACTCACCGCTCAGTGCTTCACCATCTTTTTGACAGTTTTGCTGAGCTGTGCTGCGCTTAACACGCCAAAGTCCCCTCTGCCCACAGCTGGCTGGAGGTCAATTAATCTATGGGCTCTTGAGGTTCAGAAAGACGATAAAACGGTGTAGACGAGGGTAGCCTTGCATAGTGACATTGAACAGCCGTGCACAAACTAAGTTTGGGTTGTGGGAGATATCTATTGGGCCAATGAACAAAGTGTTAGTATTCATTAAAGGGATAGTTCACCCATTTTTTAAAAAATTATATTGTTTTACTCACCCCCGAAATGGTATATTAAGCTGTCCTGGTCTCGCTGTTGTAGCTAAATTATTGTAAATCCTGAATTGGAGCAATGCTAACAATTGGCATCTTGCCATTGGATATAATTGCCCTCAGGCTAACTTGCTGTAAATGAACCGCCTAATTCCCCTCAAGGACGATATTTTCACTCAAATTACAGTATATAATGTCATTTTAGATTTCAGATGTCGGTGTTTACATTTAAATAAGAGTCGGTATCATTCCCCGCGAGAACAGTTCTCAGTGTCTTGCGATACGGATGTGTGGCGGTAAATCTTTACTTTTTCCTCACCAGGTTCAATTTGAGGTGTGTTTTAAGGTGGAGAAGTCTCCTTTGGTCGGATGAAGATGAAGGAAATAATCCGGCAGAGTCTTGTATTCAGTTTACCCTTTTATTGAGCACTGGCCAGTGGGAGGACCTTTCTCCTACGCAGAGGGTTCAGGAGCTCTCCGAACAAAAACAAACAATTGCTTCTATACTTTCATAACCCCTCCTCTTCCTAGCTAATAAAATAATGAGTTAGTGACACCCTTCCATCATAATTTATTTTAGCCAATAGATGAAAAGGCTAAATGAAGCTCATTTATATAATCAGTTTCTACCCTATGCTTGAGCGCACTCATCGATTTTATCTGGGTCTCCATGATCTATCTTACCTTTGTTATTGGTACATCCCATCTGTTCTATTTCTGTCATGCGTCACATCCCATTGCTCAGCCTGCGTATGATCTGTTCCTATCTTTGCTATTGGACAGCCTCCCTTGACCTTCTACTCACCGTCAGTGCTCCCCCACCCGCCCTCCATATTTAATTTGGCTTTTGCATATGTGGCTTTTGAGCCTAAAAACGACTCACTTCTACAGAAGTAGACTAGAAGATAATGCTAGCGTTTTGTCTGCCTGTAAACATAGGAGAAGCAGCTAGCCTGTTTTCTTAGCAAAATGTCTGATTATGAGGAAGATGACTGGGTAGAATTTGTAGTTGAACCATACTTTGAGCCGGAATATATTGATTTGGAGTTAGCATTACTGTCCTCGAGCGGAGTGATACTAAAAGTTACTGGATAAAAGTTACTCTTACCGGATGTTCTTATTAAACGTAAACAATGACATCTGAAACGACATCATATACAGTAATTTGAGTGAAAATATTGTCCTTGTGCACTCGGCAATCATGTGCATTTTCGTTTCCGACAACAACACTTGTAAAGCTGTTAAACCTTATTTGAGTGTACAGGTGCAGCTAAAAAAATTTTAATATCGTGAAAAAGTTCAATATTTTTTGTCACTCATGTCAGAAAGTGAAACTCATATATTATATAGATTCATTACACATAGTGAAATATTTCAAGCCTTTATTTCTTGTAATTTTGATGATTATGGCTTACAGTTAATGAAAACCCAAATTCAGTGTCTCACAAAATTAGAATATTACATAAGATCAATAAAAAAGGATATTTTAAACAGAAATGTCAGCCTTCTGAAAAGTATGTTCATTTCTATTCACTCAATACTTGGTTGGGGCTCCTTTTGCATGAATTACTGCATCAATGCGGCGTGGCATGGAGGCGATCAGCCTGTGGCACTGCTGAGGTGTAATGGAAGCCCAGGTTGCTTTGATAGCGGCCTTCAGGTCATCTGCATTGTTGGGTCTGGTGTTTCAGCTTACTCTTGACAATACCCCATAGATTCTCTATGGGGTTCAGGTCAGGTGAGTTTGCTGGCCAATCAAGCACAGTAATACCATGGTCATTGAACCAGCTTTTGGTACTTTTGGCAGTGTGGGCAGGTGCCAAGTCCTGCTGGAAAATGAAATCAGCATCTCCATAAAGTTTGTCAGCAGAAAGAAGCATGAAGTGCTCTAAAATTTCCGGGTAGATGGCTGCGTTCACTGTGGACTTCAGAAAACACAGTGGACCAACACCAGCAGATGACATGGCACCCCAAATCATCACTGACTGTGGAAACTTCACACTGGACTTCAAGCAACGTGGATTCTGTGCCTCTCCACTCTTCCCCCAGACTCTGGGACCTTGATTTCCAAATGAAATGAAAAATTTACTTTCATCTGAAAAGAGGACTTTGGACCACTGAGCAACAGTCCAGTTCTTTTTCTCCTTAGCCCAGGTAAGACGTGTTAGAGAAAATTAAATCTATGCATTACTCAATGATTAAAGCTATTAAATAGAGGTGTTTATTATCCAAAATGTATGATCACATGTTTACTGGAAGGTTTTGACACAATCAGACGAAACCTGTTAGTTATAAAGGGGGGTCTGGTGAAAGGAGATTGAAGGTTTAGGAATGTGAAGCTAGAACAGAAAGTCCTGTGCAGTAAACAGAAAGTTGCAATTAGCACATTCTGTAGATAAAGGAATGGAGGAGTATTGAGACATTATTCGCTTATGATTGGATGGTTTTTGCTGCATTAAGAAGAATATAACTACAGGAGGACTGTATTATTTTGTTAGAGTGTATGCTACGCAGCTGTATGTGATACATCTCTCCTTGTTTGTTGCTGCAGTAATAAAGCTTGTTAAAGGAAAACTTCCTTGCTGTTTGAAAGACTCTCAGTTTGTACTTTGTATAAAACTCGAGTAGTTTTCACGGGATACTTCAGAAGAAGTTCACAAACCCACAAGATAGGGAAATTTCCCTGACAGTAACTTGGCGTAGTCGGCACGGTCTCTAACTCGTTTCTCTCGTTCGGAGGAAGGGGCAGTCCCCTAAAGACGGTCCGGGACCAGAAGGGAAAAAAGACGCCTTCGCCGGACTTGAGGAGCGATACGAGATCCGAATAAAAGTGGGAGGACGAACTGAGCGGTATCCTGGACAGCAACGAAGGTGGATTTTTGAACGGACTGTGGAATAGCACAGGGCGCGTTTATGCCCTGACGAGGGTGACGGTCTGGGACCGGAAAATCCACAAAGAACACGTGACGGTCTGGGACCGGAAAATCTTAAGAGAAAAAAGTAAGTATAGATAAAATCTAACCTAGTTGTAAAAATGGGAAACAGTTGTGGTAAGGGTAAAGGGCATTACACGGGACCACTACAGTTGATGTGGAATTTACATGGCGATAGAGCCACAAAAGGTATAAAAATATGGCACATGCATGGGTTTCCAGAAAATGGCAGTTTTTCTGAAGCAAGGTTAGGAGAAGTGAAAAAGAGTATGTCAGAATGTAAAAAGAAAAGGCATCCATGCAGAAAAGGTGATTTTGGAGAGTTTGAGTTATGGGAAATAGAAGCAAAATCACGGAGGGAAAGAGAGGAAAGGAATAGAGATAAACGTGCGAACAAACATACTAAACCACCTGCTTATACTGCACCAATTCCTAAAACCCCTGTATCCTCTGTTTATCCATCCCTCAACATGCTGAAAAAATCTACTGAACTGGACGAGGATCTCGACTGCACGCCATCCTGTCCGCCTCCCCCAGAAGAACCTGTCTTCATCGCGCCTCCCGACCCCGTCGCACCGACGGCACCCACCTTGACTCTGCCCTCACCTCCTCGCCACCAAGGGGGAACGTTTCCAGCGCTCCCTCCAACCCTGAGCCCAGCTGTCGGACCACGTATCACACTATGGGACAATGAGAGCGGGACACGTTCTGGGCGTCAATTTCACCCACAACAACGCCAGTTTCCATGCTCGGTCCCACATTGCCACCAGACAGGAGTGTGTTACTCGGTAGCAGGAGAACCAGTCTGTGCGGGACATGCCGCTGAGCAGTGGGAAAGGACCCACGGACTACAAGGATTACAGGACAGTACCTTTGACCGATGGGATCAGACAGATCCGACTTGGATTACCCCTCCCCCTCAAACCAGTCAGTTCCAAATGCCAATGATAGAATGTCCGGATCCAGCAGGACAACAAGCAGTGCTTTTAGTGTACCGGCCTTACAGCAGGGATGAACTAAAGAGCATCTGTGGAGACCTGCCAAACCCCGAACACACGGGGGGGAGGACATTCTTTGCAAAACTGATAGAGGTGGTCAAATGCGCTAAACCAAGCAGCACGGATTTGGAGAGCATCCTGAGAATGCACCTAAAGTTGAAATGGGCTAAAGTCCGAGCCATAGCTGGGAACCCGGTAGGCCTCCCCCTCGCGGCCCAGCCGTTTGATCCCGCAATAGCATACGGGGAAGCCGCTGGGTGCGCGTATTTGCTACAAATGACAGCGCTGGAACTTGCCCTAGGGACGGTGTTTCCCACTCGTTTGGACACTGGGAAATTAACAAGAACGTCCCAGAAACCGGACGAGCCCGTGGATGATTTTGAAGGAAGATTACAGGAAGCTATGGAATTGCATGGCGGACTGGAAAAACCGGATCCTTTTCCAGGAGGGAACCTTACTCCATATGAATCCTATCTGACACAGTATTTCCTAAGCGGACTGAGGGCACCTTTACGCCAAGCTGTGCAGAGCTCGCTGATAGGTTGGCAACACGCCCGCCTAGACGAAGTGCGACGCCATGCACATCATGCTGAGAACAATGAAAAAGAAAAAAGGGATACGGAAAAGAAACGGCAGCGCCTCCAGATGGTCCACCTGAGCGACCTCCAGGTGAAACAGTTGGAGACTGAAGGAAAGAAGCATGATCAAGAACAAAAAGGTCGTGGCCGAGGCAGAGGAAGAGGCAGAGGCAGAGGACGGGGCAAAACGGAGAATGAGGGCTGTTTTGTTTGCGGAAAAGAAGGACATTGGGCAAGGGAGTGTCCAGACAAGAAGCAGTGGAACCATGCCCCTAAAGGAGATGGCGCGGTTCACAATCCAGAACAATTTGAGAATGATGAAGAATGACGGGAGGAGGGGGAAGGCGGATGGAGGATGCGGCAGGAGGGTGAGTCCAATATAATGTATGTGCAGTGTACTGAAACAGATTTACCAATTTGGCAATTGAATATTGATGGTAAAACCGTTGATTTCATGGTCGATACAGGGGCGGGGGTATCTGTGTTAAGTGCAAAAACATGGGGAAAAAACATGCTCACATTATCGGGAAAAGGGATGCACACAGTAAATGCAGGGGGAAGCACAGTATATGAACAGTTTACAGAACCACTATCTGTAAAGAGTGAGGGTAAAGTGACAAAACATTCTTTTCTTTTCTCACATGCCTGTCCAGTAAATTTACTGGGAAGGGACCTAATCAGAGTATTCGGTATTGCAATACACGGAAGAGATAAAGATTTGATAATAAAACAAAGAAGTGAAAAGGGAGAGTCTGCATGGATCACAGTGTGGGAATTCATGGATAGCAGGGTTGCAAAGGAAATAAAACAAGGGGTGCTTTTTAGGAGACACAAGGTACGTGCCGCTCCGGGAGAAGAAATGTCTCCAGAGCGGCTACATATAACAATGGCAGTGGAGGAAAAGCTGGATTGGGATCTTTGGGAGGAATTGGGGAATGACACTATCTCGACTGATTGGCTATATGTAGGAGAAAGAGCTACAGCACTTTCAGTAAGCCTAACAAAACGCCAAAAGCTGTTGTACAGAGTACATGAGAGCTACCCTCATATTTCCATTGAGAAAAGTGCTGAATGGCAGTGGCGCGATTTAGGCGCATGGATAAAGATGTGCAAGGCAATAACAGATTGGGAAACGGTGCCAGAAGTGGGTCAAGAGGAATATCAGTATTCCCCCACAGCCCGTGTTTATCGCCTAATGATGACACATACGATATGTGTAACCCCAGCACATTGGAGAGGGAAAGCTGGGCCACAAAGGCCGCAGCCATTGTTCTTCCTAAATGGCAGCAGAGAAGTGTTATTAAGCCAAGTACCAGATAAACTCTGGACTACAGATAAAGCAACGGCGGGGCTCCTTAAAGGAGCCGCGCCGTTGGAAGTCTGCCCAAAATCCTCTTTTAGACCCTGTAAGAAACAATACCCCTTGCGAAAAGAGGCAGAGGAAGGTATTACTCCAGTTTTTCACTCCTTACTGAATGAAGGGATAATTGTGCCATGTAGTGGATCTCCATGCAATACTCCTATTTTACCTGTAAAGAAACCAGATGGATCTTGGAGATTCGTACAAGATTTACGAGCAGTAAATGCAGCCGTAATTCCTAGAGCTCCGATAGTGCCCAATCCCATAACTGTTTTATCACAAATTCCTAGTACAGCCAAGTGGTTTACTGTGATCGATCTAGCAAATGCATTTTTTAGTATACCTGTGGCCCAGGACTCACAGTATTGGTTTGCCTTTACATTTAAGGGAAAACAATACACATGGACTAGAATGCCGCAGGGATATGTTGAAAGCCCGGCAGCCTACTCCAGCGCGCTTGGCGAATGTTTAGAACATTTCTCTTTCCCCCGAGGAAGCACATTGGTGCAATATGTAGATGATTTGTTAGTCTGTTCGGACACAGAGGAAGGATGTGTAGAGGACACAAAGGCACTCCTCTGTTTCCTAGCAGACAAGGGGAACAAGATAAAAAAGACCAAATTACAAATAGTGCAGGAAGAGGTGCGCTATTTAGGACACAATGTGTCCATTGCAGGACGAACGCTGGGAATCGAGAGAATCGAGGCGATTCTCAAAATTCCCCGTCCTAAAACTAAAAAGCAAATGATGTCCTTTTTAGGAATGACAGGATACTGTAGATGTTGGATATTGAACTATGCTGAAAGAGCACAACCATTACAGGACCTGATACACGGAAAGAATCTAGAGTTAAGAGATAAAATAATTTGGACGCCGGAGGCCGAAGTTGCTTTCGTAGACTTAAAAAAACAGTTGCAATTGGCTCCAACACTGGGAACGCCCAACCCGGAAAAAGTTTACACTCTAGCTGTACAGGAGAAGGAAGGCTACATGTCTGCAGTGCTGTTACAAGAACATGGGGGAAAAAAACGCCCCATCGCATATTACTCAACCAGATTAGACTCTGTTATGAGGGGTTTACCCGGATGTATGCGTTCAGTCGCCGCCGCTGCAGCGGCGGTAGAAGCAGCTGTACCGTTAGTGGCATTCCGCCCACTAACAGTGTTGGTTCCACATGCGGTGGCGGAAATTCTATTAAAACAGAAAACAGCCCATCTGTCAGCCGCACGCATGTTACATTTCCAACACATACTAACTGCTCTCTCAAATGTTACTGTACAGCGTTGCACTGTTCTTAACCCTGCCAATTTGCTCCCAACAGAAGCTGATGGTGACCCACATGACTGCGTGGCAGTATTAGAACAAGTGCTCACACCCAGACCTGATCTAACCACCGACCCTATGCTTAATGCCGATCATGAATTCTATGTAGATGGCTCAGCATCCAAAGACTCAAAGACAGGGGAGAGCTATGTGGGCTACTCAATTGTAGATGATCACAAAATTTGTGAGTCAGCCCGCCTGCCAGGACATTTGTCTGCTCAGGCGGCAGAATTATTCGCATTAACAAGGGCTTGTTGTTTAGGGAAAGGAAAAAGTGTTAATATCTACACTGACAGCAGGTACGCATTTGGAGTAGCACACGATTTTGGCACAATTTGGAAACACAGAGGGTTCCTAACAAGTGCAGGGAAACTAATACAAAATGGGAAGCTGGTAGAAAATCTATTAACAGCTATACAACTGCCGGCAGCGGTAGCCATCTGTAAATGTGCCGCACACACAAAAGGTGACTCACAGGTAGAAAAGGGAAATACTGCTGCTGATGCGGCTGCAAAAGCGGCCGCACATGCGCCAGCACATACCTCACTACAGCTGGCCCACATTGATGCAGAAACCCCACAACACACTTTGCAAGACTGCCAAGCAGCAGCTAATAAAACTGAAAAGGCCAAATGGAAGATAAAGGGACGGCAAGTTGACGGTCTGTGGGTGGGAGCACTTACAGGAAAACCTTTCCTTCCCCTAAGTCTGGTTCCATATTATTTAAAGTTGACACATGGGAAAACACATGTGTCAAAAGGAGGGATGGTAACAATGATGGAACAGGACTGGGATCTAGGGACATGCTCATACACAACTCACTCAAAAAATTTTTGTTCTAGGTGTGTTATTTGTGCCTGCAATAATCCTGGAGTACCTGTGAAGACTACTGCTGGCGCTCAGCCAGCAGCACAGGCACCATTTGAGTACTTAATGATGGATTTCATTGAACTAACGCCGTGTAGAGGACAGAAGTATTGTTTGGTAATAATAGACATGTTCTCTAAGTGGATAGAGGTTTTTCCCTGCAAACATGCGGACGCAACAGCAGTCGCAAAGATACTAATCAGAGAAATTATCCCACGATGGGGGATACCGAAAAGATTATCTTCTGACCAAGGGTCACATTTTAAGAATAATCTGATGAAAGCACTGACCGCATTTTACTCCATGGACATGCATTTCCACTGTGCGTATCACCCGGCCAGTGCTGGTGCAGTGGAACGAGCAAATGGAGTGGTCAAAAACAAATTGGTTAAAGCAGGATTGGAGACAGGTTTGGATTGGGTGACCATCCTCCCTATCGTGCTTATGTCAATGAGGTCCACACAAGATAGAGTAACTGGTTTATCTCCCCATGAGATTTTAACAGGCAGACCAATGAAGACTGGAGTGGCGGCACCGGCAGGCATCACCGATCTCACCATGGTGGAAGAAAGCATGCTGCAATACTGTGTTGAATTGAGTAAAGCACTGCGATCTGTTTCCAAACAGGTACAAGCAGCCCAACCAGTAGGTGAGACGACATCACATCATCAGCTGAAGCCAGGTGATTGGGTGGTGGTGAAGGATTTCCAGCGGAAGAAGTGGTCCGAGCCCCGATACCGAGGACCGTACCAGATACTACTAACTACGACGACTGCTGTGCGAGTAGCAGAGCGCTCTTCCTGGGTCCACGCGAGCCACTGCAAGCTGTTCAAAAGAAGAGAAGATGCAACTTAAATTCCAGATGAGGGGCCGGTCAATGGGTGGCCGTCAGATTCCGGGACCATTTGGTCCGGGAGACAAGTGCCGCATTTTCTTTTGGATTATGTCTGCACTAGTAATAGTTGTAATAGCAGTAACAGCATACAACATGAGAGATAAAAGTGACGGCGCTACTAATCACACTCAGCGATCGAGCCCTGAGTCACTGTGGGACCGAGCATCTGACAACCAGTGGTGGCAGTGGGCGAACCACACTGCAATGAGGGAGACCAAGGGGCAAGGTGACTGTGTCATATGTGCAGGACACCAATCGGATTTCTGGATTGTCCCCCTCCCATACAACTCTACAACCTGTTCAAAGTGGCATGAGACAACAAATGAACGGTGTGACAAGAACTGTAATGTGAAAAATATCATGGCAGAGTGTGGTACCATTGTAAATAGAACAATACAGTTAAATATGACAAAGACTGGAAAATGTTCATGTATACTAAACTGTACTAATAAAGTTGGAATGTGTCCATTCACCTGCATATTGGCTCAGGGAGCAATGCAGTACAATAACCAGTTACTGTATAGAGGAGAATATCAACCTCTGTGTGTTAAAGGGTCTGAGGATGACCAGGAGTTGCGTACGCTCATGAGCGAGCTGCCAGATTCACCCTATGATGACGCAGAGGAAGCTTATGCTGATGTGGCACATGTTTGAAGTTTTTTTTTCTCTTTTTTAATGTATATTTATCACTAAAGGTAATAAAAGGAGGGATTGTTAGAGAAAATTAAATCTATGCATTACTCAATGATTAAAGCTATTAAATAGAGGTGTTTATTATCCAAAATGTATGATCACATGTTTACTGGAAGGTTTTGACACAATCAGACGAAACCTGT
The DNA here is from genome assembly GCA_022702515.1 of Ilyophis sp. 1 JC-2022. Classification (NCBI taxonomy): domain Eukaryota; kingdom Metazoa; phylum Chordata; class Actinopteri; order Anguilliformes; family Synaphobranchidae; genus Ilyophis; species Ilyophis sp. 1 JC-2022. Next base: position 24,651,942 of record CM040400.1, read on the forward strand.
TAGTTATAAAGGGGGGTCTGGTGAAAGGAGATTGAAGGTTTAGGAATGTGAAGCTAGAACAGAAAGTCCTGTGCAGTAAACAGAAAGTTGCAATTAGCACATTCTGTAGATAAAGGAATGGAGGAGTATTGAGACATTATTCGCTTATGATTGGATGGTTTTTGCTGCATTAAGAAGAATATAACTACAGGAGGACTGTATTATTTTGTTAGAGTGTATGCTACGCAGCTGTATGTGATACATCTCTCCTTGTTTGTTGCTGCAGTAATAAAGCTTGTTAAAGGAAAACTTCCTTGCTGTTTGAAAGACTCTCAGTTTGTACTTTGTATAAAACTCGAGTAGTTTTCACGGGATACTTCAGAAGAAGTTCACAAACCCACAAGATAGGGAAATTTCCCTGACAGACGCTTCTGACGTTGTCTCTGGTTCAGGAGTGGCTTGACACGAGGAATTCGACATTTGTAGCCCATGTCCTGGATTCGTCTGTGCGTGGTGGCTCTTGATGCACTGACTCCAGCCTCAGTCCACTCCTTGTGAAGCTCCCCAAAATTCTTGAATGGATTTTGCTTGACAATCCTCTCAAGGCTGCGGTTATCCCTGTTGCTTGTGCACCTTTTCCTACCACACTTTCCTTCCACTCAACTTTCTATGAATATGCTTGGATACAGCACTCTGTGAACAACCAGCTTCTTTAGCAATTACCTTTTGTGGCTTACCCTCCTTGTGGAGGGTGTCAATGACTGTCTTCTGGACATCTGTCAAGTCAGCAGTCTTCCCCATGATTGTGTAGCCCACGGAACCAGACTGAGAGACCATTTAAAGGCTCAGGAAACATTTGCAGGTGTTTTGAGTTAATTAGCTGATTAGAGTGTGACACCATGAGTTTCCAATATTGAACCTTTTCACAATATTCTAATTTTCTGAGACACTGAATTTGGGTTTTCATTAGCTGTAAGCCATAGCCATCAAAATTACAAGAAATAAAGGCTTGAAATATTTCACTGTCATGAATCTATATAATATATGAGTTTCACTTTCTGAAATGAGTGACAAAAAATATTGAACTTTTTCACAATATTCAAATTTTTTGAGCTGCACCTGTATTTAGCCTGTTAATTTAAAGCAAGTTAGCCTGGGGGGAATTATATCCAATGGCAAGATGCTAATTGTTAGCATTGCTCCAATTCAGGATTTACAATAATTTAGCTACAACCCCCCCACAAATTCCATCTCATGGTTTTGCATGTTCTCATGCTCAGATACTCATTCCTGGTCCTGGAGGGCCGCAGGCTATGCTGGTTTTTGTTTTCGCCATAATATCGGTAACCGATTCAGACCCCCTGGTGTGGTGAATTAACTTTGTTATCGGCTGCTTTAATTGATTCATTAAGTACAGAGTAACAACAAAAAACCAAATTAAGATCGCAGTGTTAAATGAACACTGTTCAAGTGCTGTTCCGTCGGGGGGGCCCCCCTGCAGCGTTGGGACCCGTGTTTGTGACCCAGCGCCGCTCTCTCTCGGCAGGTCCAGCGAGTATCAGCCTGCTCAGCCCCGGGACCCTGGAGTACCTGCTGGAGAGCCTGGTGAGTGAGCGCACACAGCAGCTGGCCTGGCTATGTCAGCTGTGGAGAGGAGCAGTGAAACCCTGGCGATCCCTGCTTTTATCACCAGCTCTGAACTTCAACGCACAAACCCTTGACCACGAGTCTCATTCCGATTGGCTGATTGACCTTTCTGTTTCCCCAGAGTTCCGAGGCCCACCCCACCGTCATGCTGTTCGCTCTCATCGCTCTGGAGAAGTTCTCGCAGACTAGTAAGTGCGTGTGTGCTTGTCCGCACAAGTACAGGTGACTCCTAGGACACTTTCGCTTTGAAGTTGTTACTCTTTTATTCTCCCTCTTCCTTTTTCTTTCTCAATTTCTCTACCTCTCTCCAAGGAAAGAGTCTGGATGAGGGCAGGCTTCAGCTTCATTGTTTGGAGTAACTGACACTTTTACTGTCGATCACACGACACCTTGTGGGAAGTGTTGTACTTGGAAAATGTAAAGATTGACAGTATGAAAGCTTGACATACGATATAAACATGACATGTTGTTATGACCCCACTCTTACGTTTGCTGAATTAACATTTCAATTTATCAAGTTTTTTTAACAAGTGTATACATTTTTGGATTTTTTCTTGCATACAACACAAACTTAAACGGAAAATACATTTTAAATTGTGCAGTACACTACACTACACATTTTCACAGAGAGATCCACCGTAAGCATGGAAACGGTAATGTTGCAATACAAAATATCCTGTTGAGTTGACGGCCATGGAAATGCAAGAACAAACCGTAGAACAAATAGGGCTTTTGTTCATAAATAATCAATATTGGCCCGTTAGTGCAATTTCTGTGCGAGAATATGTAATGAAGTATCCATTAAAGTCAAGCTAATATTTGGTGAATCCTGTGTACGGTGGTCTGTTAATTACAGCGGAGCGCTGTTTACTGAGCTAGTGGCTTTTTTCAGAGAGCTCTGGGCGTGACTGCACTGGGTTTAATGGAGATGTAAGACACTAATGCACTTGCATTCAGCTCGGTGAGGTTGGGCTCAACGCCCTCACACCAAGACCTCCGATACCTTAGAATTACAGTCCGACTTCTTGGTCAAATTTGGTTATCAACGGGAATACTTTTTGTTTCATTTAGCAATACAATTTGAAGTTCAAGGCTGTGTAAATTCTTAAGGATCGGGTATATAAACCACAAACCACGGTATATTTACCATTTATATACATAAAATACTATTTCAAATTTCAGTTAATTTACACAATGGTAACATTGTATAAACAAGGGCCCACCCACCACAAGGTCTTCAGGCCTTGCAAAGAAATGCAGACGGGTAACTTGGGTGTTCTGTGCTCCTCTCAGGTGAGAACAAGCTGACGGTATCGAATTCCTGCCTCAGTGATCGGCTAGCTGTCCTGGAGTCCTGGACCAGCCACTCGGACTACCTTAAATGGCAGGTTGGGTTCTGTTCCCAGTGGAGTCTGGACAACCTCTGTGAGTCTTTTACACGTATGTCAGTGTTTCTGTGCATGTGTGTGTGTGTGTGTGTGTGTGTGTGTGTGAGAAAAATGTAATGGAAGATTATATAAAAAAATTTATCAATTAAGGGAATTGACACCCTAGGCAGCAAACGGGGAATGAGAAGCACAAAATAATGCCCCCCTTACAAAGTCAGACGCAAAGGACATGCAAAACTACAACAGCAACAGAAATTTAAGCCAAGTATTTATATTTTAAAAACAATTGGGTGCTCATGCAAGCCTCAAACAATGTTTTTTATCTCCACAACATGCAGCACAACCCTCACAGGAGCTCTTGTGTGCTTTTGTGACATTGTCAACACTTTTTTAGGGAGTTATTTTATACTTGTAACAACATTTTTACTGTTTTTTTTGCCCATCCCTGCCAGTGACTGGTGTTTGTGACTGTTGTGGTCCCTCTCTCTCCGTCTCTGCAGTCTTGAAGGAGGGGCGTCAGTTCACCTACGAGAAGGTGAACCTGAGCAACATCAATGCCATGCTGAACAGCAACGATGTCAGCCAGGACGTGAAGACCTCTCCCAGTGGCCTGGAAGTGAGTGCGGCCCGATCTCCCACCTCAGGGATGCCACGTTTTCCTGAATTTCCCCCTAGTAGTCAGGAAATGGATTTTTCAGACCGTAAATTTATCTGTGGCCACATATTCGCCTTTATTCCTGAACATTCACTTCTGCTATTAGTTGGCAAAGAGCTTTTAACATGCATGCTTACATACCCGAATCTTCTGACTTGAGACATGTATAGTCTGAAAATCAGGATTTCCGGATTAATCGGGAACAAACGCATCTCCTTCTTTTTTTATTCCCACTTCCACCCCATTGAAAGATGTGGTGTCTGACTCACTGGCCCCGCCCTCGCTCTGATTATGTAGACAGAGCCTGACGTATGTGTGCCGAACGCAGTACAAACAGTCTACGATTCTCTTAGGGGGTTCGGGTCACTCTGGCAGAATGTAACCGCCTTCAACTGTTAGGGTACACCAAGCAGAACAGGGTCTTACCACATACTGCCCCAGCACCCCCCCCTCCCAAAGAAAATCATCTGAGTTTCAAGAACCTCCTCCTGTTTGTGGCCATGGTTCCAGAACTTGACTGACCCTCTGCTGAGTAATTGGACCCTAAAATGAAAATGGGGTCAGGGGGTTATAAGTTTGTGGAAGACAACTCAGTCTTCACTCTCTGTTTGCAGTAGTTTCAGCAGAATCACATTTATGAAAGCATACACCGCCCTGAGATGAACACACACTGCTTTCTACAGCATTCTTCGGAAGGCAATAGGGGCATTCGCGATATGAACAGCAGCTGATGAATGTTCTTGTGCCGGTATGCGTGTATTGTAGCGTTTTATCGTTCTGTAATTTACGAGTGAATCGGTGATTGTGTGTATGACTAATTAGCTGATTGAGCCGTGGTAACTGGTGGCAGTAAAAACATGTGTAAGGATCTGTGTTCTACTGGTCATTTGTACCTTTATTTTGTATGTATTGTTTATTCTTAGTTTTCACCTGACTTGTTTATTTTCCGGTTTTGCCTAGTTGTCCCGTGTCTACTTGTTTACACCTGATCTGTCACTCCCCGTTTACGTCTCTGTACCATTCGGGTGATCTCATTGGTGTTCGGGTTCCCTCTTGCTTCACACCTATCTCTGTGCACTTAGATTTATATACCACTAACATACTAATGATAGATAAGATCTACTAACTCAATTAACAAACTAATTTGTATATACTTACTAATCATACTAACGGCAGGGGTGTGTATAGTTACTAATCTCACTAATATATTAGAGCGCACATTTTCATGCTGTTCTGTCCTTGCTAATCTTTCTCAGCTGCTTCTGATCTACTCTGCCTGTCATCTTACTCTATGCACGATTTCCTGAAACTCCAGGTCATCTGTCATTGTGTGGGTTTGGAATCCAGTCCGCGTTTTCCCTAGTTGTCTCTGTGGTTGTTTAATTGTTTCCCAGATGTATGTCATTGTCTCTCGTTTGGAACCCCGCCTTCTCACACACCTGATTCCCTTTGTGTCATTTGTATCTTGTGCATTTAAACCCCGTGTTACTTCCAGTCTGTTCCAGTCTTCCTCAACCGCCCGTTGACGGGGGATCCATCGCCTTTCCGTCCCAGCCCAAGCCTCCTGTTCCGTCCCGTCACAGCTCCTCTGTTCCGTCCAGTCATAGCTCTCCTGCCCCGTTCCGTCCCAGCTCTCCTGTCCCCTCCTGTGCCAGCCCTCCTGTCCCTGCCCGTTCCAGCCCTCCTGTCCCGTTCAGTCCCAGCTCTCCTGTCCCGTTCAGTCCCAGCTCTCCTGTCCCGTTCAGTCCCAGCTCTCCTGCCCCGTTCAGTCCCAGCTCCCCTGCCCCGTTCAGCCCCAGCTCTCCTGTCCCGTTCAGTCCCAGCTCTCCTGTCCCGTTCAGTCCCAGCTCTCCTGTCCCGTTCAGTCCCAGCTCTCCGGTCCCGTTCAGTCCCAGCTCCCCTGTTCCTTCCCGCCCCAGCTCCCCTGTCCCGTCCCATCCCAGCTCCGCTGTTCTGTCCCGTCCCAGCTCCCCTGTTCCGTCCTGTGCCAGCCCTCCTGTCCCTGCCCGTTCCAGCCCTCCTGTCCCGTTCAGCTCTCCTGTCCCGTTCAGTCCCAGCTCTCCTGTCCCGTTCAGTCCCAGCTCTCCGGTCCCGTTCAGTCCCAGCTCCCCTGTTCCTTCCCGCCCCAGCTCCCCTGTCCCGTCCCATCCCAGCTCCGCTGTTCCGTCCCGTCCCAGCTCCCCTGTTCCGTCCCGTCCCAGCTCCCCTGTCCCGTCCCGTCCCAGCTCACCTGTTCCGCCCCGTCCCAGCTCCCCTGTTCCGTCCCGTCCCAACTCCCCTGTTCCGTCCCGTCCCAGTTCCCCTGTTCCGTCCCGTCCCAGCTCCGCTGTTCCGTCCCGTCCCAGCTCCGCTGTTCCGTCCCGTCCCAGCTCCCCTGTTCCGTCCCGTCCCAACTCCCCTGTTCCGTCCCGTCCCAACTCCCCTGTTCCGTCCCGTCCCAACTCCCCTGTTCCGTCCCGTCCCAACCCCCCTGTTCCGTCCCGTCCCAGACCCCCTGTTCCGTCCCGCCCCAGATTCCCTGTTCCGTCCCGTCCCAGCTCCCCTGTTCCGTCCCGTCCCAGCTCCCCTGTTCCGTCCCGTCCCAGCTCCGCTGTTCCGTCCCTTCCCAGCTCCGCTGCTCCGTCCCGTCCCAGCTCCACGGTTCCGTCCCGTCCCAGCTCCGCTGTCCCGTCCCGTCCCAGCTCCCCTGTCCCGTCCCGGCCCAGCTCCGCTGTCCCGTCCGGTCCCAGCTCCGCTGTCCCTTCCCGGTCCATGCCTCCTGTCACTCCCCGGTCCATGCCTCCTGTCACTCCCCGGTCCATGCCTCCTGTCACTCCCCGGTCCATGCCTCCTGTCACTCCCCGGTCCATGCCTCCTGTCACTCCCCGGTCCATGCCTCCTGTCACTCCCCGGTCCATGCCTATGGCCCCGTCCGGTCCCGGACCTCCAGGCCCGTTTCGTTCCACGCCAACAGTCCCGTCCTGCTCCCTGCCTCCTCTCAAGTTGCCGAGCCAGCTAGTCTCCTCGCCTGAGCGGCCCAGTCCGCTAGTCTCCTCGCCTGAGCGGCCCAGTCCGCTAGTCTCCTCGCCTGAGCGGCCCAGTCCGCTAGTCTCCTCGCCTGAGCGGCCCAGTCCGCTAGTCTCCTCGCCTGAGCGGCCCAGTCCGCTAGTCTCCTCGCCTGAGCGGCCCAGTCCGCTAGTCTCCTCGCCTGAGCGGCCCAGTCCGCTAGTCTCCTCGCCTGAGCGGCCCAGTCCGCTAGTCTCCTCGCCTGAGCGGCCCAGTCCGCTAGTCTCCTCGCCTGAGCGGCCCAGTCCGCTAGTCTCCTCGCCTGAGCGGCCCAGTCCGCTAGTCTCCTCGCCTGAGCGGCCCAGTCCGCTAGTCTCCTCGCCTGAGCGGCCCAGTCCGCTAGTCTCCGCTCCTGAGCGGCCCAGTCCGCTAGTCTCCTCGCCTGAGCGGCCCAGTCCGCTAGTCTCCTCGCCTGAGCGGCCCAGTCCGCTAGTCTCCTCGCCTGAGCGGCCCAGTCCGCTAGTCTCCTCGCCTGAGCGGCCCAGTCCGCTAGTCTCCTCGCCTGAGCGGCCCAGTCCGCTAGTCTCCTCGCCTGAGCGGCCCAGTCCGCTAGTCTCCTCGCCTGAGCGGCCCAGTCCGCTAGTCTCCTCGCCTGAGCGGCCCAGTCCGCTAGTCTCCTCGCCTGAGCGGCCCAGTCCGCTAGTCCCCTCTCCTGAGCGGCCCAGTCCGCTAGTCTCCTCGCCTGAGTGGCCCAGTCCGCTAGTCTTCTCTCCTGAGCGGCCCAGTCCGCTAGTCTCCTCTCCTGAGCGATGCAGCCGTCGCCGCCGGCCTCCTGAGCGATGCAGCCGTCGCCGCCGGCCTCCTGAGCGATGCAGCCGTCGCCGCCGGCCTCCTGAGCGATGCAGCCGTCGCCGCCGGCCTCCTGAGCGATGCAGCCGTCGCCGCCGGCCTCCTGAGCGATGCAGCCGTCGCCGCCGGTCTCCTGAGCGATGCAGCCGTCGCCGCCGGCCTCCTGAGCAATGCAGCCGTCGCCGCCGGCCTCCTGAGCGATGCAGCCGTCGCCGCCGGCCTCCTGAGCGATGCAGCCGTCGCCGCCGGCCTCCTGAGCGATGCAGCCGTCGCCGCCGGCCTCCTGAGCGATGCAGCCGTCGCCGCCGGTCTCCTGAGCGATGTAGCCATCGCAGTCTGTCCTGTCTGCGCCACCGTCCTGAGTGGTCCTGTCTGCACCGTCATCCTCCTGAGCGGTCCTGTCTGCGCTGTCGTCCTCCTGAGCGGTCCTGTCTGTGCCACCGTCCTCCTGAGTGGTCCTGTCTGCACCGTCACCCTCCTGAGCGGTACTGTCTGCGCCATCGTCCGCCTGAACGGTCCTGTCTGCGCCGCCGTCCTTGTTTCCCTCCTCCGGACCCCCTCCACCCACCCTGCTCTGTATTTCGGACATTACAAACTTTGAACATTTCTCCACTACCTGCTGTCCCATTATCCCTCCTCCGGTCCCCCTCCACCCACCCTGCTCAGCACTCAGACATTTCTCTCCAAGCCCTTTTCACCCTCCTGAAACTAAGTACCTGCTACTCCATTAGTCCTCCTCCGGTCCCCCACCACCCACCCTGCTTAGTGTTTGTCACTGCTGGGGACGTCTGGAAGCCGTCCCTTGGGGGGGGGGTACTGTAAGGATCTGTGTTCTACTGGTCATTTGTACCTTTATTTTGTATGTATTGTTTATTCTTAGTTTTCACCTGACTTGTTTATTTTCCTGTTTTGCCTAGTTGTCCCGTGTCTACTTGTTTACACCTGATCTGTCACTCCCCGTTTACGTCTCTGTACCATTCGGGTGATCTCATTGGTGTTCGGGTTCCCTCTTGCTTCACACCTATCTCTGTGCACTTAGATTTACTAATTACCACTAACATACTAATGATAGATAAGATCTACTAACTCAATTAACAAACTAATTTGTATATACTTACTAATCATACTAACGGCAGGGGTGTGTATAGTTACTAATCTCACTAATATATTAGAGCGCACATTTTCATGCTGTTCTGTCCTTGCTAATCTTTCTCAGCTGCTTCTGATCTACTCTGCCTGTCATCTTACTCTATGCACGATTTCCTGAAACTCCAGGTCATCTGTCATTGTGTGGGTTTGGAATCCAGTCCGCGTTTTCCCTAGTTGTCTCTGTGGTTGTTTAATTGTTTCCCAGATGTATGTCATTGTCTCTCGTTTGGAACCCCGCCTTCTCACACACCTGATTCCCTTTGTGTCATTTGTATCTTGTGCATTTAAACCCCGTGTTACTTCCAGTCTGTGTCGGATCGTTGTGATTACCTTTTCCAGTGCCTGTTATCTTCTAAAGCCTGAGATCTGTAGTATTATTCCGCGACACCTGTTTGCTCTACTATTCTTTTGCCTTGCCCTTATCTGTCCAGTCTGCCTGTTCGGTTTTGACCTCGTTTGTTTATCTACCATTCTCCTGCCTGATCCTGTTGTACCTACCTACCTCTGATCACCTGGTTTGACCCCTGTACGGATTAACTACCATTCTCCTGCCTGATCCTTGTGTACCTACCTACCTCTGATCACCTGGTCTGAACCCTGTACGGATTAAAGAACTCTTTTGCCTAATCCTGTGGTCTGCGTCTGGGTCCTTACCCCTCCCGCTACGGAGATCGTAACAGTAATGCATACACACCGGCCCGCGAGGCCTGGAATTGCCCACCCCTGGTCTAGACGTTGCCTAGAAACGGCATGATGATCACCGATGTTGAAAGTACATCTTGGCTATAGTTTGGGTAGCGCCTCGGTTTAAATTGAAATGCGACAAATCAAGAAAAAAATGCCCCCCCCCCCCTACCTTGTCGTTTAAACGATGTGTAAACGCATTTTTGTGGCACCGGTTAACCGTTAAGCAGTTTCCCCAGTTTTGCCCATCCCTAGAAACTATTGACGGGACGGTCAGCGATTAGTGGGCCCACCCAGTAATGTCCATGGTAGGGGAAACTGAGTGTTTGTGAGTGATTTGAAAAGATTCATGTTAATGTTTTTGTGAGTGTCGGAGAGAAAATGTGTATAATGGCCATTTGTGTGTGTGATAGGGAGAGAGTGTGCTTTCGATGGTCTGTGGTTTTGGGGATGATGAATTCTCATGCGCATACGATGGCTGCAGGCAGCTGATCTGGTACAACGGCACTGGTAAACCACACTCCCACCCCTGCTGGAAGGAAGGTGAGTGCAACCCCAAACTATGGTCCCCTCGCAAATCACACCCAGGATAAGTGGTTCCTTCTCACTACCTTCAATTTATCTGCCATGTAAGCTACTTTGGCACCATTAGCCTTGTCTGTCTACCCAAGCATATTTTGAGTGAATACACTAACTGAATACTAAGGCCCTCACGTTTTACAGTTTGTGTGCTAAATCAGGCAGTCTTCCCCAGGTTGGATTGTTTTAAACCGTCTTTGGTTGCGCTTGGAATGGCTCCCTATATGCTTTATAGTGCACTATTTAGGGGATTGGTCATTTTGTTGGTTTCCGAATTCTCAATTGAGAACACTGAGAATTAGTCTTACAAAATAGCTGATTCCCTAAACATTGTATAGAGAACCATTCTGAATGCAGCTCTAGTTTCCTTTAAAGTGGGTCTGTTAGTTGTGTGACAGAGCTGTGTCCCCTTCTGCAGGTGATGCCATAGGTTTATTGCTGGACCTGAGTAAGAAACAGATGATCTTTTCCTTAAACGGGCACCAGCTCCCTCCCGAAAAGTTGTTCTCTTCTACCACGTGAGTATATATCGGGACTTCAGGTAACGGGAAGTTTGGGGTCAAAGTAAACCATTCTGGGCAATTTCACTGCCTGAAGTCTGCAGTCTTGCGGACTGGTTTCCTCGACCCAAATTGAGGATTGCGGCACTAATTTAACATACTTCACTTGCATTTCTAACAGATTGGACCGCACTCGACAAGGGCAACGCACACTTCCGGTTTCTAAAGGGATTCCCCCAAGTAGAAGTAGAAGTGGGAATGGAAGTGCAGGAGGGCAGAATATTTAACGGATTAGACCGCAGCCATATATTTCTAACCATAAATGCAATGGTTTTCACTGGTGGCACTGGCATCCACTCGGCACTGATTCATAATGAGGGTTTATTTCTCCTGTTTTCCCTTTGTCCCTCTCTCTCTCCCTCTCTCCTGTCCAGGTCCAGCTTCTTTGCGGCAGCTAGCTTGATGACCTATCAGCAGTGTGAGTTTAACTTTGGGGCCACGCCCTTCCGACATCCGCCCCCTATCAAGTTCAGCACCTTCAACGACTTTGCCTCGCTGGCGTCCGACGAGAAGATCATCCTGCCCAGGTGAACCATTGCCCCTCCCCTTCCCTGGGCCTAGCCCAATCACCCGTTACCTGGAATCAAAGAGCTCCACGAATATGCAGATTTCCAAATTGTATTGAATAATTCTACTTTTTGAATGGCTTAGAGTTGTCAGTCACACAAAAAGGTTTTTGCTTTGTTTTGTGTAGTGACGCATCGGTGATCTCTGAAACACTGAAAGAGGTCTCTTTTGGCCCTATCTTGCACTGCCAGCCATACTGGCATCACAATAAAAGGGTGACTAGCTAGTTTCTCACAGCCAGTGGTGGGGAAAATTTTACTGGGTTACAAAGCGATCAGTCAGTTTGACAATTTAAGAAGTTTTTGGAATCCAAAAATGGATACAGCCCTTGAGGAACAGGGGATTTACCACCCCTGGTGTGAACCATCACAGGCCTTAAATAGGGTTTAGCCCCCCCTCCCCTTTAGTTATAATCTTCTTGTAACCATTGGCGGTGCTAGGGAGGGATGACAAGAGAACCAAATTTAAAAAACGGTCAGATTTAGGCAAACGCGAGACGTTATAAATTATCCACCACTCCTCGCATCTGCCATGTTGCAGGCACACCCCTAAACAAATAAAATTTTACCGTTCCTTTCCATTTATTATAAAGGCCTAATCCATAATGGCACTCATTCTTTATAACTAACAAAAGCACCGTTTATTAATGAAAAAATAAGCTAAAAAGCATTATACTTAAGCACGTGAGTATAATATGACGCTGACGCTTGATTGAGCAAGGACGTTCCGTTTGCCTTGATTCCTCCATACTCATATCTGATCCTTGCATCCTCCATTGGGTGGAGCTAAGGAGTGGACGCAAGGAGTAAAAATAAACTATTGGAATTAACCCTGTGGGTGTATCCCAATATTCTTCACTTCCCACCTCCTTTCCTCCACTTCCCCACTATCACCGTGAATAAAATTGGGACAGCGAATCTGCTTCACCGTCATCAAAATCGCCGTAGACTATTGATGAAGTTGCCCTATCATAACTTTGACTGACGCCAAGCCCACAAATATTCCCAAAGCCAATCACAGATGGTCCACATGGTCAGCCCATTTAAAGCCATTTAAATTTTAAGTTACAAGGGCAAGTTACCTAGTTGCATGTACAGTGTAAACATAGCCTGTATTGCGGTTCGCGTCGAGACGCTAATTATCATGTAGCCTAATCGGCAACAAGTAAACATGTTGTAGGCTACGCAAACATAACAATTTACTGTAATTCCAGAATCCCGATGTCTGAATATACCGAGCACTAATTCACCTCATAGGCCTATAGGCTACTGTAGCTACTGTCTCCTTGCATCTCACATACGCAAATTGGGAAACATTTCCGTAGATTAGTGAAACAGATTATCGGATATAGGCCTAGCATTCCCAATGTTCATATCGCAGTGGTCACACCGAAAAACAATTGGGTCTCAGCAATTTCCCACTGTAACATCTTGAATCAAATTTAAAAACTTATTTTGGAATGGTTAAATAAATTCATAAATGCATATTCACATACTGAAATGTTAGCTGTCATGCTTAGGATATATTTATGTCATGTTCGTTAATAAGCAACGTTAATGTGCAAGCAAATAAATAAAGCTGTTTCCCCAACTCAAATTGCCAATTTTATGTAGGATATGAACCACAAAAACACTGGCATTTTGTTATCCCGTTGTGAGCGTGCGTGCGTTTATTTTATATCCCTTACAAAGTTGGACGCAAATGACATACAAAACTACAATAGCAAAAGCCAAGTATTTATATTTTTAAAAAACAGTTTTCTGTGAACTCTGCAAGCCTCAAACAATGGTTCTTATCTTCCCAACCTCGTGCAGCACATGCAGCTCAACCCTCACAGGAGCTCTTGTGTGCTTTTGTTACATTTCATGACATTGTAATTTATGAACATGTAATTTATGTAATCCTCCTCTCTGTCTCTGCCGTCTTGAAGGAGGGGCGTCGGTTCACCTACAAGAAGATGAACCTGAGCAACATCAATGCCATGCTGAGCAGCAACGATGTCAACGCGTATCCCAGTGGCCTGGAAGTGAGTGCGGCCCGATCTCCCGCCTCAGGGATGCCATGTTTTCCTGAATTTCCCCCTAGTAGTCATGAAATATATTTTTCAGAACATAAATTTATCTGGGGCCACATTCGCCTTTATTCCTGAACATTCACGTCTGCTATTAGCTGGCAAAGAGCTTTTAATATGCGCGCTTACATACCCGAATCTTCTGACTTGATACATGTATGGTCTGAAAATCAGGATTTCCGGATTATTCGGGAACAATCGTATCCCCCGCACCTCCACATCTCTCCCTCTTTTTTATTTTTATTCCCACCTCCACCCCATTGAAAGAAATGGTGTCTGACTCACTGGCCCCGCCCCCACTCTGATTATGCAGACAGCCTGACTCACAGCGTGCATAGTCAATCTACGATTCTCTTAGGGGGTTCGGGTCCCTCTGGCAGATTGTAACAGCCTTCAACTTTTGGGGTACACCAAGCAGAACAATGATCTTACCACCGACTGCCCCACCCCCCCCCCGAAAAATCTTCTGTGAGTTTTCAGAACCTCCTCCTCCACGGTTCCAGAACTCGACTGACCCTCTGAGTAATTGGACCCGAAAACAAAAATGGGGTCAGGGGGTTATAGGGTTATGTGAAAGAACTGTCTTCACTCTGTTTGAGGTAGTTTCAGAAGAATAACATTTGTGACCCGCTCTACGAAATGAGTCTGATTTGGGGGGTGGGGGGGAAAACATTTGTGGGGTGATTTTTTTACTGAGAATATCAGTCCTTTTTTATTTTTTTCCCCACATCAGACTCATTTTTCTAGAGCGTGTCACATTTATTAAAGCATACACCGCCCTGAGATGAACACACACTGCTTTCTACAGCATTTTTCAGAAGACAATAGGGGCATTCTCTGTAATTATGCCAGTGCGTTTAATTATGCTTTATGCATTTCTTAGTAAATCATTGGTTCAAATATTTGCTTACTATAACTTGATTGGCTCAATGGTGAGTTTTTTTAAAGAACATTTTTAAAAATAATGTTTTAATAAAGAATACACAATAAAAAGCTGGTTCTCCCTGGGTGCACGGCCCAGTTTCATATCCTAAAACCTCCTGCTCCCAGGCTTATTGGCACAAACGAGTTCTGTCATTTAAAACTTCCACAAAGAAGATTTCCATGATTTCAAACATATAAAGCATATCTTTTTAACGTTTCTCTGTGCATTCTGTGTTCTGTCACTGTGACCAGACCTGTGTATGACCCACTTGGGCTTGTAATTGCACAATAACAATAAGCAAGTGGTAATTTATTTATTCAATGCTAGGTGATCACACAAAGAGGCTCTTGAAATAAAGTGTGGCCTCTGTGGCTTATGCATTTGGGTACAGTATGTACTGTATATGTGCTGTTGGAACTGGATGAAAGGGGTATTTGAAATTAACTATTGAGATGAAGGATACAATTTAAAAACAGTGATGTACATCCCTGAGAGTTTTCAGCAGTACACATTTCTAACTGAAATGTACATATCATAATAAAGAAGAATGTTTTGAATATTGGTGAAAATTTGTAACAATTTTTCTTATTTCAAAAATGTTCAGTAACCTGCAGGAATTGTAATTGTATTGGTACCTAAAGTGTTGACATTTTCTAAATGGAGAATTTGAGCAAAGTCTGGTGGTGATGACGTTTTTTAACTGAACTGCAACCCCCCCCCCGTCTACCCAGGCACGCTGCGATGCGATCCGTGCACACATTTGTCGTGCACGCATTTGCGTGTGCATTCGCGTGCGTTTGCTCTTGTTTTTGATGTTCTCAGAGCAATGTGCATGCTTGCATTTTTGTGTGGTTTAGAGTTCTGAGAAATGTATGATTGAGAGTCAGGATACGTAAGGTCCTTTGGTGTTTGCAGTGTTTCCCCAAGGAAATCTATGTTCATAGAATAGAATAGAATCACTTTATTGTCATTGCACAAGTACAATGAAATTGAGGTAGCAGCTCTCAGACTCAGTGCAATTTATAAATAAAACTATACAAATAAATATAAATAAAACTATACAGTTCTACACTAATAAATAGATACTCTATGCTAAGATAAAAACAAACAAACAACCACAATAAAACCCAAGACATATTGCACAACAGAAAAACATTCACAGGGATATTGCACGAACAGCCGTATATTGCACATACATGTATTTAAAAGTTCAGAGGTATTCAGGTCTGTGCAGTGTTAAGTGCAATAACAGCTCTGGGGTAAAAGCTGTTTTTCAGTCTGTTTGTTCTTGCTCTGATGGTCCTGAAACGCCTCCCTGAGGGCAACAGTTCAAAAAGGTGGTGACCGGGGTGGGATGGGTCTCTGAGGATACTGTGGGCTCTCCTGAGGCAGCGCGTTTTATAAATGTCCTCAAGAGATGTTAAGGGGCAGCCAATTACTTTCTGGGCAGTGTTAATAACCCTCTGGAGCGCCTTCCTTTCAGCTGCAGTGCAGCTGGTGAACCACAGCGAGATGCCGTAGCTCAGCACTGACTCGATGGAGCCCCGATAAAAGGACACTAACGGGTTCTCTGTTAAGCTGTACTTCCTGAGTATCCTTAGGAAATACAGCCTCTGTTGTGCCTTTTTCAGCAGTGCATTGGTGTTTGTTGCCCAGGACAGGTCCTCCTTGATGTGAGAGCCCAGGAACCTGAAGTCTGAGACCCTCTCCACACTGTCCCCGTTAATGAAAAGTGGCTGCATGTCCGATTTGTTCCTCCTGAAGTCAACTGTCAGCTCTTTTGTCTTGGAGGTGTTGAGGATGAGATTGTTTGTGGTGCACCATGCTGACAGTCTTTGCACCTCCTCCCTGTATGCCGTCTCATCTCCTCCTGTGATGAGCCCCACCACAGTTGTATCATCATGTAGAGGGTGTAGAGTAGGGGGCTCAGCACGCAGCCCTGTGGGGAGCCGGTGCTGATGCTGAGTGCTGAGGAGAGATGGGATCCCACTCTAACCCTCTGGGAGCGGTCTGTCAGAAAGTTTTTGATCCAGTGGCAGGTGTGTTGTGAAAGTCCTAATTCCAGCAGTTTGGTGACCAGTCTGCTTGGTATGATGGTGTTAAAAGCAGAGCTAAAATCAATGAAGAGCAGCCTGGCGTAGCTCCCTCGCTGTTCCACATGTGTTAGTGTGGTGTGGAGAGCTGCGGCAATGGCATGGGTGGCAGTGTGGACTGGGGGAGGGGTGTAGGGGATTTTTTAAAACATAAAACAGTTTTAAATACAATTGTTGTCACACCTCTGCTGTAATACTTACAAAAACACAACAAGACCTGCTTAGTGTGTCACAGAAAATAATTAAATTAAAATGAATTACATAATTGAAGGTTACATATATTATTTAATTCAGTTAGGCCATTTTGAATATTTCCGACCCCTGCCTGTTCTGTGACCACTCTTTGGACTCGTTTTTTGTACCGTTGCCCCCATCATTAAACTTCGGTTTTTTGTACTCCCTGCCTGCTACTGGGTCCCTCTTTCCTCCCGTCCTTACAGATTGAACATGTAATACATTAGCCAAAATCCAATATCAATGATATCTGAGCTTAATAACAAAATTGGCAATCAAGTCCAATCAATTAAAATTTCCTTTAACGGTGCCCTATTCTTACTGTGATTGTTGTAAGCTCGTGTTTAAAGTTGTTGATCTGGTGTCTGCTTTAACAATTGAGTGAGGTTGTGATATGGACATGGGAATGAGAAATGTTTCTTGATCAGCTCTCAACAGAGAACGTAGATGTCTGCTTTGCGCGCGTGGTGAAAATAAATACCTCTAAATGCTTTATGACGAATGGAGGACAAACGGTGCCATTTCATCTCAATTTGAGCACATTTCAGAAAATAGTCAAATGTAAACTTTGAGCATGAGCTAACATACTCCAACAGCACTGTAATGATGCAAAGTCATGCAAGATATAAACACTTGACAGTGACTGAGTGAAGACCGTGTAGCAGCCGTGCTATCGGCTTGAGCCCGACTGCATCAATTTCTCAGCTAGCATCAATATTAGTGCTTTCAAAAAAAGGTGCAAGAAAATGTGACCAGCAGTATTCCTGTTCTTAGTACAGGAAAGCTTTCTTAGTATTTTGCCTCTTTTTAAAAATAAATAAATTCAATAAACCCAATAAAGTTGTATTCTCAACGCATTTGAAGATGTCCGCTCTGTACCCATATACCTATCATATACCTAAATGTTTTTATGAACTTCATAAACTCATGTCCTTCTGAATTAAAACAGAACGGTTTTGTGATTTTAAGATTTGAATGGTTGATAAGGCGACAGCACCCATCTTTAATCTGTGAAAAAGCCCTGCATCTCTGCACGATGCGCTCGGACCGGTACAGATGAGCAATAATGTCAATGCTCCGTTTGATTGCTGAGACAGGAAAGCTACAGGCTATAGGCCTACGTTTTTCACCTTATCCGACAGTGCGCCTATATAGTGGTGGAGTGCGTTCTCGTACAGATGGCCCTTCGCTTACTGCACACGTTTCACTTTCCCCTCGCATACACATCGATGCGATCGTTTTGAGAAGGCAATATGTAGCTCAGAAAAAATGACCCGAGACCATTTGCCGATGTTTTAGCTATTTTTCCAGAAGGGACAAATGTGAGGAAAGAAGGTAAATTCATAAACGGTCTCGACGTTGCCTAGAAACGGCATGATGATCACCGATGTTGAAAGTACATCTTGGCTATAGTTTGGGTAGCGCCTCGGTTTAAATTGAAATGCGACAAATCAAGAAAAAAATGCCCCCGCCCCACCTTGTCGTTTAAACGACGTGTAAACGCATTTTTGTGGCACCGGTTAACCGTTTTGCCCATCCCTAGAAACTATTGACGGGACGGTCAGCGATTAGTGGGCCCACCCAGTAATGTCCATGGTAGGGGAAACAGAGTGTTTGTGAGTGATTTGAAAAGATTCATGCTAATGTTTTTGTGTGAGTGTCAGAGAAAATGTGTATAATGGCAATTTGTGTGTGTGATAGGGAAAGGGTGTGCTTTCGATGGTCTGCGGTTTTGGGGATGATGAATTCTCATGCGCATACGATGGCTGCAGGCAGCTGATCTGGTACAACGGCACTGGTAAACCACACTCCCACCCCTGCTGGAAGGAAGGTGAGTGCAACCCCAAACTATGGTCCCCTCGCAAATCACACCCAGGATAAGTGGTGCCTTCTCACAACCTTCAATTTATCAGGCAGTCTTCTCCAGGTTGGATTGTTTTAAACAGTCTTGGGTTGCGTTTGGAATGGCTCCCTATATGCTTTATAGTGCACTATTTAGGGGATTGGTCATTTTGTTGGTTCCCGAATTCTCAATAGAGAACACTGAGAATTAGTCTTACAAAATAGCTGATTCCCTAAACAGTTTATAGAGAGCCATTCTGAATGCAGCTCTAGTTTCCTTTAAAGTGGGTCTGTTAGTTGTGTGACAGAGCTGTGTCCCCTTCTGCAGGTGATGCCATAGGTTTATTGCTGGACCTGAGTAAGAAACAGATGATCTTTTCCTTAAACGGGCACCAGCTCCCTCCCGAAAAGTTGTTCTCTTCTACCACGTGAGTATATATCGGGACTTCAGGTAACGGGAAGTTTGGGGTCAAAGTAAACCATTCTGGGCGATTTCACTGCCCGAAGTCTGCAGTCTTGCGGACTGGTTTCCTCGACCCAAATCGAGGATTGCGGCACTAATTTAACATACTTCACTTGCATTTCTAACAGATTGGACCGCACTCGACAAGGGCAACGCACACTTCCGGTTTCTAAAGGGATTCCCCCAAGTAGAAGTAGAAGTGGGAATGGAAGTGCAGGAGGGCAGAATATTTAACGGATTAGACCGCAGCCATAGATTTCTAACCATAAATGCTATGGTTTTCACTGGTGGCACTGGCATCCACTCGGCACTGATTCATAATGAGGGTTTATTTCTCCTGTTTTCCCTTTGTCCCTCTCTCTCTCCCTCTCTCCTGTCCAGGTCCGGCTTCTTTGCGGCAGCCAGCTTGACGACCTATCAGCAGTGTGAGTTTAACTTTGGGGCCACGCCCTTCCGACATCCGCCCCCTGTCAAGTTCAGCACCTTCAACGACTTTGCCTCGCTGGCGTCCAACGAGAAGATCTTCCTGCCCAGGTGAACCATTGCCCCTCCCCTTCCCTGGGCCTAGCCCAATCACCCGTTACCTGGAATCAAAGAGCTCCACGAATATGCAGATTTCCAAATTGTATTGAATAATTCTACTTTTTGAATGGCTTAGAGTTGTCAGTCACACAAAAAGGTTTTTGCTTTGTTTTGTGTAGTGACTCATCGGTGATCTCTGAAACACTGAAAGAGGTCTCTTTTGGCCCTATCTTGCACTGCCAGCCATACTGGCATCACAATAAAAGGGTGACTAGCTAGTTTCTCACAGCCAGTGGTGGGGAAAATTTTACTGGGTTACAAAGCGATCAGTCAGTTTGACAATTTAAGAAGTTTTTGGAATCCAAAAATGGATACAGCCCTTGAGGAACAGGGGATTTACCACCCCTGGTGTGAACCATCACAGGCCTTAAATAGGGTTTAGCCCCCCCTCCCCTTTAGTTATAATCTTCTTGTAACCATTGGCGGTGCTAGGGATGGACGACAAGAGAACCAAATTCAAAAAACGGTCCGATTTAGGCAAACGCGAGACGTTATAAATTATCCATCACTCCTCGCATCTGCCATGTTGCAGGCACACCCCTAAACAAATTAAATTTTACCGTTCCATTCCATTTATTATAAAGGCCTAATCCATAATGGCACTCATTCTTTATAACTAACAAAAGCACCGTTTATTAATGAAAAAATAAGCTAAAAAGCATTATACTTAAGCACGTGAGTATAATATGACGCTGACGCTTGATTGAGCAAGGATGTTCCGTTTGCCTTGATTCCTCCATACTCATATCTGATCCTTGCATCCTCCATTGGGCGGAGCTAAGGAGCGGACGCAAGGAGTAAAAATAAACGATTGGAATTAACCCTGTGGGTGTATCCCAATATTCTTCACTTCCCACCTCCTTTCCTCCACTTCCCCACTATCACTCCTCTACTACCCGGAAGTATGTGGAGGAAGGGAAGGGAGGGGAGGAGAGGAGAGGAGGGGAGTGGAGGAAAGGAGCCGCGAATCTGCTTCACGTCATCAAAATCGCCGTAGACTATTGATGAAGTTGCCCTATCATAACTTTGACTGACGCCGAGCCCACAAATATTCCCAAAGCCAATCACAGATGGTCCACATGGTCAGCCCATTTAAAGCCATTTAAATTTTAAGTTACAAGGGCAAGTTACCTAGTTGCATGTACAGTGTAAACATAGCCTGTATTGCGGTTCGCGTCGAGACACTAATTAACATGTAGCCTAATCGGCAACAAGTAAACATGTTGTAGGCTACGCAAACATAACAATTTACTGTAATTCCAGAATCCCGATGTCTGAATATACCGAGCGCTAATTCACCTAATAGACCTATAGGCTACTGTAGCTACAGCCTCCGTGCATCTCACATACGCAAATTGGGAAACATTTCCGTAGATTAGTGAAACAGATTATCGTCATATTATCGGATATAGGCCTATCATTCCAATGTTCATATCGCAGTGGTCACACCGAAAAACAATTGGGTCTCGGCAATTTCCCACTGTAACATCTTGAATCAAATTTAAAAACTTATTTTGGAATGGTTAAATAAATTCATTAATTCATATTCACATACTGAAATGGTAGCTGTCATGCTTAGGATATATTTATGTCATGTTCGTTAATAAGCAACGTTAATGTGCAAGCAAATAAATAAAGCTGTTTCCCCAACTCAAATTGCCAATTTTATGTAGGATATGAACCACAAAAACACTGGCATTTTGTTATCCGTTGTGAGCGTGCGTGCGTTTATTTTATATCCCTTACAAAGTCGGACGCAAATGACATACAAAACTACAACAGCAAAAGCCAAGTATTTATATTTTTAAAAAACTGTGAACTCTGCAAGCCTCAAACAATGGTTCTTATCTCCACAACATCATGCAGCACATGCAGCTCAACCCTCACAGGAGCTCTTGTGTGCTTTTGTTACATTTCATGACATTGTAATTTATGAACATGTAATTTATGTAATCCTCCTCTCTCAGTCTCTGCAGTCTTGAAGGAGGGGCGTCGGTTCACCTACAAGAAGATGAACCTGAGCAACATCAATGCCATGCTGAGCAGCAACGATGTCAACGCGTATCCCAGTGGCCTGGAAGTGAGTGCGGCCCGATCTCCCGCCTCAGGGATGCCATGTTTTCCTGAATTTCCCCCTAGTAGTCAGGAAATAGATTTTTCAGACCATAAATTTATCTGGGGCCACATTCGCCTTTATTCCTGAACATTCACGTCTGCTATTAGCTGGCAAAGAGCTTTTAATATGCGCGCTTACATACCCGAATCTTCTGACTTGAGACATGTATGGTCTGAAAATCAGGATTTCCGGATTATTCGGGAACAATCGTATCCCCCGCACCTCCACATCTCTCCCTCTTTTTTATTTTTATTCCCACCTCCACCCCATTGAAAGACATGGTGTCTGACTCACTGGCCCCGCCCCCACTCTGATTATGCAGACAGAGCCTGACTCACAGCGTGCATAGTCAGTCTACGTTTCTCTTAGGGGGTTCGGGTCCCTCTTGCAGATTGTAACAGCCTTCAACTTTTGGGGTACACCAAGCAGAACAGGATCTTACCACCGACTGCCCCCCCCCAAAATAAAAATCTTCTGTGAGTTTTCAGAACCTCCTCCTCCACGGTTCCAGAACTCGACTGACCCTCTGAGTAATTGGACCCAAAAACAAAAATGGGGTCAGGGGGTTATAAGGTTATGTGAAAGAACTGTCTTCACTATGTTTGAGGTTGTTTCAGCAGAATCACATTTGTGACCCGCTCTACGAAATGAGTGATTTGGGGGGTGGGGGGGAAAACTGTTGTGGGGTGATTTTTTTTACTGAGAATATCTTCTTCTTTTTTTTTTTTCCCGCATCAGACTCATCATTTTTCAAGAGCGTGTCACATTTATTAAAGCATACACTGCCCTGAGATGAACACACTCTGCTTTCTACAGCATTTTTCAGAAGACAATTGGGGCATTCTCCGTAATTCTGCCAGTGCGTTCTTTATGCATTTCTTAGTAAATCATTGGTTCAAATATTTGCTTACTATAACGTGATTGGCTCAATGGTGAGGTTTTTTTAAACATTTTTTAAAATAATTTTTTAATAAAGAATACACAATAAAAAGCTGGTTCTTCCTGGGTGCACGGCCCAGTTTCATATCCCAAAACCTCCTGCTCCCAGGCTTATTGGCACAAACGAGTTCTGTCATTTAAAACGTCCACAAAGATGATTTCAAACATATAAAACATATCTTTTTAACGTTTCTCTGTTTGTGCATTCTGTGTTCTGTCACTATGACCAGACCTGTGTATGACCCACTTAGGTTTGTAATTGCACAGTAACAATAAGCAAGTGGTCATTTATATATTCAATGCTAGGTGATCACACAGAGACCCTTGAAATAACGTGTGGCTTATGCATTTGGGTACAGTATATACTGTATATGTGCTGTTAGAACTGGATGAAAGGGGTATTTGAAATTTGAAATATTGAGATGAAGGATACAATTTAAAAACAGTGCTGTACATTCCTGAGAGTTTTCAGCAGTACACATTTCTAACTGAAATGTACATATCATAATAAAGAAGAATGTTTTGAATATTGGTGAAAATTTGTAACAATTTTTCTTATTTCAAAAATGTTCAGTAACCTGCATGAATCATACTCGTATTGGTACCTAAAGTGTTGACATTTTCTAAATGGAGAATTTGAGCAAAGTCTGGTGGTGATGACGTTTTTTTAACTGAACTGCAACCCTCCCGTCTACCCAGGCACGCTGCGATGCGATCCGTGCACACATTTGTCGTGCACACATTTGTCGTGCACGCATTTGCGTGTACATTCGCGTGCGTTTGCTCTTGTTTTTGATGTTCTCAGAGCAATGTGCATGCTTGCATTTTTGTGTGGTTTAGAGTTCTGAGAAATGTATAATATTTCTGTGTGTATGATTGAGAATCAGGATACGTAAGGTCCTTTGGTGTTTGCAGTGTTTCCCCAAGGAAATTTATATTCATGGGTGGCAGCGTGGACTGGGGGGAGGGGTGTAGGGGATTTTTAAAAACCTAAAACAGTTTTAAATACAATTGTTGTCACACCTCTGCTGTAATACTTACAAAAACACAACAAGACCTGCTTAGTGTGTCACAGACAATAATTAAATTAAAATTAATTGCATAATTGAAGGTTACATATATTATTTAATTCAGTTAGGCCATTTTGAATATTTAAAAATGTCACTGGTTTAGCATTAAGATGATTGTTATGTTCTGAGATCTGTCTTCTGTATTTTTATTTATTTTTATTATTCAGGTTATTATTTTCCATATTATCTATTACGTTCCCAGTTAATCATTGCATCCCACTCTGTTCGTGGGTTGTCCGAGTCTCATCTGTGTGTTTGTTTACCCAGTCTTGTGCATGCACTATTCGGATGACTTTTCCGTGGGTTAATGCTGTGTTTCCGAAGTCTCGTTTTCTGCTACTTCCTGCTTTCGTTCCCGTGTATAATTGTATATATTACTAACTCGCGCTAACAATCACTCGGGTGCTTTATTAGTTACATGCACGTTACTAAACTCATTAACATAAATGTGTACTAACAAACAAATTGTCTGTCTTTTAGTTAGATACTAACATTTAACCAGCTTCCCTGCTTTATCTTTTCTACCTGCATTACTAAGCTGCTCCTGAGCTACCCGTTAACTTGTTTCGCTGCTTATGCTTAAAGACCATGCCTCCTCTTATTACTGTGCACGCTCCGCTCCTACTCGAGCCCGTTGTCTGTCATGTTTTCTGAATCCCTTCCATGTATTTGTCCTTCCCTCGTTATTGTTTCTTGTTAACCACCCTCATTGCTCTCACCTGTGAGCTATCTCCCCTCCGTGCCTCTGCACACCTGATTCCCATTATGTCCGTCTCCCTCTGTGTATTTTACCCAGTCATTTCAGTCTTTCTTTGTGAGTTACTGACCATTTGTTATTCCAGCTTTTACGATAGATCTTCCGAGTTATCTGTTAGTGTTATTCTGTTCTTGAGGTTTTTGTTATCCCTCAAGCTTTTTCCTGTTGGTTTTTATTTACAAAAATTTTTTGGGCTGTTTTTGTTTTATTTTGTTTCCCATTACGCCTCCTTAGTTTCGCCTCCTGCCTGTGTTCTCACGACCCTGACTTTTAGACTCTGTTTTTGTACCTCTGCTGTGCCTTCGCGGTTCCGACCCCTGCCTGTTCTGTGACCACTTTTGTACCGTTGCCCCCATCATTAAACTTCGGTTTTTTTGTACTCCCTGCCTGCTACTGGGTCCCTCTTTCCTCCCGTCCTTACAGATTGAACATGTAATACATTAGCCAAACTCCAATATCAATGATATCTGAGCTTAATAACAAAATTGGCAATCAAGTCCAATCAATTAAAATTTCCTTTAACGGTGCCCTATTCTTACCGTGATTGTTGTAAGCTCG
The DNA here is from genome assembly GCA_022702515.1 of Ilyophis sp. 1 JC-2022. Taxonomy (NCBI): domain Eukaryota; kingdom Metazoa; phylum Chordata; class Actinopteri; order Anguilliformes; family Synaphobranchidae; genus Ilyophis; species Ilyophis sp. 1 JC-2022. The sequence continues at coordinate 24,676,634 of CM040400.1, forward strand.
TGTTTAAAGTTGTTGATCTGGTGTCTGCTTTAAAAATTGAGTGAGGTTGTGATGTGGACATGGGAATGAGAAATGTTTCTTGATCAGCTCTCAACAGAGAACGTAGATGTCTGCTTTGCGCGCGTGGTGAAAATAAATACCTCTAAATGCTTTATGACGAATGGAGGACAAACGGTGCCATTTCATCTCAATTTGAGCACATTTCAGAAAATAGTCAAATGTAAACTTTGAGCATGAGCTAACATACTCCAACAGCACTGTAATGATGCAAAGTCATGCAAGATATAAACACTTGACAGTGACTGAGTGAAGACCGTGTAGCAGCCGTGCTATCGGCTTGAGCCCGACTGCATCAATTTCTCAGCTAGCATCAATATTAGTGCTTTCAAAAAAAGGTGCAAGAAAATGTGACCAGCAGTATTCCTGTTCTTAGTACAGGAAAGCTTTCTTAGTATTTTGCCTCTTTTTAAAAATAAATAAATTCAATAAACCCAATAAAGTTGTATTCTCAACGCATTTGAAGATGTCCGCTCTGTACCCATATACCTATCATATACCTAAATGTTTTTATGAACTTCATAAACTCATGTCCTTCTGAATTAAAACAGAACGGTTTTGTGATTTTAAGATTTGAATGGTTGATAAGGCGACAGCACCCATCTCTGCACGATGCGCTCGGACCGGTACAGATGAGCAATAATGTCAATGCTCCGTTTGATTACTGAGACAGGAAAGCTACAGGCTATAGGCCTACGTTTTTCACCTTATCCGACAGTGCGCCTATATAGTGGTGGAGTGCGTTCCCGTACAGATGGCCCTTCGCTTACTGCACACGTTTCGCTTTCCCCTCGCATACACATCGATGCGATCGTTTTGAGAAGGCAATATGTAGCTCAGAAAAAATGACCCGAGACCATTTGCCTACGTTTTAGCTATTTTTCCAGAAGGGACAAATGTGAGGAAAGAAGGTAAATTCATAAACGGTCTAGACGTTGCCTAGAAACGGCATGATGATCACCGATGTCATCGGCCATCGGCACAACCCTACTCTATGGCTGCTTTTGCAACTTTGTATTTGAAAGTACATCTTGGCTATAGTTTGGGTAGTGCCTTGGTTTAAATTTAAAATGCGACAGATCTAGAAAAAAATGCCCCCGCCCCATCTTGTCGTTTAAACAATGTGTAAACGCGTTTTGGTGGCACCGGTTAACCGTTTAGCGATATTCCCAGTTTTGCCCATCCCTAAAAACTATTGATGGTAGGGTCAGCGATTAGTGGGTGGCTGCTCACGATTAGTGGGCGGCCCACCCACTAATGTCCATGGTAGGGGAAACGGAGTGTTTGTGAGTGATTTGAAGAGATTTATGCTAATGTTTTTGTGTGAGTGAGAAAATGTCTATAATGGCCATTTGTGTGTGATAGGGAGGTGTGTGTGTGTGTGTGTGTGTGTGTGAGTGTGTGAGTGTGTGAGTGTGAGATGGAGTTATGATGTATTATATGCTGCTTCAGGAGGGCTACGGTATTGGGGATGATGAATTCTCATGCAGGTACGACGGCTGCAGGCAGCTTATCTGGTACAACGGCCGCAGTAAACCACACTCCCACCCCTGCTGGAAGGAAGTTGAGTGCAACCCCAAACTATGTTCCTTTCGCAAATCACACTCAGGATAAGTGGTTCCTTCTCACTACCTTCAATTTATCTGCCATGTAAGCTACTTTGGCACCATTAGCCTTGTCTGTCTACCCAAGCATATTTTGAGCGAATACACTAACTGAATACTAAGGCCCTCACGTTTTACAGTTTGTGTGCTAAATCAGGCAGTCTTCCCCAGGTTGGATTGTTTTAAACAGTCTTTGGTTGCATTTGGAATGGCTCCCTATATGCTTTATAGTGCACTATTTAGGGGATTGGTCATTTTGTTGGTTTCCGAATTCTCAATTGAGAACACTGAGAATTAGGACATCTTACAAAATAGCTGATTCCCTAAATAGTGCATTATACAGTGTATAGCGAGCCATTCTGAATGCAGCTCTAGTTTCCTTTAAAGTGGGTCTGTTAGTTGTGTAACAGAGCTGTGTCCCCTCCTGCAGGTGATGCCATAGGTTTCTTGCTGGACCTGAGTAAGAAACAGATGATCTGGCACCAGCTCCCTCCTGAAAAGATTCTCTTCTACCATGTGAGTGTATCCTGCTCACACCCCGCAAAGGTCTTTCTCCCTCTGTCTCTCGGTTTGTCGCTCGTACTTCCTCTTTCTCTGTTGGTGTGGGAAAATTTACTTCAAGGTGAATGTTGTGAACTATGAACCATTGTTGTACATGTGTCCAGAAACGAGCAGAATATGGACAGTACCAAAATAAATGGATTAGAGATTCTTCCTCTTCTTCACACAATCTACAGGAGTTTGATTCTTTTATACCCCATACATGTAACATTTTCCTGGTTGCCAAAATTTTATATAACACCTTATATTGAAATGTTCTGTAGCCTGTCACTATAGTATTTTGATAAACTAAACTAAATACACATTGCCAGGGGATTGGTGCATCTACTACTTCCTCCCAATATTTATGAATTCTATAGGGGATTTCTTTTAAGTTTTTATTCTCCATGAAGAAATTGTATATTTCTCTATTGATTTTACACTTTTTCATCCAAGTAAAATTCTTGATGAAGGGGCGACATACTAATTCCTGACAAATCCCGGTGTTTACCTGTCTTTTCCATTTTAGAGGCAAGGCTGTAATCAGTTGATTGTATTTTTGTACGGAGCACAGGTTTCCATATGTTTTAGTAAAGCTGTTATATGACATTAGTTTTCCATTTTCATCTTTTGTCATTCAAAAAATAAATGCCCCTATTACTCATTTGTTGCCATATAAATGGTTGTCCATTTATTGTGATATTTGAGTTAAACCAAATTATTTGCTGTAAAATTCCTTCCGTATGATCTGGGGGGTGGTACTGGAAGCTCAACCATGCCTTTATGGACTCCGTCAGAAAGACAGATGTATCAGGGATCACTTCCTCTATAAATAGAGTGATATGGGATGGTTTTAATTGTATAAAAGGAAAAAGCTGGCTTTTAAATATTACATGTGATATCCTTAGTAGTCTACAAGAAAACCAGTCTGCGTTATACAGTTTTTGTATCATTGATGCTTTAAGTGATATAATTTTAATCCACCATTTTCGTGGTTATTATATAAATATTTCCTTTTTATTTTTTCCGGTTCATTATTCCATATGAATTTAAATATTTTATGTTCATATAGTTTGAAAGTAGAATCTGATGGAGAGGGTAGCGACATGAATAAGTATGTAAATTGTGATACAATCAAGGAGTTAACCAATGCAATTTTCCCATATAGTGTTAAGTTTTGATTTTTCCAGGGTAATAGAATTTTATCTACTTTACTAAACTTTAGTTTGAAATTTGTATTTACCATTGCATTCATATTTTTTGGTATTTGAATCCCAAGGACATTCACTGGTCCATCAGTCCATTTTATAGGAAAGAGGCATGGTAAGTTAAACTGTGTATTTTTTAAGGAACCAATTCTTAACAGGTTGCATTTTTCATAATTTGGTTTTAAACCCGAATAATTTGAGAAATTATTTAAGTCTTCAATAAGGCTGTGAAGAGAGGATAATTGAAGACTTAATGGGAAATTTATATCATCTGCATACATGGAGACTTTGGATTCCAATCCCTTCATTTCCAGTCCTTTTATATCATCATTGGCACTAATTTTTATACCCAGAATCTCTATTGCTATGATAAATAGATATGGAGATAATGGACATCCTTGTTTAACCCCTCTAAACTCACTGTGGTTATTGATCCCATGGCACTTTTCGGAAGAGTAGGTATGTTAACCCCGATGTCCTGGGGCCTCTATCACAAAGCAGGTTTACTGAGTTAGCTGGGTAACTGCACTGAGTAAACCCTGCTCTTTTTTACTTCAGTCAAACACTTTTAAAAGATCTCTACTTGTATGCTGCTTTCTCTATTTTTAGGGTTTTTCCTGGGAGATGTGTAAAGGGGTTAAATCGGGACTTCGGGAAACAGGAAGTTCGGGGTTATAGTAAACCATTCTGGGCAATTTCACTGCCCGAAGTCTGCAGTCTTGCTAATTTAACATACTTTACTTGCATTTCTAACAGATTGGACCGCACTCGACAAGGGCAACGCACACTTCCGGTTTCTAAAGGGATTCCCCCAAGTAGAAGTGGCGAATGGAATTGCAGGAGGGCAGAATATTTAACGGATTAGACCGCAGCCATAGATTTCTAACCATAAATGCTATGGTTTTCACTGGTGGCACTGGCATCCACTCGGCACTGATTCATAATGAGGGTTTATTTCTCCTGTTTTCCCTTTGTCTCTCCTGTCCAGGTCCGGCTTCTTTGCAGCAGCCAGCTTGATGTCCTATCAGCAGTGCAAGTTTAACTTAGGGACCACGCCCTTCCGACATCCGCCCCCTGTCAAGTTCAGCACCTTCAACGACTTTGGCTCGCTGGCGTCCGACGAGAAGATCATCCTGTCCAGGTGAACCATTGCCCCTCCCCTTCTCTGGGTCTAGAACCAAACAACAAATCGCACACTGTACAAATAGTTACCCATGCCATGTAGCCTACTCATTTTACACAGGCTGTAGGCAAACAACGTTACCTGCAAGATCAACAATATTGATTTCCATTTCAACGGGTGCACATGTGGTCACTGCACTGAACTCTTCAAGAGAGTAGGTCTGTTGTAGGGACGTTGCAAAGGTAAACATGTAGCATGCATATAATACAACTCTTGGCTATGCTTTATATGCTTTAAAACAAGGGACTATCAAGCTAACTATAAAAACATACCAAAAATAGGTTACTATAACTTACTAGAATATTCAAAAAAGCCAAACTGTAAGCTAGCTATATATATTGCTCGCTTGCTCTCTCTCCTATCTCCTCTATGTCCACACAGATCAACCACCAAACTATATAAAAAACTGTGAGATCAACCACTGCAATTTGCTTTCATAGCTGGGGCGTAGTCAGAGATTTTTTTTATATAGGGTTTCTGGCGTAGCCTGCCCTCGCTCCAAAACTTCAGGGCGTAACTGTCCGGATTTCAATTTTGTCACTGAGGTGGACGAAGTTTCTGGACAATGACAGACTGGACGTGCAGTTCCTAACGTTTTACAATTAGAGACACTTTTGAGCCAGATCCATTGGGTTTATGCTGTTTTGCGCTGACTACAGTAAAATGTCAAGATTTGGACCAGGATAAATCAGTAACACTTGCCAAATGCCAAAAAACCAAATGCATCAGTTATTTGTTACCCTTTAAACTGTTGGGAAGGGTTTCTTCTCCTGATTTATTTTTCCATAGAGTTCAATAGGAAAATTTGTCAGAAGAAACCACCCTTAAAGTGATCTATCCATATCTACTGCATATCTGGCAGCAGAGTGATGATTTGAGGCTCGTTTGATACCTCAGACCCTTGATTACTTACAGCCATTTCGCCAACCATGTATTCCATACTGTTCCAGCATAATTTACAGCTAAATCTAGTCCCACCCCCCAATTCCCATAGAGATCCATTCAAATGCAGAGAGGTTGTACTATCGCTTGTAGGAGTACCAGAAAATTAGATATCAAGAGTCTTTTGATATTGTTGGGTCACAGACATCAGAAAGTCATGGCATGCAAAGGATATGCGACCAAATATTGAAAATGATTACTTTATTCTACATAATGTTAAACTGTCCAATATTTTTTGATGCCCAAAAATGGGGGGGAGGGACTATATACAAACGGTTCTATAATTTCTAAACGGTTCATACCCTCAAATTAAAGCTGAAAGTGTTACGATCCGCTCCGCTCCCCGTCCCTTCCTTGGTGTTTTCCTCTGTTTTCCCTGAACCTGATTGTGTCATGTCTGCGTTCATTGCCTGATTGTGTCTACATTGCACAGTTACTTCTCGCACCACATCTTAATTACACAATTCACACTTAATTGCCTTCACCGCATTCCTCATGCATTTCCTAATTGTTCAATCAATTCGCTGATTTCGCACGCATTTCCCGCAAGCTGCTGATTATCAGCTCTAATGACACTAGTTATATTAACCATGCTGTTCCTGTGATTCCTTGTCAAAGTATACGGTCCTTGTCGCGTTTGTACTTGTTTCCCGATTGTCTAGTTTTACTAGACTCGAGCTCTACGACCCAGGTCTGGATGCCACACGCCCTGATTTCCCTGTGTGGATCCTGACTCTGCCACCGCCTGATCCTGCGCTGCACCTGGCTACAGATCGCACACCCTGGTTTCCCGGTGTGGATCCTGACTCTGCCACCGCCTGATCCTTCCCATCGAACCTGGCTCAATATCGCTCCTTGCGACTTCACCTGTTCCTGCTCACCAGTTCACTGTGGGTTCCACAGTGGACATCGTCCTTACCTACAGAAAATAAAGTCTTATTTTCTAAATTCCTGTCTCGTCGTGCATTTGGGTCCTTCCCTGCCGGTCTGTCACAGAATACTTTGACCAGACATGGACCCAGCCGGCGTAGAACAATTTTGCCGCGCCATCACCTGCCAGGCTAACCAGATCGCCCAGCTATGCAACCGCCTGGAAGAAGCACGGGAGCTGTCTCGGGGCATGGCGGACCGGACAACCCACTTGGGCACCCTGGTAACGCGGATGGCTGCCCAGACTCCACTACCCCGCCTTGAACCGGAACATCCACCTCAACCGCCGGCGCCACCAGTTCCGTCCCGTTTCCTGCCTCCTCTCCAAGTGCGGGACCTGCTGTCCTCCTGTCCTGAGCGGCCGGTCCCGCTGTGCGACGCAGCCGTCGCCGCCGGCCCCCTGAGCGACGCAGCCGTCGCCGCCGGCCCCCTGGGCGATGCCGCCGCCGGCCTCCTGGGCGATGCAGCCGTCGCCACCGGCCCCCTGGGCGATGTCGCCACCGGTCCCCTGAGCGACGCAACCGTCGCCGCCGGCCCCCTGGGCGATGCCGCCGCCGGACCCCTGGGTGAGGCAACCGTCGCCGCCGGCCCCCTGGGCGACGCAACAGGTGAACTGGTGAGCAGGAACAGGTGAAGTCGCAAGGAGCGATATTGAGCCAGGTTCGATGGGAAGGATCAGGCGGTGGCAGAGTCAGGATCCACACCGGGAAACCAGGGTGTGCGATCTGTAGCCAGGTGCAGCGCAGGATCAGGCGGTGGCAGAGTCAGGATCCACACAGGGAAATCAGGGCGTGTGGCATTCAGACCTGGGTCGTAGAGCTTGAGTCTAGTAAAACTAGACAATCGGGAAACAAGTACTCCTGGGCGATGCAGCCGTCGCCGCCGGCCCCCTGAGCGACGCAGCCGTCGCCGCCGGCCCCCTGAGCGACGCAGCCGTCGCCGCCGGCCCCCTGGGCGCTGCGCCGCCGTCCTTGTTTCCCTCCTCCGGAACCCCTCCACCCTCCCAACTCTCGTCCCGTTCAGTCCCAGCTCTCGTCCAGTTCAGTCCCAGCTCTCGTCCCTTTCAGTCCCAGCTCTCCTGTCCCGTTCAGACCCAGCTCTCCTGTCCCGTTCAGCCCCAGCTCTCCTGTCCCGTTCAGCCCCAGCTCTCCTGTCCCGTTCAGCCCCAGCTCTCCTATCCCGTTCAGCCCCAGCTCTCCTGTCCCGTTCAGCCCCAGCTCTCCTGTCCCGTTCAGCCCCAGCTCTCCTGTCCCGTTCAGCCCCAGCTCTCCTGTCCCGTTCAGCCCCAGCTCTCCTGTCCCGTTCAGCCCCAGCTCTCCTGTCCCGTTCAGCCCCAGCTCTCCTGTCCCGTTCAGCCCCAGCTCTCCTGTCCCGTTCAGCCCCAGCTCTCCTGTCCCGTTCAGCCCCAGCTCTCCTGTCCCGTTCAGCCCCAGCTCTCCTTAATGTAATTAAGCCATGCCACAGCATTTTGTGCCAAAAGAGGCATTCGCTGTAACCCAAAGTGAAAAGTTTTGTTTGAGCCACACCACTATCCGTCAACACCCCATCTCCCCCCTCTTGTTGATTGATAGGTATTCCAACTGCGCAAATTAACGTTAGCCCTTTAATTTCAAACGGTTTCCCCCCTTGCTGGCTCCGCCTACGTGCCTATGACGTGTTACTGAATGGATCTATTGTCCCCTCTTCCCAACTGTAACTCCTCCCACCTCACATCTGTGCTCTCACTCGAGCCGAATTTGCATCTTTTGAAATTATGAAGTGGGCGGAGACGGGACAAAAGCCGGTGTTTATTACCCTTTTAAAGCTGTAATTTATCATTTTAGAGAAATAACTTATGAATAGCCTACTATAATTGGGACATTGATGACTACCACTAGGGGCCCACCGTGGACAGGGCTCATGTTTATTTGTCATGCTGGCAATATTCTTTCAATGTCTGGGTCATTATATTTATTTTGAGTGTGTGAGACAGCAGTACATAAGCTAAGCTGAATCAGTGCATACATGTTTGTTATTAGCGTTGCAATAGCTGGCTACAATACAGTGCCCTCCACAATTATTGGCACCCCTGGTAAAGATGAGTAAAAATTGTTATAAAAAATTCACCATTTGGTGAATTAGCTTAATCTCACGCTGAAAACATGAGAAAAATCCAACTTTAAATTGAAGTAAATTTATTCAGAGAAAAAAAAATCCCTCATCAAAGAATAATTATTTTTAACAAAACCACGTGTGCCACAATTATAGGCACGCCTACATTTAATACTTTGTACAATCTCCAATAAAACGAGTCTTTTCCTGTAACATCTAATTAGGTTGGAGGATACAGAACAAGGAATCTGAGACCATTCCTCTTTACAGAATCTCTCCAGATCATCCAGAGTCCTAGGTCCTCTCTTGTGCACTCTCCTCTTCAGCTCAGCCCACAGGTTTTCAATGGGGTTTAGGTCAGGGGACTGAGATGGTCATGGCAGAAGCTTGATTTTGTGTTCAGTTAACCATTTTTGTGTTGATTTGGATGCATGTTTTGGATCATTGTCCTGCTGGAAGATCCAATGACGACCCAGTTTTAGTTTCCTGGTAGAGGCAGCCAGGTTCAGATAAAAAAATTACTGGTATTCATGATGCCATGTACCCTAACAAGGTTCCCAGGGCCTGGAGAAAAAACAGCCCCACAACACCACGGAACCTCCACCATACTTAACAGTGGGTATCAGGTTATTTCCGGTATAGCTATCCTTCTTTTTACGCCAAACCCATCTTGAGTGTTGGTTGCCAAAAAGCTAAATTTTTATTTAATCTGACCATAGAACACGGTTCCAGTAGCGTTTAGCAAACTCCAGGCGCTGGCATGCCTTCTAAATAATTTGTTTGCATAGACGTCTAATGGTAGTTTTGGAGACTTGATGACCCCAAGATGCTACTTTCCTCTGTAATTCTCCAACAGTGATTCTTGTGGATTTTTTTGCCTCTCTTACCATCCTCCTCACTGTGCGTGGAGGCAAAATAAACTTGGGTCCTCTTCTAGGCAAGTTTGTAACAGTTCCAGTTGCTTTGAACTAACAGTAGATATGGACATTTTCAGGTGAGTAGCTATTTTTTATAGCCATTCCCTGATTTATGAAGCTCAACACACTTTCCCATTTGATTTGTATGTTCTCTTATCTTTCCCATGTTGATGTGATGTGTCACCACATATTTATACCCCAGTGAAACATGAAGTCATGGATTACTGCTTGAAAGTTCCTAAACACTCTAAACACTCTAAATCAACTTTAAAAAGTCAAATATAAATGAAAAAAATGCTTCAGTTACATTAGGAATTTCTAGGGGTGGCACAATTGGTTTTGTTAAAAATAATTCTATCTTGATGAGGGATTTTTTTTTCTCAGAATAAATGTACTTAAAGTAAAATTATTTACTTAATTTACTTTAATTAAAGGTTGGATTTTTCTAATTTTTTCAGTGTGAGATTAAGCTAATTCACCTAAAGGTGAATTTTTTATAACTTTTTTTACTCATCTTTACCAGGGGTGCCAATAATTGTGGAGGGCACGCTATAAATAGCTGTTCGTGGTCTGTGCAAGCGAGATTATCTACGGTCATGTGCGTGTGAACTCCGCAGTATTTAAATGTCATGAGCACCCACACACAACTATAAAGCACCACCTTAGCACCCCCAACCAAAAAGATTCAAACGTATACTTGAAATGCAGTGTTGATGATGAGCCTAGGTGGGTTCAATGGCCTGCTGTTTTCGTTATGTATTCATATGTTCAGACATTGAAGTGTAGTCCTGGCGCTGGATGCTCTATAGTCAGTAGGTCAAGGGTGGGCCTGGAGCAGCTGAATAGCCTGTTCTTATGTTCTGTGTCCTTCTTTATCAATGTGCTGCTCTCTGAAGCTCTGCCCCTCTGGTGTGTCTTAGGCACCGGCGCCTGGCTCTGCTGAAACAGGTCAGCATCAGAGGGAATCTCTGCCAACTCTGCTTTGACCGGAAGGCCGAGCCACGACGCTGCGGACACGGGTACGAGCTGGGAGGCGGGGGCGGGGTGTTGTGGGGGGGTTCAGGTTGCTTTGCTTTCCCGGGGGGCCCTGCAGATGTACAGGGGGGTGCATCGGGAATAGGTTTGGCTTTTCTCACCGATTTCGCTACAGTTGTCTGATGGCGTTGCGTCCAATGGGTACTGTGTGCGTGTGTGCGTGAGCTCTTTTTCTTCCTTCCTTTTTTCCCCCAAAGTGTCACACTGCTGCAGACTGTGCTTAACTGTTACCTGTGTGTGCGTCCCTCATATCCTTCTCCTTTCTTATGCAGTGGGATGTGCACGGAGTGTTACTTATTCCTGGGCACCTGCCCGGCATGTTGTTAGGACATCCAGAGTCGCGTCAGGCTCATCTCGCGCGTGTCCTGACACCCGTGTCACCCAGCCAATCAGGGGCGAGGATAAGGAGAAGGACACGGACACACCCTGCCCAGGACACGCTCCCTTTGTCCAGCGACTGTCACTGCTCAGACCCTGGAATGTTGTCCAACTCCTCCTCTGACACGATTACTTGGAGACTGGATTCTAACTATTAGGTTTTTTTAAATATATATTTTTTAATCGTCATTATAACCTTTACTTTTGATTAAAGCTGTTTTATTGTGCGAAGCTCCTGCTCTTGTGTTGTGAGTACTGGACCTGAAAAAACTAATTCAATGTGATTCTCCAGTGCTAATTGTAATCCATACCATTTTGCCTAAAATGTGGGGACTGTTCCAGGGTCAGTGCTTGGAGGGGCAGCATACATCAGCCCCCCCATGTTTTAGACATTTTTAAATCCTCTTATTACAGGATAATAAGCAGCTGCATGTTAAACTTCAGTTTATAGTACTCCAGTGCATTACAACTACCATTTAAATATTTCTATAATTTGCCATCAGGTTTAAAATTAGTTACTTTCTGGGAATACTTACTGGAGTATATTACTTAGAAATGCTGTTTAATTATTTTTTAATAATTAAAATTTCATCCCAGGTCTGATGTGAAGCAAAACTAAGGTGAAGCGGTAAAGGGGAGCCATCCAGCTGGACAACAGAGGATTTGTACAGCTATTGATTTTGCTAATTAGCAACAGACTCTAGTCTAGACATTAGCATTCTCCTTTGATTTCATTACCTAAGCATCATTATGCATTCATTGCTTCCAGAAAGCTCTCTCTGCATTCTGCTTTTACCATTTAATTTTTGGTAAAAGAGAGTTTTGCCCAAATGGCTATTGTCTCTTCAGCAGTTGCAGAAAAAAGAAGAAGCAGAACAGTCTCCTAGAGGTGTGCAATGAAATTGGTCTATCCCCACAAAATACACAATTTTCCCATTATCTCAAGCTGTACTGTCATTGAAAAGTCAAAGGTAGCTTCTGAGCAGAGGGTCAAACTGTACTTGGTGCTCTCAGAATATGAAGGTAGGAATTTTAGGCATTCAGCAGATGCTATTATCCTAAGTTACTGACACGGCTTACATTCTTTATACAAACAGCCTTTTTACATAGCTGGATATTTACTGAAGCAATTCAGGTTAAGTACCTTGCTCAATCATACGACGACTGCGTCCATTTGTGAAAGGAAATGACAACTTGGAATTATAAGCGTATACAAATATGGTGTGGTGCTTGAAAATACCATTCACTTCTATCTGCCTCTCTAAAAAATATATACAGAACTGAACACTGGATGGCATTTGCTTTTTTACATAAGTCTATTGTTAATATACAGTGGTGTTCAAATAAATGGCAGTGCGTTAAAAAAAGTGAATAAAGTGCAAATATTTTTTAATAGCTTTTAGTTCCATATTTCAAATGTAGTGGAAACATTACACATTCAATTCCAAATCAAAGCATTAACAAATTTTATCAAGTCTGCGTTATTCTTTTACAGGAAGCAAAAAAAAAAAGGAATATTAATCTGTTCAAAAAAATTGTCGACATTTTTCTCTTTAAACTCAAATAAACTGAAGACATTTTTCAAGATTTAACTTTACTTTCAATTAATGAACTAATATTTAGTTGCATAACCATTGTTTTTGATAACTGCTGCGCATCTGTGTTGCATCGAGTCAACCAACTTCTGGCACCTAGAAACAGGTATTTCAGCCCAGGATGAACAAACTACATTCCAGTTCTTGTGAATTTTTGGGTTTTGCTTCAGAAACTGCATTTTTAATGTCACCCCACAAGTTTTCAATGGGGTTGATTTCGGGGGATTGAGCTGGCCACTCCATTACCTCAATCCTTTTTGTCTAGAACAAAGATGTTGCTCGCTTACTCGTGCGTTTGGGGTCGTTGTCTTCTTGAAACACCCATTTCAGGGGCATTTCCTCTTCAGCATACGGCAACATAATCTCTTCAAGTATTTTGATGTATTCAAACTGATCCATGATCCCTGGTATATGATAAATAGGCCCAACACCGTAGTGTCCCCATACCATGATTTTTGCGCCACCATGCTTCACTGTCTTCACAGTGTATTGTGGCTTGAATTCAATACCCGGGGGTCGTCTGACGTACTGTCGACGACCACTAGACCCGAAAAAAACAATTTAACTTTCATCAGTCCACAGTCGATTGGGCTAATCGATGTGTTCCTTGGCAAATTTTAACCGATTCTGCACATGCCGTTTTTTCAACAATGGTGCTTTACGGGGGCTTCTTGCTGATAGCTTAGCTTCGATCAAACGTCTTCTGACTGTAACAGCACTCACAGGTAATTTTACAACATCTTTGATCTTTCTGGAGGTGATGATTGGCTGAATCTTTGCCGTTCTGACTATTCTTCGATCAGTTTTAACAGTAGTTGCTCGTTTTCGTCCGTATGTTCCGGGTTTTTGTTGACATTTTAAAGCATCTGAGATTTTTTTAGCTGAGCATCCTATAATTTGCTGCACTTCTTTATACGTTTTCCCCTCTCCAATCAACTTTTTAATCAAATTTACGTTGTTCCTCTGAACGATGTTTGGAACGGCCCATTTTACTTAGCAATTCAGAAGGAAATATATTGTATAACAATGTGTGAAACATTTGCTTCCCTTCTTCCTTAATAAAGGATACTTAATGACACATGTTTTTTCACAGAATGAATGAATTCTCTAATTAAACTCCACACTGCTATTATTTTGAACACGCCCCTTTCAATGAATGAGTCAATTACTCAGAACAAGCAGCGTGCATGTCATGACAGTTGGGTCTGTTGTTTTTCTATTACACTACTACATCTACAAGTAAATTATTTGCCAGAAATATCACTACTACTAATAACAGTGGTTCATCAGGTTACTGATGTTGTCCCGCTATTTTTTTTAACACAACTGTAGAATAGGACAACTTATTTTACTGTTAGAGAACTTCAGTTGTAGCCCCAATAACAACAAAAAAGAGACAGTTGGGCAGACCCACAACACACAAACAAACATATCAAATAAAGACATTCAATAGAATCATTGCATTCATCAAACTAATTAAGTGAATTAAAGTGGAATACAGCCATGATTAAAAATAGCCCCCGCCTTTCCGAGATGTCTAGTGTCATTAAGCAGTCCAATACACAAACTCTGCCTTCACGACTTTCCTCCATACACGCAGTGTTGCGTTCTCTGTAGGCTACACTGTTGAAACGGAGCACCGAACTGCGTCAACCTTCCCAGTCGTCGCCTCACTCCTCCACATTATCTTCTTCCCTTCCCTGGTTGCCTTTTGAAGATTGCCTGCACTCCCGGATCATTCCCAAGATCTTCAACTCCGAAGATGAAGCCAGAAAGCCTCCTTGCACTCCCTTCTTTGTTAGTATTGACAATGCAAATTATTATATTATATTATTATTATATAGTGATGCCTTGAGGTTAGAAGGCATCGTTGGCAACAGCACATACAAAATCATGATTAATCATAGATAAGTTACCACTTACTACGAAGAATATGAAAGGGAAATTGGTATAGTCATACACAGACAGATTGTAACAGCATGTCTCTCAATCTCAATTCAATTTCAAGGTTTCTATCTCTCAAATGGATTATTTACATAGGCTACGTATAACCTAATGGGATTATTTTCGCAATGTAACTTACCAGATGTACAATAATTATTGTATTTGTAGCATAATTGCCTCCTCTGTACAGTGTATGATCAATAATGCCAAAAAGTGCCAAAATGTACGATGGGGCTGCTGATTCAGAATCAATTTATCTTTTTACTGTATAATGGTTCAAGTTAAAATTGGGGTGAAGAAATCTGATCCTAGATCTGCATGTGAGGGCAACTTCACCCCAGAGCTGTGTATCAGGTATCAAGGCGCACCCAATCAAAGTAATTCAATTGAGCACATTCCCCAAACAGAAATATAATATATTTACATATATGTGCTATAAATGTTATATACAGTATATGTATGTGTATGTCAAATATATGACAATACATTTTCATTTCTGCTCCAATGTATTTTTATCTAGCATCAATTTTCAAATATATGTTACATACATGACTTGTGTATTTTACAGAATAGCTATTGATATTTCAGATATTTTTGATGATGCAATGTTTCCATGAATATTATAACAAACTGTACTATGAATAAAATGTAAAAACTCAAATGCACTATTTTTCGTACTTATAGTGTCAGAAAGCTTAATTTAACAATCAAAAGGGAACACCTTCATGTTTAAATGATCAAGATTGAAATATATATTGACATTGTACAGTGTATTTTCAATAGATTTTTGAACAGGTTACCCAAGCACTTTTTTCAAACTGCAACAGATACAGTAGACATTGCAACATATTATTTCACATTCATTTCACGTTTATCGCTTCATTCATTTTCATTTGATTTCGTTTTTGAACTGTACCGAAATATGTGAAATACATTAACACGGGACAAAGTTTACTGGCAAAATATACACATTTCAAATGACCAAATACCAAAACTATTCCTTGACCTCATTACTTGGGGGGTATCAAAAATACATTGTTAAAAGTTATTGTTGTCCAAAGAACTCAATTGCAACAAATACAGTAGACATTGCAACAAATTTTGTATTGATTTCATGTTTATTGCCGAATTCATGTTCATTTAATTTTGTTTTTGAACTTACATTTAAAAGCAGAAATATTCTGAAATATGTCAACCATTAACAACAGGGACAAAGTTTACTGGCAAAGTATATACATTTCAAATGACCAAATACCATAGAAATTCCTTCCCCTGATCACTTGGCAAAAACAAGTATCAAACATACATTGCGTTAAAAGCATAGGTTAAAAGTAATTGTTACCCAAATAACTAATTTTCTAACTTGCAACAGATACAGTAGACATTGCAACAGATTATTTTGAATTAACCAGTTTGGCCCAATGGATCAAATATTTATCTGGTAGGATTCCCTTCAATACAGGAATACTGTAATAAAATAACCACATATACCACTCATGGGCTTTCCAATAGCGTCTTTGTGTTCCAGATCGTGGTACTCTTGATATACTGGAGGGAGGTTAAATGTCAAGCAAAATCTTATCAATGTCTTGAACCGATCTTCCAATATAGCAAGGTTTAAGGTGGTTTTCACTATTGAGCCATGATGATGTAAAAGTCCTAGAAACACCCAATAGGACACCGTGCATATAATCTGGTATGCATCCTTCAATTATTAAAAACAATTGCAAAAGCAATAGAATCATGGGCCCTTTAATACCCATGAGAGCAGTGCTTGTTCTGTGGGCTCTCTCAGCAAATTTATCAGTCTGATTCTTATTCCTCTGTACACAGTCTGACTGGTAAGGATAAACCCGTACATGACCCTATTTAAAGGCACAGTCAACTTAGTGTATGTAAACTTCTGACCCACTGGAATTGTGATATAGTGAATTAAAAGTGAAATAATCTGTCTGTTGGAAAAAATTACTTGTGTCATGCACAAAGTAGATGTCCTAACTGACTTGCCAACACTACAGTTTGCTAACATGACATCTGTGGTTAAAAATTACTTCAACCTAAGTGTATGTAAACTTCCGACTTCAACTGTATTTATGCCTACTTACATTGTCTGTTGAAAATTTGTGCTGTTCTCTGTGGAATTTCCTCTTTGTTGTTGATATTTCTTATAAACAAAATTACAAAAATTAATTCTTACAAATAATTACCGTTAAATAATAAATGAATTAAAAATAATAAATTACCTACTTCAATTCAAAGAACAATAACCAGGATTGAACTGGCGGGAAATCATGATTTTAAAGAAGTGAACGTTAATCGAAGCAGTAAGAATTGCTCACTCAGCCAAAAGCAGTGAATGCAGTAAACATGTTTGCTCTTGTGAAATGGAGTTTGGGCAAAGACGCTGGTCTTCACAGTGTAATAAATATGGAATGTATCCGTAATTTTAATCCAGAACATTATTTGGACGGACTCAGCAATGAAGCTAAATACGTCATCAAGTGGAGGAAGGGAAAGCGACGAAATGGCCGGTATATGAGGTCGAAATGATCAAAGTTGCAGGTTAAATTTTAAAGGGGTAACATGGTGGTTTACCTTACTTTCTGGTGTTTTGTATGATATTGGTACAAAGGGGCATTGCGGGAACACCACGGAACTATCAAATTTGTATTTTCTTTAAGTATCGAGAAATAGACTATTTAATTTTGCGGTCCCATTTTCAGGTCGTTTCTCGTGTGACATCATATGAGAAATGACCACTCCCCGGTGTCTCAAAACTGTCTATGGAACACTCCCCCATCCACGCCCATAAAAAAAAAAAAAGACATGAATTTTAACTTCACCAATTTGCACTATAACCTCTTCACCTATCGGTAAGTTCACAGCCTTGTTACTGGTTTACACAAAGCATGATTGATTATCTATTATTGCAAGCTAACTTTCCTGAATTTATTGTTAGGTTGCAAACCTTAGATAAAAGTTAGCAACATTTTAAAATGTTGACTGTTTCGATAACCAACTTGTAACCTTTGATAACATTAACGTAACAAAATCAAAGTTGTCTAGTGTCGGTGTATCGCCACATAGCTAGCTAAAGCTAACGTTATCCCGCTCAAACTATATCAATCCTTCTCAGCATGCTATCAATAGCGTGGCCGACTGTGCAGTGGACATTTGGCATGTGAGACGCACCATCATTGTGCTTTTATCGTACTTTTTTCTAAATTGCGCAAATTCGGGGATATAGCCTGGTAGGTAGCGTGTACCTTAACAATGGAGGTTAGAAGCTGGCGTGACATCTCAGATTGTTTATATTAAGGACTTTGTAAACGCCTATACACTTCCTGGTAAATCCATTCTCGAGGTATTTGTAACTATGGTTACAAACAACAAATGTGTGTCAGGTGGGGGAACGGCCTGTCAATCATATCTGACTGACAGTTCTCATTGATATGCCTACAAAACAAGGTGAACTTGTAGAATGGGCAGTTTTATAGTACTTAAAAATGACTAAATAACAACATTGATGGATACATTCACTTTGATGTTACCTAAAGATAACTGGCATGTGTCACAATCAACCACCATGTTACCCCTTTAATTGGTTATAATGGGCTAGCTAGTTCATTTGGTTAGCTACATTATTCAGCATACTGCTTTTTTATTGATTATTGCTTTAAATTGGTAATGTTAGCTGGTTGTGTTAACATTATTCAGATAGCTTTTTATTTTCAAACTGTGGAACTAGCTTAATGTTGGCCTTGATAGCTTGTTAACTACGTTATATCTAACTATAGCAATAGTTAACCAAATTGGCAGGTCAGTGAGTTCGTGCAGTAATCAGAAATGAAGATCAGACGTCTCAACTAACGTTAGCTTTTACTAACGTTAATCAGTTCTGTAAGTGTAGTGCATGTGAAATAAAAATGTAAAATGCATTTTGTTGATTAAAATTGAGGCCATAAAACTTTCCCAATATCTTCGTGATATCACATGTGATATTTGTTCACATGGTGTTAAAATGTATGTTTTTGCTATCCTTGTTCAATTCACATCTTGATTTTCCTTGCTTTCATCACCCTTGAGTGCGAAAGCACACTGTCCTCTTACACAAGGCAGCAAGGGCCACCGTTACCACAACCCTCCAAGCGAGTGTCAAAACCAAACCGAAAATATGAAAAAGGGCTGGAGAAGATGGATTCTGCACCCAAACAACATGTAATTCTGTTTTTTTTCTCATATTAAAACATTTCTACATGTGTGATTTATTTCCACATAAATTCAGTATTTTGATGTATGGACCTTTACATTTAACAGGATAAGGGAGGCCAAAACAGGAGGAAATTTGGAGGAGAAAAACAGGCCAACTCAGCTGAAGAGATGCAAAGACTGAGGCAAGAAAATCAGCACCTCCGAAATCAAAATGACAAACTTCAGAACATGGTATTCAATGGTAAGTTCTGGGAGGTAAACCTTTGGAAGAATTATTAGAAGTGCTCATTGAATTCACATTATCATTTCTTGTCCGTTTCATGTTTTTGATGGGGAAGTATTTTATAAATTTTTGACTTTTTAGGTCTCTTTCATTTTGTCAAGTGAGACATTCTTGTCACAGAATACAGTGTAGTCCGCTTATAATGATCACATTCATCCAGGACAATTTGAGCCCTAAAAGCTGTTCATCATAAAAAGCTAAAATAATGGGATTCCTGTAATGAAACAAATGGTTATGCTTTTATACATTTTTACTTAATTCTTAGCTTGGATAACACCTTTCAATTTTGTATTGAAAATACCAAAAATATGTGACATCACGTGGCGCTGTAATGGCGACATGTAGTCCAGCTGTCTCTCGTGTTCGTGTTTGTTAATTTGAATGTGTTTTGTTGTGTCTGGCTTTTGTCTTTGTTTTTTTCATGCGCTGTGTGTCTGTAGTGAGACGGGGAAGTGGGCTGGAGATTTTTTAGGGCACTCCTGCTGCTCGTTTTGATAATATTGACGGATTGTCTAGTCAATATAATTTTGTTTGTGGTCGTCACCATGGAGACGCATTCGCAACATATGCTCGGGAATGTCAGTTGGATCTGCAGACCACAGCAACAAAGTTACCATCGCTCTTCACCGGAGTTGAAGTTGTCGGACTGATTCGGGAGTGCAGGTAATCTTCAAAAGGCAACCAGGGAAGGAGAACATAATGCGGGAGAGGAGTGAGGAGATGACTGGGAAGATTGATGTAGTTTGGTGCTCCATTTCGGCAGTGTACAGAGACCGCGGTGCTGCGTGTATGGAGGAGAGTCGTGGAGGCGGAGTTTGTCTGTTGGACTGCTTTGTGACACTGGACATCTCGGGACAGCGGGGGCTATTTTTAATCATGGCTGTATTGTCCTTTAACAATAATTTACTAATAATAATTTAATAATTCACTTGATGATTCTGTTGGATGTCTTTGTTTAATGTTTGTTTGTGTGTTGTGAGTCTGCCCCACTGTCTATGTCTTTTTTGTTGTTGCTGGGGCTACAACTGAAGTTCCCTAGCGGAAAATAAAAGTTATTTTATTTTATTCTTTTCTATTCTATTACACCATACAACAGAGTCGGTAAGGTTTTTGTCATTTGAAAATGGCTTGCTTATCCCTACAATGACCAACAATGCATTTGCTAATTTGCACCATTTCATTATTAGCATTGAATGTGACAGGTTAAAATTGAGTTAAAATTTTATAGACTTTTCATTTTACACTACTGTACTTGATTTACTGACATATTACATGTGAGCCAAAGATGAACATTCTAAACAGAAATTGAATTGCTAAATGCAAAGTATTTAAACAGTGTAGGGAATTGTCCATTCCGTGGTTTTTGATCAGTAAAAGCAGTTGATTACTATAACAGGAGCGGTTTGCTACGGTTTGTAATATTATTGAATGCCAGCCTTGTGTGGAAAATTTATCATCCAGAATGTGTCTGAATATTATTGGTATAATCAGTATTTACATAATCCTGGTAGGCACTGTTCAGGGTGTAAGGGCAGGGAGATTGAGGGAGTGCCCATCTTCCACCCAGGTATTCATACAGGTAAATGCATGAGGGGGAATGATGAGGCCTAAAATCATATATGACCACTATATTTGATTGTACACAATATACTATATATATATATATACACTGCTCAAAAACATTTAGGGAACACTTAATCATCACAGTATAACACCAAGTCAATTAAACCAAACCGGTCATGCTGGATGATGTTGCAGGCAGCATAACATTCGCCACGGCGTCTCCAGACTCTTTCATGTCTGTCACATGTGCTCAGTGTGAAGAGAACGGGGCGCCAATGGCAAACCTGCCAATTCTGGTGTTCTCTGGCAAATGCCAATCGAGCTGCACGGTGCTGGGCTGTGAGCACAGGTCCCACTACAGGATGTTGGGCCTCCACCCTCATGGAGTCTGTTTCTGACAGACCACAGTATGGCCACAGTGCAGAAACAAAGGCCCTGACCTGACCATGTAAGAGCGTTGTTCTATGCCAGGCAGTGCCTTCATCGGCATATGACACACTTACATAAAGATGATATACTGTACAGGGGGTCTGGGCCAGTTTGCAACACAAGTCTAATGTTCCTCTCAAAACCAGAACCATCGCACACACCTATATACTCACACATAGGCCTCTCACCATCAAGGACACACTGGCAGACATACACACACTGGAATAAGGGGTCCAGTCACACTTTTAATTGCTTTTGGAAGGATCTGAGCGAGAGAAAAACTCCCTCAGCCTTCAAGAAAGTTCCGCCTAGCTTATCAAGCTGAAGTGTCAAAACAAGGTATATATTCATGCAGATGTGCTCATTAGTTACCTAAGACTAGGAGCTTCCTAATCAAAATGAAATACAGTCAAGCCGGAAAGTCTGCACACCCCTTTCACCTTCTCCGTTTTATTACGTTACAGACATATTCTACAATAGACTGAGTTCATTTTTTGTCTAAAAATTCTACACAAAATAGCCCATAATGACAAAGTGAAAACAGGTTTTTAGACATTTGTGCTAATTTATTAAAAATCTAAATGTAAAATATCATATGTACACAAGTGTGCACGCCCTTTGATATGACACCCAAAAGTGAGCTGAGGTACATTTTGTTTCCACTGATATTGCTTGAGATGTTTCTACAACTTAATTGGAGTCCACCTGTGATAAATTCAATTGATTGGACATGATTGGGGATTGCCAACACCTGCCTATATAAGGTCCCACAGTTGAAAGTGCATGTCAGTGCAAACTCCAAGCCATGGGGTCAAAGGAATTATCTGCAGACCTCAGAAACAGGATTGTGTCAAGGCATAGATCTGGAGAAGGGTACGGAAAAATCTCTGCAGCTTTACAGGTCCCAAAAAGCATAGTGGCCACCATCATTCGTAAATGGAAGAAGTTTGGAACAACCAAAAATCTTCCTAGACCTGGCTGCCTGGCCAAACTGAGCAATCGGGGAAGACGGGCCTTGGCCAGGGAGGTGAGCAGAAACCCGACGGTCACTCTGACAGAGCTCCAGCGTATCCTTGTGGAGATGGGAGAACCTTTCAGAAGATCAACCATCCAGGCAGCACTCCACCAATCAGGCCTTTATGGTCGAGTGGCCAGACGGAAGCCCCTCCTTAGTAAGAGCCCAGACCTGAATCCAATTGAACATCTGTGGAAAGAGCTGAAAATGGCTGTGTACCGACGCTCCCCATCCAACCTGATGAAGCTTGCAAGGATATGCCAAGAGGAATGGGCAAAAATGTCCAGAAACAAGTGTGCCAAGCTCATAGCTTCTTTCCCAAGACGCCTTGAAGCTGTAATCGCTGCCAAAGGTGCAGCAACCAGGTATTAGGCTAAGGGCGTGTACAGATATGTAACCCCTGAATAACCTATTTTTGTCAGTAAAATAAAATTGCATATTTTCTAAAAACCTGTTTTCACTTCGTCATTATTGGCTATTGTGTGTAGATGTTTGAGGCAAAAAATGAACTCAATATATTGTAGTATAAGTCTGTAACGTAATAAAACGTGGAGAAGGTGAAAGGGGTGTGCAGACTTTCCGGCTTGACTGTATGTATGAAATGTATTGAAATACATTTCAAAATATATTTCTATGTACTGCTTCATATATTTTTAAATATACTTTTCCAAATATTTACATATATGTAGGACATACATTGGAATGCATGCACAGTACATTTACATTTATGTCTACATACTAAAACGGCCAATTTTTTACATTTACAGATACTTAACATATATCTCACATATTTGTAACATACGTTTAAAATATATGGTTACATATATTTTTTACATGTATTTTAGAATATAAGGACTACATTTAAAAATATATTTAAATGCATTTTATCCACATATATTTACATCGATTTTTTTCATATGGGTCATCATTAGTAGGCCATATAAAGTTGCCTGCTTCTAGGTGCGCAAAATATTTTACCCCTTATGTGCTGCTAATATTCATTCTCTGAGAAAGTACATGATGTCAAAACTTATTTTATAAGGTTATTGCTTGGAATAAAGATGCTATATTTGGAGAAGCACATATTTACTGTTATCTCTTCGTTTGTCTATGTATGATCATTTTCTTTTAAAAAACCGTAACGATAACGTCAAAGAACTAGTTATGTTCTTAGCTCTCTAAACGTTTTCAATAAAAGTTTCCCAGTAGATGGCAGCAAAATATAATTGTTGTTGCTTGTGCAATAAAAAAAAAAGAGATAGGTTTAAAACTGACAAGCATTCACATTCATGGAAATATAGCAATACAGCGTTTGCGGTGGTCAAGTAGGTATCCTGGTTACGGCCATATTCCAAATAAGCTGTTTTACAATCATGCACCATGAAATACGATGGCCGTTGATATTACTGTATCGTCTTCTGAGTAGGCTATCCCTATTAGGCCAAAGCCCAAATCCTTTCAGGACATGCATAACTCCATTGTTAGTGATATATACTCACCTTTCGTTGTATTGGGTTCGCAAGTTTATTATGAATAGTCGCTCTTAAATCGTCTCAGAAACTTTTCTTTACAGACGATGTGGCGGTGCTTGCTTCCTTCTGTCCAGAAATAGCAATTAGTTGTCTCACTACAAAAACCTACAAAACCGCGATTAGGGCTTGATTACCAGAATAAGATCTATGTAAGAATTGCATGGCTCATATCATAGTCGGAATACTTGAATATTCTGGTTAACAGCGGGATATTAGTGTGCATGTAAACGTAGCCTTGTCATGACTGACAATCGTGTATTCATTGCTAGGAGGAGCCTAGGATCATAGATATAGAACGATGGATGGTTCTATATCTATACCTAGGATGAGGTCGGTTAAAACAGCAGTTCCTACTGACATCATCAGCACTCACCGCCTGATTCGGGCCAGGAACAATATCAGAGAAGAGATGGTTAGCTTGCTAGCAAGCTTTCCAGATAAGACAAAACCTCTCATGTTGAGTCGAGCTACTGTTGACGTGCAGGATTTACCGTTGCTATCCACCACTGGTAAAAGACAGGGAATCGGAGCAAAATCACAACTTTAACCTGACCACGTCCCAAAACTGAAAGGTCGGTTCTGAAACACAGACTAGCTAAGTTAGCTGTTGGAGCTATCTAGCTTGCTACTTCCCATTTCCTGCTAGAGAGGCCTGCCGTCGTCGTTCATCACCGCCCTGGAATAGGAAGCTTTATACCGAGGTTCTCAACTGTTTGCTGGGTAAGTGTGGGTTTTGATCATTTGTATGTGTAACGTTACTGTCTGTGGTGTTTCTGTGAATTCGGTTTATATTGCTAATCACTAATGGATTTTAAAAATATATTTTTAACAGTAAGTTCAATAAATTTTAGCCAGCATGCTAACAACTAAATTCATGAGCTGTCTTTTAGCTAGTCAGAGCTAACGTTAACGATATAGCTAGCTAACGTTACAACTTAACTAACGTTAGCCAAGATCGGTAACGGTTAGCTTGGGTATGTGGACTGTTAACGTTACATTAAGTTAACGTTACATCGCATAACTAAATTAGCTAGTTATTGACATATCAAATTTATGTTTCCGAATTTGCTCCCCTTTTTTAAACCGGCAATAGTTTACACTACGTTAATTAACGTTTTCTTGCTAGTTAAAATCAATGGATAATTTACGTTAACCTAGCTACTGGATAACGCTAACTTTACCTCGCTAACTGACAACATAGCTAGCTAGTCTAACACAACATTTTTATTAAGCTAGCTAAGTTAATTTGCTAACTAACGTTGGTCATTTAGCTGATTTTCTTGTAGTTTCATTATTGACTAACGTTAACGAAATATTAACGTAACGTTGTCTATCTAGTTAGATTCTGATTTGGGAGTTAGGCTAACTTGGTTGTTTGTCACTGAAAAATAACGTTAACTTAACGTTACTCAATTTGACTAGCTAACTAACGCAACTTAGTCTCTGTCTTGTCTTTTAAGACATCTATCTATCTAAGTAACGTTAGCCAGTAACGTATGCAGGGAGTTGCTAGATACTAAGTTAACGTCACATTCTTGAGTTTTAAAAAGATGCTAGCCATCTAACTTTAAAAAAGATTTTACTTGCTTAACGTTACTAGCGAACTATCTAGCTTGCTACAAAGTATTCGGGGTAGTCACTAACTTAACGTTAGCTATCACATTGCGCTGTAATAAAATGTAGATTTATGT
Organism: Ilyophis sp. 1 JC-2022; assembly: GCA_022702515.1. Classification (NCBI taxonomy): domain Eukaryota; kingdom Metazoa; phylum Chordata; class Actinopteri; order Anguilliformes; family Synaphobranchidae; genus Ilyophis; species Ilyophis sp. 1 JC-2022. The sequence continues at coordinate 24,701,783 of CM040400.1, forward strand.
GTACTTATTAGAATTGTATATTATTTTTTCATGGCTGCGTGTCCCCGTTATTTGCTGGGATACACTGAGATCATGATTTAGAAAATGTGGCATACAGAATTAATGTTTTGCTTCTGCCAGAAAAGCGTCGAATGTTTGAATCGGCGCATGCGATCAGGACGCAAATGCTTAAGTTACGTTTTAATTTTCTTACATTGGCGCAGCATCTTTGTTTTAGGTCCGCCTGATGTGCAGCCCCGCCGATGATGCTTGTTGACTCTGCAGCGCCCGCTGCGTGCCTCGCTGCACAGCTGCCAACAGTTAGCAGTTGCACCATGCCTGACTCCGCCTGGATCGTCACGAGACGGTTCCCGAAGTCCTCCAAATGATATGATCGTAGCCACCTGGATTGCATTCTGTGCCAGCAGAAGCCTTGCGCGTGGTCTGCTGCTCACTTTAGAGCAGCTGCACTTGCTACGGTTTTGGGATCGTGTCACCGCAGCCGGGACCATGGGCAACAGCTGCGTGTGCAGGGAGGACAGTGATGTGGAGGACGGATCGGCGCAACACGGGCAGCTTAGACGCGTTGATCACGCAGCTGCAGAGCCGGCGGAATCACGCAGTAGCCGGCCTCGGGACCCAGTCAGGCCGCCTAGGCGCGGCCGTGGACCACACGAACCCAGGAGGAAGAAACAGAACGTGGACGGACTAGTACTGGATACTCTGGCCGTCATTAGGACACTAGTTGACAAGTAAGTGCAGAACTAATAGGCTAGCGAGTGTACACTGTACACATTTAATTCTCTGCATTTTATTACAAGCCCCAGTTCACAAATCATAGCATTAATTTGAGTCACACACGACATTACCACCTTCAAAGAAACAAAATGTCACATGGCAAGTGTTTTGGAGTGGAGGTTGCAGAAATGAAGGCCTCTGTTCAAGCAATGGGACATGTAAGAGCTCATTTGTCATTTAAGGATATAGAGCATTTGGAAGTTTCTGTGTCACCCTGCAGAACACACTGACGTAACATTTGTTTTCTCCATGTTTAATTTGCATCATGGTAATATTTATTAATCAGATGTCAAACCAACAGGGCTGCATATGTCTGTTTTTATTTGTGTGCCTGTCGGATAGGTAATGTTTTAAGTAATCCTGTGCTTTTGTGTGTGTGCACACTTATGAGAACTCTTTGCCCTGGGAGTTTACACAAAATGCACCGAATGAACTCAAAACCGTGTCGTTCTGTTCGTTTCCCGTTTAAGTTTTGGCTGCAGGTAATTGCATTTTCTGCACACCGGGCCGTTTGTTGCCTGTGGCGTGTAGTTCACTGATCTATTTCTCGTTTAGTGCAGACCAACCAGTTTCCAGCAGTGTGTTGAGCGCCAAACCACTTCTGCACTTCCTCTGTGCAACCTTGCCCACTTGCAGCAGTCTATGTGGACGATAGTCTGAGGCTTTATGCTGTGAAAACCACAGCAAGCCCAGCAAGGTGCGCCCAGACAGCACATTTCAACAGGATCGCTCAGGATTAGGTGTTTTCCAATCAGGGAGGCAGCATTCACTGTCCGGCTACTGTGCAATGTTTCTCAGTGACTGCAAAAAGAAAAATATATATACTTTTTTGCATTTTGGAGCCTGTAGTTAATGGAAATTAACAGTTTTGGTGTTATACAGGGACATAATTATTCCAGATTAATCAGAAAATAATCCCCCACAGGCCTAAATGTGGAGGGTTTGTGTGTGCTGCGAATGTACACATTAAAATGTTAAGCAACAAAGCATGTTCAAGGCCTTATGGACATTTAGGATATGAAAAATCCCCATTTAATTTATAGTCGCGAAAAATCACATCTTTCTATACGTGGTTTGAAACGGTGGAGCCGATCTAAGTGCAGATTATATTTAGGTATTTAGCAGACACTCCTATCCAGTGTGATATACAAAGTGTATGCATATGTTTAGGGAAATAGAGTCGAGGCAGTAGTTGGATGTAGTTCAGGGGTAGGGAGTCTTATCCAAAAAGGGCCGGTGTGGGAGCAGATTTTTTGATTTAGCCCAGCACTAAGACACCTGATTCAACTAATTAACTAATCATGGTCTTCAATCAAGACCTTGGTAAGTAGAATCAGGTGTCCTAGTGCTGGGCTAAAACAAAAACCCGCACCCACACCGGCCCTTTTCGGATAAGATTCTACACCCCTGCTGTAGTGCTTCAAGTAGTGAATGGTTTTAAGGGTATGGTCTTGTATATCATGGGCAGGGGTAGTTAACCCAGGGATTGTAGGGTGCAGAGCAAATCGGTCTTTCTGGAATATGAGCGTTGGTACCGTTGTGAAAGCGGCATCTGTTCCCCACTGGCCCAACAGGCCGCGCAGTACGAGGACCCTTCCGATTTCGACGGGACCCGATCTGCGCCCGCCCCCATCTGCAAGTGGCCTGCCGCGCCCGCTCACTCAGAGCCGGGACCAGGGTCGCGGGATCGGGCCGTAAGGAGAGATGCTCGAGCTCCCCACTGAGCTGACCCTCTGCATTTTTTAACCGCGGAGCGTTTTAGTTATTCATATGTGCACTCCTTTACTTATTCATCTCTCCAGCGCCGTAGCCACTGGGCTGTCGCAGAGTCTTTATCTCCATGTATTTTTAAAATGCCGGAGCCGTCCTCCATGCCAGCTGTTGCTTCCGTCCATCTTCGTACATACACAACACACGCCCACGCAGTAGTCAACCTCGCTCATTTATTTGACATGTCTGCACACACACGCACACCAGTGGACGCACACTTAATACACATTGATCACATGGATGCACACCCATACCTTTCTCCCCTCTCTCACAAATTCATCAGGCTTGTGTTCCTCGCACACGTACACACCCTCATTTGCAAGCTGTTTTATGATCACGCAAGCACGCTCGGTAGCTAATTTGTGTTTTTCCTGCCCTCAAGGGCGGTCACATTCCGGATGCTTCAGCCCAGTACCTCGAGGGTATCGCCAACAATGACCCAAGAATGACACACACGACATCGTGTATCTGTTTTCAGAACCAGCCTGCATGTTCCAATTAACCCTTTTCTTATGCTTTATACGGTGCAATATGTTACCCCCAATAAAAGCTGCTTTTCTAATGGCATCTCTTATCAGAGCCGTGCAGGGGGGCCAGGAAATGATGCCCCATGGGCACCTTCCCTCGCCCTTGTTCTTGTGCGCAGAGAAATCAATCCATTGCCAGAGCTCTGCATCACAGTACCTCGATAATCATCCTCGATGTGACGTAAGGCTACACAAAGAAGCCTCTGATTCACTCCTGCCTTGCTGTCCACAAGAACGATTGCGGTCTGCTTTAGCCTCCAGTGAAATGCACGTCTGATTTACGGTAGATAATGGGGCAATGGCAGGGCGGGTGGGAAGTAGGGGGCGCTCATAATAATTAAAAAAATAAACTCGACCCACTTGAAAGGAAGCTGAGCTCGTGCTCTGTTTTCTCTGATGGGCCATTACCCTGGGACATACTGTGTGGGCGTGGCAATAGGGCAGGGCTCTTTTTAGGAAGAGCAGGATATTGTCATTAGTAGCTCCACCCATGAAGGGGTTTGTGAAAGCTCACTAACTTAATTAATGGCACTAAATTCAGTTTCTCATCTTTTCTCCCCAGTGACCAAGAACCGCCGTACTCCATGATCACCCTGCATGAGATGGCTGAAACAGGTAATTGGGGCGTCTGTTCGCCTGTGATGTCATTACCATGTCACAATGGTAAACTGCCGCAGAAATGTTTTGAGAAAATGTTTGGGAGTAAATGAGAGACTTCAAGGATTGATGCTCAAACTCGTTTAAAGCTTATCCAGCCAATGTTTTGCACACATTCTGCTTCTGGAACTGAGCAGTTTTTTAACTAATGTGCAGTTGTCATGAGGCGCTAGCAGGATGAAAAGGTTTTTGCGGGGAAGAGGTATATGAGCATAAGCAAGAGCTTCAGGTGAATTGTTATCATGCTGAAACCCCTTAACACTTGAAACAAGGCCCATAAAAACGGTTAAAAACCCTGCTTTAGAAGTGTATAGTGGCTGCCGCGTTAGCTCAACGGTAAAAGCGCTGACTTTCAGTCAGCGCAGTTGTGCTCCGAGGATCGGGGTTCGCGCCCCGGTCCTGCCATATCCGAGCGTGGCCGGCGCCCAGTGGAAGCAGCAATTGGCGGCTGCTTCCGGGTGGGGGGAGGGGCTCGGAGAGAATCGCTGCGCACGGGGACCTAGGGCGTGTCACGGTCAGGAGCTCGCGGAGCTACGTCCTGTAGAGGACATGGCCACGAGCTCCACAACTAATACCGATTGACGGGGTTGTGTAGCAGTGGTTCTCTAGCGGTTGCTACATGGGGGGGAATTGAATTCGAATAGGGGTTCAATTGGCTACCAAATTGGGAGAAAAAGGGGAAAAAATCAGAAACAAATTTAAAAAAAAAAAACAAAAAAAAAAAGAAGTGTGTAGTTATACTGGCTTGTGAGAGAATTTTCTGCATGAAGTGAGTATTATCTATAGGCAATTATGTCTGGATATCGCATCTTCAGATTTTATCATCTTCAGCAAGGCCTCTCATAATTTTATGATACAATTTGTTATTTGACACATTAAGGAACCCCTCCTCTCATAAATTAAGATATGATGTGGGCTGTGACATGAAACAAGCATTCAACCAGACACTTAATTGAGCGTCCTTGCGCCCAGAAGCCGACTCTGCTTCTCCGCTTCGATGACACAAGCCAGCATCTGCAACCAGCCAGACCGTTTCATCAAAGCAATCGGAAGGATGCAAAGTCCTGCCAGAAAACAAAGCTTTTTCTGTGGACAGCTCCCTGGCCAATTAAAGTGTTGTAAAATTAACGTAGGAAAAGCACCAGTTTTGTGTGTGTGCCAGTATGCGGTTCGCTCGTGATATCATGATTTAAGGTCGACAGGATCTGGGTTGGAAAGCCCTAGTCATGGAAGTATGCTCTCGATCCCAATCATACGGAGTGGAGTGAAGGAATGCTCCTGGTGTTAATACCCTCTGTGAGTTGGCCCTTTGGTTGTCTTTTAATGTAGTGGAGCCAAAGGCAAATCTTCGCATTTCTGTGAAATTCTATAGATTGCATGAAATTGAATGTCTGTGGCTGGACTTGAGCAGCTTTAATGGCCTGTGTCCTTCCCTGCCACCCATATCCGAGTGAGTTTGTCCCCCTTCTCTTTGAACCCTGATTAATTCATTGATGCAGGCCTGCAGAGATCATGGCACCGCCTGTGGATCGGTTACTAGCGGCAGCATTACGTGAGCGCTCTGGCCTGCTCAAGGTTGCCTGGCCCAGACTCGCGACGCCTCGTCGCTGCGCAGTTATGTTCTGTTCTGTTCTGCCGCCGCCCCCCGTGTCTCCCTCCGGTGGGATGTGGCAGAGAAGCTGAAAGCCGGTTCTAAATTGTGTGTGTGTGTGTGTGTGCACGCACAGATGTGTGTCTGCACGATAAACTAATTTGATTTAAATTTCATTTTTAACACATTATTTATAAATCCTGAGAAAGAAAGCCTTTGTATGAACGTAGGAGGACATGAATTGACAGGAAATTACTGGGTGATTCTTCAGCCTGCATGCCTCATTTTCCATCTGTCTCACTCCTCTTTTTTTCATTCTATCTTATCTCTCTCTCTTTCATTACTGGGTGGATAGTAAGTATGAAACATTGGGTTGTAATGCTTTAGAATACTGTGTTCTTTATTTTGTATGAGATGTCTGTGGCCCATATGTTTGACTTAATTTTTATATTTGTAATTGAAATGGTAGACCCAAGTGTCTGATTCTCTCCAAATGTGCACAGGTTAGCTGTCATTTTGTTGGTAAGAATGATGCTTTGTATATGAACGACCCAACACGCACACGCATACACACACAGTACTGTTGCCAGTTGTCCGGATATTATTCATTTCTGTTTTGCAATTGGCTATGGTGAACAATGGAATTTTATCTTTTCTCTATTAGAAAACTGGGTATAGGATATTTCGGCTATCTAAAGGACATGCCATTGGTGATGATTTGTAACATACTGGGTTTTTACAGCCATGAAAAGGTCATGGAATATGAAAATTGTTCTTTCCAGGCCTGGAAAAGTGTTGGGGGGGGGGGGGGGGGGAGAGGAGGAGGAGGAATGTTTTAAGTTATAGTAACCACTTTCGGTATCGGTTGACTTAACTAGTTGATTCCTTCGAGTTTATATTTCATTTATGAAAATAGCCATGCGTTTCTGCTTTGTTTCAACATGTTTAATGTCGACATATCTCTTTTAAAACGAATGGAGCACCGTCCTCATTTATGTGATGTAACGGGAATCACGCAGCTGACCAGCTAATATTACACATCACTCATTTCAACTATTAACTATCTATGGTGGCCCCCTAGTGGTGAGTCGTTGACATCCCAATAGAGGCCTGTCACATAGAACCAGTACTGTGGTTACCAGTGGTTACAGGGACGCGCCGCCATGTTGGAGGACCAACTCTAACAGAGACGCTTAACGTTACTAGAAGCGTTTACTACTTCATGAAACGAGTCAATCTTGAAACAATAACATTAGCTAATGCTAGTATGATTGCTGTTCTACAATGCCGAACTTCTGTGCTCCGTATTGATGTGCGAATAAAGCTGGGAAAAGGGGAAAATTACCTTTTACATGATAATCCCACCATCATAAGCCACCAGGCAGGGTGAAAAAACTAAATTATACAACCGAAAGAAGAGACTGGTGGTTGAAAGCACTGAGGAGTGAGCTGAATTTAGTAGGGATGCACCGAAATGAAAATTCTTGACCGAAACCGAAACCGAAAAATGAGAAACCAAGGCCGAAAACCGAAAACCGAAACACCGAAAGAAATGATTGTCAATTATTAGAACCATTGCATTTATGGCTATGACTGTGTACTAACCTCACTAAAATCAAAGCATTGCAATTCAAGAATAAATCAATTACAAAAGTATGAAAATATTTATTTAGCACTGACATTACAGCAATGCACAATATAAATTAAAATTCAAAACAAAATGTTTAACTTGACCCCGCTCATGTGTACATTAAATAATAATGTACAGGCCTATAACTGACTGGCCTGCTGAAAGATTGTAAAATTAAATATGTTCTCTCATAAAAACACAAAGTGCATTTAACTCACTCAGTGCCACGGAATTCTGGAACACTGTGCCCCTTGAGTGCCAAGCCAATATGGCCGCACAACATTCTAAATGCTCAAATTCAGTTTTTGACTCTGCAAACTTACAATAAAACATTTTTAAACACGTCTTATGGTTTCTAACTTCAGATATGAGTATAAATATTTTTGTAAGACTTACACCTGCAAGAGGACAAACACTAGAAATGACTTCAAATAATATTACTGGCCAGCTGATTCACAACAAAGACTGTTGATGGTAAACTGACTTGAAAAATTAAAACCTGAGATAAAATATCAGTTTAAACATTTATTTTCAATTTAGAAAAGGGAAATAAATGACCATAAATGGATGCTATTTTTATATATTGAGCCTTTTATTACAGTTAATTGTATTTTACTACATTGTATAATATTTATTTATTTCATTAGGCCTAAATTTATTTTCATTTCTTGTATTTCATTTCTATCATGTTGTAGCCTACAGCACTTTATAACCCAGTGTTTCAAAAAGAGCTATACAAAATAGTTATTGTTGTTTTTCATTATTATTACTTGCATTTTTGGTCAACTTTGGAGCTTAACAGCCATATCTTTCTAATAAAGAAGCATTTAGCAAAGAATATGCCAAATATTTCACTTAAGGTTCTCTTTTTGTCTTTAGTCAATGCACAACTAAAGATGCTCCCCCATTTGTGAAATAACTCCTGACTCTGAATCCAATTCCTCAACCTCATGATTTTGTTAACGTTAACTAATATAACGTGTGCTCTCCCGTTGAGAGACTTGACGCAATGATGTGACAAAGTCGGATCGATAATGATTGGCAACCTAACGTTAGCATTTACCTACACAACTTTTGTCAACTGCCAGAATGTCATCCAGGACAATTAACGTTTGCTAGCTAACTTTGACTTCACACATACGTTTGTTAACTTTTTAAGTTCACTTATGTGTCTGCAATATCGGGCGAATCGCGGCAGCTTGTTCGTTTCACCTCGTAAACTAACTTAACGTTATTCGTTTTTTTAAATTGTCCGTCTGGGCAAGTTAAGCTGTATTATGCTTGTCTGACAACTTTTTTGACAATCGGACAAGAGTTAATGTCGAGCACTGCTCCTCATCTTCCTCTCCACTATCGCTATTAAAGTTAAACACAAATACGCACTCGTCACCGTTCGCCATTCTGATATCGCCTCTCGCTACTTTTTTTTCAAGTTGCCAGCTCGTATTTCTAACTGCACACAAAGACCGCTAATTTACATAGTAATTGTTTTAACCAATAAGATCGTCCATCTATTACTGCTGACTAATATTTGCCCAGTAACAACATGTATTTGTTGTATTTAACTTATTTAATTGGCTAAAAAAAAAGAGGATGTAAAATACGAGTTCAGGGCGCCTTAAGGCGCTGTCAGGCCAAAATGTGTCCGTGAGCCAAAATTGATCCGGGCCATAGATCGGAATGCTTGGAATGTCGTTGCTATGCCAACAGACACGCGAGCATTGTGACGCGTAGCATTGTGACGTGTTCGCAACTTGCTTTGACCTCAGAATCACCGGGTGACAAACTCGCGCTTGCTTTTATCCTACAAAACATGACAAGGCATTTTCATTGGGTGAACGCGATCGCATAGCAAATACAGTAAAAAAATAATAATCGGTCATCAGAAAAGCTACCAATAATAGGCCCAAAAAATAACAATTAGGCCGACTGATCGACGTGACAGTAGATTAGTTTTATTGGGCTATTCAACAACGCGATAGGCCTACTTACTCTTTCCACCTCGCTGGTTTAACTTGCAGGACGAACAGGCTATAAATGCGTTTAATTTTTTTCCTTCGTTTTTTTTTTTTTTAAAAATCCGGCGTTGTTAACATTAGTAACGGATGCTCATTTTTTTATAAAGCAACATTTGACCAGGAAAACATGACATTTCAGTGCAAATTATGTCAATATGTAATTTAAATGTGTACATTAATAAGATTATACGTTTAACCGACTAGTGAGGGTAGCAACGTTTACTCCATCGATTCTGAGGTGAAATTAATCACCAACACAATCTAAAATCGAAAACAATTAACAATATAAAGCTTAGTAGCCTATACAAAGGGAAACTATAAAGGTTATCTGAGTGATAGTGATGGTTATTTGAGTGATGTAGTGATTTATCTCCGTCCAACGATCTCCGGCGATTCTGAGCTAAAAGCAAGTGCAAACTTGTCACCCGGCGATTCTGAGGTCAAAGCAAGTGCGAACACGCGTCACAATGCTCGCGTGTCTGTTGGCATAGCAACGACATTCCAAGCATTCCGATCTCTGGCCCGGATCAATTTTGGCTCCCGGATCAATTTTGGCCTGACAGCGCCCCTGGCACTCTGGAACATTCGTAGTTGGGGCGCTTTGCGCCTCTGGCACTGAGTGAGTTAAGTCACCCGACGTGGAGAAACTCTTTGCAGATGCACCCCCTCTTGAAATTTCAGCACTGCATTTTTTGCAAATCGCTATCCGTGGGTCTTTCTCCGAGATATTGAAATAACTCCACACCGCCGACATGCTGGCTCTTATCCAGATAACCGTGTGCTGGCTGCGCTTTTTGTTTGCGTCATTACAATTCTGTTTCGGCCGTGTTGTTTCGGTGATTTAGGTCTTTCGGCCGAAAACCGAAAATGCACTTTTGGGCCATTTTCGGCCGAAAATTTTCGGTGGCCGAATTTTCGGTGCATCCCTAGAATTTAGACGGCAACCAGTAGCTACAGCATAGGCTCGGATCATTAATGGTAAATTATGTTTTATGAACAAATTATAAAGTTAGCCAGTTAATATATACATAACTCGCTGGCCATATGTGCGTTATCTTAATGTTAGGATGTTAAAAGTAATTTTATCGCTAGGTTTAGCTAACGCTAAAATATGTTTTATTGCTGAAGTAGGCTAATGTAACCTACCGTTAATACTTTAACATGTAACGTATCACTTTGCTCCCATATGAATTGCACAAGCACTTTACTGACCAAGGTGGTATACTATGAAGCAGGATTACTGAGTTGGTACTAGCTTGATAGCTGAATAAAACCCAGAACAGCTCTTTTTACTTCAGTCCATGTTCCAGATTTGGGAGGGTTCCAGGTTTTACTCAGTAATTAATCCTGCTTCATAGTATACCCCTCAAGACTCCTTATATATTTGTTTATGTTGCCAACATTGTTGGTATTATTGTTTTGTGATGTTGTGCACCGTATATTTTGTGTACGTTTTTTATATTGCTCAGCTACCTGTAAGTATTGCGCAAAGCAAATTCTGATGATGGCAATAAAGGAAAATCAAACAACCTCCTGATTAAATGTGATAGCCTATAAATTTGGTTTGCACAACGTTATGGAACACCGGCATTTGGTCCTCCAACATGGAGGTTGGCGTAAACAAGTGGGCGTGTCTGACCAAATTGTGACGTAGGTGACAGGGCTCTATTACAGTATTCATATTTCTCTGAAATTATAAATGAAAACTTTAAGAAAACCCCAAATTTATGACGCAGGATTCTTAAAAAGTGTCACTGGTTGCGAAAACCAACTCTCAGTTGCTCTGCTAGGCAATAAAACAAATAGCCCAAACCATTGTTTACAACCTCCATAGTCACAGATAATAAAATACATCCAACTCGTAACTCTTAAAAAAATTCTATAAACATGTTTTAATATATTGCCTTGCTATGAAGCTGCAACCGTTTACTGATGAACCCTGAAGATTTTAAAATTTGGTTCACCAATGTTTTCTTACTTGGGATTTTTGGGTAGAACAGAAGCTCAGAATGCAAACATCACATAATCCCAAAATGTTTCTGAAAACGTTTTAAAGAAAGTTAAGAACAAATCTGTTCGTAGAGTGATTGGTGGGCCCATTGAAGTCATGGAACAGTGGTTCACTGGTTTTGGGATGGAAGGGGGTGTCGGTACCCATGTTGCATGTTATGTGTGATGATCTGTTCTTGTTCATTGTGGGGGGGTTCTTTCGATTGAGGATTGGTCACAAGGATTGAGTTTGCTCCAGGGATTCAGCTGCTTTCAATATGGCCTTTGTGTAGTCAGTGTTTTTAAGAATAGCGGTTCACATGTGCTTCTGTTTTGAACTTTGGTGGCTGTCACAAGGACTTCTCAAACAGCAGGCAAAACACTGGTGAAAGTTAAAAAATAAATAAATTGAGATGATAATGTAGGAAATATTAATTTAAATCTATACACGGGGCGTCACTTATGTACTGGAATACTCTACTACCATGGTGGCATAGTTTTGTATAATAAATCAGTCTCATAAAATTTCATATACTATTCTCAAAAGAGAATATACTAACTAAAATGGGCAACTTCAATTAATTAAATTAATTATCAATTAAATTACACATTAATAATTATCTTAACAAAATCACAATATTATGTATTCAGTTAACCCCTTCACGCAGATGGCAAATTTGGTCAATTCTTATCTATTTAGGGGGTGCTCTGTTTAAGTCTTTATAACTCCAGGTGTGAGCATCACATGAACTTGGTAAATGGCTTAAATGAAACAAGACAGGTGTACCATTTAAAATACAAACTTAGATTTGTTTATTTTTATAATTTAAGTCAAAATAAAGTGTCACAAATGCAAACAAAATACTGAGAGCTACATAAGTGAAATGGGTAGATATATACATTTCTTGGATCATAAACTCCATGTCAAACAAGTATGCAAAATCTGAGGATGATATGCAGAAGTACTAAAGGTCTATGATGCAAAATATAGGCAGTGTACCCTGTTGTCCATTAGTGTCTCCAAATCTATCCAAATGGCTAAATTGTGCACTGCTCTAAATAAAATAAAATGAATTATATATTTAAAGGAGCTATATGTAAAACTGACACTGAGCATTTAAAATGGGTACTGCAGTCCAAATTTACGATATTGGAGAAATTTTGAAAGGAACATCTCTATCTATAAAACCAATGGTAGGATTGTATATTTATTTAATATTTAGTAGCAGATATTCATTGTAGAATACATGGTACAATGAGACAATAAATTCACGTTTATTTTGCATTTGAGTTAACTGGGATTTTCACAGCGTTTTTGGCATATGATCAGGCTGGGTTTATCTTGTTGCTATGATGGAATTCTAATTTTATATGAGGAATAAATATATTTATAAACTCACACAAAGACTCTATTGTCTACTATGTCACACATTGGGTAGGTATAGACTGTGTGGGAGGGCGCTTGTTAAATGGACGTACAACGGGAAAATAGTGACGCTTAGAAACTCTATTCAGCAGAGTTGTCGCAAATCGTCTACCAATAAAGTTAAAACACAAGAGTTTGTGATTTCCACTAATAGTTTGGCTGCAGGAGCAACGAATGTCTCAGTTGAACAAAAAGGTGGTGCCAAAATGGCTATGCATCACTATGCATCTGCACAAAGGAGTGAATACTGAATTAATATAAATGATTCAGCTAAAAGGTGTAGGCATTTTGGGGAATCCCTGCAATTAGCATTGGCTGACTCAGTTCAGCACAAGAGCAACATTAATACACACAATCTTGGAAAATGTAATAGTTTATTTAACACAAAGTACCAAACAGAGCAAAGCACGATTCACTATCAAACTGTGTGTGTGTGTGTGTGTGTGTGTGTGTGTTCTCCTTCTTGTTGCGGACCCCAGACACGTGTTCAGAGAGAAAAAATAACCTAAAATGGAGGGAGGTTTGAACCTAGCTTTACCTGGAGCTAGTGAACATTGGCGCGTAAGGTTATCTGTGCGTTGAGATCAGTGGGCAGTGTTTAGATTACGACCGGTTTGTGTTTAATTACGACGGATCACATGCAAGATATGTTCTGTGCATGATGCATTCAATCTAATGCAGCGCGGTGGATGGCTTACAGCCATCCCAAGTAAAATGGTGACACAAAACTTACAACACTTAAAGATTCAATATCACAGTTACATACATCCTATCACAGACATGTCGCGGTTGCTAACTAATACGCTAGTGCCCATGTTATAGCCAAAGCTCTTTTCAAGTCCTTTGAATAGTTTCATCCGTCGGATTGCCCATTCACAATGAAAAGGGGAAAGCCGGTCGCTCGATCCTGTGGTGGCAAGTTTGCTGCGTTGCGATAGGGGAACTGGCCGCCTTATCTTGGGTCCCGGGAACTGTTTTTTTTCGTCGTCAGGGTTGCAGTTCGTAGGGGTGGATAATGGAACCGGTCTAATTATTTCTCCTGAAATATGCAGCATGATTCTACTGCAGACCACTTGCCTCTTTGGGGACTCACCGGCGGTGCTGTGCTGCAGGATCAGTGGGTGCGTGGTTCTTCTTGATGTCATCGCGCGTGGTTTTCACGCTGTGGAGCTGAATTAAAAACATCGGGTTTTCCGGAGCTGATGATTGAAGTGGCTAAGGAGTGAGACATCTTGCTTCCTTCTCATCTTTGTTGAGAGGTGCGCATGCGCATTTCACTCTTAACTCAGCCAAAAAGGCTGTGAACTGCAACATTTCTATTAGCTGGCCTTGCCTGGCATGGGAGCACATCAGTTTTGCTGGAGCATCTGAAGACTAGTCTCAGTACATTACATTACATTATAGACATTTAGCAGACGCTCTTATCCAGAGCGACGTACATAGTGCATTTTCAAACTAGGAACAAGAGCGTTTAAAAATAACCCTAAAAAGGCAAATGCGAATCTAAGTACTAGGCGCAGTCGGTATGATTGGTTTTTTTTTTGTTTTTGTTTTTTGGGGGGGGGGGGGGTAATTACACAACAATAATAACAATAGTCACAGGGAGGTAGGGAGGGGTGGGGAGAGGTGCAGCTTGAAGAGGTGAGTCTTCAATCTGCGCTTGAAGGCGGTCAGACTTTCTGCTGTTCTGACCTCCACGGGGAGGTCATTCCACCACCGTGGGGCCAGGACAGACAGACGTCGAGACCGGGTGCTTGTATGAAGAGGGGGGGGTACCAGTCGTCCTGAGGAGGCGGAACGCAGGGATCTGGCAGGTGTGTAGGGTCTGATTAGTTTTTGGAGGTATGGAGGGGCAGATCCTCGGACTGCCTGGAAGGTTAGCTAGCTAGCTACAGTAGCTAATGTTAAAAGCCATGTTACTTCACGTTATGAGCTGTAACGTTTTCTATTTTGATATACATTTTCTCTTGATCAATGAATTGTTAATGGCGTTGAACATACAGTAGCAATTAATAACCTGTTATTCACAACGAGCCAGTTCACATTCCAAATGTGCCCTTAACTTTACAATCTTAAACGTTGCATCATTGTCATCATGGCGATGTTTACGGAGAATGTGTTGCTGTCGAGTGCCGAAGTATAGAGTATACTGGAGAATTTGATACTTTCTAAATCGCAAAAAATTCTATAACTCCTGTCTATGCGTGCGTGCCCAATGTGCGTTTAATTCGAATTGATTCGAACGATTTATGGGTTTGTTTGATTTCGCGGTTCACACGCGTGCCGATCCGTGTGGGGGGCGAGGGGGGGTTTGTACGGATCACAGATCAACTACGGTCCGTTACACCACTACTGTTGGCCTAATATGATAGTCCAGTAATACGTTTTTTGTACTGCAGCCGCACTATAAATTTTAAAATGTATGTTGTATTGATGCCAGAAATATGCTTTGATTAAAGGAAAACTGCTGTAGTTTTTAAAATTTTTATTGCTGCTACTTTGCCTGTCCTTGGTTTAAAATTTTGACAGAAAAAATGGATATTGGGATTTTTATTTATCTTTTGTATCAGCAGCAAAGTTCATTAAAAGACATATTTTTGAATGAAGTATTCATCTTTATTGTTAGTTAGTACATGCCTAAAACAACTCAAGCTAAATTTAAAAGCTGATAGCTAAATAAGAGGCATTGAGTAATTGTGCGAATAGTGTTCATAATCCGAATCGTTGATTATTCGTTTCAATAATCGATAGATTAATCGACTATCAAAATAGTCGTCAGTTGTAGCCCTACTGTTGACCCTACCATGCAAATTATCTCACACAATCTAATGGTCTCTGTGACATTTAGCTTTGTGACAGAGGGGACCAATATTAACCAGCTCAGGCCAGGCTACCGACCCAAGACAAGTCGCAAAACGTCATTACCATGGCACTGGTACTCCCAGAGATGGGTGTAGATAGGGAGTTCCTAATGAATGCAAAAATCAGACCTTTTTTGTGATTGGAAAGCGGGGTTTCCTGAACAGACTAAACCGGTTGAGTCAGTTTTGCACAAAATAAGGAAATTTGGGCAGATGTGAAGACTGAAGTCTCAACCTCTACAGCAGGCGTCCGCAATCTCTTCCAGAAAGGGCCGTGTGGGTGCAGGCCTTTGGTTCAACCCAGCAGTAACACACTTTGGCAGACACTAGTGGTTGATTCGTAGAATCAGGTGTGTAACTACTTGGTTAGAGCAAAAGCCTGCACCCACATCAGCCCTTTCTGGATAAGATTGAGGACCCCCTCTCTCTCCAATGTGGTCATTATGGCCCCTATCCCCTGTTATTGTTTTTCACTCCACACTGGGGTCACCGTGTGGGTGGGAGCAGGTGATGGACTTCAGAGGAACGCGGCTGATCAGCATGCGGCTTAATCCCGAGATTAGCTCTAGAATATTTGGCCTGGGTCTGTTTACTCTGCCAGGAGAACTCCAAACCCCTTTGGCTCCACCCCTGCCATTTTCTCTATGGCTGTGACCGAGTACGACCCCTGTTCCCTGTCCACTGTCTCCTGTCTCTATATGCCCCGTCTCCTCACTTTGCAAGCATTGTGCGAAATAAATCCCGCAAAACTCTTTCCAAACTCGTGATTTTTAATTTTTAATTTTTTTTTAGAATATCAATCAGTTAACATATTCCGATTGTTACAAAGTGTATAGATTATGAATGAAGATAGAATTAACAAAAATAGAAGAGTATTTTGTTCTTGTACCATATACGCTCTGTCTTTCTTTTATGCTTTTACTTCCGGGTTACTTACTGAAATTGTCGGATGAGTTGTGCAGATGATTGTGCTCCTGAATTGCCTCTACAAAACCCTGGAAATAAGGGGTTCATCCTGGTATTTTAAGTGCCCCCATTTGTGAGAAAGTCACCCACTCAAAAGCTTTTTCACGAAATGGACTCAAATATCCGCCCTCAAAAGGGTGTAGGGCTTGTATTCGGACACGGTCTCTCTCAATTTCTCTCTCTATAATTATGTGTCTGTCACAATCTTTCTGACCTCTTTTTTTTATCTTTGTATTGCTCAAATTCAAAATGTTTTATTGGCAGGAAATGCATTTGCACATATTGCCAGTGCATACAGCAGTGCAGTTGAACAAGAACACAGATGAATAATGAGTAAATGCTATACATAACTCACAATGACAGCAGTAATAATCATAGTAATATTACTCATCACACAATCGAACTCTGTGAAGACCCACCTCTTCTGACTGAATCTTGACCACCCTTCCCCACCCCTTAGCTCTTGCTGTTTGGTTGAATCTCTGTCATTCTATCTATTTGCAAGTATGTTATGGTTATAGGTTGACAGTTACCTGCATATGGTATGTGAGTGTTCTTGTGTCAGTGTTGCTGGATAGGAGCATTTGCAAAATGAATGTAATGTAGTAAGTTTATGTTTTTGAGTACCATGCTTATCTTCCCCTTAATCCTCCCCCTCTCTCGCTTTGTCCTTCAACCCCCCCCCCCCAAGATGACGGCTGGTTGGAGGTGGTCCAGTCTCTGATTCGGGTGATACCACTGGACGATCCCCTGGGCCCGGCCGTAATCACCCTGCTTCTGGACGAGTGTCCGCTGCCAACCAAAGTGAGCACCGCCATCTGTCGCCACCTACCAGGCTTAAGCCGTCTTTACACCGAGCATAAATACCGGGTAATTGGTGGAGCTGACCCGGTATCGATGTCTGTGTAAAGACGTCAAGCCATAAAAAAGGCAGGTTATTGTAACCCGGCTCTAACCCACCTCTTGGCATAGTTAAAAAGCACAACCTGACACAGAATTTTCTTTGTGTAAATTAAAGCCGGAGAAACGCCGGTGCATTCCCATGGTAACACCCCACGTGAACATTCCATCAGCTGTGAACAGAAACAGTTATAGGAAGGTAAAAGGTAACATAAAATCTGTGGTGTGAGGGACCAATTTAAAAATAAATAATAATAAATAAGTAAATAAAAAATAAAAAATTGGGGGGTGAGAATAAATGAACAGAAGTGGAAATCAGAGAATTATTCAAATAAAAATTGAATTTACTCCCGCTCTGGTGAGAGACAGCGATGATCGTGTGTGTTTGCTAATTCTCTCCCGCTGCTGAGACCGTAGCCAAGCAGTAATTTGTTACTTGATTGTGTTAAGCTTTTTTATATTCTTGGTCACTGGAGCAGAAACCCATTGGCAAAATTGACTGGGATGCGTTATTCTCACACTCCAATGTTGGTTTTGGTGCTCAGCTGTTCTCGATACATTTTTAAACATTGGCTAAGGCTGCATCCCAATATTCTTCACTCCTTTCCTCCACTCCCCCACTATCATTCGTCTTCTACCTATGCAAAACTGCCTAAACGTTTTGAGTTCATGTAGTTGCATGTGCAGCATACAATGTACCTGACATTGTGGTTTGTGTTGATATTTCAAGTTGTAACCATTTGCAATTAATATGTAGCGTTTGTAGGGGAGGAAAGGAGGATGCATTTTTCGAGTATTGGGAGGCACTCTAAATCTAAGTATTGCCATCAAGAACCATGTTAAAAAAATTTTTTTTTTTTTAAAGAAGCCATCTATTTATCTCAAATAAACATGCATATATACATTTTTCCAGGCCCAATTCCGGCATTCTTTACCGGAGTATAGGAGTGTAAAGACGGCTTTATACATTATTTAATCTGTATTTATCTCTGTGGGACTTTCCTGGCAAAATACACTGGTATCAAACATGGAATTTCATCTTTGTCTATCAGGACAAACTTGGCATGAAATGAGAGAAAGAGGGGAGTTAGTTTAGCTATAGACGTTCCCACTTTTTGGGACTTAATCAGCTATATCAACTCATTGAAGGGAGTTCATCACAGTTCCGCAGTCCACCATTTGTGAATCTGGTCAAGCTCCCACTCCCAACTGCTTCTGAGGTGGACGAGGCGTGTTTTCGTAAGCGGCATTGTACAGCAGTTCCCAGCTGGTTTGGCAACATTTGGCTGGTGTTGGAGTCAGTGCATCACCACACGCTTCTCCCTGGCTGCAGGCAAAGGTCCATGTTTTCCTTCACAGTTCCGAGTTATTACGGTGCCTTCATCTCCAGCATGCCATGGGTCCCATGGTTTATGTAGCTCCTTACAAATAGACCCCTGAAAGTGGTTTAAATAATTTTGTATGAGACTACGGTCTTTCTGGAGTTTTGTTCTGTTATTTCTTCTTCTCTCATTCTTTTATGAGTCATTGATAAAGTGTTTCACAGTGTGTCAGCTGTTGTCTGTTACATATTTGTCATTAACATGACCATAACCAAAATCAAATGTCAATGTCAAATTTCGGTACCAACTGTCAGTCCTCACAGCATGAATTGATGCAAAATATATATGGGTAAAGGCTTCACTTCCAGCCAGTTGTGCGCTGCATACACAGTGAAGAAATTAAATAAACTAATGTATTCAGTCAACCCACACATGGTGCTACCAGAATGTAATTGA
The DNA here is from genome assembly GCA_022702515.1 of Ilyophis sp. 1 JC-2022. Lineage (NCBI taxonomy): Eukaryota > Metazoa > Chordata > Actinopteri > Anguilliformes > Synaphobranchidae > Ilyophis > Ilyophis sp. 1 JC-2022. Next base: position 24,720,673 of record CM040400.1, read on the forward strand.
CGCAAGTAAAAGGTCTGGCTTCTGAGGTGGACAGTGTTAATGCAAAATGCTGTACTTGCAACAGAGCAACATCGCAAAGGTGTGGAAATGCTTCCGGCTTCATTAAACGCATAATGATTCATGGAGACAAATACGGTTAGGCAGGAGAATTCCACTGTATTCGATTGCCTCCAAATCCCTGCCTCCAAAAGCACGTCACCTCCTCTGACAAATGTTGCGGGTGAGGACGCATTTTTTATGCTTGCAAGTAAACCTGTCTGGCTATCGATGGCTATATCGCTAGGTACCTAGCTTAGTGTATACATGTAAGCTTAACTTTTTAACTTGTTTAGTTATATTAGAATGGCTAGCTAACTACCTTTTTTAGGCTATAAATATAGTTTTCTATACTAGCTTGTCAGGATGTCAAAAGGAGCCCAACTGCAACCTGTCCATATTATATCAGGCTGGTGAATAATAATTATAATTATAATAATAATAATAGTAGTTTAATTATATCTACTTTTTTATTCTCTAAAAGATTATGAGTGATACCCGGTATATACCTGAACAGTAAATAAAGTTGAAGCAAGTGGAGAAGGAGCTCTGCTGTGTGGGGCGTTGCTCTGACTGCCGTAGCTCTACCTCCTCCTCAGGACGCTCTGCAGAAGCTGTCAGACATGTTGAGTCTCAGTGCCGCTGTGGCGCGACAGGACGCCGCCATCCCAGCCAAACACCGCAACACCACCGCCGTGCTGGGCTGCCTGGCCGAAAAGCTGGCTGGTGAGTCCTGTAAATGTGTTCTCGTGCGCGCACGCACACACTTTTACATACACCTACCCGCATAAATTCGCACTTAAACACACTCACTCTCATAACTCCTTGGTGTTTATATGTCTTGGTTGCTGTTTGCATGGCAGAACAATGAAACTCATTTGCAGCATGTAAGGTTTTTTTTATTTATTGTTTAAAAAAAAAAAATGTATTTGCTTGCATGGCAAGCCATGCCCTCTAGCATATTGGCAGAGGCCTTGGGGTCAAACACTGCATGTTGCCCCTGGTTGATTTGGCAGTACCCCTGCAGGGAGACACATGAGCAACGCCCTTTCTCAAAGACTCACCGCTCAGTGCTTCACCATCTTTTTCACAGTTTTGCTGAGCTCTGCCCAGAGCTGGATGGAGGTCAATGAGGCTATGGGTCCTTGAGGTTCAGAAGGACGATAAAAGCGTAGAGACAAGGGTAGCCTTGCATAGTGACATAGAACAGCAGTGCACAAACTGTAAGTTTGGGTTGTGGGAGATATCTATTGGGTCGTGGAATCATGTAGGCAGCAGCAACATTCCAATGCAATTAGGCCTATGAACAAAGTGTTAGTATTCATTAATGTTACTCTGTGTTTGTACAAATATATATATATATATATATATATATATAAATAAATAAATAAAAATACTAATAAAATACATTTTTACTGTTTACATTTGATCATGTAAATGCTACTTTAATCTTGACCTTAGCGCGTCATTCCTACTGCACTCCACGAGATAATGCTGATGACAGTTGCCTTTGATGCTCTTTTTTTCAAGCTCGCTAGCTAATTAGGCTACTTGTTTATTGCTCTTACAACATAAGATAGTTAATGGCTTTAGCTAATTATCGCAATCCAGTCTTTGTGATTTTGACTTTTAAAAAGTCTGTAGGCTATTGAAATATTGGCTGTATTAAGTTTCCTACTGGGAAATGGATAAGTGGCTAATACATCCCAGCAAAAAGAGACGCGCTGATGGTAACATTAATGTAGAACAAATGTTTTATTTTTATTCTACGGTTTTCTGATCTGGCAGCTTTGAGCACTTTCCCCCTACTATGCTTCATTGATAAAGCCTAATGCCCTATACTGGCACTGGACTAGTATTACCTGCTATGTCCGTAATTTGTAAAAATTCCAGCGCAAATTAACTACCATATTTCGCAGAACAGAGGTCATCTGATAATAGTCCCGTCTGAATCGGCATCTCAGATTTGGGGTGATATTTATTTTCTCCCGCAAGAATTTGTTGTTTTTTCCACAGCTTTTTCTGTATCTGTCCAGGTCGACAATTATGGAGGCTGCGATGGAAAGTATTAATGCAAATTTACCATATTGGGTTGCCAGGTTTGACAGGTTTGATTTACCATATTGGGTTGCCAGGTTTGACAGGTTTGATTTATCACTATCTCTTCAGATGGTAAGATGGAAAAACACACGGCCAAGGTAAATGAGATGATGTAGGAAATATTGGGTAGCATTGCTCTGGAATAGAGAGCCTGTTTAATTTGTGTGAGCTAAGATAGCCAGTATTGTTTGTTGTAACTTGGCCTCATTTTGATATCAATACTTTTAATGGCAGGCCTAAATGTTGAAAACATTTTTGTTGAGATATAATTTCTTTTTGAATTTCTTAATCACATGAGGTCCCCAGGTAATACTAGTCCAATGCAAATAGGGCATAAAATTATGTTATTATAAAAGGTCATAAAATTCATAAGTTATATCCTGTTACGAATTGTTCATTCCCAGTTTGGGTCGCAAAAAGTGTGGATTGATATTCTTGGCTCATCGCTGAAAAGGTTTGTGCACCCCAACATCGAGGTATGCCGAGCCACACAGTGTAACCACTCGTGTTACATGAGATGAGCATTGTGTTTGTTTACTATTAAGTTTTGAAGGACAAAGAGATGGAAGTTGAAGCAGTTTTAAAAAAAAATATGTATTATGCGTCTGACTCCTAGCACTGTTCAAACCCGCACTGCTGCTTAAGCATACTGACATTTAAAACGGAGTCGGGGGCATATATTGTCTGCGATTCTTTGGCTGACTCACCAGTGCTGGAGTTTGCCTCCCCCGTCTCTTCATTTCGTCGGTCTGCTGAAACCTCGACTAACTTGCCCCCCGGTCTTCGTTCGTGCTCCCTGGCAACTTTTCTGCGTTCTCAGATCCTGTAAAAGATAGTTGTGTTAAAAAAAATAAAAAATAAAAACAGTAGAACATCAGTAACCTGATGAACCACTGTTATTAGTAGTAGTGATATTTCTGTATGGCGAATAATTTACTTGTAGATGTAGTACTGTAATAGGAAAAACAACAGACCCAACTGTCATGACATGCATGCTGCTTGTTCTGAGTAATTGACTCATTCATTGAAAGGGCAAAATAATAGCAAAATAATAGCAGTGTGGAGTTTAATTAGAGAATTCATTCATTCTGTGAAAAAACAGGTGTCATTAATTGTCTTTTATAAAGGAAGAAGGGAAGCAAATGTTTCACACATTGTTATAAAATATATTTCCTTCTGAATTGTAAAATGGGCCTTTCCAAACATTGTTCGGAGGAACAACGTAATTTGATTAAAAAGTTGATTGGAGAGGGGAAAACGTATAAAGAAGTGCAGCAAATTATAGGATGCTCCGCTAAAAAGTTCTCATGCTTTAATATGGCAACAAATACCCGAAACACGCGGAAGAAAACGAGAAAACTACTGTTAAAACGGATCGAAGAAAAGTCAGAATGGTAAAGATTCAGCAAATCATCACCTCCAGAAAGATCAGAGATGATCAAAAATTACCTGTAAGTGCTGTTAGCTTAGCTTCGATCTTCGATCTTCTGACTATCAGCAAGAAGCCCCAGTAAAGCACCATTGTTGAAAAAATGGTATGTGCAGAATCGGTTAAAATTTGCCAAGGAACACATCGATTGGCCCAAAGAGAAATGGCGTAACGTTCTGTAGACTGATGAGAGTAAAACTGTTCTTTTCGGGTCTAGACGACCCCCGGAGACTGAATTCAAGCCACAGTACACTGTGAAGACAGTGAAGCATGGTGGCGTAAAAATCATGGTATGGCGACGCTACGGTGTTGGGCCTATTTATCATATACCAGGAATCATGGATCAGTTTGAAAACATCAAAATACTTGAAGAGATTATGTTGCTGTATGCCGAAGAGGAAGTGCCCCTGAAAGGGTTGTTTCAACAAGACAACAATCCCAAACACACGAGTAAGCGAGCAACATCTTGGTTCCAGACAAAAACGATTGAGGTAATGGAGTGGCCAGCTCAATCCCCTGACCTCAACCCCATTGAAAACTTGTTGGGTGACATTAAAAATGCAGTTTCTGAAGCAAAACCCAAAAATTCACAAGAACTGTGGAATGTAGTTCGTTCATATTGGGCTGAAATACCTGTTTATAGGTGCCAGAAGTTGGTTGACTCGATGCAACGCAGATGCGCAGCAGTTATCAAAAACAATGGTTATGCAACTAAATATTAGTTCAGTAATTTAAAGTGAAGTTAAATCTTGAAAAATGTCTTCAGTTTATACAGCAAGTGTTTGAGTTGAAGAGAAAAATGTCGACCCTGCTATTTTTTTTTTTTACAGATTAATATTCCTTTTTTTGCTTCCTGTAAAAGAATAACGCAGACTTGATCAAATTTGTTAATGCTTTGATTTGGAATTGAATGTGTAATGTTTCCACTACATTTGAACTATGGAACTAAAAGCTATTAAAAATATTTGCTTAATTCACTTTTTTTAACGCACTGCTATTTATTTGAACACCACTGTATGCTGCCCCTCCAAGCACCAACCCTGGAACAGCCCCTACATTTCAGGCAAAATGGTATGGATTACAATTAGCACTGGAGAATCAAAATAGAATTTGTTTTTCAGGTCCAGTACTAACAACACAAGAGCAGGAGCTTCACACAATAAAACCGCTTTAATCAAAAGTAAAGGTTATAATGACGATGAAAGAAAAAAAGATTTAAAAAAACCTAATAGTTAGAATCCAGTCTCCAAGTAATCGCGTCAGAGGAGGAGTTGGACAACATTCCACAAACTACACTTGATTCCACCAATAAATAATCTTGCAATTTCCAAAGTACCCTTTAACACACCACTTCTTACAAATGTCACAAACCAGAAATAATACATTCAAGCTCATTCTTAAAATAATATTCTACGATCTTTGGAACTCCGGGCACAATAAAATGGTACTGTCTACGACAGTGGTCCCCAACCCCGTTCCTGGAGATGTACCATCCTGTAGGTTTTCATTCCAACCCAAACAAAGCACACCTTATTCAACAGCTAGAGTTCTCGTTGAGCTGCGAATTAGTATAATCAGGTGTGCTAAATTAGGGTTGAAATGAAAACCTACAGGATGGTAGATCTCCAGGAACAGGGTTGAGGATCACAGTTCAGTTACCCATTCAGACTTTCCAATGCATACCGTGCCTAAACTCAGCCTGCTGGGTGATGTGGTCCTGTTGTCGACCCATGATGGTTATAAAAATAAAATGTATTAAAATAAAAAGAATCAAGATGAATGTGACCACACAACCTAACTTTGGGAACCCAAATTTATTGGCTGTAAATAAAATGACTGTCTTGACAGAAAACTACAATGTTATTTGAACACCACTGCTTCAGATCTCTCAGCCTGACCGGAATTCTTACATTTACATTTTTACGCATTGGTCCAGTGCGACTCCGAAAGCTTACAGTATTACACGCAATCCCTTATACAACTGCATAAGTGACCAATTCAGCTTAAGTACCTTTTTTTATACCCCTGCTCAGGGGTGCAACAGAAATGCCTTACCTGGGAATCGATTCTGCAATGTCTGAATTTCAAGGCCAGTTGTAACTCAGTGGTGAAACTCAGTTGCACTGTTGACTTTATTAACCCTATGGCTATGACCTGTTTTTGCCTGTGACCTGTTCCCCCCCCCCCCCACAAATTCCATCTCATGGTTTTGCATGTTCTCATGCTCAGATACTCATTCCTGGTCCTGGAGGGCCACAGGCTATGCTGGTTTTTGTTTTCGCCATAATATCGGTAACCGATTCAGACCCCCAGGTGTGGTGAATTAACTTTGTTATCGGCTGCTTTCATTGATTCATTAAGTACAGAGTAACAACAAAAAACCAAATTAAGATTGCAGTGTTAAATGAACACTGTTCAAGTGCTGTGCTGTCGGGGGGGGCCCCCCTGCAGCGTTGGGACCTGTGTTTGTGACCCAGCGCCGCTCTCTCTCGGCAGGTCCAGCGAGTATCGGCCTGCTCAGCCCCGGGACCCTGGAGTACCTGCTGGAGAGCCTGGTGAGTGAGCGCACACAGCAGCTGGCCTGGCGATGTCAGCTGTGGAGAGGAGCAGTGAAACCCTGGCGATCCCTGCTTTTATCACCAGCTCTGATTCTAGAACTTCAATGCACAAACCCCCATTCTGATTGGCTGATTGACCTTTCTGTTTCCCCAGAGTTCCGAGGCCCACCCCACCGTCATGCTGTTCGCTCTCATCGCTCTGGAGAAGTTCTCGCAGACTAGTAAGTGCGTGTGTGCTTGTCCGCACAAGTACAGGTGACTCCTAGGACACTTTCGCTTTGAAGTTGTTACTCTTTTATTCTCCCTCTTACTTTTTCTTTCTCAATTTCTCTCTACCTCTCTCCAAGGAAAGAGTCTGGATAAGGGCAGGCTTCAGCTTCATTGTTTGGAGTAACTGACACTTTTACTGTCGGTCACACAACCCCTGTGGGAAGTGTTGTACTTGGAAAATGTAAAGATTGACAGTATGAAAGCTTGACATACGATATAAATTGTGTTGTTATAACTCCACTCCTACGTTTGCTGAATTAACATTTAAATGTATCAAGCATTTTTAACAAGTGTATACATTTTTGGATTTTTTCTTGCATACAACACAAACTTAAATGGAAAATACATTTTAAATTGTGCAGTACACTACTCCACATTTTCACAGAAAGGTCCACCGTAAGCATGGAAACGGTAATGTTGCAATACAAAATATCCAGATGAGTTGATGGCCATGGAAATGCAAGAACAAACAGTAGAACAAATAGGGCTTTTGTTCATAAATAATGAATATTGACCTGTTAGTGCAATTTCTGTACGAGAATATGTAATGAAGTATCCATTAAAGTCGAGCTGATATTTGGTGAATCATGTGTACGGTGGTCTGTTAATTACAGCGGAGCGCTGTTTACTGAGCTAGTGGCTTTTTTCAGAGAGCTCTGGGCGTGACTGAGAGCACTGGGTTTAATGGAGATGTAAGACTCTAATGCACACTTGCATTCAGCTCGGTGAGGTTGGGCTCAACAGCCTCACACCAAGACCTCCGATACCTTAGAATTACAGTCCGACTTCTTGGTCAAATTTGGTTATCAACGGGAATACTTTTTGTTTCATTTAGCAATACAATTTGAAGTTCAAGGCTGTGTAAATTCTTAAGGATCGGGTGCATCACAAACCACGGTATATACATAAAATACTATTTCAAATTTCAGTTAATTTACACAATGGTAACATTGTATAAACAAGGACCCACCCATCACAAGGTCTTCAGGCCTTGCACAGAAATGCATACGGGTAACTTGGGTGTTCTGTGCTCCTTTCAGGTGAGAACAAGCTGACGGTGTCGACTTCCTGCATCAGTGATCGGCTAGCTGTCCTGGAGTCCTGGGCCAGCCACTCGGACTACCTTAAACAGCAGGTTGGGTTCTGTTCCCAGTGGAGTCTGGACAACCTCTGTGAGTCTTTTACGCTTATGTCAGTGTCTCTGTGTGCATATAGTCATGTGAAAAAGTAAGGACACCCTCAAACGGTAGTCAGTTTATTTATTTATTTTTACCCATCTGGACACAAGTTTATTTTAATTTCAACCATATTGGTTGATTAAGGTAAACTAATTCAACAAATGATGCAAAAAAGTAGATTTTGGAATCTCTTAAGCAATTGAAATGAACGTAAATGCTAATTCCTCATGGTTGGCTAAATGGCAGTAAGTCATCATGGGTCTAAGGCAGGGGTGGCCAATTCCAGGCCTCGCGGGCCGGTGTGTATGCAGGTTTTTGCTGCCGCCAGTTAACAATTATTGAATTAGCCCAATCGTTTACACGATCTGATATTTTAATCTACATATCCGCGATATGAAAAGCAGCTGATGAATGTTCTTGTGCCGGTATGCGTCAATGCGTGTATTGTAGCATTTTATCGTTCTGTAATTTACAAGTGAATCGGTGATTGTGTGTATGACTAATTAGCTGATTGAACCGTGGTAACTGGTGGCAGTAAAAACCTGCATACACACCGGCCCGCGAGGCCTGGAATTGGCCACCCCTGGTCTAAGGTATCAAACGAGCCTCAAACCATCTCTCTGCTGCCAGATATGCAGTAGATATGGATGTATCGCTTGAAGGGTTGTTTTCCCCTGACTTATTTTTCCATAGAGTTCAATAGGAAAATGAGTCGGGAGAAACCACCCTTAAAATGATCCATCCATATCTACTGCATATCTGGCAGCAGAGTGATGGTTTGAGGCTCGTTTGATACCTCAGACCCTTGATGACTTACAGCCATTTAGCCAACCATGTGTTCCATGCTATTCCTGTGTAATTTACATCTTAATCTAGTCCCACCCCCCCCAATTCCCATAGAGATCCATTCAAATGCAGAGAGCTTATAGTATCTCTTGTTAGAGTACCTGAAAATAAGATCTTCCAAAGTTCCAAATTATTATCTAATAATTGGACAATCATTTACACCTGTTTTGTGTACCAGACATCAATTTTAATCAATATATTTGATAGTAAAGGTAGGGGTGTACTTGTATTTGCATTTATGTTCATTTCAATTGCTTAAGTGATTCCAAAGTCTACTTTATTAGCATCATTTGTTGAATTAGTTTACCTTAATCAATCAATACGGTTGAAATTAAAATAAAATAAAGTTGTGTCCAGATGTGTCAAAAAAACCGACTACCGTTTGACAGTGTACTTACTTTTTCACGTGCGTGCGTGTGTGTGTGCGTGCCTGCGTGCGAGAAATTGCATTTGAGATTATATTTTTAAAATGAGCAATTCTTCAGAGATTAAATGTACCTGTGAAACATGAGCAACACATATAATGTGTGTCGGTCTGTCTGTGAGCTTGAGTGCGTTTATTTTATTTTAAGTCGGACGCAAATGACACAAAACTACAACAGCAACAGAAATTTAAGCCGAGTATTTGAATATTTTTTTTTTTAAACTTTGTGAACTCTGCAAGCCTCAAACAATGGTTCTTATCTCCACAACATCGTGCAGCACATGCAGCTCAACCCTCACAGGAGCTCTTGTGTGCTTTTGTTACATTTTGTGACATTGTAATTTATGAACACTTTTTTTATTTTATACTTTTAACAACATTTTTAGTGTATCTTTGCCCATCCCTGCCAGTGACTGGTGTTTGTGACTGTTGTGGTCCTCCTCTCTCCGTCTCTGCAGTCTTGAAGGAGGGGCGTCAGTTCACCTACGAGAAGGTAAACCTGAGCAACGTCAATGCCATGCTGAACAGCAACGACGTCAGCGAGTACCTGAAGATCTCTCCCAGTGGCCTGGAAGTGAGTGCGGCCCGATCTCCCACCTCAGGGATGCCACGTTTTCCTGAATTTCCCCCTAGTAGTCAGGAAATAGATTTTTCAGAAACAATTTTTCTGGAGCCACATATTCGCCTTTATTCCTGAACATTCACTCCTGCTATTAGCTGGCAAAGAGCTTTTAACGTGTGTGCTTACGACATACCCGAATCTTCTGACTTGAGACATGTATGGTCTGAAAATCAGGATTTCCGGATTTATCGGGAACAATCGCATCCCACGCACCTCCGCCTCTCTTTTCCTTCTTTTTTATTCCCACCTCCACCCCATTGAAAAATATTGTGTCTGACTCACTGGCCCCGCCCCCACTCTGATTATGCAGACAGAGCCTGACTCACAGCGTGCATAGTGCGTGCTGTGTGCCGAACGCAGTACAAACAGTCTACGATTCTCTTAGGGGGTTCGGGTCCCTCTGGCAGATTGTAACAGTCTTCAACTTTTGGGGTACACCAAGCAAAACAAGGTCTTACCACAGACTGCCCCCCCCCCCCCCTCCCCAAAATAAATCTCCTGTGAGTTTCCAGAACCTCCTCCTCCACGGTTCCAGAACTCGACTTACCCTCTGCTGAGTAATTGTACCCTAAAACAAAAAAAGGGGTCAGGGGGTTATAGGGTTATGTGAAAGAAAACTCAGTCTTCACTCTGTTTGAGGTAGTTTCAGCAGAATCACATTTGTGACCCGCTCTACGAAAATTAGTCTGTGAAAATTAGAACTGTTGTGGGGTGATTTTTTTCTGAGAGAATTATTATTTTGTTTTTACATTTTCCACATCACACTCATTTTTGTAGAGCGTGTCACATTTATGAAAGCATACACCGCCCTGAGATGAACACACTCTGCTTTCTACAGCATTCTTCGGAAGGCAATAGGGGCATTCCCTGTAATTATGCCAGTGTGTTCTTTGTGCATTTCTTAGTAAATCATTGGTTAAAATATTAGCTTACTATAACTTGATTGGCTCTATGGTGAGGTTTTATTATTTTTATAAAGAATACACAATAAAAAGCTGGTTCTCCCTGGGTGCACAGTCCAGTTTCATATCCCAAAACCTCCTGCTCCCAGGCTTATTGGCACAAACAAGTTCTGTCATTTAAAACTTCCACAAAGAAGATTTCCATGATTTCAAACATATAAAGCATATCTTTTTAACGTTTCTCTGTTTGTGCATTCTGTGTTCTGTCACTATGACCAGACCTGTGTATGACCCACTTGGGTTTGTAATTGCACAGTAACAATAAGCAAGTGGTAATTTATTTATTCAATGTTAGGTGATCACACAAAGAGGCTCTTGAAATAAAGTGTGGCCTCTGTGGCTTATGCATTTGGGTACAGTATGTACTGTATAATGTGCTGTTAGAACTGGATGAACGAGGTATTTGAAATTTTAACTATTGAGATGAAGGATACAATTAAAAAACAGTGCTGTACATTCCTGAGAGTTTTCAGCAGTACACATTTCTAACTGAAATATACATATCATAATAAAGAATGTTTTGAAAATTGGTGAAACAATATTTGTAACAATTTCAAAACATTTTTAGTAACCTGCAGGAATCGTAATGGTATTGGTACCTAAAGTGTTGACATATTCTAAATGGAGAATTTAAGCGAAGTCTGGTGGTGATGGCGTTTGTGAGCTGAACTGCCCTCCCCCCCCCGTCTACCCAGGCACGCTGCGATGCTTCGTCTTTCGAGAGCGTGCGCTGCACCTTCTGTGTGGACTCGGGAGTGTGGTACTATGAGGTGACCGTCGTCACTTCAGGGGTCATGCAGATCGGCTGGGCCACCAGGGACAGCAAGTTCCTCAACCACGTATGTGACCTACGTGTGTGTGCGTGTGCGTGTACGCACTTGTGTCGTGCACACAATTGCATTTGTGTGTACATTTCTGTGCGTTTGTCCTTGTGTTTGATGTTCTCAGAGCGATGTGCATGCTTGCGTTTTTGTGTGTGGTTTAGAGTTCTGAGAAATGTATAATATTTCTGTGTGCATGATTGAGAATCAGGATACGTAAGGTCCTTTGGTGTTTGCAGTGTTTCCCCAAGAAAAATTATATTCATGGGTGGCGGTGTGGACTGGGGGGAGGGGTGTAATTTTTTGTAAACATAAAACATAGTTATAAAAATATGCAATTCTTGTCACACCTCTGCGGTAATACTTACAGAAAAATGCAACACAAGAAGACCTGCTTAGTGTGTCAATAATTACATTTAAATTAATTGCATAATTGAAGGTTACATATATTATTTAATTCATTTAAGAATTTCACTGGTTTAGCTTTAAGATGACTGAACATGTAATACATTAGCCAAGCTCAAATATCAATGATATCTGAGCTTAATAAAAAATTGCCAATCAAGTCCAATCAATTATTATTTTATAATAATTTCTTTTTACAGTGTCCTATTCTCACTGTGATTGTTGTTAGCTCGTGTTTAAAATGGCTGATCTGGCTTTGACATTTGAGTGAGGTTGTGATATGGACATGGAAATGGGAAAAATGTTCCTTGATCAGCTCTCAACAGAGAACGTAGGTGTCTGCTTTGCGCGCATGGCGGAAATAAATACCTCTAAATGCTTTACGAAGAATGGAGGACAAACGGTGCCATTTCATCTCAATTTGAGCAGAAAATAGTCAAATGTAAACTTTGAGCATGAGCTAACATACTCCAACAGCACTGTAATGATGCAAAGTCATGTAAGATATACAGTGCTGCTAGAAAGTTTGTGAACCCTTTGGAATTTTTTGTATATCTGCATAAGTTCGATCTAAAATGTGATCACATCTTCATCTAAGTCCTAAAACTTGACAAAGTGAACCCAGCTCTACAAAAAACACAAAAAACATTATTCTTTCATGATTTATTTATTGAGCAAAATGATCTAACATTAAATGCTTTGTTGGAAAAAGTATGTGAACCCTTGGATCATACGTATTTTTAAAGTATCATATTTAATATTTGGTTGCATATCATTTGCATGCTGTTACTTCCTAAAGTCTGTGACCCATCAATTTTCCTATATAACTTTATGGGGGGGAAGAAGTCAGGAGAAAAAACCCTGAAAGTGATCCCTCCACATCTACTCCATATCTGGCTGCAGAGTAATGGTTTGGGGCTTGTTTGATGCGGAGAGGTTATAGTATCACTTGTAACAGTACCTGAAGATAAGATATGAAGAGTCTTTTGATATTGTTGAGCAGAGGAATTTCTCTCCTTATAATGACCAGGCACGAACAGGTAGATCCAAGAAGAAAATTATTTATTTCTCTGCAGAAAGAGTCCAGTACTTGCACACACAAGGTGGTCAAGCATGAACTGAAGAGACGGAGGCAGTCTCCGCCATATTTAATCAAACTAATACATAGATTATCTTACTTCTGATTGGTGCATAGTTAATACATAGGCATAGAGTGGAATATAACAACATACATAATTCTATCGCTGATTGGTACATGGTTACACATCATGTATATTGGATGAGCGCACAGTGACCCCTAGCCCTTAACGTCACACAAACAGTTTCAATAAATATTTGGTCTTCTTGTTTTCAGGATTCAAGTTGAAGTGTCTCCTCTGGCTCTCTAGCAATGAGATGGGCCTTGCGCCTGTGATATGGGTCAGAGGCCACAGGCCTGCAGTTTCATAGAGAGAAGATAGACAGAAGGGAAAAGAGAGAGACAGAAAGAGAGACCGAAAGATGGACGCACACAAGTTATAAGCTATATATATATATTTTGTCTGGTTCACATTGGCTGACTGAGAGATAACCGAGACCTTCCAGATAAGAGAGGCTGTAAATTTCAATTTGTATGATTGTACAATGAGATATATTTTCTCTATTACTGTGATTATACTAGTATTCTGAAAACACCCTTCTCTTCAATATTGATGGGTCACAGACTTCAGGAAGTAAGAGCATGCAAAGGATATGCGTCCAAATATGAAATATGATTCTTAAAAAATACGTATGATCCAAGGGTTCACATACTTTTTCCAACAAAACATTTAATGTTGGATAATTTTGCTTAATAAATAAATTATAAAAATAATGTTTTTTGTGTTTTTTGTAAAGCTGGATTCACTTTTTCAAGTTTTAGGAATTCGATGAAGATGTGATCACATTTTAGATCGAATTTATGCAGATTCTAAAGGGTTCGCAAACTTTCTAGCAGCTCTGTAAACCCTTGACTGTGACTGGGTGAAAACCATGCAGCTGTGCTATCAGCTCCTGCCTGACCGCATCAATTTATCAGCTAGCATCAATATTGGTGCTTTCAATTTTAAAAGGTGCGACAAAACTGAAGAAAATGTGACCAGCGGTATTCCTGTTCTTAGTACAAAGCTTTCTTAATATTTTTCTAGACGTTGCCTAGAAACGGCATGACGATCATCGATGTCATCAGCCATCGGCACAACCCTACTCTATGGCTGCTTTTGCAACTTTGTATTTGAAAGTACATCTTGGCTATAGTTTGGGTAGCGCCTCGGTTTAAATTAACATGCGACAAATCACGAAAAAAATGCCCCCGCCCCACCTTGTCGTTTAAACGATGTGTAAATAAATTTTTGTGGCACCGGTTAACCGTTAAGTGATTTTCCCAGTTTTGCCCATCCCTAGAAACTATTGACAGGAGGGTCAGCGATTAGTGGGCGGCTGCCCGCGATTAGTGGGCGGCCCTCCCACTAATGTTCATGGTAGGGGAAACACTGAGTGTTTGTGAGTAATTTGAAGAGATTTATGCTAATGTTTTGTGTGAGTGTCAGAGAGAAAGTGTGTATAATGGCCATTTGTGTGTGTGTGTGTGTGTGTGTGTGTGTGTGTGTGTGTGTGTGTGAGTGAGTGAGAGATGGAGTTATGATGTATTATATCTACTTCAGGAGGGCTACGGTATTGGGGATGATGAATTCTCATGCGCGTACGACGGCTGCAGGCAGCTGATCTGGTACAACGCCCGCAGTAAACCACACTCCCACCCCTGCTGGAAGGAAGGTGAGTGCAACCCCAAACTATGGTCCCCTCGCAAATCACACCCAGGATAAGTGGTTCCTTCTCACTACCTTCAGTTTATCTGCCATGTAAGGTACTTTGGCACCATTAGCCTTGTCGGTCTACCCAAGCATATTTTGAGAGAATACACTCACTGAAGACTAAGGCCCTCAGGTTTTACAGTTTGTGTGCTAAGTCTTCCCCAAGTTGGATTGCTTTAAACAGTCCTAGGTTGCATTTAGAATGGCTCCTTATATGTTTTATAGTGCTCTTCTTAGGGGATTGGTCATTTTGATAGTTTCCGAATTCTCAATTGAGAACACTGATTAGGACATCTTACAAAATAGCTGATTTCCTAAATACTGCACTATAGTATTTACTGTATAGGGAGCCTTTCTGAATGCCGCTCTAGTTTTCCTAGAAGTGGGTCTGTTAGTTGTGTAACAGAGCTGTGTCCCCTCCTGCAGGTGATGCCATTGGCTTCTTACTGGACCTGAGTAAGAAACAGATGATCTTTTACTTAAACGGGCAACAGCTCCCTCCCGAAAAGCAGGTGTTCTCTTCTACCATGTGAGTATATCCTGCTCACACCCCGCAAAGGTCAAATATCCACAAAAACTGTCCATCTACATCTGGCCACTTAATCTCCTCCTACATCTGATTGGCTACATAATCCCTGGCATTCCCCGCCTACTTTGATTCCGTTGGTTGCCGCTGCAAGAGAACCGTTTTCCGTTAACTTATATGTTTAAATAAAGGTTCAACAAGTGCACAGTAAACCTGTCGTCCCCCACCCATGTGCATGTCGTTATCATGTAGCCTACAGTTGTTGAACTTTGTCATTACCATTTCTCTTGAACGTTTGTATCACAATATACCTTATGGCCACCTCCATTTAATTCATTAGCATATTGATGGTGGACAATTCGAGGGAAACCAGGAAATCTTTGTCTTATATAACCATCACGTTAACGTGTGTGAGAATAGATGTTGCTAACGTTACAGATTAGCCTCTGTTAACTAATTTACGACATTTATTAATTTAACGTTAGGTCGAATCTTTTAGACTGAAAATATTTCACTATCCATGACCATGACAATGAAATTTCACTTACCAAATGAACATGTAATAAACATCAAATTCGATGGGAATATAAGAAGACAATAAAAAACAATATATTTGACCACCAAAAATGGGTACAATTGTGTGTGGGTAAGTTATAACTGACAAGATTCAAGTTAAAAGTTTATTAGGCTGGATATGTTGATGCCATCAAGCTCTTAAAAGAACTCCAGCACAGAAAAGAGAGAACAAGGAACAGAGAAACATGGTTAATTTATAACGTTAGCTAGCTAATATAAAAAAGTAGCTAGCTAGCTAACGTAGGCTAACGTTACTGTAAATGAGTTGGTGTCCTGATGTATAACGTTAATGTTATTAATGGCATTTATTAGCCAGCTACTATATTAAATGTCACAGAATAAACAAAATAGCTATTTTATGTCAATTTACTTCGTGACAGTTTACCTGACAACCAGTAACGTTACGACAACTTCTTCTGAATACGAAGAGAACGTGACAGTTTGAAGAGTGAGCACCTCTCCTCCTCGAACACTGGTTGTGGTCGCATGCGAGCAACTAGCAGTGCATTAGCTATAGCACTACGGTTAGGACACGGCTAAATGCAGACTGCGATATTCCCACTGAGGAGGCTATTACCATCTCTTCTGTTAACTGTTTGAAATTATCCAGATTCCATGTAATTTCTGCATTTCGGTGGACATAATGGGCCGACTTGGAAAAGACAGCACCTGTTTTTTTTTCATCCTATAAATAAGTCAAGCACTGAATATTGGTGGAAGTTAAAGTAAATGCAAAATTCTGTAGGCTACTGTTTTCACTGTGTTGATTTTGGTCTGCTGTCGCAGGTAGCCATACTATGCAGCGAAATATGAGATTGGCTGATTGGATGACATGGTCCATCTCGGGCGCAGCTGGGCACAACTCACACACTGCAACACTTAATTGAAACAAGAGTCTATTTATCATGTTGTTTGACCAAACCTTAATCATGTAACTGGAGACTGCTTTACATGCTCAAAGCATGTTAGTAATCTTAGCTATTGCTCTGTAATTTTGACCACAGTTAATTTTCATAAAGTAATTCAAAATCATCATTTTGTAATTCTGCTGGGTTCATTCTGTAGCCATCAACCTCCAGTGGTCGCGGCCCCAGAGTAAGGGTTAGGGGCAGTCGTGTTCGTGGTGTGTGAGGGGCAGAGCCAGGGGAAGAGGACAGCTTGATCAGAGTGACCGTGATCTCCTACGTGCTCTATATCGCTATCTGGTGTTCTGAAACTACATAGTATACCTTTAAAGGGAAAATGCATGTACATTCTACATTTTCCACAAAGAACTACGAAACACCTTAAGCTCTGACTTTTAGAAAGTCGACGGTCTGCTGAGTAGAAATGCCAGAGACTATGCGGAGACATCAAACATAGTTTTTTATGTACAAAGCAAAATGTACTTGGCTATGGGAAAATGCATTGTAATAGCGCCCCTCTGGTGGTGGGCTCTGGTACATACATGTGTGACAGACAGACAGACATCAAATTAGAGTCCCCCTCCTTGTTATAGAAACCTCACCCTCTTTGTTCCATTCTCTCTCTTTCTCTCCCTCACTCTTTCTTTTGTTCTCTTTGCCCCCCCCCGCCTTGTAAATCTGAAGGATAATTGGTCTTAAATATGAGGGCAGGTATCATCATAGACTTATAGCTGTAAATATATGATAATGCCTGTCATCATACAGTATTTAGGACCAATTATCATAAGCTGCGGTCCAATTTGTTAAATCTTCTGCCCTCGCAAACTTCCCAAATCATCCAGCATGACCGGTTTGGTTTAATTGACAGGCATTGTAGCCTACCTGTCCAAAAGTGAAAGAGTTCTGCCCCATGTGGGATTCAGACAGAGATCGCTGGATTTGTAACAGGAACTTTACCACTGGGCTACCTAGGAAAGATAGCTAGGCTAGTGTGGAATAAAGTTTAACGCTCGATCGGTTTTGCTTAATCATTCAAGTCTTTAAACAGGTTTTTAACATGGCAATGAAATGAGTGGACTGTAATTATAAGCTAAGGTTTTTAGTTTTAATGGGATAAAATTACACGTAGCCTATATTTTTAATTTGACCAGCCGGTTATGAATCTCTTATCACGGCGCCCCCCTAGTGGTAGGCTAGTCGTCAAAGTCCCAATTAGGCAACAGTCATGTTTCTCTGAAATTATAAATTACAGCTTTGATACCCCCGAAATTCCACCGCAATTCATCTTGCCAGTCAGACAATACAAATAATGCACCGTTTCTACACGCTAAAAAAGCATGTTCTGATGTAGGAACAATAATAGCTAGCCTATATTATTAAAAATGATCTGATTAACCCTGAACGGTTTATTACAGCTCGTCAATATCCAGTAAAGTCGACATTTCCACAGTGATATTGACACTTCAATAAGACTAGTATAAACTAGGTGAAACTTTTACTGATTGAGCTACTGATTTTGTAAATCCTTCGCTTGAATGGAACGACTGCTGCCTTGTTAATAGCCGAACTGCAAATGATGCAACGGAAAATATATAAAATGGAAGAAAAAAAAATTATAATCATTTTTTTAAATCGCCAATCCAGTGGGTAGCTTAGTTGCGCTAGGCATGTGAGTTACCAGCCTAGGAATGCTACTGACCAGCCAAGTCGGTCGCAAATCCAGTGGGTAGCTGCACTAGGCATTTGAGCTACCAGCCTAGGAATGCTAGTGACCAGCCAAGCCAGTCGCAATTCCTGTGGGTAGCTTCGCTAGGCATGTGAGTTACCAGCCTAGGAATGCTCGTGGCCAGCTAAGTCAGTCGCAAATCCAGTGGGTAACTGCACTAGGCACTTGAGTTACAAGGTTACCAGCCTCGGCAAATCAATAGCCGGCTTCTCATTTACCAGCAACGACTTATCAGTCACTACATCATTTGCCGGCGCCAGCCAATCAGTAGCCTCCGCCGGAGACATCTTAGGGGCTCCGTAGTATGCCGCTTTCTCTATTTTTAGGGTTTTTCCTGGGAGATGTGTAAAGGGGTTAAATCGGGACTTTGGGAAACAAGAAGTTTGGGGTTACAGTAAACTTCCGGTTTCTAAAGGGAATCCCCCAAGTGGTAGTGGCGTTCAGGTGGACAAAATATTTAACGGATTTGACCGCAGCCATAGATTTCTAACCATAAATGCAATGGTTTTCACTGGTGGCACTGGCATCCACTCGGCACTGATTCATAATGTGGGTTTATTTTTCCTGTTTTCCCTTTGTCCCTCCCTCTCTCCTGTCCAGGTCCGGCTTCTTTGCGGCAGCCAGCTTCATGTCCTATCAGCAGTGCGAGTTTAACTTCGGGGCCACGCCCTTCCGACATCCGCCCCCTGTCAAGTTCAGCACCTTCAACGACTTTGCCTCGCTGGCGTCCGACGAGAAGATCATCCTGCCCAGGTGAACCATTGCCCCTCCCCTTCCCTGGGCCTAGCCCAATCACCCGTTACCTGGAATCAAAGAGCTCCACGAATATGCAGATTTCCAAATTGTATTGAATAATTCTACTTTTTGAATGGCTTAGAGAGTTGTCAGTCACACAAAAAGGTTTTTGCATTGTTTTGTGTAGTGACTCATCGGTGATCTCTGAAATACTGGCATCACAATAAAAGGGTGACTAGCTGGTTTCTCACAGCCAGCGGTGGTGAAATTTCACTGGGTTACAAAGCGATCGGTCAGTTTGACAATTTAAGTGTGTGATGGATATATGATTTAGTGAATTTCTTAACCAGTTGATTAATCAGGGTTTTGTACTCCATGTTACCCTGGTGCCGTTTGGTAACCCAGCTTTATTGTACATCTGTTGATTGAGTGATTGAGTGCTGGCGATTCTAGGATTTGGACCAGCAGAGACAGTGTTACTGGTGCTGGTGATTCTGGTGCAGATGCTCGACGCAGGAATCACAGGCGTTGTACAGCAACTGTCCCTGGCCAATGAGCCAATTAGCTATATATGCCAAAGCTGGTTCAGTCAATGAATAGTTCACAGGGATTTAAGCTGTCATTTGTGAGGTTATAAATATAGCTGACGTGTTACGTAAATATTTGGGCTAATTAAAGCTTTGAGAGCAGAAATTTGCATGGAATCTAAAAATAGATACTGCCCTTGAGGAACAGGGGATTCAGCACCCCTGGTGTGAACCATCACAGGCCTTAAATAGGGTTTAGCCCCCCCTCCCCTTTAGTTGTGATCTTCTTGTAACCATAGGCGGCGCTAAGGGGGGGCAAGCTTAGGCTATAGCCCTGTCATGAATCTGCATAGCACCGGCGCAGCCCCCTCAAGCATATCCTTACCATTTAAAATGTTTAGAAAAATTCTAAAATTAACATCAAAGTAGACAGACAATTCCTTTGTAATTTTGTTAATCTGTAATAAAATAGACCAGGCCATTCACCTATTCAGGCTATGCCTTCTGTGTAGCCTGTGACGTGTCCTGTTTGCGGGGGAGGGGCTTGTGAATGCGTACAGAATAGGCTACGTATCTAGCTAGCTCCCTACAGAATCGTCACATACAATGTACTAACCCCAATTCCAAAAAGGTTGGGACAGTGTATACAATGTAATATAAACAGAAAGAAAGGCTACCCGCTGTGGAAATGTTACATTTGCTGGACATTTTCTGTGAAATGGAATAAGAAACTCTTCAGGATTCATCAGAAAACAGTTGTAGCTTCATAACCAAGTAGGATATTTGGTCCCTTAAACATGTTTAACGTTATCAGAGATTTCGGTGTCAACTGAACCAAAGGTAGGCTACATCGGGTAGGCTACTGTAGCAAGGGAAAAAACACTGATTGTTTATTTATACAATTTTTGAATAACAACCTATATTATTGTTTCTATAGCCTATTGGAACATGATTTTTTTCATGTGTAGAAACGGTGCATTTTATTGTCTGTGACTGTGGCAAGATGAAGGTTGTTAGGTAAGGTAATGTTAAACAATGTGTAGTGCTGTTAGCACCCTGCTGTTTTATTGCCGTGCAGTGCAACTTCACAGGCTGTTGTTTTCGCAAGCGGTGACACTTTTTTAAAGGGGTAATAAACACTAAATCACATATTTTGAGTTATAAGGCCAAATATCTTGTCTCCATTTCATAAATCACATATCCTATTGTTAAATTTTTTAAAAATGTAATTAAGCCATGCCACTGCATTTGGTGCCAAAAAAGAGGCATTTGCTGCAACCCAAATTGAAAAGTTTAATTTGAGCCACACCCGTATCTGTGACGGAGGCAAGTCAACGCCCCATCTCCTCCTTTTTTTGATTGATAGGTATTGGAACTGCGCAAATTAACATTATCCCTTTCATGTCAAACGGTTATCACCCCTTGCTGGCTTTGCCTACGTGCCAATGACGCGTTACCAAATTAATCTATCGTTCCCTCCCCCCAACTGTAACTCCTCTCTCCTCCCGTCTGTGCTCTCTCACTCGAGCCCAATTCACGTCTTTTAAAATTATGAAGTGGGTGGAGACGGGACAAAAGCCTGTGTTTATTACCCCTTTAAAGCTGCAATTTATCATTTTAGAGAAATAACTTATGAATAGCCTACTATAATTGGGACGTCGATGACTACCACTAGGGGGCCACCATGGATAGGGCAAAGCAATGTTTATCCGTCATGCTGGCAATATTTTCTCAATGTCTGGGTCATTATATTTATTTTGAGTATGTGACGGCAGTACATAAGCTAAGCTAAATCAGTGCATATATTAGCGTTTCAATAGCTGGCTACAATATAAATAGCCGCCCGTGATCTGTTCAAGGTTATCTACGGTCATGTGCGTGTGAACTCCGCAGTATAAAGCACCACCTTAGCACCCCCAACCAAAAAGATTCAAACGTATACTTGAAATGCAGTGTCGATGATGAGCCTAGGTGGGTTCAATGGCCTGCTGTTTTCGTTATGTATTCATATGTTCAGACATTGAAGTGTTGTCCTGGCGCTGTGCTGGATGCTCTATAGTCAGTAGGTCAAGGGTGGGCCTGGACCGGCTGAATAGCCTGTTCTTATGTTCTGTGTCCTTTCTTATCAATGTGCTGCTGTCTGAAGCTCTGCCCCTCTGGTGTGTCTTAGGCACCGGCGCCTGGCTCTGCTGAAGCAGGTCAGCATCAGAGACAATTGCTGCACCCTCTGCTGTGACCAGATGGCTGACACGGAGCTGCGACCCTGCGGACACGGGTACAAGCCAGGGGGGGGGCAGTGTTGTGGGGGGGGGTTCGGGTCGCTTCGCTTTCCCAAGGGGCCCTGCAGATGTACAGGGGGGTACATTGGGAATAGGTTTGGCTTTTCTCGCCGAGATTTCGCTACAGTTGTTGTCTGATGGTGTACCGTCCAATGGGTACTGTGTGCGTGAGCTCTTTTCCTTTCTTCATTCCATTCTTTTCCAAGGTGTCACACTGCTGCAGACTGCTTAACTGTTAACTGATAACCTGTGTGTGCGTCCCTCATATCCTTCCTCCTTGTTCTGCAGTGGGATGTGCATGGAGTGTGCCTTACAGCTGGAGACCTGCCCGCTGTGTCGTCAGGACATCCAGAATCGCGTCAGGCTCATCTCGCATGTGTCCTGACACCCGTGTCACCCAGCCAATCAGGGGCGAAGATAAGGACAAGGACACACCCTGCCCAGGACACGCTCCTTTTGTCCTGCGACTGTCACTGCTCAGACCCTGGCCCCAGATGCAAACAACCGAGAGAGAGCGAGAGAAAGCCAGAGAGAAGGAAGGACGGATTTTATTTCTCTCCCCCAACACCCTACGACACACACCCTAAGCACAGGTTTGGGAAAAAGGGCACGTCCCGTTAGCTAAGACCACAAGTATTCCAAAGAGCGAAGGATAGGAGAAACTCCTGCTCACAGCTCGCCTGCTCCACCCACACGCAGTAACGTGCCCCGCCCAACACTCTCTCCGATCTCTGTTCTGCAGATCTTCAGGTTCAGTGTTAACGTCCATGGATTTTTTTTCTTTCTTTTTTTATCAAAAGATTTTATTCCAGCAGTTGAAAGTGGAACAAAGACTATTCTCTCGCTTCAATCAAAAAGCCTGCAAGGCAGTGTCTTTTAATCTGAGGGACACGCCCATTTAAGTCTCCACCCAAAAATCCCTGTTGCCTTCTTTCTCTCATTCCCCGCCCACATTAAATGGTTTTGAGTCATTCCTCAACTTTCTACTAAATGGTTTGGGAAAAGGACCGGAGTGTACGGATCAACATATGAGATTACCTAATTGTGTGGAATGAATGAAGCCTGTTTAGTAATAAATGCTTGAATTAAAAAAATAATGAAATTCAACATTGCACAATAGAGATTGTGGGAATATTTCGATACCAAGGGTGATGGAGATGACGACATCATCCCTTGGACAACATTCCGCGGATGTCCCCCAGAGGAAATTCCTGAATCGCCACTCCCGCCCTCCCAAATGCAGCACTATCTACAATGGGGATTGTACTTGAAGGAGTATTCAGGTCATTAGTTGACCTCATTTTGGGATCCCGAACCTCCCAGAAGTGTCTTTACACTTAATGCCACAACACCAATCGCAGAAAACCAATTACTGAAACAAGCCTCAGCATATGCAGACCAGACCGTAGAATTCTCTGGAAACGGGTGCCTGCTTAATTATTTTGTGTAATAAGTGTAATAATTTTTTTCTTTCATGGAAATATGCCGGTCTGTTTTTTAATTAGCTGTAATTCACCCCGTTGTAGTTTTCTGTCAAGACAGTCATTTTATTTACAGCCAATAAATGTGGGTTCCCAAAGTTAGGTTGTGTGGTCACATTCATCTTGATTCTTTTTATTTTAATACATTTAATTTTTATAACCATCATGGGTCGACAACAGGACCACATCACCCAGCAGGCTGAGTTTAGGCACGGTATGCATTGGAAAGTCTGAATGGGTAACTGTGATCCTCAACCCTGATCCTGGAGATCTACCATCCTGTAGGTTTTCATTTCAACCCTAATTTAGCACACCTGATTATACTAATTCGCAGCTCAACGAGAACTCTAGCTGTTGAATAAGGTGTGCTTTGTTTGGGTTGGAATGAAAACCTACAGGATGGTACATCTCCGGGAACGGGGTTGGGAACCACATTCGTAGAAAGTACCATTTTATTGTGCCCGGAGTTCCAAAGATCGTAGAATATTATTTTAAGAATGAGCTTGAATGTATTATTTCTGGTTTGTGACATTTGTAAGAAGTGGTGGTGTGTTAAAGGGTACTTTGGAAATTGCAAGATTATTTATTGGTGGAATCAAGTGTAGTTTGTGGAATGTTGTCCAACTCCTCCTCTGATGCGATTACTTGGAGACTGGATTCTAACTATTAGGTTTTTTTAAATCTTTTTTTCTTTCATCGTCATTATAACCTTTACTTTTGATTAAAGCTGTTTTATTGTGCGAAGCTCCTGCTCTTGTGTTGTTAGTATTGGACCTGAAAAACAAATTCAATGTCTGATTCTCCAGTGCCAATTGTAATCCATACCATTTTGCCTGAAATGTAGGGGCTGTTCCAGGGTTGGTGCTTGGAGGGGCAGCATACAGTGGTGTTCAAATAAATAGCAGTGCTTTAAAAAAAGTGAATTACGCAAATATTTTTTAATAGCTTTTAGTTCCATATTTCAAATGTAGTGGAAACATTACACATTCAATTCCAAATCAAAGCATTAACAAATTTTATCAAGTCTACGTTATTCTTTTACAGGAAGCAAAAAAAAAAGGAATATTAATCTGTAAAAAAAATAGCAGTGTCGACATCTTTCTCTTCAAACTGAAACACTGTATAAACTGAAGAAATTTTTCAAGATTTAACTTCACTTGAAATTACTGAAATAATATTTAGTTGCATAACCATTTTTTTTTATGGCTGCTGCGCATCTGCGTTGCATCGAGTCAACCAACTTCTGGCACCTAGAAACAGGTATTTCAGCCCAATATGAACAAACTACATTCCACATTTCCTGTGAAGTTTTGGGTTTTTGTTGCCATTTTAAAGCATTTGAGATCTTTTTAGCTGAGCATCCTATAATTTGCTGCACATCTTTATACGTTTTCCCCTCACCAATCAACTTTTTAATCAAATTACGTTGTTCCTCCGAACAATGTTTGGAACAGCCCATTTTACTTTGCAATTCAGAAGGAAATATATTTTATAACAATGTGTGAAACATTTGCTTCCCTTCTTTCTTAATAAAGGACAATTAATGACACCTGTTTTTTCACAGAATGAATGCTCTAATTAAACTCCACACTGCTATTATTTTGAACACGCCCCTTTCAATGAATGAGTCAATTACTCAGAACAAGCAGCGTGCATGTCATGACAGTTGGGTCTGTTGTTTTTCTATTACACTACTACATCTACAAGTAAATTATTTGCCATGCAGAAATATCACTACTACTAATAACAGTGGTTCATCAGGTTAATGTTGTACTGCTATTTTTTTAACACAACTGTACATCAGCCCCTCCTCCCCATGTTGTGAAGACATTTGAGTCATTCCATATCAAATCACCCAGTTTGAGAATAATTTCCCAGGTCACCCTCTCAGATTCTCCTAAAAAAATCACAGGTGCTCCTATACCAAACTTATGGAGAAATCCCAAATATTAGGTCTGTATCTCTAATAGTTTTGAAACCACAACCTTTTGAAATTTTAATTATTTTTATGCGTTTTGCCGAACGAGCCTTTCGGTCCAACTTCCGACATTCATAGCTCCTTTGATATGGCGTGTACAGCTTTGAAACTTTGGCTAACTTTGTCTGTAAGCTGTAGGTAAAGGGTGGGCCTGGATCAGCTGAATGGCCTTTTCTTATGTTCTGTGTCCTTCCTTATCAATGTGCTGCTGTCTGAAGCTCTGCCCCTCTGGTGTGTATCTAGCTGGATCTTATGTACTTTTCCTCCTACAAGGCTCTGAAAATGGCAGAAAATTCAAAACATAACAAAACGGCACCCTCTTTGAGAGCTTCTCACTCAAACAGTATGCTAGATTAAGCACTCGGAGTGTTTTCCCTCTCATTTATGACATATTGGGCCTTGTGTATGCAGTAACCATATTTATTACTGTTATAGGAGTGTTTTGAAATGTGCTCGATTTTCAAATGTCCTCAATTTCCTATTTTCATGTCCTCATTTGACCATGTGGGCAGTTAACCATCATTTTCATATTTTGCCATGTATTCTTATATATCTGAAGATGATCTCACAAAAAATCTGGTGTTGTTGCTGAGCTTCCTTCTGGAGTTATGATTTTCTTAATGCATATAAAATACTCTATTGTATCAGTGTCACAAAGTGACTTATACAGTGAGCAAAAACTATTTGTTTGCTGAAATATTTACAAAATATTGTCTTTGTCAAATATGCTGTTACGACCCCGGAAATGGACTGGACTCAAACGCACGACTCAGACAAAGGATGTTCAATAATCAGATATTTATTGCTTGACCAGGGAGAATTCCTGCAGTAGGGAAGAAGACAGGTAGTCATTGTTCCAGGCCGGAACTGGACTCGATTCCCAGACAGCAACGGTTCCAAACCGGAACTGGACTTTAGACCCAGACAGCAACGGTTCCAAACCGGAGCTGGACTTTAGACCCAGACAGCAACGGTTCCAAACCGGAGCTGGACTTTAGACCCAGACAGCAACGGTTCCAAACCGGAACTGGACTTTAGACCCAGACAGCAACGGTTCCAAACCGGAACTGGACTTTGACAGGCAGACAGACAGACGGAGTGGGAGCGTTAGGCATCCAATAAGTTATCCTTCGACCAAACTCCTGAAGCATAGGGAGAACATATAACACAGACAGTTCGGTTACGGGGTTAGTCGTCTAGTAGCAGGAACAATGGAGTGGAATCCAGGCAGGCCACAGGAGCGACAGCAGGGTAGTTGGCGTAGACAGCACCTCAGCAGCAACCGCGACACTGGCAGGGATAGCAATGACTGCAGGTAGGCAGATTGAAGAAGACAAGGTTAGCACAGTAAGACTCACTGAACAGCTGGTAGTTCTGTTCCTGAAGCGAGTTGACTTAAACATTCGACCAGGTAGCAGGGCGAGTAAACGCCTACACAGAGCTAGACTTTAGATACTATAACTTAGTTTTGCAGCGCAGACTTTGACGTTGCGACCAGAGGTTTCAGACGAAGAGCGTTAACGAATTGGTACAGGACAGAGAGCACCGGGTGATTAAATACCCACTTTAATGTCAATTAGCACCTGCGTGCGAATGTGGTTAACAGAGCGAAGCGTGCAGAATGCACGAAACACAGGGAATTGGGATAGGCTGAGGGACGAGTAGAGAATCAGGCTGAAACGGATGGAAAACAGGGTTTAACAACAGGACGGGAGTGAGATCATCACATATGCAACTATGCAACATTCAGATGGTTCACATTTACATATGAAAACATGAATTCTTGTTTAAAGATTTTTTTGGAGGGACCTTATAGGTGTTGGGGATCAAACGGAAGCTGATTACCAAGCTGATGAAGAAGCTGGACCAAGCACTGCCCTTGATTCAGAAGCTTTTCAACCTGCTCACTATTATTCACAAAAATTATGACTCCAGAAGGAACCTCAGCAACCACACCAAATTTTTTGTCAGATCATCTTCAGATATATAAGGTAAAAATATGAAAATGATGGTTAACTGCCCGCATGGTCAAATGAGGACATGGAAATAGGCAATTTTGAGGAAATTTGACAATCGTGCACATAGATTATCCTGACACTGCTATAACAGTAATACATATGGTTACTGCATACACATGGTCTAATATGTCATAAATGAGAGGGAAAACACTGAGTGCCTTATCTAGCATACTGTTTGAGTGAGAAGCTCTCGAAGGGGGTGTCGTTTTGTTACGTCTTGAATTGCCAGGGGGAGTGGGGCTGAAGGAGCTGCGGATGTCTGCGATCTTCTCATCGAAGAAATCTGCAAAGTCGTCTGCAGTGAACGAGGAAGGAGGAGCAGGAGGGGGTTTGTTGAGGAGGGAGGAGAAGATGGAGAACAATTGACGGGGGTTAGAACTGTATTCGCGAATTTTTGTGTGATAGTAAGTTATGTTTTGGGGATGCAATATTTTAAGCATTGGAGTGAGGTCATGCAGAAAGTGGTGCGCTATCATTTGAGGCATGACGGTATGTCTTGTGATCCTTGTTAATTTTGGTCTCGTCACGTGTCAAAACTGAAACTGCTTTAGGGAGCCTGTTTTGAGGGGGTGTTTGGTGTGACTGTGGGATTGTTCCTTCCCGCTCCTGACAGTCTGGATAATTCCATCCCTTCTTAAGCGCCATTTTAAGATTCAGTGGGGCGGCCTTCTGGATGGCAATGTGTCGATATTGTTTTAATATTTTAATGTAAATCCCACAAAAAACTAATATTTTAAAGTATTAACATTAATTTAATACAACATATTTTTTTAGTCCTTGGGCCAAAGCCCAAAATTTCACTTTTTGGTTAACTTCATGAGCTGAAAACTGTAACAAAGCTGCACTCAGCAATGGCTATCATATCAAAATATCATCTACAGACATGTACCTTTTCAAAATTCTTAACTAGATTTTGCCACCTTGAGTCGTACCGAAATCTGGTCTGGCCCATGGCTATTTGAAAGTATTTCAGCTGAAATGTACAACTGTATTCCAAAAAATTAAAATGTAGTTCTCAAATATACTTTTCAAAAAAAAAAAGTATACATGTCAAAATATCGAGTTTGTTCCCATGTGTATTACTATATTTTTACAGTATATATCAGTTGTACCTTCCATATTGAAGTGTTTTCTATACCTATGTATACTATGTATTTTCTGTCTTTGAAGAGTATAGTTAATGAGTGAATTACTTCATGATGATTCCAAATGAGGAGCAGAATGGTTCATAAGGACGTGTTTAAATCCTCATTACAGGATAATAAGCAGCTGCATGTTAAACTTCAGTTTATAGTACTCCAGTGCATTACAACTACCATTTAAATATTTCTATAATTTGCCATCAGGTTTAAAATTAGTTACTTTTTGGGAATGGTATTCAAATATTACTGGAGTATATTACTTAGAAATGCTGTTTAATTATTTTTTAATAATTAAAATTTCATCCCAGGTCTGATGTGAAGCAAAACTAAGGTGAAGCGGTAAAGGGGAGCCATCCAGCTGGACAACAGAGGATTTGTGCAGCTATTGATTTAGCTAATTAGCAACAGACTCTAGTCTAGACATTAGCATTCTCCTTTGATTTCATTACCTAAGCATCATTATGCATTCATTGCTTCCAGAAAGCTCTCTCTGCATTCTGCTTTTACCATTTAATTTTTGGTAAAAGAGAGTTTTGCCCAAATGGCTATTGTCTCTTCAGCAGTTGCAGAAAAAAAGAAGCAAAACCCTCTGGAGCTGTGCAATGAAATTGGTCTATCCCCACAAAATACACAATTTCACCATTATCTCAAGCTGTACTGTCATTGAAAAGTCAAAGGTAGCTTCTGAGCAGAGGGTCAAACTGTACTTGGTGCTCTCAGAATGTGAAGGTAGGAATTTTAGGCATTCAGCAGATGCTATTATCCAGAGCTACTGACACAGCTTACATCTAACTATAAAGGAAGAAATCCTGTCTGTCTAGTCTGTCTGTTAGGTATATTGCTTGGGACCCAAGGAAGTGCAGTGCCGACTGAAGTTGATTGGATGAGCGGTTCTCAAGAAAAGAAGCTATTTGTATAGGTCTATAACACCAAGTCAATTAAATCAAACCGGTCATGCTGGATGATGTTGCAGGCAGCATAACATTCGCCACGGCGTCTCCAGACTCATCTGTCACGTGCTCAGTGTGAACCTGCTCTCATCTGTGAAGAGAACGGGGCGCCAATGGCGAACCTGCCAATTCTGGTGTTCTCTGGCAAATGCCAATCAAGCTGCACGGTGCTGGGCTTTGAGCACAGGTCCCACTACAGGACGTCGGGCCCTCATGCCACCCTCATGGAGTCGGTTTCTGACAGTTTGGTCAGAAACATACACACGAGTAGCCCGCTGGAGGTAATTTTGTAGGGCTCTGGCAGTGCTCCTCCTGTTCCTCCTCACACAAAGGAGCAGATACCGGTCCTGCCGCTGGGTTGTTGCCCTTCTACGGCCCTGTCCAGCTCTCCTCGTGTAATGGCCCGTCTCCCGGTATCTCCTCCACGCTCTTGAGACTGTGCTGGGAGACACAGCAAATTTTGCGACGGCACGTATGGATGTGCCATCCTGCAGAAGCTGGACTACCTGTGCAACCTGAATGGGCTGCAGGTACCTCCTCATGCTACCAGTAGTGACAAGGGCGCGAGCAAAATGCAAAACTAGAGAAAAATCAGTCGGGAAGGATAAGGAGAGAGAAATGGTCTGTGGCCTCCACCTGCAAAACAATTTACTTTTTGGGGGTTGTCTTGCTGTTGCCTCTCCTGTCCATCTGTTGTAACTTTAATTTGCACCAAAGTAGGTGAAATTGATTCACAATCGTTTACACTTCCTAACTGGACAGATCGATATCCCAGAAGTTTAATTGACTTGGTGTTATACTGTGTTGATTAAGTGTTCCCTTAATTTTTTTGAGCAGTGTATAAAGGAAGAAATCATGTCTGTGTGTCTGCTGCCTGTGCATCTATTTCGCTTTGCTCCACAAGCCGCATCCGAAACGCCCCACCGAGTCAGGTAAGAATTCTGAGGCTGACTATTCGCTAGCAGCCCGTTCCAAACAGGCACATTTTGCATGGGCACAAGACTCAGGTAAGAATTTTGAGGGTGACTATTCGCTAGCAGCCTGTTCCAAGCAGGCAAATTTTCCACGGCCACTGGATTCAGGTAAGAATTCTGAAGCTGACTTCGCTAGCAGCCCGTTCCAAAACAGGCACATTTTGCACGGGCACTGCACTAGTCTGACTGTAAAGGACGAAACCTGTCTGTCTGTTTCGCTTTGCTTGACAAACTGGCACTGTATGAAGTTGAAATTCGCTCGGTGTATTACGCGGAACCCAAGGAAGTGCCGACTGTTAAGTTGATTGGATGAGCGGTTCTCCAGAAAAGAAGCTATTTGTATATGGTCGATGATAAGAAGTCTAAAAACTAGGGAGGATCTGAAGCAGCTAGAGGGTACTGTGACATCATCAGCTGCAGAGGCTGCTAGAGTGCATTGGAACATTATCAGCTGCAGAGGGTTTGTGGCGAAGACAACAATCGCTATATATCAAAACTCTTCAAGCTTGCAAAACGGGCACGTTTTGTACGGGCACTGCGTTGATTGGATGAGCGGTTTTCGAGAAATATGCAAGCATCAGTACCGGGGGCCAAGCAATCGGCCCGTTCCGAATGGGCACAGGCACTGCACTCGTTACACAAACGGCCTTTTTACATCGCTGGATATTTACTGAAGCAATTCAGGTTAAGTACCTTGCTCAATCATATGACGACTGCGTCCATTTGTGAAAGGAAATGACAACTTGGAATTATAAGCGTATAAAAATATGGTGTGGTGCTTGAAAATACCAGTGTAAACCATAATACCAAATAATAAATATAACTATATATAATTAACAAATAATTATAAAAAATCGCCTCTGCTTAATTGTAAGTGCATTGCAAGCCATTTTAAATATGCAATTCTCACCACCCACACACATTACTCACTAAAAATTAACAAATGATCCAGTTCAAGGAAAGCTGTTTATCTGGCAGATTTTTTGTGCCAATTCTGTTAATATCTGACACATTGTTTGAGTGATGCTAAACTACACATTTTTCTGTTACTTTTTAGAACCTCATTGGGTGTTTATTGTAACATCAAAGTTTTCTCATTTGACCGATAATAATAAAATAAAAAATTTAATAAAACCTTCACCTTAAAAGGGCACACACGTTCCCCATTTTGTTGAGGGACCCCAGGGGGCTCCTGGACTCAAAGGTGAACCCACCCCAAAAAAATAAGAGGAAACAAATTGTGTTTAGACCAACAATTTATTAAGAAAATGGCAGAACATTATTGGGAATATCAAAATTCTATTATTAACTTGGATATATGGGGGACCTGGTAACCTCCCCATTATGACCTCCGTGATGGCACTGACTTTGCTCGTCTCATCCAAGTTTCCTTAAAACTAGAGTTTGAAGTATCGTCGTGCCCGGCTTACCGATAGGCTAGATATTACAGACCTGCTGTATATTGTAGCCTGCCCAGAGACCTCCTCAATCATTTTATTCTGTCTGTTTGTTTCATTGTTCTGTCCAGTTCTCACCTCTTTGTCTCTTTTACCTTCTCTTTTTGTCCTCGAGATCATTGACCAAAACCTATTTTTTGCCTTTAGTTTTCTTAGTGCCACCCTCTCCACCTCTCCTCTCAAGGATTTTGTATCATCTTCCTCCAAGGTCTCCATTGACAATGATGCTGGAAGGGTCTCTGCTTTCACCGACTCTCCCTTCAGATTGATCTCTTCCCATTTCTGCTCCTTTACAATCTCGTTCTCTGCTGCCGCGTTCTTGGTCATCTCCAACTCTTCCCTGAGTGCCGTAATTTCCACCTCCAGGTGCTGTCTCTCCTTCTTCCTCTCTTCATCCGAATGCTTCAACTCGTTCTCCAAATATACCCTCTCTACTTTCCACTGTTCTCGTTCTCTCTGCCTCTCCTCATCCCTGTCCTCTCTCTCCTTCTCCCACAACTTTCTCTCTACAAACATTTCATCCTTCACACTCTTCGCCTCTTTCTTAAGTGTTTCTCTGTGTTTGCTCATTTTCTCCTCCATGTGCTCTCTCTCCTTCTCCCATTCCTTCCTCTCCAATTTCCTCTGTTTCTCCAGGTGCTCCCTCTCCCTCTCAAAGTAGTCCCCCTCTTTCCCGCACTTTTCCCTGCACCTCCTCAGCTCCCCCTCCATGCTCTCTCTCTCCTTCGACATCTTCCTCTGCAGCTTCCTCCGCTCCTCCTTAAACCCCAGCTCTTTCTCCACAAAATCCTGCTCTCTCCTCATCCCTTGCTCCATGCACGCTCTGTCCAGGGCCATGGCTCTCTCCATTTTCTTGCACTGCCTCTCAAACTCTGACTGCGTCTCTCCTTCCAGACTCTTCCCCACCTTCTCCAGCAGGCTCTTCATGCTGTTCCACGCCTTGCTCAGTTCCTCTTTCTCCTTCATTCTCCTCAGCCACTTCTTCATGTTGTCCTTCTCAAACTGCTCTGGCTCCATTTTAATTGTGTCCTCTCTAGTCACTTCATTCACTTTTATCTGCCTCTCTAAAAATATATACAGAACTGAACACTGGATGGCATTTGCTTTTTTACATAAGTCTATTGTTGATATGAAGCCCCGCACTCCCTTCTTTGTTAGTATTGACAATATAAATTATTGTGATGCCTTGAGGTTAGAAGGCATCATTGGCAACAGCACATACAAAAGCATGATTAATCATAGATAACTTACACTTACAAGAATATGAAGGAGACATTGGTATACACAGACTGAGATTGCATGAGTCTCTCTCAATTAAATTTTCAATTTCAAGGTCTCTCTCTCTCTCTCTCTCTCTCTCTCTCTCAAATTGATTATTTACATACGTATAACTCATAGAATTCTTTTCGCGATGTAGTCCATTCGTGTTATGGCCTACTTTTCCTGTCTTGCCCGCAATTTCGACAATAGCCCAGTCATATCAATACATAGCAATACACTTTCTTATATTACCTGAATGTTTCACTTTCATTGTGACGCCATTATAAGTGACTGCTGTTTCGTCGCCCTTTGAATCGTTGACCGCAGTCAAGTAGACGTTCCATTAAATATCGATTTTCCACCCAGGTTCCAGCAAATGGAAATGTAAAGCCCCATTCATGACAGTACAGCAAGCCATATAATGTAATAACGAACAACTAATGTATAGCGCTTTTGACCAGAGGAGAATTTCCTTTATATTTATGAAATAAGTATGTAGCCTAACACATTTGTGATGGGTTACGTTTACTGATCTGTGCGTTCATGTTTGCCATATCTGCTTCTCAGTTGGCCACCCAGGTTGTAGGCTACATGCAAGCAATATTAAGCCTCAAGCACATTTTCTTAATTCTAAATTGATTACGTTAACTGGCCTTGGGTTCAAGGTATGGTATTTTTAAATGTAAAATGACCTGGGCCTATACATTTTCCCCTCACGTTTCAATTTAATCTCCCATCTACCAATTTAGGCTACATATATTAGCGTCCGTATATTTTACAATAAAACTTTCCTGCGCGCGCGCGCGTGTGTGTTTAATACAGTTTATCCCAAATGCCCTATTTTGGCAACCCTGGTTCGCCTTGTCATTGCAATAGCCGTAACTGGCTTAAGTGGCTCCAGGCTTTATTTCGGTTTCAGTTTCATAAATAGTAGCCTAGGGTCGTACCTTGGTGAGGACACTCTGATCTGGATTTAAAAACCCACAGTTTGTCACCGAAAGTCGACTTTCCTAGGAACAGTATTTTTTGGGTCAATGATTGTTTATGAAACAGAATAATCGCGCTCATAAATGAAAATAAATCCTGATGGACACCGGAACTAAAGTCAATTAGAAAGACTTCTTGACGGACTGTATTATGAGTGGGGCGCGTGTTCCCGTTGCTGTGGAACCGATTGTATGAAACGAGCGCTAACGTAAAAGACAACTAAAAGGGCATGGCTATGAGACAAAGTGAGAAATACTTTACTGATTTAGTAAACTAAATGAAAAATAATGTCATATTTTAATTAATTATAATTTCTCATTTTCTGCTGTAAATACGTTTGCTAAAAAAAAGTGTACTAACGTTAAACGTTATTTAACGTTAGCTAGCTTGATAACTTAGCAAGCTAGCTTCATCTGTGAGGCATTGATATGTGTAGTATATCTATTGATTGTTATCGTTAGCTATTGTAAAACGGAATGATAGACACTTCAGCTAGTAACAGTTAACGTTAGGTCTTGGTTACTGGCGTGTACACAGCATCCTGGCTGGCCAGAATCGATCGTTGACGCGTAGCCCACTATCATGTAACATTAACTATAGTGCTGGCTACAATTTTAGTCGGTTAGGTTAACATTACTTCTAACGTTGTAGGCTAATCGGTTAATACTGATTAACAACATCTGCCCTGTCTGTATCGCTGCTAGCTGGCCAGGTCAGTTGCTTGGAAACGGTAGATGCTGGGATGTGTTTTTGTGAAGTGCTATTTATTGTTTTCCCTCGGAACGTTGTGTCTTTATTATGACAGGTGTGTTGTTGGACACGGAGGAAAACGCAGTTGAGA
Organism: Ilyophis sp. 1 JC-2022; assembly: GCA_022702515.1. Classification (NCBI taxonomy): domain Eukaryota; kingdom Metazoa; phylum Chordata; class Actinopteri; order Anguilliformes; family Synaphobranchidae; genus Ilyophis; species Ilyophis sp. 1 JC-2022. Next base: position 24,755,517 of record CM040400.1, read on the forward strand.
TGGAAGACTTGGATGAGGAAGATTTCGCTGTGTCGAAGTAAGTGTTTTTTTTCCCCTCCATATCTCCCAGTCACAAGAATATGTTCCATTTAGCCGTGCCTTTGCCACGAGATGTGGTTCACAAGCAATACAATTTACTCGAAGCTGCTACCCCAGCACGATGATTGAGAATATGTCAGTGATTTAAAGGTTGGCACTGGCCTTGAGATTTCGCACTGAGGTTTGTGGGTGCTGAACGCATAAGTGTGTGCTGATCATCACCATCATTATAATCGAGCCCTTTGTCACAAATCAGCGTCTTTCCTCTTCCTAGCTCATCGGATGCAGATGCAGCCTTTGATACAGTCATTGGGAATATTGAGGACATCATTATGGGTAAGAGTGGGCCTGCATCAGCACACTCACTGTTGCTGGCCACTGAAAAATGTGGGAGACACTTTGACTGCCAGTGGGATTGTGGGTACAGGACGTAAGGGCTGCTAGTGTGGGATCTGTGTATTGTGCCGTATGCAAGCTCCATGGATTCAAGAGCTGTGCATAGGAGGTGTGTTTTTCACTACATGTAAGTGTTGTGGGCTCGGGTATAATAAACAAGGGATAAGACGGTAATCTTGTCACCTTACTGGTACAAATCTGAGAAGAGCTTCACCAATCACAGAGTACGGTGGCAGAAACCAGTAGAACAACACCAAGCAATAATGCTTGGATGCTTTCTGACTATGCTTCCAAGATCCCTGATAGAATTGCTGGGATGTACCCAGAAAGTGTCCGCCAGTCACTACCACTGTCAGCATCGTTCTTTTGGTTGTTAACAACAAATGATTGGAGGAGCTCCTCTCTTGATTTCTACAAGTAAGGTGATGTCATGTCTGTCTAATCCCTATTTTGTTCCCCCATGGTAGGGATGATAAAATAGGGATGGATGTTTGTTGTGCCCCCATGGTATGGGATGGTAAAATAGAGATGGATGTTGGTGTAGCCCTGCATTCGTTTATGGTGGGAGGTCGGATATCTGAGGTGATAAACGCGCCGTTTCCAGCCGCATTACCGACATAAGTGCGTTTGAGCTGCGCGACTGGGGACTTGGCGTCATGGATGCCCTTCGTAGGAACGTTTTGGCATTGCTCGCAAACATAGCTAAAACGGCGAAAAACTACAACAATAACGTTTTAACTTTTAATTGTATGCTTATCATTCTGTAACGGTATGTTGGCAAATACAAAATAATTTAATGCTGAAAAACAAAAGTTGAAGTGTTTTAAAAGCTAAAACCTAATGCTAAAAGTAATGTTTGTTTACTGTTCACAATGTGGGTCACGGTGTGAGCTGCCATGATGATGTGACATCAAGTTGCGGTAGTGTAGTATAATGGTTAAGGAACTGGTCTTGTAACCGATTAATGGTTAAGGAACTGGTCTTGCAGGTTCGATTCCCAGGTAGGACACTGCCGTTGTACCCTTGAACAAGGTGCTTAACCTGAATTGCTTCAGTATATATCCAGCTGTATAAATGGATAATATGTAAAAAATGCTAAAAAGTTGTGTAAGTCGCTCTGGATAAGAGCGTCTGCTAAATGCCTGTAATGTAATGTAAGTTCTTCCTCGTCGGGAGGTCGGGGTTGATTTCCCGATCCCTGATTTCCGACATGGAACTTCTAGTTGGAAGGGCGTTTTATTACATTTTTCCTAGTCGGATATCGGGATTCCTAGTGGGAAATGAATAAACAAAGACCGCATTATCACCATAGATTGCTCATTAGTAAACACTTAGAAATCAGAGAGGAACTCCACCAATCACAAGCTATATTGGTAACAACAAATGGAACAACGCCAATAGTGGTTGGTGGATGCTTACTTCCAGCACAGACTTGCATATTTAACTAGACAGGTAACCTAAGCTAACCTTAGCTAGCCTAAGATGTGGAGCAGCAGGAAGTAAGCCTGTACTGCATGTGTCTGTGGGCTGTGAGTGCAAAAGATTGGAGCTGCCATTAAAATTAATGGGGAATATCAGACCTTTGAAGTAAAAATTAAATTTTCCCGATGATATTTTTAAACTCGATTAACGGTCGTCATGTTTCGTATGAAAAGCAGATTGAAAAATTGCAGGGTAAGGTGACATCAAGTCTGTCCCATCCACATAACTATATATAGTAGTTAGGGATGGGTATTGTTAGGATTTTACAGATACCGGTGCCGGTACTGCTTATCGATACTCTTATCAATACTATTCTCCATGATTTTGTTTAAAAAAAGCGATGCTGTGAAAATAATTAAGTTATTTTATTATTGCTTTTAGCAGAAATAACAACAGTTATTTTGATTAAATGAAATGAAATAGTTTCCTCATAGTTTCCTGAGAGCTTATAATGAGGGGACCAATTGCTATAAATAAATGTCTGATATTGTTTTGTTGCTGCTTCGCAGATTGTAGATTACCAAAGAACTATAGTTCTTGAGCTCAGAAGCTAACAGAATAATAGATATAAATAATAAATAATACAGGTTGGGCTTGGGTGTTTGTCTTGAACTGAGCGAGTGGCCATGTAGTGTATGCTTAGTTTGTTTGTTACCTGTTCGTAGTGTACAGGGAATAATTTCCCGAAAGAAAAGCTATTGAGTGTTTTACCTCTGGATTTATGGAATGTGGGGGCGAATAAGCGAGGTAACGTTAGACCGCCAGGTTTTTGTTTACATGAATGTGGATGTGTTTTTACGTTCACTTTGGTAAAGTGGGCCCACACTTTTGAACGTCTTAACCTGTCTGCTATCAGTGCCACATGACTGGAGTGCACAGAACGTAAACAGACAACGTCAAACGTAATCGTCTGACATAATCGTGCAACTCGTCGTCATTAGAAGAAAAGAAAAGAAAAAAAAACTTGTCATCGTTAGGACCCGAGTAGAAACATATATTTTACGGTAGGTAATTTGAAAATGCCTGACAGCTATGTTAGAATGAATTAAAGTGAATTACGTTCAAATATCGATAGCAGCACCATTTGTCCAGGAGCTTATCGGTATTTCGGTCCTGACCAATCAGGAGCCGGTACCAGGTTAATACCGGTTCTCGATACCCATCCCTAATAGTAGTTCTGCGGTCCCATCTCTATTTTATCTTCCCTGAGGAGATTCAGGAAGTAGGCTATGTGCTGTACAGGAAGTGGGCACTGTGTGGGGCCCTCAATGAGAAGCGCACTGACGTTCTTGCCTGTGCTCCTCAGAGGAACGGTTTCAGCACCTGCAGCAAGGCTTCATGGAGAAATATTACCTGGAGTTCGAGGACTCTGAGGAGAACAAGCTCAGCTACATGCCCATCTTCCAAGAATATGTGAGTTGTCCACACAGACATTACATACATAGATTAAACTACATACCCACACTCGTATTCATACATGCAGACACGCACTCACACGTGCATGCGCAGATACCCACACACATAATCACCAATTCAAACTTGTATCACACAGATCTTGAGCGTATTATACAATCAGTTGCACAAGCTGACACATACATCAAAAAGTTGCATGTGTAAGATCATACATAATGACAAGGGCAGGCCATTCAACCCACCTGGCCTTATATGTATGCCACACACTCAAACACAGAGTTGTCCTCTCCCTTCAGATTGAGCTGCTGGAGAAACACATTGAGCAACAGCTGACAGAAAGAATCCCCGGATTTAGCATGAACTCATTCGTTCATTCACTCCAGTGAGTATAACCACCCTTACTTATTCAATCCACACTGCTGCTCTGACAACTGTGCCACACTGCTTCTGTGAACAGCGCTCCACGCTACTGCCCTAATCACGGAATTGGCCGTTTTCACGTCGGTGAGTCTCATTTCCAGCCGTTTTATTTAATGGCACTAGGTGGCAGCACATAGCTTGTGTGAGCTTGTGTGTGAACGTGAAGAAGAACGAGATGAGAATTGATTGTGATGTGCGATCGGTCCTCATTCTCACTCCCGTCTTCTGTCTTTTTCAGGCAGCACAAAGATGAGGTCTCTGGAGATATCTTTGACATGCTGCTCACCTTTACTGACTTCCTGGCTTTTAAAGAAATGTTTCTGGATTACAGAGCTGTGAGTCAGAGCCAAGGCTTTCTGTGTTTATGTCCGATCGGTACCGCTGTTTGCACTGCTCGCAGTCATCAGCATGGTGATAGAATGATCTTTAGCTGAAAATATTGTTATTTTCCCTAAGTATGTAGTGTCTTATAACTATGAGTGGAGTTCTTTCAAATGATAGAATCATTCGATTAGTTTACATTATTGTCCTTACATGCTATTTTTAATCATGTTTTAACTTAACTGTACGATTCTGTGGAGAAACCACTCTCATGCTTGGAAAGCTGTATAAGATGCTCAGTCTGGTGTAGGTAAAGCAAGAGGAAAGCAAGGAAGGCATCGTAAACAGCAAAATGGGTGGAGCTAGCATTTGCCAACACTGAATTTTTTATTTGAACCAATCGAAGTTATATCTCTGAAAGATTCACGCAGGTTGGTAGTGGACAATCAAATGGTTAAGTAGCTCCACCCACTATGGGTTTCATAAAAGCTCTGTCTTATTGTTTCCATTTCTGCTATTGTGTTTGCAGGAACGAGAGGGAAGAGGGCTGGACCTCAGCGCAGGATTGGTTGTTAAGTCTTTGAACTCTGCTCCATCTCCGCCCTTCACCACGTGCACAGCTTCCCCGCTTCAGTGACCCCTTGAAGGCAACTTACAGGGAGCACACTCATACACACGCTCTCTCACACACACACACACACACACACACACACACACACAGGACTAACAAAGACCACTAGCTACTTTCCCTGTATTTAAATTGTATTCGCCAGATAAGCTTGTTTTAGCTGCAGCGAGTCTCACTGCTGAACCATCATTTGTATATATTGGATGTTCTTGATCAGTTGAAGGCAGACGTGGGTTCCACACAAGAGATTAGACCATTAAAAAACGCGTAACTTAAGCCCCAGCGTTGGTCCGTGTTTCGCCTGGGCGAATGTTTCAGTATCGTATGGAATTATTTCAAATGCACCGAATGAGAACTCCCGTTGCCAGTGTTTTTGTACCAACTGGGATGTATTCCACGCTTTATTTTCAGCATCCATTTGTGCTCTGCGAGCCCACGTTACATAGCGGAGTTTCAGGGATCCATAAATAGCATTTTCTGTGACTGAGCTGGAGGGAATAGATTCCCGTTGTCTTTTCAAGAAGAAGAGAGAGCCTCCAGTCTGCCCTGCTCTCTCACAATACTGAGATATACACAGGGTCGTGTCATAAGAGGGGGGAGGGGGAGGGGGGTAGTGTCACTTTTGCACTGTTGTTCTTTAAGTGGTGGAAGATATTTTTAAAAGATTCATATCCGCTTCTGTGTTGTTCCATCCCTTGGTGCTGTACGTTATGTGATGGGACTTCGTAATGCTGACTCATTACCTGGTTTTTGTAGACCAGTCAGTTTTACTGGAATCTGCATCATTTTGGGTTTATCCAATTTTATAAATATTGCTGTATTTAATTTTCAGTGTATTTGACATAGGCCTGTTTTGTTTTCTGCCAGTGTCTTCTGTAAATATGGATTTATTTGGAATAAAGACTCCACCACCAGGTCTCTATCACACGGTCATTTATAAATAATACAGACTTTAAGGTCAATGCCAGCGACAGTAATGTACATGAGTTTGCGTATGATCTTTGCTTTGAAAATAAGTAATACAAAAACATCTCTGCCTTTTCTCACACTCTCAGCTCTAAACAGGCTATGTGTGTGTACAAATATGTGTGTGTCTGTGGAGTTTGATTTGTGTGAGCGAATGGGCGTGTAGTGTATGCGTAGTTTGTGGTGTGTGTATGCATGTGTTTATACAAGTCACACGATTCTGAAGTACGTATTTCCCAGTACAATAATTCCATTTGTGTGTGTGTTTGTGTGCGTGCGAGCGTGCGTGTTGACTGCTGAGGAAACGCTACACTCTACCGTACGAGGGTGGCATTGGGTCTCATTGTACTGCTGTTATAGTTCAGGCTCCTGCACCCGCACTGACCGACAATACAGCTGCCGTTACAGCGCAGCCAGTTCCCCCCGCTGGGCGGGCGACGGCCATCTCCAGTCCCCGTGCGGAGCCTCGTCCGTGTCTCCGAGGTCAACGTGACATTTCCGCAAAGACGCCTGCTATTTAAACAAAAAGGGCCTTTGCTGTACCGTCTCGTCTCTGTCCATCTCGAGTTCCTGGGCAGGTTTGTTTCGTGTACAGTTCTGTGAGGATGGAGGGGGCGCGACTGGTCTGCTGGGCTGCTGCTGGTGTGTGTGTGTGTTTGGGGGGGCGGGGGGGTGTTCGGTGCGCTTATGCTGGGACGGTGATGCTTGCGGCATTGCCTCCGTCTCCCCTCCAAGATAAGAAGGCAAGGATGGTGCTAGCGCCATATGTCAAAGTCACCACAATGGCAAAGAACTAGAGAGAGAGAGAGAAAGATAAATCAGTGTTCTCATCACACCATTACACTGAAGATCAGTGTTCCCAAATCACGGTCCTGGAGGGCTGCAGGGTCTCCTGGTTTTTGTTTTCACCTTAAACTCTGTGTAACGGTAAACGGTGTAATCAACTGCTTTGATTAAGTGCTGACTAACAACAAAAACCATCAGATCCTGCTCTGCTCCAGGACCAAGACTGAGGACCACTGGGCAGTCTACTCCGATTCTCAGGTCTCTTCTATTCCCTACGAGCAGCTTCAAAGAGGTTAATTGCACCCCACTGTTGCACATTCCTCGTCAGAGTTGGTTAATGACATAACCTAGATTTTAACTGACCAAGGTCTCATCTGTAGTGCACTCCGGGGTCAATGTTTATTTGTTTAAACCACCCCCCCCACTCCCGATTCATTGGTGTAATCAATCATTTCTACTGTGAGGGTTTACATCTGCATTTCCCAGAACACACTTCAGTGAAATATTTGTGAAGTACATGACAAAAGCTGCAGTCAATTATTTACAGTCCGACCCAGTGAGCAATACCAATAAAGTGATTATGAGTAGATAATGGAGCCAAAACCAGAATGCACGCTGCTCCTGGATCAGCAAGTCGGGTCTCATGACCCAATGATTCTTTGTTTTTAGTTTTTTTTTTTTTTTAAACCCTCCCACTAAACTTGTTGAGGTAGCAATGTTTATAGGGCAGATTATATAGGCATCTGACTTCCTGGAAGAGAGAGTCCTGGGGTTTTTAACTCACTAGTGCTTGTCTTTTGCATAACAAAGACACTGAAAATAAATGTTCTCCTCTCCTCTTGGGGACAGGGTTCAGTCGGAAGAGGTGTGTAGCCCACTCCCTGGGCCCCCAGAGTTTGTTCAACCTGTGCACTTTGAGAGAAGGATATTTGATCTGGGAGGACTCCATACTGCCGAGCTCATCGTTTGTTTTGCAACATTAGAGTAGCATTAACCTAACGTTCGATCTCGTGGACGTTTCTTCACGTCCTCCGAAATCAAATCTCACTGGCTTCAGCTTTCTGCAATATTGAGCATGTTTCGGTTCCCACTCCATAAACTCTGAATAAAGCTACCTTTTCTCATTTGAGCATATTGAACATTGTTACATTACATTAGTCAAAGTATTACACCAGAAACACTTGTTTTCACACAGGGTTATAGCTAGTATCGTGACACAGATCTGACAAGTAGAAGCTGCTGCCACTCCCCTCACTTACAAAAAGGCTAAAGATTATTGCTGGCAAGTGTCCTAGCTACTGACATCCTATTACAGGCTGAAGTTATGAGCATGATTTAATAACAGACTGTTAAATACATGAGATAAGCACTCAGATATGCTGTGATGAATATGGTTCTTGAGCAACATTCAGTTATTCTGTGAAAGGGGGCGTGGGGCCAGTCAGGTGCTACTGAGTAAACTGGCTCTGGACTTTGAACAGGGATGTAAGGCAAAGGGTTGCATTCTTCAACATGCTATAGAATCCACTTTGTAATCCCCACTTCTGTCATCAAGTTTGAGTGGGGCTGAGGAGTGTTAGGATGATGGATATATTAAGGTTTAATGGGCTTTCCCCCCTCTGAGTCAGGCACTGCTCAAGGTTTGTCCATATTACAGTTTTTTACGATTGCTTTGACTCATTTTGCACAGCAGAATTTCAATGTACAAACTCAAAAAAAAAATGCCAAACCAAACTAAAAAAAAAAAAAAAAAAAGACTACTCATCTACACTACATCCTACAAAAACAAAAAAAGTGTAAACGTGTTAAACTAAACTGCACTGATTCTTACTTTACCTTACCTATATCCATCCATCCATATGCTACAAAAAAAAAAAAAAAAAATAACACATGCAGATCACTAAAATCAACATGTAGTCATGTGTTTGTAGTCATGTCTCCCACAACGCCAACAACCTTGCCCAGTTGAGTAGCATTGCAAACAATTTGATAATCTCTTCACCACTACAAAAACCACAGCGCAATGCCAAATCTCAAATGTGTCAATGGAGTTCCCCCGCCCGAGTTGAGGCTGGTGATGACCCTCTGGGGCATCTAACTCCATCTGGAGCATACATTTCTGGATCATTTTGTACAATCGTCTCGTACAGCAAATGCTCAGATGGGTGGACAATGGTGTCTCCATCGTCATTGGCTGTGCGAGACTCATGCATCCTTGACTGTGCGTTTACAATTTTATGGCTGGTCTGGAAAGTTCTATCTGAACTATTTCTTCTCTATAGAACTTCCTGGGGAAAAAAGTGGGGAAAAAAAAAAAAAAAGGGATCCCTCCAAGGGATCCCCCCATCTCTACATCATATCTGGTTCAGGGTGTGGGTTTGGGGGGCTCCTTATACCTTGATTGTGTTCCATACGTACAGTCATGTGTTTACAGCTGTATCAGTCTTACCCCAAGCTTCTCATAGAGCTACAATTTAATCAGAAATCCTTACAGTCCCCCAAAATTCAGTTAGAGAAATAAGATGTTATGCAGAGAGGTAAAATGTAATGGTACAGACTTCAGGAAGTTAACAAGATGCAACTTTTATGCAGTAACAGCAGTGCAGCATGCAAAGGATATCTACCAAATAAATATGATAAAAAAATATATGAATACTTTAAAAAAAAAATAATAAAAAAATAATTCACTCTATGTATAATACTCTATGAAAAATATTTTCACTTTTTATAAAATTCTAATTTTTTCTTTTTAACTTTTTATATATTTTTGATATTTTTTTGAGCTGACATTGCATCATTACATTGCAGTCTATTATCACTTGCTGTACATCATTACATCCATGCTGTACATCATTTTTTTTACTTGCACTTGCATTTTCTTTTTTAAGTGTTTTTTTTGAACATGGCAATTATTAAACTTTTTGGATTGAATAATTCACCAATAATATTAAATTACGATAAATATATTAATAAAATTGGTGATATGATAATAAAATGCATATAAATATAATATATTTTTTTGACAGGTTATTTTTGTTTTTTTTATGATTCACTTTTATTTTTTTGCATTGAGCAATTTTTTTTGCAAAATGACAGTTTTTGCATGTAAAAAACTGTAACCGCCAGGGAGTTTTTGGCCCTATGCATGCTCCTGGGAGGTTCAGGCCCAGATCTCTGTGAAGCGTCTTTGTGAAAATCGCTATACAAATAAAATTTAATTGAGTGTAACTGGATGTTTTGTGCATGTAAAAGGAAGTCAGTCTCTCAAAAAATGACTCTCACCTGGCCCTCACAGTGTGTATATTCATATTAAGAAGGAGTGACTCATACAGCTGTATGTTGTTTTCTTGGCACAGTGCAGCCATGAGAAGGTGGTGGTTTACTGCAGACCTGTGACTCACTGCCAAGTCCAGTTATTCTCCACCCTTTCAGTCTCTTTTCAGCACCTCCGCCCTCTCCAATTGTATAAAGAGGCAGGGATGGGATTGACTTCATGAGAGGCAAATTGAAGCAATCATTGTTTTTGTATTGATTGACTGTTTGACAGCACTTGGTGTCTGTGTCTATCATGGAGTTCATGAATGCTCCTCTCCTAAACTACGGATCCTAAAGACGAAGGGTTACCCTCATGCACTCGTCTTTGCTGGCACGCCACAAGACTAGCAAAACTTTAGATGGGTCGACGCCAAGGCAAGCAGACTGTCTGTGGCTGCACTCACCGCTGCTGCCCCCTGGTGGTCATTGTTCACAGATGCAGCATTGGCAATGAACGCTGTGAGGTAGAGGATCGTTGCTGTGGCATTAAAGACCAGCAGCTGTCAGAATGAGACCAGAGAGGAGAAATATGGGTTATGATTCTGCACAAAGCATTCCAGCAAAGAAACATTTCATACTGCCTTTTAAAACAGCGTCATACTGAAGAAACTTTTAACACACTGAGTACATTTTTGTCTGTATCAATGGAGTTTGCTGTTACTTGGTTTACAAAGGCATTGCTTGGTATTATGTTCAGTCATTTATGTCACACTGTGACATAATTCTCTGCACTAATTGGTCTGGAGAAAACATATTTGTACCTCTGTGTGTACATTTTAGTTATTGACTGCTTTAGTGAGACCGGCATTTCAGATATAAATAAAATATGTATTTATACACACATTACAAGATTTTGAAATATATATTTTCCAGTAAACTCATTCCATTGTTAGTGTTGATTTTCTGTGTGTGCGTGTGCACGTGCTAATTACCATCAAAGGCCAGGGCAGAAAGCTCGTCCTGCTCTGAACCCCAAACAAGATCAAGAAGAAGAGGAAGATGGTGAGAAGCCAGAAGATCACACTGACGAACATCACCCAGCCATAGGCCGGGATGTTGGAGTAAGCACTGGCTGCAATCAGGGCCCACACCAGCAGCCCCAGGACCTGGAGAGAAAGGCTTCGTCAGACACAACCATTCCCGGAGTAGCACAGAACCAGAAGGAGCCTGAATCCTGTCCTACAGTCATATATCTCTAGGTGAAATACAAACAGACCCAGCACTGATCGGAAACCAGGAAAAATGAGAGACCTACAGACATAGTTATATACACCCCTGAGGATACAATCAGATACAGAACTGAACAGAACCAGTCCTGTAGACCTACGGTGGGTGATATGGAATCAGATACAAACACATCAAGAATAGTACAGAACCAGTCCTACCAACCTACAGTTACAACCGTACCCAGTTTACTGTGAACTGCATTCAATGTTCATTCGTAGGGATAGCTGCTACTTTATGGAAAGGATGTGCTTTGTCTGTAGTTACTTCGATGATGTTTCTGTATGCACTTGCTGTATGTTGCTTTGGATAAAAGCGTCTGCTAAAGCGACTGTACTGTAATGTTGCTAAAATCCTGTTACTTAGATAGAGGGCACCGCATAATGACCCATGCTAAGGTTAAAAGGTACAGATGAAATTATATACTATACATTTTTATGGAGACAAAAACATTTTTTGAAATAATACATCCACAGAGCTTGGTGAAAGATGCAGAATAATATTGCTTTTCCATAAAAATAAATAGGCTACTGATTATAAATTTATCATTACAATTTTTTTTAATGGGCCTTAAAAGAGTAGGCTACAGTGTTTATCTACGTCGAAGATGTCAGTTTGGTTCCCGGCTCTAACAAACTCCTGAGCCAGTAGTATTACGACGTTGGTACCACACCCATCTCTGTATCCGGAGTCTCAATGGGTGGGTTCAATTAAGGCCCGGGCATGGACTGGGTTAACTGGATTAACTGGATTAGCACTGATTGCGTGTGATTTAAAAGAACTGGCGTAGACCCACTTTTTCATTTTCTATGTAATACAGGACTAGTCTATAGCAGTGGTTCTCAAACTCGGTCCTGGGTTCCCCCTGTGTATGCTGGTTTTTGTTCCAACCACAATTGCGACCCGAGAATTTTAACAAGCTGTTCATTTTTCTTAATTGCACTTTTTATGTTTTGCACTAACATTAGTGGTCCAATATCGGCAACTATCTGGGTAGCTAACGTTAGCTGTTATGTAGCTTATTCATTAATTATTCTTGGTTATAGTTCCATTGCATGCCGTATAACCTCCTTCGCGAAGACACGGCTTGCAATCTATGTCTAATCCATTACTACAATATCCAAATAAATACTTAACCATTATGAATAAATATGTCCATTGTGCGCTATATACTACGTTACCTGAGATGGATATAGCTAGACATATCTAATAAAGAAGGTATTTACATATAGCCTAGCTAGTAGAGACAAGATGCATTCAAAGTCATTAGCTAACGTTAGCTATATCATAACGTCCCAGTGAACATTTTTGTGTAGAAAAGTTGGTGAAAAGATGGTGAAACGCCATCTCGCGTATGAAACACCGGCTAAATTTCGTTGAAAGGTCAAGGTTTAACTGGCTAGGATGTAGCCCGGCTATATCCGGATAAAATCTGTGCTAAATTGACAAGTTTATTTCAAAACGTGTGAAAACGCCTCATTCTGATATTTCCACCCCTCTAGACGTCTGGACTCTATGGAGATAATGCATTGCTACATATTGCAAAATTTGTTAATTCATTACTTGTCCAACCACAAAAGATTCGTCACTTGACATGATTGAGCCTGATTGTGGGTGCGTCCCAATAGTCGAAAAATGCAACCTTTCCACTGCTCCACTACCACTCCTCTACTCCGTTCCCCGGAAACGGATCTTTGTGTTTTAATCTAATGTTGCTGATTACATCTTAATTACGTATTAATTGTTACATATTAATTAATGTCTCAACGCAAACCGCAATGTCAGTTACATTGTATACTGAACATGCAAATAATTGTACTCGAAACGAAAGGCAGTTTTGCATACTTCCGGGTAGTAGAGGAGTGGTAGTGGAGGTGGGGAGTGAAGAATATTGGGACGCACCCTCTGTCTCTTGACTCCAGTCTTCACACTCAGATATACATTAGCTACATACACAAAATGCAGAGACACGAATCAATCTGGCAACCAGGTGACGAGCGTGCGCTTCAAACAGCAGCAGTTTCGGCTGTTGTTATGAAATGCAATCTCCATATGAGACACTAGAGGGCGTAAAATTCTGTATCTATAGCCTTTAAGACTTTAATTCCCAAGTATTTATCAAGTCATTTACATTTGAAATTCATGTTAACCTTATAAGACATTTTGCAGCAAAATACAATACATTATTCACAAAAGCAATATTTATGGGACAGAGGCCATTAAGTACAGGACGTTCAGACTAACATGGAGCTGATGGTAGCCTTGTCTGAGACATGGGGTTGTCGGACAGATCCAGGGCAGCACAGTACCAACTTCATCATGGTTGTGTTACTTCTCCACCTGCTTTTCATGACACAATTCTTAAAGCTGCCTCAGCAACAGGACTTTACCGGGACTAACTCACAGGACATGGAGGTTTCCAGAGAACAGGGATTGATCAGCTTAATCAGCTCTCATTTCAAAGCCATCTGGCAGGAATCGCATCATGTTGATGACATCACTGACACTCCACCAATAGGAGCGCAGGCAGATAAGGCTGGCTTTATTCAATGGAAGGCTCTGTTCTAACCAACATACCAGAATGCTAGATATTGTATATCTGCAATGTTGTTACCAGCCAGGCAAGCTGGCACTGCTTATGGTGATGGTGATGCGTAGGTGAAGCAGATAATCATTTTACATAGGCATAGGTTTCACTGCTGCTAAAATTACAATCATGTGGTAATCTGGCTGATCTCTCTTTTGCAGTACTTTTCACCAGTGCAGACACATCCTTGCCGCCCATTTCTGCCCCAAACCATGGAGCTGCAGCAGCCCCAGCATTCAGTCAACGTTTTTGCCAGAACAAAACCAGTTCAACCCCTCTTTCTTCCTTCCAAGGCTTGGTGGCAAGACTATGTGCAATTTAGATTAAGGCAGAGGTGCATAACTCCGGTCCTGGAGGTCCGCTGCTTGTGATGGTTTTTGTTTCCGACCAATTAGTCTGGCTTTTCTAAACCGGTACACGCCAATGCTGGTTCATCACTGGGACTCAGTAAAACATTATCACCAAGGATAGGTGTGCAGCTAGCAGCTCTAATGCATTTATCAAACATTTCAGATCAAATAAATGGTTGGGCTTAATAAGATTAGAAGTTGGCAGGAAATCCTGAAATTGATTGGCACTTGTTGTGCACCCCTAGTTTAAGGGAAACTTGGCATTCACATCAGGGAGTATTTTTTCACAGAGAGAGTTGTCGCGTAAGATAGCTTGCCTGGTCATGTGGTGAACGTATAGAGGGGTGCTGAGACCAGGACCATGAGTGGGAAAGCCCATTCCAGGGGGGCTGTATCTGCTTCTGCATCATTAACCCTACCGTTTACATGATCTGTCATTCTAGCTACATTTATTGATGAATTTATGAATGACAGCTGAAGACTGTTCTTGTGTCCCAATATGTGAGTACTTTTACTCTTTGATATAAAAACGGACCAGTGTTGGTGTGTAATTAAATGATTAAGGGCAGAAACTTGCTAAACCCGAAACGGATCCCTCCAGGAGCGGGGTTCCCCACCCCTGTTGTTAATCCTATGCGACAAGTGTCAATAGGCTAAAGAAAACTCTGTGATCTGGAGAATGGGTCTGGGCAGGTTATCCCAGTGTAGGAAAGCAACACGAAATAACTCTGAGGTAGAATATTTGATGTAGGGTTTCTAAAGTTCCCAAGTTCTAATCTTGTCCCTGGATCATTTGTCCCTGATTTGTGAGTCTCAAACAATTGTGCTCAAAGCTGATGGAGGTGCACCCCTATGTGTATAGCAGGCGTGTCAGACTCCAGTCTTTAAGGACCACAGTATCTGCTCGTTTCTAATGTTGTTGCAGCACGTAAGTGATTAATTTAAGTCACTGATAAGCTAAAGAGTCCACACACTTTGTTTCCAAGGTTTGCATTGGCTGTTGATTGAAAGGAACCCATAAACACCTGCAGACGCTGTAGCCCTGAAGGATCGCTGGTTTATAGGGTGGGGCTGAAATGTACAGTTTTGATGGTATTAAAGATTCACACGGGCCGAAACAGAAATTTACAGCGTGCGTCTAGCTCACTGAACACTGATGTCAAGATGATTACTCCGACGATGCAAAGTAACGACGGGATATATTATTTATTGGAGGGATTGTGTTTCGCAGTTTACTGGCACACCCCAGGAATGACACCTGACTCCTCTTGCATTTTCGCCCGTTTAGCCCGACAAACACATCCACTCCACAGCAGGACAGATGGTGAATCGGCATGTGTGGTATGATGGTTAAGGAACTGGGTATGTAACCGAAAGGTTGCAGGTTCGATTCCCAGGTCGGACACTGCCGTTGTACCCTTGAGCAAGGTACTTCACCTGCATTGCTTCAGTATATATCCAGCTGTATCAATGGATGCTATGTATAAATGCAAAAGAAATGATGTGTAAGTCGCTCTGGATAAGAGCGTCTGCTAAATGCCTATAATGTAATGTGAAGAGTTTTGGGTAAATGCAAAACAAACCCCTTTTAGTTTGACCAGTACACCCTAAACCAATAAAGCTATGTTCCCTTCACAGTAACCACAAAGACACACGTGCGCCTGTCTATTACGTGAGCCCTAACATACAACAATCTTTTAAAAGTCCCCCTCCAAAAAGCATATCTCCTCTCCAAAGCCAGCATGTGGATTTTGCGCCACTGTGATGTTTGTCCACTTCGAACAGAATTCAAACAGGCCACTGACTCATTCCAAGTATTCAAAGTCCTCTGCAGCCACAGCAACAGAATATGGCTTTGTTCACAAGTTCAGTCTCAGATTTTTCACAAGAACTGCATTTTAAGGGAATTCAGAGTTACTTCCTGAATTTTAAAGATGTTCAGCAACTGAGATTGTCTGATATATTTGCTTCACAGGAATAATTTCCAGAGGAATGCTTCTGTCAGGGGGACTGAAAGGGGTAGTGACATCATTTCCCATGTCTCTTCATACAATGGACAAGCAAAAAAAAAAAATACAGCTCAATGCAAATAGCTTTCTTTGTCCTGTTCTCTCTATTGCACTGGGATATTTGGTAACCAAATACCTGACCAGGAGGGCTTTAATCAGGGAAATAATGTGTTCCCAGGGACATTTCTTGGTTCTGCGTATCATAGAATGCTGACTGTGAACAAAGTTTCATGTAAGAAAAGGCTCTGTGCTGGCAGGCTATGCGGGAGACTCCGATCAGTGTCAGGAGCAGTCGCCGTAGCCGAGAGAGGCGCCTTAAATGCTTGAGGCCCTGCTCCACCCCTCCCTTGAGACTCGAGCACCAGCGCCATCTCTCAGCTGCATTATTAAAAGGTTCTTTTTGTTTGGGCAGGCGTGTTCGCCAGGGCAGGTAGATCAGCTTCTCTGTCCACCACAGTTATTTCCGACACCCTCTGCGAACGTTTGGGGTTAAAGCTCGGGACATTAGACGTAAACCGCTGACCCAGGAAACGAACACCGACGTAAAAAGACGCGAGGGTGGGAAAGTTCAGAGCAGGTGCCCAGGGGATGTGCAGGTGTTTTTGGGACCGCGCCCCAGAGAGGATCACGGCGAGGTGGTTTCAGCCTTGTGATGGTGCAAAAAAAGTCATTTTATTTTGTTGAATGAGTGTTAGCTCAGCGCTCCAGATGAAAAGAAACAAACATGACTTGTGCACTGTGCCCTGTGCCCAGGAGAGACAGAATGAGACTGTTTGCTAACAGAACAGAATGTACTCGTTACAGCTGAACAGGACATGTAGCGACAGCACGCCAGGGAGAGACACACCTGAGGGAGTCAGTTAGTAGCATAGCGTGTTTGCTTCATCCCTCAAACCAACCAGAAAAGTGCTCTGTGAACGCTGAGAACTGCCTGCAACCAGACACCCACGTTTACTGGGGCCCAGCCAAAACTGGCCCAATTAAAAATGATTGTTCTAACGATTAGTTAAACATTAGACATACTAATAGCTCTAATACCCATCAAAAGTAATAAGTAAAATCCAGTTTTTTTTGTTTTGTTTTTTAAACTGCAATTGACAGCCGAGTTGATTACTTGATTTCCATCTTGAAACACCCTAAATTATGAAAATTTCTGCTTGTAACCATTTACAATTATTAAAAACTACTAATACTACTCCTACAATTGCTGTTAATGGCTGCATAAAAAATACTTTTTTATACAACCTATAATGACCATGCAAACTTTTTTGCATGCAGGTTCTTTACACCCCTATCTCCTCTCTCCCAAAGGGGACACAAAACACAGGCGGACACATGGCTGAAAAGGGGACTAAGAGAGTTAGAGAAGAGGGGAAAAGAGAAAGGCCCAAAAGGACACAGACGGCGTGTGTTTTTCCACTCACAATTTCCGCCAGCATCAGGCCGGCTGGGATGGTTCTGAGGAAGCCTAGGTCCGTGGAGACATACTGGGACGCGAACGACTGGAAGCGACTCCCGCTGCTCTGGGGTTGGGGGGAGCTTGTCTCCGTGCTCACCTTGGCCGGAAAGTCCGCCATAGCTCCAGGCCGCCCGTCTCAGAAAGGGGAAGAAAAGGAAACCCCCAAAAAAACGGGTGATGTCGTTCCTCCTGCCAGCTCGAACCCACACAAGCGTGTGGAGAAGAAGGGGAGCGAAAAGGCGACTGAGCTACTGCGCGGTTCCAGGAAGCTGGCAGCCACTACAGGTGCCGTCACCTCCGCGGCTCCTCTTTCCAGTTTGACAGGTGTGTCCCGGTCGCTCCTTGTATCGCACTCTCTCTTTCTTGCTCACTCTCCTCCTGCTCTCTCTCTCTCTCTCTTTGTCTCGTATACATCTACCCCACTACACCGTGCTGAGACATCTCAAGGTTTTATATAGACTGGGCGTTTCAGTGCACACACTCACCTGTTAAACATTAACACAGCGAGAGGCCTGCACAGCATTAGAATCTTGAATGAGAGGGAGAGAGAATACAATGCAGGATGAGATTCATTTGCCAACAATTTCACCCACTGACCTCAGAACACAAATATTGACTCTCAGAAAGAGAAAAATAGATAGTGCTGTACGGAAACAAACGCTATAGCACACAATTAAATTCCTATTCAATTAGCTTTGAAGTTTTAGTCCCACAACTACTTTTTATGTTATATTTGCTTTTATAATGCAATTTAATATGAAGTAAGTTGCTTGTGAACCCATGAACTCATCAGCCAGCTGATTTCGGTAATTAGTTCTACCTCCTGGCTGAAGAATTGTGCTAATTAGCAAATCCAGGTGATTGGAACAAAATACTGGAGAGGACTTTTAGCTACTTTCTGAACCTGGACCTTCCACCTCTGATCGAGACAAAAGCGTCTGATTAATGTTCTGTGGGGATCATTCCTTTTCAAACAGACTGAATGCAACAGTACGAAGAATCAAGATTGTGATCCACCAAACACGAGGCTGCTGAACCGTGCGCTGTAGGCTATGTCAGAGATTTGAGATGGACGTCATAGTCACTGATATATCGCAATGTTGATCTGCTTTTTCTACGGATCATGCCATCACAGGCACTTTAGGAATGAATATAGGCGTTACGAGAGCACCGTTTAAAGGTTCATTATTGATGACAAGCGGGTAAGGGGGTGTGCTTTGGAGAGAATCGGAGACCGCGCACGCGGTTATAAAATGTTAGTTAATAGTCAATTCCAAATAAATGAAGACACCAGACAATTATGAAGTGGGTATGTATGCGGTTAATCCTCGTTATAAAAGCTTGACGCTATAAAATAGGATCCCACTGTTTAGTCGTTTTCGTTTAATCATTGATTCACTGTCCGGATTGACTGTCCGACTCAAGTTTCGGATTATTTTGATCCAGTTAATGTCTTGAACGTAGGTTTACTGTAGGTGGTGGGGTTTGTGAAGTAGCCGTCTTAATTAAAGAATGTAGGCACAGCATTCGATTGGAGCGTTGCACATTTTTGAGCGTTGCACATTTTTGAGCATTGCACACTAAGCTACATTTTTTACTTTTAATTTTTCACTAAAAAACAAATGCTACACAAGAAAACCATAACCCAATGTATGACTGCCTCAGTGCTATTCGACATAAATCTTTGTGGAGTAGCCTACTGTGCGGTACGGAGAGTAGGCTAGCCTAGCTTGCGCGCGCAGCTCGGGACCCGTTTTAAGCTGCTACCTCTTCTGCATTTATCATCACTAAAAGTGCAATAAAATACTTGGTGCAGTAAACGTTTTGTATAAATAGTTTTTTGTTTTTTTTAAATGAGAAAATCATATGTATGACACCAATTATCTACAATTATGACTAGCTACGTGTTTTTTAAACATTAAATCTAAATAAAAGGATAATAGGTTTGAGTCTAATCTAAAGCGTTCTGGGTATTCTTGGGGCTGAAATTACAGACCGCGTGATACTTGTGATCTTTTGCCCCGCGTCTGCAAGTGTATATTTAGTAAATAGACTTTTTACGGTGAAAATATCAGTGGTTTCTTCCAACACGGCCTTGTGCAGTACTGTCAGGATGGCCGAGCGGTCTAAGGCGCTGCGTTCAGGTCGCAGTCTCCTCTGGAGGCGTGGGTTCGAATCCCACTTCTGACAACCAGTTTTTATTTTTTTGTCTAAAATTATTAATTGAACATTTGTAAAAATTGAGTGCCCTCACCATTTAAAAAAATAAATAATAATAATTTAAAATGAAAAGACCCACCCTTTGCCTTCAAAGCAGTTTCAATCATTCAACAATTTGTATCCTTCTACACATACAATTTCTGAACTGTGTGTAGTCGGATATTGGCCCATTGTTCAAGAAAAACAGTCTCCAGTTCTTTGAGGGATGAAGGAGGTGGAAATCTTGTTCACACTCTGCACTCCAGAACTTCCCATAAAGGTTCAATTATGTTTAGATCTGGTGATTGTGCAAGCCATGGAAGGCATTTGATGTCATCCTTGTGTTCTTGGAACCATTCTTTAATGTTTTTAGCAGTGTGTATGGGGGCATTAGGTTATCATGTTGGAATATGGGGACATCATGATGGAACGGTGTTTGCACCATAGGTTTCATATTGTTTGCCCGTTACACGTCCATGGAGAGCAATCATTGGACACAATGTGTCCCATGAAATGGCTGCCCATACCATTAAAAAACCACCACCAGACTTAACAGTTGGCAACCGACATTGTGGATTTAATGCCCCCATAGGCTTTCTCCAAACGTAAACCTGTCCAGATGTATTAAAAATAGGGATGTTCCTAACGACTAATTTCCCTGACGTTTAAACGGAAGTTTAAACTTAGACTAGTCGACTAGTCTAAAAGTAAGAAAACACTAGAAAACAGTCAAAATTGAGCACAATTTAATCTATAAGGTTAAACATTGTCCGAAAAAATATTGCGTATATTATAAGAGCCATTTGAAACCGTTAATCACATTCTTCAATAACCAAATCATATTTTAAATGCCGCTGAAATATGTGGCACTTTGCGCCTTGCATTATGAACATTGCACATTATCCTACAAGCATGACAATAACTCACTAAATAAAAGTTAACAAATAACATTTATTGAAAACAATACTCAACGTAACAAAACATTTTTAGTAAACGTGCCTGATTATTACAACGGCATTTTCATTGGGTGAACGCGATCGCATAGCAAATACAGTAAAAAACAATAATCGGTCATCAGAAAAACTACCAATAATAGGCACGCAAAAAATTTACAATTAGGCCTACTGATCGACGTGACATTAGATTAGTTTTATTGGGCTATTCAGCAACGTGATAGGCCTACTTACTATTTCCACCTCGCTGGTTTAACTTGCAGGGCGAACAGGCTAATGCGTTTAGTTTTTTCCCTTCGTTTTTTTTATAAAAAATTTTTTTATCCGGCATTGTTAACATTAGTAACGGATGCTTGTTTTTTTATAAAGCAACATTTGACCAGGAAAACATGACATTTCAGTGCAAATTATGTCAATATGTAATTTAAATGTGTACATTAATAAAATAATAAGTTTAACCGACTGGTATTTCTGGTGCCGACTAGCGAGGGTAGCAACGTTTCATCGACTAGTCGACTAAACGCGCACATCCCTAGTTAGTATCTTTTAAGCAGACACTATACAATAATCTGTGTTCATACTTTTGTAATTGTGGTTTAGATGTTTCAAAGTAAAAATTTTCAGGGTGTTTCCGATATCTTGTCCACCCCCTTTATCTGGAAAAAATGTATCTGGATACAATGACAATGAGGTTGAAGTGCAGATGGTCAGCTTTAGTTTGAGGGTATTTTCATCCATATCGGATGAATCGTTTAGAAATTATATAACCTTTTGCACATAGTCCCCCCACCCCCCCATTTTTGGGCATCAAAAAATATTGGACAGTTTAACATAATGTAGAATAAAGTAATCATATTTAATATTTGGTGGCATATCTTTTGCATGCCATGACTTCCTGATGTCTGTGACCCAACAACATCAAAAGACTCTTGATATCTTATTTTCTGGTACTCTTAAAAGCAACACTATATGAAGAGTCTTTTGATGTTGTTGGGTCAGAGACATTAGGATGTTATGGCATGCAAAGGATATGTGACCAAATATTTAAAATTATTACTTCATTCTATATATAAATGCAGAGGTGCCAATAATTGTCGCACATGTGGTTTTGTTAAAAAGAATTATTTCTTGATGAGGGATTATTTTTTTCAGTGTAACATTAAGATAATTCACCAAACAATTAATGTTTTATAACCCTTTTTACTCATCTTTACCAGGGGTGCCAATAATAGTGGAGGGCACTGTATATATATATTAAATTTTTTTGCAGTATTAGCCCGAACATTAGTGTGTTTAACTGCGGGGAGGGTCCAGGTGCTGGCGGTGAAGAAAACCGCTGCCGCTTTACTGGCCTTTTTGGTCTAATGAGGCGAGGCCCAGCTGCATTCGACCTCTGCCTTGCCTGACCCGCCGTGCTCTTTGACAGCTCATGCTGGCGGCCATCCCTGGGTGGGTACAGCTTCCTCCGGCAGGGTTCTGGCCACCTGGAGAGGGTCTTCAGCCTCAGGGAGAGGTGGTGGCAAAACGGTACCCTGCAGCAGCACAGACGGCTCCTGCTGCTTCTCTCTTTCAATGTGCCACATTACGAGTGTGAACTGCTTCACCACCGCCAGCTGTAGGGTTGTACACTCCATAACAGTACTATTTCCCACCACAAGCTGCCTAATTTTCTTGTAGTCCTCGATGATCAGGGACCACCTCGACGTGGCTGCTTTACCTTTTCTCTTCGGGCTGGTGTGTATGTCGCAAAACCATGATGAACATGGCCTTCACCGGTCTGCAGCAGTCAGGCCGCTGTGCAGGAGCACTAGTCACACCGAGGACACAACGAGTTGTGCTCTCCGCACCAGGAGTGCGGGTGAATTTTTTTGGTGATGAGCAGCGTACACCACACACTGCTTGTCTTGGTTGTCCAGGTTTTGCCAGAGAGCAATAATTGTGTTGGCCTGCTGGTTGGTGAGAATGCGCCGTCTGTGCCCGCAGCTCCACCAGGTATGCCGCCAGTCTGTCCACATGCTGATATTCTGGAACACTTTGGTCGTCAACAGCCTATGCAAATGATGACAATTTGTAAACAATAGCATTACTATTGAAGAGAAGGGTGTTTTCAGCATACTAGTATAATCACAGTAATAGAGAAAACATCTCTCATTGTACAATCATACCAATTAAAATGTGCAGCCTCTCTTATCTGGAAGGTCTCTTATCTCTCAGTCGGCCAAAACAAACCAAAGACAAAATATATAGCTTATAGCTTGTGTGTGCGTGCATCTTTCTCTCTCTGTCTCTTTCTCCCTTCTGTCTATTTTCTCTCTATAAAACTGCAGGCCTGTGGCCTCTGACCCATATCACAGGCGCAAGGCCCATCTCATTGCTAGAGAGCCAGAGGAGACACTCCATCTTGAATCCTGAAAACAAGACGACTCTGGGAGACCAAATAGTATTGAAAACTGTTTGTGTGACGTTAAGGGCTAGGGGTCACTGCACTCATCCAATATGCATGATCTAACCAATCATTGACTTTGTATATTCCACTCTATGCCTATGTATTAACTGTGCACCAATCAGAGGTAGGATAATCTATGTATTAGCTTTTTGATTAAATATGGTGAAGACTGCCTCTGCCTCTTCAGTTCATGCTTGACCACCTTGTGTGTGCAAGTACTGGACTCTTTCTGCAGATAAATAAATCCTTTTCTTCTTGGATCTACCTGGTCGTGCTTGGTCATTATAAGGAAAGAAATTCCTCTGTTCAACACTATAATAGTACTATAATTGTCACGAACCAAACACGGGCTGAACCCAAATGCACGACCAAGAGACAGGGAAACAGAAATGAGGGTTTATTAGGAGCTTTGGGGTAGTCCCAAGCTCAACACAAACTTAACAAAATGTCAGAGGGTCCAGGAAGTAGCGAACTGCTCCAAACCGGAGCTGGACTTGTACTGGACCTGGAGGCCCACACTGGAACCGGATCACGGGAACGAAGATTTGTTCCGAACCGGAACTGGACTTGATCTGGACCGGGAGGTCCAACCGGAACTGGGGAACTGGACTGGATCTGGACTGGGAGGTCCAACAGGAACTGGATCACGGGAACGGGCTCTGGACCGCGGGGTCCAACAGGAACTGGACTGGATCTGGACCGGGAGGTCCAACAGGAACTGGATCACGGGAACGGGCTCTGGACCGGGGGGGTCCAACAGGAACTGGACTGGAGGCAGAGCACCCAACTGCGCAGGCAACTGGATCTGGACCGGGAGGTCCAACCGGAACTGGATCACGGGAACGGGCTCTGGACCGGGGGGTCCAACAGGAACTGGACTGGAGGTAGAGCACCCCACTGCGCAGACAACTGGATCTGGACCGGGAGGTCCAACAGGAACTGGATCACGGGAACGGGATCTGGACCGGGGGGTCCAACAGGAACTGGGCTGGAGGCAGAGCACCCCACTGCACAGGCAACGTTAACTGGGAGCAGGGGTACCGCAACACAAAACAGGGGAGACTTGACTGCTACAGGCTGGATATTACAGGACACTGGACTAGGAACCAAGGAGTTAGCCAGGGAAAACACCACAACAGAGCTTTTAGTCAAGTATTACCAGAACCCAGGAGACCATGACACGCACGAACAACGTTAACGAACTGGTGCCGAATAGCAGCCAGCGAGAGGTATAAGTAGGGGAGTGAAATTGAAACCAATCACCAAAAGCATGAGGAATGTAACCGAGAGTGATTGACTAATTGACTGGTGCGGAATGCATGCAGGAAGGGGGAAAGGAGATAGGTTGAACCTAAAGTGAGGGAACAGAGAGAATCAGACAGAAGGGGCACGCCCAGCCTGTAGCGACAGGGAAAACACGGACACAGGGAATCCACCATGACACGGGAGGAAAGGGAAAACCAGGAGAACGGACAGGAAGGGAGCGGGACGTTACAATAATAATAGTACTATAACAGGAATAATTCCAAAGCTGTCGTTTGATGCGTAATTGTGGTCTACTCTCGATTTAATAAATATCTATTGTTTCTAATGTGTACAGATTCTAGGTGTAAACATTAATAGTAAATGGATGTCTGTCCAACCCTGCCTGAATGTCCTCATAACTAAACTAACAAAAAACATGATGGCACTTACCATCTCTTCAGCTTCATCCCCACATGTAACTCCAACATCTCCAGGTACCAGGATCAGGGAGCCAGAGACCATGGTGGAGGAGCTGGAGGCCAGGATGGGGGAGTTTGAGGCCAGGGCAGAGGAGCCGGGGGCCTGTGGGTAAGAGTTGGAAGCCTGTGGGGAGGACCTTGGTGACTGAAGGACCTCGACGTCCAACACCGTGGGGTCTTCCATGAGGTCACAGAACCCCTCGTCCCCTTCCCTGTCCTCTTCCACATCAAGCTCTCCAATGAACACAGCCCGTCTCTTCTGAATCAGGGTGCATGTTCTGCAGTGTCTGACCAGTCTGCCGGAGCAGGTACTGAACCTCTCCTAAAAATAGAGAAAAGCTTATGAACAAAGACTGAGACCGTGAATAAATTACTGCAGTGTTACTATTGAAAACTCCCAATGCGCCTCCCAACAATGCCTACATACACACTTCCCAACTAAGGCCTCACACACCTAGTTCACAATTTCCAATTAGTCAGGGACGAGGGGTCATGTTCTCATTCATTCACTCACAATATAAAGACTGCAAAACACAATGTCCCACTGCGAGCTCCTCCATTGAGCTGTTCCTAACTCAAACCAAAGAGTAATCTTCAGTTCCCAAACAAAATGTATCTTACCAGTGTAATGGGCAGGCGGACAGAACGTGGGGACCACTTCCTGCCAAACAGCTTCTCGTAGTTGTTATTCACACAGTGAACCAGGTTTCCTGTGCAGCTGCAGAGTGCTGTTCACCAGCCCATCAGCTAA
Source organism: Ilyophis sp. 1 JC-2022 (assembly GCA_022702515.1). Classification (NCBI taxonomy): domain Eukaryota; kingdom Metazoa; phylum Chordata; class Actinopteri; order Anguilliformes; family Synaphobranchidae; genus Ilyophis; species Ilyophis sp. 1 JC-2022. The sequence continues at coordinate 24,780,985 of CM040400.1, forward strand.
CAGGTCCAGCCCAGCTGCCTCCTGAGCCGCCAGGACACTTAAGTACCTGGCCCAGCTCATTCCCCACAGAGGTGAGACACATTGCTGTCTCTTTGGCTGTGCCGGCCAGCTTCTTGGTTATCTGAAACACGTGTGTTTTAGAGGTCATCAGTAAGTGTGGGTGCCCCAACATATTACATAACTATTGGCATGGGAAAATAGAATAGATTTAAATAAAGAGTTTCTTTCTTGACCTTTGATGATAAAAAAAAAAGTTACCCTTCTAGTGGAATCCAGCTTCAGGATTGAACCATACGTGGATGTTATCCAGCCTCGTCAAGATATCCTGACCGTAAACAGTCAGAAGCCACTTGACACGAGGCACCACAGTAGGTTCTGGGGGTTCCTGGAAGTTGACAGGGAGCAGACTGGGGCCATTGTGGAAGTCAGTACACTGTGTTGTGTATCTTGCCAGGCGCTGCATCCACTCTTCACTGTGGTTCTCCTTCAACTACTTGATGACTCTTGTGGGGCTGTTGCCCAGGCCTCGCTCACGCAGCAGTTGAATGACTAATGTCACAAGCATACCTTTGGCACAGCAGGAAAACACATATTTGAAAACATTTTACAAGACACATGTGAGGATGACATTGCATTTACATAATGAATTAATTAATTAAACTTCTGGGATATTGATCTGTCCAGTTAGGAAGCGTAAATGATTGTGAATCAATTTCACCTGCTTTGGTGCAAATTAAAGTGACAACAGATGGACAGGAGAGGCAACAGCAAGACAACCCCCAAAAAGTAAATGGTTTTGCAGGTGGTGGCCACAGACCATTTCTCTCTCCTTATCCTTCCTGACTGATTTTTCTCTAGTTTTGCATTTTGCTAGTGCCCTTGTCACTACTGGTATGAGGCGGTACCTGCAGCCCATTCAGGTTGCACAGGAATTCCAGCTCCTCCAGGATGGCACATCCATATATGCTGTCACAAGAAGGTTTGCTGTGTCTCCCAGCACAGTCTCAAGAACGTGGAGGAGATACTGAGAGACAAGCCATTACACAAGGAGAGCTGGACAGGGCCGCAACAACCCAGCGACAGGACCAGTATCTGCTCCTTTGTGCGAGGAGGAACAGGAGGAGCACTGCCAGAGCCCTACAAAATGACCTCCAGCGGGCTACTCGTGTGCATGTTTTTGAGCAAACTGTCAGAAACAGACTCCATGAGGGCCCGACATCCTGTAGTGGGACCTGTGCTCACAGCCCAGCACCGTGCAGCTCGACTGGCATTTGCCAGAGAACACCAGAATTGGCAGGTTCGCCATTGGTGCCCCGTTCTCTTCACAGATGAGAGCAGGTTCACACTGAGCATGCACATGTGACAACGGTACCCTGACTGCTGTTAGGTACCGGAATGAAATCCTCAGACCCATTGTCAGACCTTACGCTGGTGCACTGGGCCCTGGGTTCCTCCTGGTGCAGGACAATGCCCGGCCTCATGTGGCCAGAGTGTGTAGGCAGTTCCTGGATGACGAAGGCATTGATGTCATTGACTGGCCCTCACGTTCCCCATCACTTTGTTTGGTGTTACCTTCTGAGAGTGAAATCCACACATGCACTTCTGGAACCCTTTCAGCAACGTAGGCTGGTCCAGGGACTGGATCGGGCATTTTTCAATCTGTTACTGCAAATGTAATAAAAAACCTGATGGGATTAGTGATTAACTTCACAGTAATTACCCATCCTAACACATGACAGGGACTCATGAATGCATCTTTTTATTACTAGGTGTGCAATGCATTAAAGTGTTTACGTTGTAATTTACATTTACATTGGCATAATTATACAGATCAGGCATTATGGAAATCCTTGTGCTGTCAGACAAACCCCCTTAAAGGCATACTGAAGTTTGTTAGAAAATAATGTTGTATAGCTACCTGGAACCAATATTAGCAGTGTTGTAAAGCAACAAAGTACAAATACTTCATTATAATTAAGTAGTTTTTGACTTTGTACTTTACTCACGTTATCTTTTGGTTTACTTTCATTTCACTACATTTTCAAAATAAAATTTATACTTTTACTCCGCTACAATTTCCAAGACATAACGCCGAATGGAAGAGAACTATGGAGTTGGACAGCTGCCAAAACGTTTCGTAAACATTGAGATTTGCAAATGTATTTGGTGAGACGTAAATGTAGAAGTAGGATTTTATACGTTTTTTCAAATACAGATTTAAATTTTCGCCTTCAACGTTCACTTTGCGTTCATAAGAATCTCGCTTTACGAGTTTGTGCATTGCTTTTTTACGCACATACGTTTGGCAGTTTTCTGGCACCTATCAGTAAAAAAAAAAAGAGCCGCCCCCGATGTTAACGATTGGTTCTTTTGTATACATTGTGCGATTACTGAACGTGTCTTGTGTAGGTATACCATTTTTTGACGCAACCCAGACAGATGCAGACGCTCGCTCGCGTCCGGTTTGGCTAGGGTGTTAAGTGAAATTGGAAAAACGGTCCCACTTGTTTAGATACTCAATTCTGTTAAACAAAATGCATTGGGTTCAGTCCAATCGCTTATTTTATGGAGGTAGATTTCTATCAAAAATAAACAAGCACAAAAGTATAATCCACAATTGTATTTACCATCCACACACACACACCTCTCAACTTGTTTCGTAAATCATCATTTGGATAAATACAAAAATTATATTCTGTCCTTAACTCCACTCAAAAGAGGACATGAGGAAGAGATTCCAGGATGAGATACGAGGACGGAGGAATCGAGGCAACATGCATTATGCAAATGAAAAGTCCTTGCTCAGTCAAGCGTCAGTTTAAGCGATGTCAATTACTAATGACGTTTCACAGCAGTACCATCTGTCAGTGGACATCTAACAGATTGTTCTTGTCTGAGTTTCTTTTTGCACTGAAAATGGTAGCCTAGCTACTGTTTTACTGGGCACTGTAGCCTATTTCCGGCATGAAATATATAGCCTATGTTAAATGAAAAAAAATAGTATAGGCTTAATAGCCTAAAACATGAATTGCATCGGTTAAAAGACCACATAAATAGATGTAAATGACATTATTCTTTCTCAGTCATACAGTTTTAATGCCGTGGTTCCCACTTCTGCTCGTTATTAGCGCAGGACAAATCACATGTCTGTTTGTGAAAGTATGGCTGAAATATAATTGTTAAAAGTTGTATTTTTGGTTTGGCGGGGGATAAATTACATACAAGTAACTAAACTGTGGTGGCCTGTAAAATGTAATTTGTTCCGCTGTTTCAGAATGAAGGCAAACTTCATTTACTCTCATAATTAACATAAAAGATGGCTACTGCTTTGCACCATCGCTTGAGCTAGCTAGCCATCGGTCCGGAACGCATTTTGAGGAGACATCGTTTGCAGTAATTATCTAGGCTATTTGCTAGATCGATGTGAATGTGGTTACAATGGTTTAAAACATTATTTCCAGCATCAAGTTAAAAAGCTGTATCCCGACTGTGAAGTTGAATGTGATCTCTAAAGCTGACGTAGCATGCAGTGCCATATATTTGTACTGCAACATTGTATTGTGATTCCAAACACTTTAAATAAACCACAGTACAACAAACGTGACAGTTTTTAGCCAATTTAATTTATTTGATGGCTCAAGTGTAGGATCAAGCATCTTACAAGTAGATGGCCTACAACTGCATGGGTTTATGATTGGCACACGATTCTTCACGATCTAACCTCTTAAATTTACTCTCAAAGTGCACCAGATTGATGCATTTAACACCGGGGGTGTATCACCTCATAGCAGAGCGAACCATTAAAAAAAAAAAAAATTTAAGGTTGCATTCAATTGTATGAACCGGAGTTATTTGTCGCATGCGTTCAACTCTATGAATAGGCTAAACGTGACATATTGCATAGGCTGCATACGCGAAATTAATATATATTTTTGAAAGGACATGGGTTAACGTTAAGCATTAAAGGTTGCGTTTCCTAATAAACAAACTGAATGATATGGGAAACAAACACGTCAGTAATATCCCATTATGCTTACGCGCATAACTATAATGTTTTTTTAGCCTCTTTTTTCATGAACAAAACGTGGCTTTTGTTCGTCCTAAAGAATGAGTTATGGATTAAAGCGCTTTATAATAAATGAAAAGGAACAGTACGATTGGGTGTGCCTGCCTGTGGCAAATGTGTAGTGTAATCGCTTATACATTTTAGTTTAATGCCGGATTTACACCAAAAGAGTTTTGCCGTGTAGTGTCGCAGGTATGTACCGCTTGTACTGAAAATGAAAGCGTTTAAGTTTGTAAGGTGGGCGTTCCCTCTTGGTGTCAGTCAGGTTCGGAGGAGATTCGCTTCTGATTCATTTGCTTTCTGTAGCTACAGCAGTTAGTTAGCGGGAACGCCCACCTTACAAACTTAAATTCTTCAATTTTCAAAAAATCTTAACCCCGAAGGCAAATGGTGTTAATTTATGGAATACAAGCTTTTTAGGGGTATTGAGGGGTGCTGAAATCAAATCTGCTGTATACCCAGCTCAAAAATGACCGATAATCGAGATTTACAGTTTTTAATTGTTGCTTCCTGGTCTAGGTTTGTGTTGCTCTCAAATTACGGTTACCAGTTCGATTTTGTTGACAACCATACTGACAAAACGCATGCATGTAGAGAATAGAGCGCACACTCCTAAAATGAGTTCCGCACGTACATATAAAAAAGTATGCCTACGTAGGCTACACAAATCAGGTTTTACATTTACACTTCAATAAATTGTAGCTACAAATTTTGATTTTACATTTTTAATTTTACTTACATTTGCAAATCTCAATTTACGATATTGACTTTACATTTGCAATTTGAGTTACATTTGCGAATCTCAATTTACGTTTACGAAATGTTTTGGCAGCTATCCAACTCCATAGAGAACGGCGCACCAGTCAGTCACATGACTAGCCTATCAGGTCCGTAACTTGATTTAATAGGCAAGATTTTGTCCATATAATTTTGGATAAATTATTAAATTTACTCATTTACTGTCAAAAAACCTCAACCCGCTTCTAAAAACGAACCAAATCACGGCTAGCTATGTAGCTACCAATCAGGGCAACTATCTACAAATATCCTCCCCGTAGAATAAACCCCTCCCTGACTGCATGTCTCCGCGTATGCACTGGAGCATCATTTGGTGGGAGGGGCTTAGGAGAGAGATAGGAGGGAGGAGAGCAAAAGGGGAAGACTGTTTGCTTTTTATATTTTCAAACTTGCCGACTGCAGCTTTAAAGTAATACTACACCCAAAAGTGATCAAACAAAATATAGCACAAACCCACCATTATTTATATTTATAAATTATATTTAAAGACATTAATTGATGCAAACAACTGGTATATGATTTATAATGGCTGCCTGAATAAACAAGTGAAAATGTGTCCCTCCGTTACCATTTGTCAATGGGTGCGTCCCAATATTCTTCACTCCCCACCTCCACTCCCCCTCCTCTCTTACCCGGAAGTATGCAAAACTGTGAACGTTTCGAGTACAAGTATTTGCATGTACAGTATACAATGTACCTGACGTTTGCGTCGAGACAATAATTAATATGTAACCATTAATACGTAATTAAGATGTAATCAGCAACATTACATTAAAACACAAAGATCCGTTTCCGGGGCACGGAGTAGAGGAGTGGTAGTGGAGGAGGAAAGGTTGCTTTTTTTTTTTTTTAACTTGAAGCCAGCTTCAATAGCCTACATTAATAAAATAAAAAGTAAATATTTTAGACGCCCACCAGTTAAAATGAACACAAAAAATCTGTTTCCGGGCCACGAGGAGGTGGCAGTTGAGGAAGGAAGGGTGCATTTTTGGAGTATTGGGACGCACCCCGGCACGCACTTTTAACACACTTTTACACTTATGTAGGTGCCTAGTCATGTATGAGATTCTTGCCAGTTGGTAGCCTGCCTGTGAGCTAATAGGTTATTAGCCTATAGCACTGCAAGCAAAATAAATCCAACATTTCGGCAATATTAATTGAATAGAATTCCACGTGGCTTTTATGATGGACAGCTAGCAAATTAATGAAACAAATCTGTGTAAAAATAAATAATCAACGGAAAAATAATTGTAATGAGCAAATTAACTCTTGTAAATACAGCCGCGCTATGGTTAAATGTCTCAAACACTGATGGATACAGTAGGCTAACGTTAATAACCCCCCACCCTCACTGACAGCTAGCATATCAACACCAGAAGTCAGGAAAGTATACAAATACAGTACGTCAATAATTATTATGGTGTAAAGCTAATGGAAGAAAATATTAATATACTGTAGCTACTTATCATTTCGTTGTTCTTTTTTTTTTTTCTCTTTTCAATAATTAACGTTACCATTACGCGCTCGTTTTCCTGCACTTCGTCGCCGCCCAGAGACGAAAAGAGCGCATTATCCTTTGCCTTCAACATTGCTCCGCTCTGATTGGTGAAGATAGTTGAAATGTTGAGAGGGGGTAGAATTCCGCAACAATGATTGGTTGCAGCCAGTTGCACCAAAAGGGTGGATCTGTGGATGCGATTGGGTGACTGTACGGATTGTTGGATTATGTCATCCAACAATTTCATAATTTTGACGGACTATTCAGCACCTCAGGTGGCAGTCTCCCCTGGAGGCCTGGGTTCAATTCCCAGTTCTGACAACCAGTTCTTTTTAGACTAAAATTATTGATTGAACATGTGTACGAATTGAGTGCCCCCGCCATAAAAATAAAAAAATAATAATTATATGTATATACAGTTGTGTTAAAAAAAAATAGCAGTACGACATCAGTAACCTGATGAACCACTGTTATTAGTTGTAGTGATATTTCTGCATGGCAAATAATTGACTTGTAGATGTAGTAGTGTAATAGAAAAACAACAGACCCAACTGTCATGACATGCACGCTGCTTGTTCTGAGTAATTGACTCATTCATTGAAAGGGGCGTGTTCAAAATAATAGCAGTGTGGAGTTTAATTAGAGAATTCATTAATTTTGTGAAAGAACAGGTGTCATTAATTGTCCTTTATTAAGGAAGAAGGGAAGCAAATGTTTCACACAGTGTTATAAAATATATTTCCTTCTGAATTGCTAAGTAAAATGGGCCGTTCCAAACATTGTTCGGAGGAACAACGAAATTTGATTAAAAAGTTGATTGGAGAGGGGAAAACGTATAAAGATGTGCAGCAAATTATAGGATGCTCAGCTAAAAATATCTCAAATGCTTTAAAATGGCAACAAAACCCCAAAACTTCACAGGAAATGTGGAATGTAGTTAGTTCATCCTGGGCTGAAATACCTGTTTCTAGGTGCCAGAAGTTGGTCTAAAAATATCTCAAATGCTTTAAAATGGCAACAAAAACCAGAAACATGGGGAAGAAAACGAGCAACTACTGTTAAAACGGATCGAAGAATAGTCAGAATGGCAAAGATTCAGCCAATCATCACCTCCAGAAAAATCAAAGATGATCTAAAATTACCTGTAAGTGCTGTTACAGTCAGAAGACGTTCGATCGAAGCTACGCTATCAGCAAGAAGCCCCCGTAAAGCACCATTGTTGAAAAAACGGCATGTGCAGAATCGATTAAAATTTGCCAAGGAACACATCGATTGGCCCAAAGAGAAATGGCGTAACGTTCTGTGGACTGATGAGAGTAAAATTGTTCTTTTCGGGTGTAGTGGTCATCGACAGTACGTCAGGCGACACCCGGGTACTGAATTCAAGCCACAGTCCACTGTGAAGACAATGAAGCATGGTGGCGCAAAAAATCATGGTACGGGGACACTACGGTGTTGGGCCTATTTATCGTATCAGGGATCATGGATCAGTTTGAATACATCAAAATACTTGAAGAGATTATGTTGCCGTATGCCGAAGAGGAAATGCCCCTGAAATGGGTGTTTCAACAAGACAACGACCCCAAACACACGAGTAAGCGAGCAACATCTTGGTTAGAGACAAAAAAGATTGAGGTAATGGAGTGGCCAGCTCAATCCCCTGACCTCAACCCCATTGAAAACTTGTTGGGTGACATTAAAAATGCAGTTTCTGAAGCAAAACCCAAAAATTCACAAGAACTGTGGAATGTAGTCCGTTCATCTTGGGCTGAAATACCTGTTTCTAGGTGCCAGAAGTTGGTTGACTCGATGCAACACAGATGCGCAGCAGTTATCAAAAACAATGGTTATGCAACTAAATATATTAGTTCAGTAATTTAAAGTGAAGTTAAATCTTGAAAAATGTCAATACAATAAGTGTTTGAGTTTGAAGAGAAAATATTCTCTTACATATTGTATACATATTGGATTAACTGTTTAGAAATGATAGAACCTTTAGTACATAGTCCCCCCCCCCCCCACACACATTTTTTGACATCAAATAATATTGGACAGTTTAGCATAATGTAGAATAAAGTAATTTTTTCTTTTCTTTTTATATTTGGTCGCATATCCTTTGCATGCCATGATTTCCTGATGTCTGTGACCCAACAACATCAATTGGTGAAAAAGTGGACACATGGCCACGAAAACTATCCATTAGGTAGATAATCAGTGCCCCCAGAAATCCGCGATTTCGTGATATTCCACAGAATTTTTTGCGGAAAACTGGATGTCAGTATTAGCATTTAAAAATGCAATACACACGTTGCATATGATGCGATTGTCTTTTCATATCATTCCAATGCATCTAACTATAAATTAATCAGACTGTTCAAAATAATAAGTAACTGTAGCATTACTAATAATGCATAGTTTTATGGAAACGGATTACGAACAACATTCCATGTTTAGATCATGAATGGTTTAGAATAAATAAATCTATTGACACCAATTACTTTGGAACATGAACCAATTTCACTACATTATCTTTGAAATATTTTATCATCATTCTTTATCAGACAATGTTCTTATGGTTTCATGTTCCACTGTTCCAGACAATGTTTTCAGATTTATCTATGTATGTAGGCCCCTTTCTTGGCTTTTCCAATATTGACAACTCGTTAATGAGATTGATTTCACATTGTGGTAAGAGTATAAAAGGGTTTGTATCCACCTGCAACAACGTAGCAAAAACTGAAATTATGATTTACCAACAAGAGCTGACAAGGTTTTTATTAGGACAGGCTGTGTTACAAGTGCTGACCATTTTGAGTGTTGTGTCTGAGGTTTTTAAAATTGAGCACAAACTTGTGAAATTAGCACCAAAGTGGTTGTAAAAAAAACTAAGAAAAATGTACATCTTGTTAAAATTCAGGGATTTCAACTGTGGTTTGAACGAAAACCAGCATACAGGACTGATTTTGGGCAACCCTGCCTTAAAGGGTTAAAAAGTCGTGGGAATAAAAAAAAAAGAGTTGTCAGAAGTGGGATTCGAACCCACGCCTCCAGAGGAGACTGCGACCTGAACGCAGCGCCTTAGACCGCTCGGCCATCCTGACGACGACGAACTTATGAACAAATTGCTGGATAGATTTGTATGTGTAGATATGTATAGTCGCATACATGTATGTTCACGTTGTTGTTGTTTTTACAAACTGTATACCAATTAATCTTTTAATTTTATGCATCTTTCAATTCTTCCAGCCTGGCAATCTAGCTAGCGCATGTCTGTAGCAGCGAAATGCTTCTTCAAAATTGCCACACTGTCAGTAGATATGCGCCGACTAGAACCCCCTGCTTGCGGAAGTAAATTAACAGCTTGAATGGATAACCCACTAAAGACCCACGGCGTTTTAGTAGTCTTGTCATATTTGCTGTTCATGGTCCCTGCGAAAAGTCTTTCATTTGACCGGTGTCTTTAGTGGGGAACACATACGTCAGTGGGGAAGCGACGCAGCACATTTCAAGTCGGAAAATGTTCAGCATGGGAAAGCTTTCCGTGGAAGTGAAAGTGGCCATCGCAACAGGGGTTGTGTTTTTCTCTATGCTGATTTCCAGAACTCTGTTTTCCGAAACCGTGAACATTGTCACGCGAGCCAAATTTTACCGGGTACAGTTCCTGCTTCTGTCCAACTCTATGCTGCTCATCGGCTCACTCTACATCTGGAAAAAGACTGTATCTGCGTTTACCTGCACGAGATGTATTTCTTACCGTGCTGCACAATGCTGGCGAGTAGTTGTGCTGCTGTTCCTCGTTTTCGCCCACTCTAGCCATCTGACTATGTTTTATTTGGTTGCCGAAGAACCACACTGGTTGGCATTGGTGAGCTATAGCTGTTTGGGTGCTTACATCATCCTCGTGTTTTTACTGTTTGTTTTCGGGTGGGTAGGGTATTGTCATAAACTGGTGAGGCGAGGCAGATCGACGACAGTCAAGACAGAACTCCCGGCCGGTGCAGATACTGCTCCTGCCCCATCCGCCTCTGGCAACAGGCTAACGATCCTGGCTATCGTGTTGACTGTAATCCTGACTGCTTTAGGTCTTGTGAACGCGTCCATGCCTCCGCAGATCGTCCGTGTTGAGATCCCTCTGGAAAAACTCCCCCTCTCCCTCGACTACCTTAAGGTAGTCCTCTTGTCGGACATCCACTTGGGTGCCACAGTGGGACGGTCCAAGCTCGAGCAGATAGTATCCATGGTGAACAACCTTGATGCAGGTAGCTATCTAGACTGACTTGGCCGTGACTTGATGTTTATTTGCCTATTGTGGTATGATGATGATGATGATAAGAAAAGCCAGAAATCGCTACTCTAACATTCTACAAACTTGCAATTGTGTTAAAGTAGAGCAGGTTTTTCATAGCCCTAGTATTTGATTATTCTTGCTGCAGTGGCACATTTCTTTTACAAGAAGTGGGGGGAAAGGAACTTGCATTTCACTGTCTCGAATTGTTGTTGTGAATTGTCTAAGCCCATGCCATTAACACTGGTCATTGTATGGTTGGAGACTGATTTAGTCTGTCTGTCCCCAGACGTGGTGGTCATCGCAGGTGACCTCACAGACTCCCAGGTGTCTCGGCTACTGACCGCCTCTGAGCCGCTGCGTCACATGAAGTCACGGCTGGGCTCCTACTTTGTCACAGGTGCAAACGGGTTGGGTAAAGGCACAGGTGCAAACGGGTTGGGTAAAGGCACAGGTGCAAACGGGTAAAGGGTAAAGGCACAGGTGCAAACGGGTGAAGGGTAAAGGCACAGGTGCAAACGGGTAAAGGGTAAAGGCACAGGTGCAAACGGGTAAAGGGTAAAGGCACAGGTGCAAATGGGTCCGGTAAAGGCACAGGTGCAAACGGGTAAAGGGTAAAGGCACAGGTGCAAATGGGTCCGGTAAAGGCACAGGTGCAAACGGGTCCGGTAAAGGCACAGGTGCAAACAGGTCCGGTAAAGGCACAGGTGCAAATGGGTCCGGTAAAGGCACAGGTGCAAACGCGTAAAGGGTTAAAAAGGGCAAGATTCCATTATTAGAATGGCTTAACAGATAAAGAAGCCTCTTCCTCCCAGGTTAAGTTATGTCGCATTTTCTCATCGACCTGCTCAGATAACCTTTATTAAAGCATGCAGAAGTGATGGGGGTGAGGATAGCAGGCATGCACCCTTCCTCCCCAATTTTCCTTTTAAAGTTTTTAAAATATATATTTCCAGTCCTGTGTTACATTTACCTTAAGGAATTTAGCTAATTCTCTTATTCAGAGTAATTTACAATAAAATGAATCGAGAGGATACTAAGCTAACAGCTTCACAGCTCATAGTAGCTACAACATAAACCTAAAAAATATATAATCTTACGTTCCACAGTATGTGCAGGAGGATGATTGGGGATTTTTCTTCCAATGGTTTTCTCTTCCTCCTTCGATGCATGCTCCATTTCAGGCAACCATGACTACTACACAGTGGATGTGGAGAGATGGTTTTCCCACCTGAGGTCCTTCAGGATCCAGCCACTGCACAACGAGAATGCCCGGGTCTTCCGGACAGAGAGAAAGGAAGACTGGATCTGTTTGGCCGGAGTGGACGACCTGGAGGCCAGAATGCTACGGTGAGTGCCGCACCCGTGAGCCCTTTCTTGGCATTGCTAACTTTTCCTGCCCTTAGAGATCTGTAGGGTGTGTGGATTTCTGTTGTTACTCGACACTTCATTGACTAATTAAAGCAGTTGATTAGATAACATAGTTGATTACACAGTTACCTGAACTGATTGATTTGGTCTGAATGAATGAGGTTGCTGATTTTTAAGATGAAAACAAAAACTTGAGAACAAAAACAAAAGGCTTGGAATAATTTACTACCAAGTGTGGAAGTGCGGAGAATGCAAGTATGCATGGAATGGAATACAGCCAGAGAGTCACAACATATTTCAGAGTGCATTTTAGGAAAGGACATTAAGAGTTTGAGAATGTAGAATTTCCTCCCCTAAAGAACAGAGATAAATATGAAAAACATTGTTTCCCTTGTATGAAGAGTGAAAAGTCAAGGTGGGGAGAGTCTAGCGGAGTAAGGAGCGGGTGTGTGTGTGTGAGTCTGGTGGGGTAAGGAGCGTGTGTGTGTGTGTGTGTGTGTGTGTGTGTGTGTGTTGTGTGTGTGTGTGTGTGTGAGTCTGGTGGGGTAAGGAGTGTGTGTGTGTGTGCGTGAGAGTCTGGTGGGGTAAGGAGTGTGTGTGTGTGTGTGTGTGTGTGTGTGTGTGTGAGAGTCTGGTGGGGTAAGGAGCGTGTGTGTGTGTGTGTGTGTGTGTGTGAGAGTCTGGTGGGGTAAGGAGTGTGTGTGTGTGTGGGGTAAGGAGTGTGTGTGTGTGTGTGTGTGTGAGAGAGTCTGGTGGGGTAAGGAGCGTGTGTGTGTGTGTGTGTGTGAGAGTCTGGTGGGGTAAGGAGTGTGTGTGTGTGTGTGCGTGTGCGTGAGAGTCTAGTCCCCATAAACCTGTTTGCTCATCTTGTGTTGGACTCTTTGGCCGCATGTAATGAGCGCAGCAATGAATGTCTGAGGCCTTCTTTTGTTCTGAACCCTTTTTTAGAGCAGAGGTCTCCACTATTATCAGAGAAGGGCCCGTTTGGGTGCAGGCTTTTGTTCAACCCCATCACTAAAACACCCAGTGAAACTAATCTTTATTTAATATGTTTCTTCAGGCTTTTTCACCTTTATTGGACAGCACAGTTTAGAGAGACAGGAAGAATGGGAGCGAGAGAGAGGGAGAGTTTCAGCTTCATTGGACAGCACAGTTTAGAGAGACAGGAAGAATGGGAGCGAGAGAGAGGGAGAGTTTCAGCTTCATTGGACAGCACAGTTTAGAGAGACAGGAAGAATGGGAGCGAGAGAGAGGGAAAGACATGCGTTGTGCGCCCGGATTTGAGCTGTCGACATCGCAGCTTGCAATGGACATTCCTTATTAGGATGGAGAAAGGCTCTTGTGTGTGTTACTATCATCTCACCATGGTAACGGGGGTGGGGGGAGGTCCTGCTTGTTACTATGGTGATGAGGCTGTTCTCTTTTTGGGATGGCAGGGCAGGGTATTCTAAATGTCATTGTGACCTATGCCATTATAGGTATCCAGGACATGGGATGGATGTGAGGAAAGCTCTGACAGGTTGTGCTCCGGAGTTACCCATCATCCTCCTGGCCCACCAGCCACGTGCCGCCCGCCAAGCCCTGCAGGAGAGGCCTGACATTGGCTTAGTGCTCTCAGGTAGGCCCCACTACATTAAACTTACATTTATCTTTAGACATTTAACAGCCGTTCAGATCTAGAGGGACTTGCACAGTACCTTTTAAAAAAAAAAAAACTTTTACTCGCAATCCATTTATACAGCTGTGTATTGAAGCAATTCAGGTACCTTACTCAAACGTACAGGTACAACAGCCGTGCCCCAACGGGGAATGAAACCTGCAACCTCTCAGTTCCCTAACTGTTGCCCACTGCCACTGAAATGACCCTGTCAATCTAAGGTTGTGCTTCCCAAAGATTGGGTCAGTAACCACTTGAGGTTAATGGGAGGCATTCAGGTGTGTGGTGAGATGCACATAGAACAATACTGACTCTTGTACAGCACAATTTCTGTTGACGTTCACAGTGGTCAATTTGAACACTGCACTTGTTACGCACACATGCACATATGTTAAAGTTCCATTTCATATTTTCATAAGAAATCAAGAGGTCACAGAAAATGCATTTACTCATTGGTGGGTCTTGGGCTCAGAAAGTTTGGGAACCGCCTCTAAGGTGGACCCCACAAGATCCCGGTGCTTTCGTTTCGTGGGGTAGTCTGACTCTCAGGAATAGGGAATATACAGCAGTTTTTTTTAGGCACCAGACGCCAGCTGTTCAAAATTCTAAGCATTCTTTGAAGTTTCAAAAATGAGGACGTTTTCTTTGCAGCTAAATACAGATTTTAGCACTGTCAAACGATAAAATGTTTATTTTTTTTCGTCGTTGGAAACATTTTTAAACAATGCACTGATATTATATATGTCATTCATATCATATTAAAATAATATGATATATTATATATGTCATTCATATCATATTATTAAAATAAGCATTTATATGATGCATATTAATCCATATAATTTTGATATACAGTACATATACTGGTATAACAACGTATATTAAAGTATTACATACTCGTTACTTGTTAATATATAAATTACTTTTTAAAATATGTCTGATCAACTCCCAGTGTGCCAGTATCAGTCAATGAGAGAAGGAGGCCTACTTTCTGCCAGGGCTGATGTAACAGAAATGCATTGGTGTTTATGTCGTGGAGTGCTGAACTCTGTGTACACAGAGTGGGTTCCTGATGGTGGTTCATAAGTGGACTTCCTGTCCAGTGTCCTGACATCACACACTCTCTCTCTGCAATTATTTTGCCCTCAACTGCACATTTAAAGAGGTGCTATTCTTGTCGTTTCTTTATACCACTGTGCCCTTTGTTCTCTCTCTCGCTGTCTCAAATTCAAATTCAAATAAGCTTTATTGATATAGCAAGGGTACGTTTCCAAAGCATATCTTGACATAGCAAACAGATGAGAGATAAGCAATAGCAAATTGAACTGTTCTCTCTGGGCATTCAGGTCTGCCGGTGTCTACCGGTCTCAATGGCCAAGCTGTGCTCACTGAATGTATATTTTGTCAGTATTTTCTTAGTTAAAAAAAATAATAATCTGTATTTCCCTTGTAATTATAGGAGTGGGGGTTGCTGGTTTTAAGGTGAATCCTAAATTTAACTAGTCTCTCACGTTCTCTCACGTTCTCTCTCTCTCTCTCTCTCTCTCTCTCTCTCTCTCTTTCTCTCTCGCTGTCTCTCTCATTCCCTCTCTCTGATGTGGTACATCATTTTTTAAGTACTTTTTTTTGTTGTCTCTCCTTTTCAAGTTAAAAACTAAAACAGCAGTTGTGAGGAAAAAAAATTTCTAATGTAAACTGTTTTTGACGAGATGTGGATATACGAGGAGAATCTTGTTTCATGTTCTCTCTCTCTATCTCTCTCGCTCTCTTTTGCTTTCTCTTGCTCTCTCTCCTACTATCTCCACTGTGTCTTCATTTTCACCCTGTCCCTTTGTAAAAATGCCCTCCCCATCTCTTCCAAAGACCCAAGGACGCTGTTCTCTGGAACAAGTGAAAAAATTGGGCCTGAATCTGTAGACTCCTCCGTCTGTGCCTGACCAGAGAGGCTTTTGCGTACTTATGCATAGCCCTTAGAAGCTTTTGATCAGATCGTCTGATGACTGACTAT